>OX578155.1:25845319-26504217 GCA_951213105.1 Amaurobius ferox | reverse complement strand
AACAATTCTTTAGTGCAGTGCAAGAGAATTGAATGATTAGAAGAAGTAGTAGTAGATATTTATACAAAACAACACAAATTAAGAAATAGATGAAGATAAAATTATTTGTTCTGGTCTGCTTATACTGTATACTTGTTTTCAACCACTCTCTCATGATTACATATTGTTATATTATTCAATTATGATCTATACATATTCATAAAACGAAGTCCAGCCTCCTGTTTTTCTTTGTAGCCAGAGCATTAATTATCTGGTCTGGATCAATTTCCACTTCACGGTGAATGTTCATTGACGCCAGTCCATTCAGTCTGGTTTCACTCATACTGTTTCTCAAGTAAGTTTTCAACCTCTTCATTGTGGAGAATGACCTCTCAGCACTGCTTGTTGATACTGGGAGGGTGGCATACACTTTTAAAAGTTCAAACACAGTTGGAAAAGTCCTTTGGTCACAAAAGTTAAGCAGTTCGATTGGGCTTTTAGTTTTCTTGTTCAATGCAAAGACCTTCATGTACCACAGATGTAGTTCAGCTTTTAGAGTATTATCTGATCTGGGTCCTAAATCATCTGCAAATTTCCTTGATAAGGCAACAAATCTCTCGTTTTCTTCCAGTGTCGGCTGCCTTCCATTCGGAATGACAGATGCAAAACTTTGTAGAAATTCCTTATGTTTGAGAAATTTTTCATGGAGGTGAGTGATGAAATTATCAATCCATGGAATGAAAATAGAAAGTCTGTAGTATTCTTCAGGAGTCTGTACGTTGAAATTTGATCTATAAATTTGTCTGGTGGCACGGCGTGGTAGAGTAATGTTTTCTCCATGCTGTTCCAGCTTCTTAACAGCTTGTTCAAACAGATGGTGAAACTCGTTCTCTGCGTTCTCTCGAATTATAGATATAGCTTTCAAAACGTCTTCTACGTCACTCACAGCAGTTGCCAGATCAAGGTTAACTTCCTGCAGCTTTTCACTCAGACGAACACTGTAGCTGAGTAATCTGTCAGCTGAAACAAGTGCTATGACAAACTGTGATGTTAACATTGAACATAACAAGGTATGAGCCTCTGTTGATGTCTCCTTGTCATTCCAGGTAGTAATCTCCTCCAGAGCGTCGATTACTTGATCAAACAATGAAACCATAACTGTGACGGCATCATGTCTCTCCACCCAACGAGTAGGGCATAATTTCTTCAGTTTTTTGGCACTGATTTCTGTCTCTTCCTGATTAGCTGCATTAATTTTGCTGGTGAGAACAAGGTTTCGTTTTGGTGTGTTGAAAAAACTAGAGATTTTCCCTATTATTCCAAAGCTGTTTCGGATATCCGGAACTCTAGATGAATAAGTTATGGCTAAGTTCAAACAGTGTGATGCACAATGAACGTAGGGGGCTTTGGGGTGTTGCTCATATATAATTGCGTGGGCGCCATTGTACTCTCCACTCATTGCAGAAGCTCCATCGAACCCTTGTCCACGGAGGAAAGACGCATCAATGTTGCAGTCTGCAAGGCCTTTAAGAATAGCATCTGCAATTGCTCGACCTGTAGTTTCAGTCAGGGGCACAAACTTAAGGAAGTTCTCCACTATCTTAAATTCAATTTTATACTTATCATTTGTTTCAAACCGTTTCAAATAACGAACGCAAAGTGTCATTTGCTCTACCGTTGCAATATCTGTGGTTTCGTCACATAAAACCGCAAAACATTTGGCCTCATTCACCTCAGTTGCTATGTGCTTCACAATGGAATCATTGCATGCTGAAATAATCTCATTTTGTATATTCCAACTTATGTAAGTTGCATTTTCTGCACAACCTTGTAGATGAGTTTTCAGTATTTCTTCTCCTGCATCAACTCGGAGTCGCAAAAGGGCTCTAAAATTTCCTTCGCCTTGGCATGGTTCTGACAATACGTCCAAATCCCCACAGTCTCTATGCCCTCTCATGGCCAGCCCTTGCCTTCCACAAAAAATCACTGTTTTGATAATAGGTTTAAGAATAGCCCTATTCTGCAAAACTTGTTTTTGCTTTCCTCTGTCCATTACTTGATCCACAGGAACCGTTTTTCCTTCCGTGACCCTTAAGAACTCATCGGCTTTGAGAACTGAATCCTTATGATAGAAAAATTTTTCATGTTGACTGAACTTCTCCAAGGCCTTCTTCCAATTATTAAATCCTTTTGAAACAAGTTGACCTGTAGCTTGTGTGGATCTTAAACCGACTTCATGGGGTGCAAAGAGAACACAAAATTTGCAATAGGCACTGTCCTCTGCCTTTGAGTAAGCTAGCCAGTTATGCTTACTCAGCCAAGATGAGCAGAACTTCCGAGTGTGGTGAGGTTTTCCTTGACTTGATACA
Source organism: Amaurobius ferox (assembly GCA_951213105.1). Classification (NCBI taxonomy): domain Eukaryota; kingdom Metazoa; phylum Arthropoda; class Arachnida; order Araneae; family Amaurobiidae; genus Amaurobius; species Amaurobius ferox. The sequence goes on along the minus strand of OX578155.1, from coordinate 26,501,869 downwards.
GCACTAGTGACAGTAGCAGGAAAACTGTAATTTGCATATGGTTCCCAAAGATTTTTTAGCGCTGTTATCCTATCTTCATCTGTGAGGTTAGATTTCTTGACATAATTAGAAATATCTGCAGCCAGAATTTCTATTTCAACTGTGTTTGGTATTGTGTTTTGTCCTACCTTTACCTCCTCACAAGCGTTTGAAGACAGCCCGGGGTCACGGCTGTTGCTTGCTTCGACTGCAGCCTCATCAATGTAACAAGAGCTCAGGGAAACGTCGTTGGGAACGTCACTATTTTCAATCTTACTTTTTTTTTTAAAATAATTTCCCAGTGTCTGTTGGCCTAGCCCTTTTCGTTTTTCACTCATTGTCTTTTTTTTTACCTTGCTCCTCAGTTATTTAAGAACAAAATTTGCTATATAGCCGAAATACGCACATAAACACACACACTGATCGTTAAAGATGCATTTCACTGTAAGATCAGTTGAAAGTTCAGGACCATTATTAAATTCAGCTATTCACCACGCAGGCCCTCGTTCCGAAACTACCAATTCACTGTTATCACCTTGTGTCGTAACGTCGCACTTTATTTCAACTCACAGCAACACTTAATTCGCGAAGCGTTGGCACGATCTATTTATTCACTTCCACAATTTTCTCACTGGGTAAACGAAATCCTCGAGTTTTCGAGCGAACAGCCGCTTCCCCGCCGTTCACTCTTTATATAGGGCCACGGAGGCGCCTGTGACGTCACTCTACACAGCACTGGTATAGTACGACTATAGCGAGAAGGCATTTGGGTCACGTGATTTTGGACGAGTCCATTAGTTAAATTCAATCACAGGTAGAAACGTCTTAAGAAGAACGGGTTTCCAGAATTGGCGCCTTTAGTGCGAATTAATTTATAATTTGTACAGTACGATAAAGAGCTTTATATGTATAATTACATTCAGTGTAAGTGTTGGGATATGCTGGAATTGTTTTCTTCACAATGATTAAAATTATTTATTACAATAATGGTTGTAAATGTTTTTTTTTTATACTTTCTCGAAGGCAGACCTAGTTCTCCCTTGTGCTGACAGCGCCCTTCGCGTTTTGCTTTGTCAGCCCAAGGGGGGGGCCAGGGCCCCCTCGGCCCCCCCCGTGGGTGCGCCACTGTAATATATATATATATATATATATAGTGGCTGTGCCTGTGAGTTAATACTTCTGTTTTTTATATTTCTGGTTTATAATTTATTTGGTTTTTATTATTTGTTCTTCCACTAGCCAGTAGACAGTTCCAATGGTGTTCATAGCTAAATACCATCGTCATTGTCAGAACTAACTATTCTTACGGTTTTAATTCAAATTGTATGGCTGTCCTGACGAGAATGCAATTTCGAACTAACCGCCGTTTTTTGTGTAGTTTCAGTTGATTGTTCTCCATGTCTTGATCTTCATTCTTGAGTTATTAATACCTTTTCTCATTTTTGCCGTGTTTGCTTTTTATTTTTTATATATATTTGTATATACATACCTTTTTAATTATGATTTTTGTATACTCATCTTCCCCTTCCCCCCCCCCCCCTTCCCATTATAGTGATAAGTTATCTTCTATTTTTTACCTTAGTCTTGGTCTATAGTTACTTATTTGTAACAGATATGCTAGAGATGGGTTTTTTTGTACTTTCGTAGTTTATGCATAGTTTTCGTTTAAAGAATTTCGATTTTTATATATATATATAAGAGAGAGAGGGGGGAGAGAGGAGAGAGGGGGGAGAGAGATAGGAGGGAGAGGGGAGGGAGGGAGAAAGAGAGAGAAATATATAGCAAGTAAAGAAATATATATAGAACTATATATATATTTTTTTTATAAAATTCGGTAGATTCCTGCTCTTCAAATGTGAGGGGAAAATGCGGAAGGGGGAGAGAAAGCTTAAAAGGATTTTTAGGCTAAAAGGTATATTTTTATTTAATAAATTTATTTTATTCAACGGCGAAATTTTTATTTATGTATTTCTTACCACCTCCAGTTTTATCAATATTCAATCAGAAATTATGATCTCAACTTTATTATCGGGCACTTACTTCACTCACATTACTTCTAATTCCTCTGCCTTTCATCACCATTTTAGTTCCATCTGCAGTCGCAGAATTAGGAAAATAGAATCACGACCTTGAGCTAAAAGTAGTACGTTGACTGGCATTACTTTCGGCTTAAACCAATATTTTCCGGAATAGGAAAAAAAAAATCTGATGAGGGCAACACATGACTTTCCCTGCAGACTTATATCCACATTCTCTTTATTTTAATTAAATTTATTTTACTTTTAATTCAATTTTCTTTCTGATTCGGTAACCGGACTTATTTTCAAAGGTGGCGTAGAGAAAATACGAAAAACTGAAATATTTCGAGAACGGCTAGTCCTAGTGTAATCGGATTGGTCTTATTATTTTCTTCGTTAGGAATTACGTCTTAAAAAAGCATTTAATGGATATATTTCAGCATACGTAGTTCTTTAGTTTAGATTTTGACGATTTTTGCTGGCCATTTTGCAAAAACAGGCAGGTTATTTTTTTCCGAAACGTACCAAAATCTAATCAGCACCAGGGTGACCCACAAGTGACTCATCTACCGAATTTTGTGAAATTCGCTCTATTAGTTTTTGAGTTAGAGTGGATACAAGCTTTTGTGGGCCATTTCGCAAAAAAAGGCGGCTTCTTTTATCCCGAATCGTACCCAAAACTAATCAGCACCAGACTCGCCCACAAGTGACTTACCTACCAAATTTTGTGAAATTCGGTACATTAGTTTTTTAATGAGAGTGGATACAAAATCTGCACAGACAGACACACAGACGTCACGCTAAAAATGGTTTTTTCGTATTCTAGAGGTCTTGAAACGTGTAGATCCGTCGAAAACTCGAGTTGCAATTTTCGACATGATTCCAATACTTTCCCTATACCTTACCATGTATTGCAGGGAAAGTAAAAATCTGATGTGGGCAGCACATGACTTTCCCTGCAGACTTATATACACATTCTCCTTATTTTAATAAAATTTAATTCACTATTAATTGAATTTTCGTTCTCATTTGGTAACTGGGCTCATTTTCAAAGGTGGCGTAGAGAAAAAACGAAAAAACAAAAATACCTCGTGAACGGCTAGTTCTAGTGTAATGGGGTTGGACTTATTCTTTTTCTCGTTAAAAACTACGTATTAAACGAGCATTTAATGGATATATTTGAGCATACGTAGTTCTTTATTTTAAATTTTGGCGATTTTTGCGGGCCATTTTGCAAAAAAAGGCGGGTTATTTTTTTTTCGAATCATACCAAAATCTAATCAGCACCAGATTCGCCCACAAGTGACATACCTACCAAATTTTATGAAATTCGGTCAATTAGTTTTTTAGTTCGAGTGGATACAAAATCTGCACAGACAGACAGACACACATACAGACGTCACGCTAAAAATAGTTTTTTCGTATTCTAGAGGTCTCGAAACGTGTAGATCCGTCGAAAACTCGAGTTGCGATTTTCGACATGATTCCAATACCTTCCCTATACATTACCATGTATTGCAGGGAAAGTAAAAATGAGCCCAGGTTACAGAATGCTTCACAGTGTATATATCCACTCCAACTCAAAAAATCTGATGTGGGCAGCACATGACTTTCCCTGCAGACTTATATTAATGTTCTCTATATTTTAATTAAATTTATTTCACTTTTAATTCAATTTTCGTTCTCATTCGGTAACCGGGCTTATTTTCAAAGGTGGCGTAGGGAAAGCACGAAAAACTAAAATATCTCGAGAACGGCTAGTCCTAGTGTAATAGGGTTGGTCTTATTCTTTTCGTCGTTAAAAATTACGTATTAAATCAGCATTTAATGGATATATTTGAGTATACCCAGTTTTTATTTTAGATTTTGGCAATTTTTGCGGGCCATTTTGCAAAAAAAGGCAGGTTATTTTTTTCTGAATCGTACCAAAATCTAATCAGCACCAGGGTGACCTATACGTGACTCATCTACCGAATTTTGTTAAATTCGGTCCATTAGTTTTTCAGCTACAGTGGATACAAGCTTTTGCGGGCCATTTCGCAAAAACAGGCGGGTTCTTTTATTCCGAATCGTACCCAAAACTAATCAGCACCAGCCCCACCCACAAGTAACTTACCTACCAAATTTTATGAAATTCGGTCCTTTAGTTTTTTAGTGAGAGTGGATACAAAATCTGCACAGACAGACAGACAGACACACAGACAGACACACAGACGTCACGCTAAAAATAGTTTTTTCGTATTCTAGAGGTCTCGAAACGTGTAGATCCGTCGAAAACTCGAGTTGTGATTTTCGGCATGATTCCAATACTTTCCCTATACATTACCATGTATTGCAGGGAAAGTAAAAATCTGATGTGGACAGCACATTACTTTCCCTGCAGACTTATATCCACGTTCTCTTTATTTTAATTAAATTTATTTCACTTTTATTCAATTTTCGTTCTCATTCGGTAACCGGGCTTATTTTGAAAGGTGGCGTAGGGAAAGTACGAAAAACTAAAATATCTCGAGAACGGCTAGTCCTAGTGTAATGGGGTTGGTCTTATTCTTTTCGTCGTTAAACATTACGTATTAAATCAGCATTTAATGAATATATTTGAGTATACCCAGTTCTTTAGTTTAGATTTGGACGATTTTTGCGGGCCGTTTTGCAAAAAAAGGCAGGTTATTTTTTTCCGAATCGTACCAAAATCTAATCAGCACCAGAGTGACCTATACGTGACTCATCTACCGAATTTTGTGAAATTCGGTCCATTAGTTTTTCAGCTAGAGTGGATACAAGCTTTTGCGGGCCATTTCGCAAAAAAAGGCGGGTTCTTTTATTCCGAATCGTATCCAAAACTAATCAGCACTAGCCCCGCCCACAAGTGACTTACCTACCAAATTTTGTGAAATTCGGTCCATTAGTTTTTTAGTTACAGTGGATACAAAATCTGCACAGACAGACAGACACACAGACAGACACACAGACAGACACACAGACAGACAGACACACGCACAGACGTCACGCTAAAAATGGTTTTTTCGTATTCTAGAGGTCTCGAAACGTGTAGATCCGTCGAAAACTCGAGTTGTGATTTTCGGTATGATTCCAATACTTTCCCTATACATTACCATGTATTGCAGGGAAAGTAAAAAGGAAAAAAATATATAGCGCGAGAATGGATATGATTCAGAGTTATAGGGTTGGTTTTATTCTTTCCGTAGTCAAAAAGTATGTATAAAACAAGAATTTAATTGATACAATTGAGCATACGTAGTTTTTTATTTTAAATTTCTGCAATTTTTGCAAACTTTTCTGGAGAAAAAAAAAATAAATAAATAAAACACCAGGTTCTTTCCAAATAGTACCAAGATTTACTGAGTACAAGAGTATCCCACAGGTGACTTTTTTTTACCAAATTTTGTGATATTTGATCAATTTTCAGCTAGAGTGGATACATACTTTTTTTGCGGACCATTTCAGAAAAAAAAAAAGGCAGGTTTTTTTTTTCCGAATCATACCAACATCTAATCAGTACCAGAGTAATCCACAAATGATTTATCTACCAAATTTTGTGAAATTTGATCAATTAGTTTTTCGGCTAGAGTGGATACATACCTTTTTTTTTTTTTGCGGACCGTTTTTACTTTCCTTATATACATAATGTATAAGGAAAGTATTGTGACGGGGTCGAAAATTCGAATTCGAGTTTTCGACGGAAGAGCACGTTTCAAGCATCCCTGATCACGAATCAAACATTTTTGAAGTGATGTCAGTGTGTGTGTGTATGTCAGTGAGTCTGTGGAAATGATAACTGACGAACGAATGGACCGATTCGAACCAAATTTGGTACAAAAATCACGATCCGTAAACACTGGAATCCTATTGTTTTTATACGCAATCGAATGTTCCGAACCCCTCTAAATTTTCGAATAAAATTTTGAAAAATCGTCAAAAAATCAAAACCACTAATAAAGTTACGCAAATAGACATTTCTTATGTAATTTTTCATTAGAAAACGATTGGTATAAATTTTAGAACACTAACACAAACCGTTCTCGAGATATTGCACATTTTTCAAAAAAATTATCAAAAAGTTAAAATTAAAAAAAATATTTCCTATTGAGAAACATATTCACTTTTCATATGTAATACCATACGATAAATTGGGTGACATTCTCGTGGATCTAGCTCGTTCCATTCATGGAAAAAGATACTTTGAGTAATACTTTTGTATTTTAATGCCAATAGTCATTTGTCTGCTGTAAGAATAACTTATATCTTCATCCATAACGCTTTGCGAGATTTTGGCGACGAATTTGGCGGAATGTCGCCAACTTGGCGACTTTTTGAAATGTTGCCAAATTAACGAAAATCTCGCCAAATGGATAAAAATGACGCTAAATCTATGAAAATGACGACTAATTGTCGAAAATTCAATATCTTGGAAAGAATATTAGTATTTTCTATAAGAAAAACCTATTTTTTTACTGTAAAAGTAGTAAATTCATTACATTATATAAGGAAAGTCATGTGTTGCCCACATCAGATTTTTTTAATATAGTTTTTCAGCTAGAGTCACACACGTCACGCTAAAAATCGTTTTTTTGGGTACTATAGTGCTTGAAACGTGTAGATCCGTCGAAAACTCGAGTTGTGATTTTCGGCACGATTCCAATACTTTCCCTATACATTATTATGTATTGTAGGAAAAAAAAAACGATGTTGGCAACGTAAGCGTTTCATAGGCTTCCTCATTAAGTTATTCCCCGGAATCGGCATGGAAGTGAATGGAGGAATTGACTATCCGTATCCGTCGGTGTTTCATATCCGGTAGCGAGGTGAAAGCTACCAAGGGAAACACGATCAGATTCATATAAAAGATCGGATTATTATATATTTTTTTCAATATGTTAAGAATGTTAGTTAGACACTAAACGGTTAAGGAAAAAAGTAATTAGTTAGCCACTAAACGGTTATCTTAGCCACTAAACGTGGATAAAAAATTTCATATATTTTGAAAACTTATATATTTTAGTTAAAAATTTGCATATATAAGTATAAATAGTTACATATAAACTTAGTTATAACGTTGAATTATATAACTAAGCTTATATATAACTAGTTTAATATAAGCCAAATTAACTAAATTGAATATGTGACTAGTTAAAAACTAAGTTATATATTACTTTCTTTATATACATAATGTATAAGGAAAGTATTGTGACGGGGTCGAAAAGTCGAATTCGAGTTTTCGACGGGAGAGCACGTTTCAAGCATCCCTGATCACGAATCAAACATTTTTGAGGTGATGTCTGTGTATGTGTGTGAAAGTATGTGTGTGTGTGTGTGTGTGTGTTAGTGAGTCTGTGGAGACGATATCTCACGAACAAATGGAGCGATTCGAATGAAATTTGGTACAAAAATCACAATCCGTGAATACTGGAAACCTATTGTTTTAAAACACAATCGAATGTTCAGAATCCCCCTAAATTTTCCAGTGAAATTTTGAAAAAATCATCAAAAAATCAAAACCTTTAATAAAATTACGAAAATAGACATTTCTTATGTAATTTTTCCTTAAACGATTGACAAACTTTAGAACGCTAGCATGAATCGTTCTCGAGATATTGCACATTTTTCAAACAAATTTATCACAAAATCCCGTAAATGAAAAAAATATATTAACTGCTAAGAAACATGTTCACTTTTCATATGCAATATCATGCGATAAATTAGGTGACATCATTCTCGTGGATCTAACTCGTTCCATTCACGAGAAAAGATACTTTGAGTAATACTTTTGTATTTGAACGGCAATAGTCATTCATCTGTTGTAAGAATAACTTATTTCTCCGTCCATAACGCTTGGCGAGTTTTTAGCGACGAATTTACCGGAATGTCGTCAACTTGGCGACATTTTAAAATGTTGTCAAATTAACGAAAATCTCGCCAAAAAGGATAAAAAATGACGCTAAATCATTGAAAATGATGACTAATTGAGGAAAATTCAATATCTTGGAAAGAATATAAGTATCTACTATAAGAATAACATTTTTTTTAACTGTAAAAGTAGTAAATTCATTACATTATATAAGGAAAGTCATGTGTTGCCCACATCAGATTTTTTTAAATATATAACTAGGTAACTAAGTTAAATATATAACTAGGTAACTAAGTTAAATATATAACTATGTAACTAAGTTAAATATATAACTAGTTATAAACTTAGTTCAGGGTGGTTACAAGAAATTCATTTTGAAATTCCCTGATTTTTCCCTGAAACATTCCCCCTCAAAGGATGTTTATGGAGGCCATGTCGCCTGTTGATGAAAACTCTCACCCCAGCCTCTTTAAAGGAGATGAGTGATGGGTTATGTGATGCGAGATGAAAATGTGACATCATGAAATGAACAAACATGGTTCATTCAGCCAAAAGAAAATTATACGGTCGGAAAATGAAAAAAAGAAATCTCAGAAATTCGCAGTTTTCCCCCGAGTTTCAACGGAATTTCCCAATATTTCCAGAAGCATAAAATTCTCTGATAATTAAAAGGTTTTCTAGGTCTGTGGTTCCCCCCTGTGGTTATATATCTTGAATATATAACCAAGTAAAAAACGTACACAATTTTGAGGTCCTCTATGAACACGAGTTCCCAAGCGGTGGCTTGGTCATAGGAACGCCCCTTCGCAGTAGTTAGGGCGATTTAATTTAAAATCTAAAACCTTCCAATACGCAAACGCATAAACTGACTACTTGCATGGCAAACTATGACTTTGTTGCATAAATCTTAATCAAAACCCATTCATCAAAATCAATCGTCGGCGAACTAACTGCCAAAGAAACTTCCCAGACAATCATAAATCACAATCCATTTAACAGTCTGTCGCAAATTGACGTTTAAAATGACTTTTTTTCTCCTCCTTGAAAGCAACAGCAAAGGGGAAGAAAAACAATGCCAAGTGAGCATCCAATGAGGTTCCAACGACAGCTGTACCAGGAAATGTGGATATCATAACAAAAACATTACGAAATAAAACATTCAAAGACGTTTCAATAGCATACGCCGCGATTTATTTTCCAAACAAGAATAAAATCACAGCTACGCTTCATTGGGATATTACAACAGAGCATATGGCTTGACAAGACATGCTAAGTGTCAATATGACATTGGTTAAACATCTCAATAAGACATTTTAATGGAGATAGATACATCGCTGAACTGAAGACCATGATTTTTGTAAAGAAAACTTCCAAATATGTTCGACACACAGTGACGTTAGTGGGTAAGATTTGTGAATCTTTTCCAACTATTCTGATGCGAGTAACATGTATGCTTGGTATTTGTGGTGGAAATCTGAGCATTACGAAAAATGTAAACGCTTTGGACGCTTATATCGCTGAACCTAATATATAAAAATGCATATAATTTTTCTTGTCTTGTCGGAAATATGGTATATATTACAAATATATAAAATTTCAATAATTTAATATTTTGAAAAAACTTAAAATGTATTTATCCTGAGTGTTTTTCCCGCTTCTTTTTTTAACATTAACTTGAAATATTTTAGCTATAAACAATAGATATAAATAGTAAGCGATAAAAATATGTATTAAGAAATGTAGTTTTCAGGTCTATATTTATTTCTTAAAAAAGTTATTATAGTTATCTTGTCAAATTGAAGATAGAAAATTTTCCGTTTTTACTTTCCTTATATACATAATGTATAAGGAAAGTATTGTGACGGGGTCGAAAATCCGAATTCGAGTTTTCGCCGGGAGAGCACGTTTCAAGCATCCCTGATCACGAATCGAACATTTTTGAAGTGATGTGTGTGTGTGTGTGTGTGTGTCAGTGAGCCTGTGGAGACGATATCTCACGAACGAATGGAGCGATTCGAATGAAATTTGGTACAAAAATCATAATCCGTGAATATTGGAAGCCTATTGTTTTAAACGCAATCGAATGTTCAGAACCCCCCTAAATATTAGAGAGAAATTTTGAAAAAATCATCAAAAAATCAAAACCTTTAATAAAATTACACAAATAGATATTTCTTATGTAATTTTTCCTTAGAAAACGATTGACATAAACTTTAGAACGCTAGCATGAACCGTTCTCGAGATATTGCATATTTTTCAAATAAATTGATCAAAAAATCCCATAAATTAAAAAAAAATATTAACTGTTGAGAAACATGCTCACTTTTCATATGTAATATCATGCGATAAATTTTTTGACATCATTCTCGTGGATCTAGTTCGTTCCATTCATGAGAAAAGATACTTTGAGTAATACTTTTGTATTGGAACGCCAATAGCCAATTATCTGCTACAAGAAAAACTTATTTCTCCATACATAACGTTTGGCGAGATATCGGCGACAAATTTGGTGGAATATCGCCAACTTGGCGACTTTTTGAAATGGTGCCAAATTAACGAAAATCTCGCCAAATAAATAAAATTGACACCAAATCAATGAAAATGACGACTAATTGACGAAAATTCAATATCTTGGAAAGAATGTAAGTATCGCTATAAGAAAAACCTATTTTTTTACTGTAAAAGTAGTAAATTCATTGTATTAAATAAGGAAAGTCATGTGTTGTCCACATCAGATTTTTTTGACTTGGCGTCTATAGTCGGGGTATACAGATGAAATTGGGTTGAAAACTAGAAGTGCTAGCTAGCTATAAACAATTAGCGAGTAACTGGTATCGCTTTGAAAGCCTGTAGTCTGAAAAACTAATATACTTGTTAAACAAATATTCTAATTAAACAAAATATACTTATTAAACGAATATACTTATTAAACAAATATACTTATTTTACAAAATATTATTCAAGCAAAACTATTTCGGCTCCATTGAACTGGAGACACCGCCAATTTCTCATACTGAGATTTTTTTGGGGGGAAATTTCTGAATTTGATATTTTAACTTAAAAACACGTTTTAAGACTCCCTGAGCACATTCTAAAAACTTTTGGAAATATACATGTGCATAAGCATAGACAGTACTTGAGAAATAGATGTTTCAAATGAAAACCTTTGAATCGAAACTGGCAAAAAATAATTGGAGTGTTGTTCAACTCGGCCTTCTCATTCAATTTTTATTTTCTGCAAATTTTGCAAGAAAAAATGTGAAAAATCTGTATAGTTGATCCAAATGATTATAATTATAGCAAGATACCCTTCATTTTAAAAGGCTTGAAAAAAATCTGATTGATACCAAGTTTGACAATGTACACTGGGGGGGGGGGGGGGATAACTTACGTCTGAAATGATTATTATTGTAAGTTCTGATTCTTTTTTCAAAAAATCATTCGATAATTGGGGGAGGGAGATTCCCGGACATTCGATTTCGTTCAAAATCAATCGAGTTTCAGCCATCCCTAATTGTAACAATCGCATCAAATTATCGCTCCATTCGTTCGCTAGATATCGCGTTTACAGACACCATCCATATCAATTAAAAACGTTCGATTCCCCGTCACAACACTTTTACACATTATAATATGTATTTTCAGCATGGTATGGCCGTTGGCCATACACTTTTACACATTACTTTTTACACTTTACACATTATAATATGTATCCGGCCGTCCAAATAGTTGCTCTTAGTCCTCTGGACGAGTCGGACGGTCTGGGTCTTCAACATTATAATATGTATGTAGGGAAAGTAAAATGCCTGATAAGGAAAGAGTAGAAAAGTTAGCAAACAAGCTAAACTTTTGGGCGTATACAAAACTTGTCGGTTAAACTCCAATATATCAAACAGAAAAGATGGAAAAAGTCAGTACCAGCATACACTCAAAGTTCATCTCATTTACTGAAGCAATTAATCATAACTTATATACCATTCAAAGCCATGCCCACTAGAATTGGTTGCTACGGTAACCGACGAAACCCGCTGTGTATAAGTCAGACGATTATTTTGGTTAAAGTGATGCCATTGGAGTTTCGGATAAATCAAATTGCTGTAACACAGGAATATTTTGAAAATTCTGGTATTTAGTTATTTGAATTTAATAAAATTGATTTATAATATATAAATATTTATTACAAATACATGTGCAATAAATAACTTACAAATCTGCCTCATTATCTCATAGATTTAATCCGTTGCATTCACAAAAGAATATGCATTTTACTTTCCTTGCAATACATGCTATGTATAGGGGAAGTATTGGGATCATGTTGAAAATCGCAACTCGAGTTTTCGACGGATCTATACGTTCTGTGCCCTCCAGAACATGAAAAAACCATTTTTAGCGTGACGGCTGTGTATGTGTGTGTGCAGAGTTTGTATCCACTCTAGCTATAAAAAAACTAATGGACTAAATTTCATAGAATTTTATAGGTGTGTGACACTTGTGGGTGACCCTAGTGCTGATTAGATTTTGGTACAATTCCGGATAAAAGAACCTGCGAAATGACTCCCAAAAACTGTCTGTATCCACTCTAGCTAAAAAAAATATTGGTCAAATTTCACAAAATTTGGTGGATAAGTCTCTTGCGGGTGACCCTGGTGCAGATTAGATTTTGGTACAATTCGAAGAAAAAAATAATTTTTTTTTCTTTTGCGAAATGGCCCGCAAAAATCGTCAAAATCTAAAATAAGACTACGTATGCTCAAATGCATCAATTAAATGCTCGTTTTATACGCAATATTTGACCCGGCCACTCAACCAGCTGCTCATACCCTAGGGTGAGTCGGGCGGTCTTTCAAGCAATATTTGACGACGAAAAAAATACGATCAACCCCATTACTCTAGGTCTAGCCGTTCTCGAGATATTTTAGTTTATTCTCATCTTCGCCACACCACCTTTGAGAAATAAGTCCAGTTACCAAATGAAAATATAAATAGAATTAAAAGTGCAAATTCAGTGCAATTTAAAAAAATCTGATGTGGGCAACACATGACTTTCCTTATATAATACAATGAATTTACTACTTTTACAGTTAAAAGAAATGTTATTCTTATTTTTCTTATAGTAGATACTTTATATATAGTAGATTTCTTATAGTAGGTTTTTCTTATGGTAGATACTTATATTCTTTCCAAGATATTGAATTTTCTACAATTGGTCGTCATTTTTATTGATTTAGAGTCATTTTTATCCATTTGGCGAGATTTTTGTTAATTTGGCAACAATTAAAAATGTTGCCAAGTTGGCGATATTCCGCCAAATTCGTCGCCAAAATCTCGCCAAGCGTTATGGATGAAGAAATAAGTTATTCTTACAGCAGACAAATGACTATTGGCGTTCCAATATAAAAGTATTACTCAAAGTATATTTTTCCATGAATGGAACGAGCTAGATCCACGAGAATGATGTCATCCAATTCATCGTATGGTATTACATATGAAAAGTGAACACGTTTCTCAATAGGAAATATTTTTTTTTTATTTTATATGACTTTTTGATAATGTTTTTGAAAAATGTGCAATATCTCGAAAACGGTTTGTGTTAGCGTTCTAAAATTTATGCCAATCGTTTTCTAATGAAAAATTACATAAGAAATCTCTATTTGCGTAACTGTATTAGTGGTTTTGATTTTTTGACGATTTTTTCAAAATTTTATTCGAAAATTTAGGGGGGTTCTGAACATTCGATTGCGTATAAAAACAATAGGCTTCCAGTGTTTACGGATTGTGATTTTTGTACCAAATTTGGTTCAAATCGGTCCATTCGTTCGCTAGTTATAGTCTCCACAGACTCACTGACACACACACACACACACATACTTTCACACACACACACACACACACACACACACACACATCACTTCAAAAATGTTTGATTCGTGATCAGGGATGCTTGAAACGTGCTCTCCCGTCGAAAACTCGAATTCTCGACCCCGTCACAATACTTTCCTTATACATTATGTATATAAGGAAAGTAATAATTATGGGTGTGATTTTGTGCAATTAAACTCGGTTTAATGAATTATTGAAGAAATAAATAGATTGTGAATATGAGTCTGCAGGGAAAGTCATGTGCTGCCCACATCAGATTTTTTGTAATATTTTGATACTTCAGAATTCCCTAATAGTCAATAATTGCACAGGAAATAAAATAAATGAGTAAAAATAAATAAATAAAATAAATTACAAGCAAACGATAATTTACACTCCGCGACGTATTCATGGAAAGGAACCTCAAGTAAATTTATAGATATTTAAATTGTAATAAAATTCCTATACATCAGAAATTTAATTCGAATAATTAACCCTTCACTTGATCACATTTCAGTCACATTTCTCCTTTTAAATAAATAAATAAATAATAATAAAAAACCTTTTTCTTCCAAAATAGCTAGCTGCCTGTGGGAAGAGAGAGACCAATTCTGCGATTGCTGTCGATGCTCATGCGGGGGAGGTGTGTTATAAGGGGATTGCTATTTTGAGAACGTTCTATCGATTTTACGAAGAATAACTGAGAATTCCTGTAGGGTTCTCATCCGGTGCTTGTTAGGAACTTCGCTATTTATATTGCCGGTTGTTGAACGTAAATAAAAAGCATCAAGATGGAATTTGAATTGTTTAGGATCAGGAAATTTTTACTATCTCATACGTAGTATTTAGAAAGTATTGTTTACAGGAAAATTTTCGATTTTGATGCCAATATATGTTTTAGGACCTCCTCAACATGTTTTGACTATTTTCGGAGTGATGTCCATCTGTGTGTGGTCGATTTTTTGTGGTAAACGATAGCTGCCACAAATATTAATGGGTTTTCACGAAACTTTATATTCGGCTTTGTTAACAAAAAATTTAGAAATAGATAGAATATATATATATTTTTAAATCTGAGCAAAAACTTCGAACTTTATTCAAAATTTTATATTTTCATAACATGGCAGAATAGGACAAAATTTGACAAAAATCATACATGAAAGGGGTTATTTATGGCTCAATGATCACGAAACATAATTTTTGATTTCAAGATTTTAATACTAATATGTTTTAGGACCTCCTAACACGTTTTGGATTATTTTTGGAGTGACGTCCATCTGCCCGTGGTCGGTTTCTTGTGATACACAATAGCTGCCACAAATATTAATGGAATTTCACGAAACTTTACATTCGGCTTTGTTAACAAAAAATTTAGAGCTGGACAGAATTTTTTTAAATTCGAATAAAAACTTCGAAATTTTATATTTTCTTAACATGGCAGCATATTGGACAAAATTTGACATAATCAAAAGGGGTTATTTATGGCTCAATGACCCTAAAACACAATTCAATAATTTCAATAATTGTGGTGAAAACTACTAGTCGCGATACAATTTTCATGTTCGTGACCTTATAAACCCCGAGTTATCCCCCGGGGGGAGGGGGGTACACTATCAAACTTGGCATCATTCGAAAGATTTTTTAAGCCCTTTAAAATGAAAGGTAACATACTATAATTAGGATCATTTGGAACAAAGATGCAGATTTTTCAAATTTTTCCTTGTAAAATTTGGGCTACACCCCGGTTAATTGGTGTTTCTTTTAGATACACGCAATGGATTTGCATTAACATCAATGACGCATTTTTTTTTTTCTTCTGAATAAAAAGTTATACACAATTCTATGATCAGGCCAACGACCGTACCGTGCTGAAAACACCGGTTCTCGTTAGATCACCGAAGTCAGGCAGCATCGGGCGCGGTTAGTACTTGGGTGGGTGACCACCTGGGAACACCGCGTGTTGTTGGCTCTTTTCGGGCGCGGCAGCCCAGTGGTTAGCGCGCGATTCTCGCCGCTGTCAGAACTGCCGCCGTGTTCATGCGGAGTACGATCACGTTAAACATGTGGGTCCGTAAGTCCTTCCGAGAGGTTGGTGGTAGGGGAAGGAGGGTACGGTCCCTGTGGATGCCTCCCCCACTGGGTTCCGGTCTAAATTGGGTGGCACTTCCCGGCCGTCCAAACAGTTACCTTACACCTTTCTGGTAGGTCGGACGGTCTGGGTTTCAACAACAACAATTCTATGATCAGAAAAACATTATTTTAGTTTGCAAAATACATTAAAAAATTAAATAACTGTTTGAACATGAATAAACAAATCTATATAATAATCGTCTAACGTATTTTTGTCTTAACAAACCGTCTAGAAGCCCGCCAGGTGATATCGGAAACATTATTTACACACTTATAATCGACCACTGGGCAAAACCTAACAGAGCTGGATTTTTTATTCCTCCCCGCCCCCCTCCATACACTTCCAAAGACAGGGGGATTCGAAAAGCCCATCCGGGCAGTCCAATCTCCCTCCCCCCGTCCCTCGGTGACTTAAAAGGTTGAAACTTTACACACTTTATATTTATAATACACTTATAAACCGGCCATCCAAATTGCTGCTCTAAGTCTACGGACGAGTCGGATGGTCTGGGCTTTCGACACTTATAATATGGAGCGCGCAGCAGCCCAGTGGTTAGCGCGCGGGAATTGCACTCAGTAGGCCCGGGTTCGATTCCTGTCACTACTAAAACTGCCGCCGTATTCACGCAGAGTATGATCACGTTAAATATGTGGGTCCGTAAGTCCTTCCGAGAGGTTGGTGGTAGGGGAAGGAGGGTACGGTCCCTGTGGATGCCTCCCCCACTGGGTTCCGATCTAAATTGGGTTCTAAATTCAGTTCCCGGCCGTACAAACAGTTACCTTACACCTTTCTGATAGGTCGGACGGTCTGGGTCTCAACAACAACTTATAATATGGCCTACAAAAACGGAATTTTAACCGAATTTTCAATCCTTTCCGGGAAAGGCGGAGGGGAGCGAAGAATTCTTTTTTTTTTTTTTTAAATCTTTGACGAATATCCAGAAACTTTAAGGTGACCTAGAAGACAGAATTTTAGCATACTTCTAGTGATTTCCACGTAACAGAACCAAACCAAGTCTGATTTTCAATTTCATCATCGAGGGGACAAAATGTTGATGTGTCTAAAAGACGTTTCAGATCCTTCAGACATCCATCATAAAATTTAACATCTCGGAAACGGACTCTCAAAGTTTAGTGTCCCGGAAACGGACCCTCACAAAAACGGCCGCCACACAATTTAATATCTCAGAAATGGACCCTCACAAAATTTAACATCTTGCAAAATTTCGTGACGGTCTGTTTTCTATCTCAGAAACGGACATTCACAAAATTCCCTCCCTGTGACCCAGAAGCCTGAAAATTTGCGCACTTTTAGTATCGACCAGCAGAAACAACTTAATCAAAAACGGCTATTTTCGACGCTAATCGCCGTAAACTGTTAAACAATGTCGAACTTATTTTTAAATTAACTGAAGTATGGCTCAACTCGACTTTCTCATCCATTCTTAAGCGGCTTTTTTTTTTTTTTTTTCCCTCAAATTTTACAAGAAAATTTTTGAAAAATCTGTATCGATGTTCCAAATGATCACAATTATAGAATGTTAGTTTCATTTTAAAGGGTTTGAAAAATCTTTTGAATGATGCCAAATTTGATAATGAATCCCCGGAGAGTAACTTGCCCCCTCCCCCCCTCCCGAAAGGGGGCCACCAACATAAAAATTGCATCGCGGCTATTTTTCACAACAATGATTGAAACTCTGAACTCTCGCAGTCATTCAACCATAAATAACAACTATTATGCATATAATTATGCCAAATTTTGTACTATGCTGCCATGTTAAGAAAATATAAAATTTTGAAGTTTTCGGTCAAATTTGAAAAAAAAAAAATCTTATTCTAGGTTTTCGTTAACAAAGCTGAGTAGTATAAAGTTTCGGAAAAACCCATTAATATCTGTAGCAGATATCGTGTACTTAATTGATCACAAGACAGACATCACTCCAAAATTTGTCGAAACGTATTTCAAGAGGTCTGAAAACATAATTGGCATCAAAACCTCGAAATAGAAAATTTTAGTGAATACAATACTTTCTTTATACTATATTTTATAGCATGAGAAAATAAAAAAAAATCTGATGTGGGCAACACATGACTTTCCTTATATAATGCAATGAATTTACTACTTTTACAGTTAAAAATATGTTATTCTTATAGTAGATACTTATATTCTTTCCAAGATATTGAATTAGTCGTCATTTTCATTGATTTAGCGCCATTTTTATCCATTTGGCGAGATTTTTGTTAATTTGGCAAAGTTTAAAAAAGTCGCCAAGTTGGCGACATTTCGCCAAATTCGTCGCCAAAATCTCGCCAAGCGTTATGGACGTGGAAATAAGTTATTCTGACAGCAGATAAATGACTATTGGCGTTCAAATACAAAAGTATTACTCAAAGTATCTTTCCTCGTGAATGGAACGAGCTAGTTCCACGAGAATGATGTCACCCAATTTATCGTATGGTATTACATATGAAAAGTGAACATGTTTCTCAATAGGAGATATTTTCTTTTATTTTATATGACTTTTTGATATTTTTTTTTTGAAAAATGTGCAATATCTCGAGAACGGTTCATATTAGCGTTCTAAAATTTATGTCAATCGTTTTCTGATGAAAAATTACATAAGAAATGTCTATTTGCGTAACTTTATTAGCGGTTTTGATTTTTTGACGATTTTTTCAAAATTTCACTCGAAAATTAAGGGGGGTTCTGAACATTCGGTTGCATATAAAAACAATAGGCTTCCAGTGTTTACGGATTGTGATTTTTGTACCAAATATTGTTCGAATCGGTCCATTCGTTCGTCAGTTATCGTCTTCACAGACTCACTGACACACACACAGACATCACTTCAAAAATGTTTGATTCGTGATCAGGGATGCTTGAAACGTGCTCTCTCGTCGAAAACTTGGATTTTCGACCCCGTCACAATACTTTCCTTATACATATGTATATAAGGAAAGTAATAATGAGTAACTATGTTCCTCGTTATACATTGTATACAATATATTGATGTTAACATCCCCCCTTGCGCAAATTTCGAATGGGAAAAGATTGATGCATGCATGTTGCGTGTGACGATGATACGAGAAGGAAAAGAAATATTTCGTTATTTTTCGCTTTTTTTCTTCAATTTCTTTCTTTAACTGTACAGTTTTGATAGATTAATAGAATACAGTGTATTTCGTCCGAATTGTACCAGACGAAGAAGTTATCAACGTATGAAACGTTTGGATAGCACGTTTGCAATCATTTCATCACTAGCGCAAGTGCACACTGCCGTATGGTGGAGATGTCGCTGCACAAATGTCGCAGATCTGAAATTTGATTTGTTTTACACTTTTCTACCAGAATTGTTTAAGCTTAAAGGATATAGGGTGTTGAAGACCCAGACCGACCGGCTCGTCAGCAAGGACATGAGCAACCGAATAGTCGGCCGGAGGATATAGGGTGTGGGACAGCCCAGTGGTTACAGCACAGGGATTGCATTCGGAGGACCAGAGTTCGATTCCCGGCGCTGCCCAAAGTATCCATGTGTCTATAAAGAACACGGGCACGTTAAATCTGTAGGTCTAGAATTCCCTCAGATGTTGATGGCAAGAGAAGGAGGGTATGGTTCCTGTAGATGTCGCTCCCACTCGGTTCCGGTCTAAATTGGATGGCGCTACCCCAGCCGTCCAAATATATACCTTACACCTTCAGGTAAGTCGTGTTCGGCATACATAATCAGAAGAAAATTTACATATTGGGTTTTGCATTGAGTTCGGCTGATACTTCTACTCGTATCACGTAAATAACCTACTAAGCAACTGAACAATGACGTAACGTTCTGGAAAAAGCCCGCAACTCGTAAAGTTCTTTATCAATCTTCGAAATTGGAGAAGTTTCTAATAATCATCGAGGTGGCGATATGTCGCCAAATTCGTCGCCACGGCCACTGAATTTGTCGCGAAGGTTAAGCGACCTGGTTCTTTGAATAATAACAATGGTTTTCTGTTACTTATTCGTAACAATAGGACGTCACTTCCCGTTTCATACATGTCCCATTTATTTCATGATTTATTCCATATTCCACGCCCCAAAATGCTTCACACTAAAAAGTTGCCATTTGATTTTCTAACAGTGTTTGTTTTCCCGTCTTTGACAGGCTTAAATACTAATTACTTAAATAATGCAATTCGGCGAAAATGTCAAACAGACGTTTTATGCAAGTTAAAAAGGCGTGCTGTCAGAACAAAACTAATGTATTTTGTTGTTAAATACAAGACAATCCTCATAATTTTAGAAACACATTAAAAGAATATCGAATTGACTTACTGATTTCAGAAAAAAATCGAAGAAGTTCGTTTCACTTACCTAAAAATAGAAAAGAAAAATATAAGATTAGAAAAAAAGAGAGAAAAAAGACATTGTACAAAACAAAATGTTTATACTTAGCTACATATGATCACGATAAAATACACACTGATTATAATTTTAAATATCACGATTAAAAGAAATGTTGAACAGGGTAATAACAAATCAAATTAAAATCTAATGTAAGAGGCAGAAGATTCTTTCCCATTTTTACTTTCCTTATATACATAATGTATAAGGAAAGTATTGTGACGGGGTCGAAAATTCGAAATAGAGTTTTCGACGGGAGAGCACGCTTCAAGCATCCCTGATCACGAATCAAACATTTTTGAAGTGATGTCTGTGTGTGTGAAAGTATATGTGTGTGTGTGTGAAAGTATATGTGTGTGTGTGTGTGAAAGTATATGTGTGTGTGTGTGAAAGTATATGTGTGTGTGTGTGTGTCAGTGAGTCTGTGGAGACGATAACTGACGAACGAATGGACCAATTCGAACCAAATTTGGTACAAAAATCACAATCCGTAAACACTGGAAGCCTATTGTTTTTATACGTAATCGAATGTTCAGAACCCCCCTGAATTTTCGAATAAAATTTTGAAAAAATCGTCAAAAAATCAAAACCACTAATAAAGTTACGCAAATAGACATTTCTTATGTAATTTTTCATTAGAAAACGATTGACATAAATTTTAGAACACTAACATGGACCGTTCTCGAGATATTACACATTTTTCAAAAAAATTATTAAAAAGTCATATAAAATGAAAAAAAAAAAAATTCCTGTTGAGAAACATTCTCACTTTTCATATGTAATACCATGCGATAAATTGGGTGACATTATTCTCGTGGATCTTGCTCGTTCCATTCATGAAAAAAGATACTTTTAGTAATACTTTTGTATTTGAACGCCAATAGTCATTTATCTGCTGTAAGAACAACTTATGTCTTCGTCCATAACGCTTGGCGAGATTTTGGCGACGAATTTGGCAGAATGTCGCCAACTTGGCGACTTTTTGAAATGTTGCCAAATTAACGGAAATCTCGCCAAATGGATGAAAATGACGCTAAATCAATGAAAATCACGACTCATTGTCGAAAATTCAATATCTTGGTAAGAATATTAGTATCTACTATAAGAAAAACCTATTTTTTTACTGTAAAAGTAGTAAATTCATTACATTATATAAGGAAAGTCATGTGCTGCCCACATCAGATTTTTTTTTATAGTAATGTTCCGAAAATAGCACGTATACCAATTCTTGTACTTCCTATAAGGATCAAATACAAACTGGAAGTTGTATTTGATCTTTAGATCCGTACACACTGTTTCGAACTGGTGAAGAGGAATGCGTGATGAGAAATAATCCCAATCAAGTTTTCTTATCAACAAACTATACTATCAAAAAGAAAAGTTTATGATTAGGAATGTCTCGAAAAAAGCACTCATAACAATTCTTGGACTTCTTTGTACAGATCTAAGGATATTATACAAACTGAAAATTGTATTTAATCCTTAGATCCATACACACAGTTCCGAACTGATGAAGAGGATCATACAAGGTAGGATCAAAACGTTCGGAGACTGTGCTGATATGTTCTCCAACCCTGATTAGAGGAGAGGGGAACTATTTTACCGTGGTGTAGAGGCACATGTGACATGAGATGTGAAAAGAAAGAAGCAGGTCTGCAGTTCAGGGTTTTTCCAGACAATGCGTTGTTGAGACCCAGACCGTCCGACCTACCAGAAAGGTGTAAGGTAACTGTATGGACGGCCGGGAAGTGCCACCCAATTTAGACCGGAACCCAGTGGGGGAGGCATCCACAGGGACCGTACCCTCCTTCCCCTACCACCAACCTCTCGGAAGGACTTACGGACCCACATGTTTAACGTGATCGTACTCCGCATGAACACGGCGGCATTTGTGGTAGCGTGCAAATCTAGCGCGCAAACCACGGGGATACCGCACCCGAGATGACCAACAGCACGCGGTGTTCCGAGGTGGTCACCCACCAAGTACTAACCGCGCCCGATGCTGCTTGACTTCGGTGATCTAACGAGAACCGGTGTTTTCAGCACGGTACGGCCGTTGGCCCTTCCAGACAATGCGTGTCGTTCGCATTCGTCGAAAATGGAAATGGCGTTTGAAGAACAACGTGCGAATATTAAATCTTGCCACCGTTTGAGGAAATCGCCGACAGAAGCATTGCACCTGCTGCACTGATACGCAGTGTTTGAAAAAACACCCACTTCCTTTTCACATCTCGCATCCCATGTGCCTCTACGCCACGGTAAAATAGTTCCTCCTCTCCTCCAATCAGTGTTAGAGATATCAGCACAGTTTTCGAACTTTTTGATCCTACCTTGTATAATGCCCGTGAAAACAAGCCTAATCAAGAAGTTTTCTTATGTCTGCTTCAACGAACGAGAACAAGAAATTGTATTCTCACAAGCAGCAAATAATTGTCAAACACGGAGAATTCACTTTACAACATACTACTATTGGTATGCTAAATAAAGGCTCTTATTACCGTCCGGAAACCCAGATTTTTGCGAACCCCAAAACCATCCTATAATTATATCTTAAAAGTTTAAAACACATTTTAATTCCTGATGGCATGACAAACAAAAGCATTAAGGTTTCTTTCGCCAGTTCGCCACATAGAAAAACTATATCACTCGCATCGTCAACAATAACATTTCGTACCTAACATTTAGATTTTTAAATGCAACATTTATACATACTATTTATTCTTCCATTAAGAAACGGAAAAAAAAAATCCATTCTAATTTTTAATGTCTGAAAACCCCGTTAAGATTTAATGTCGTTTAAGACACTTTTTACTTTCCCTGCAATACATGGTAATGTATAGGGAAAGTATTGGAATCTTGTCGAAAATCGCAACTCGAGTTTTCGACGGATCTACACGTTTCGAGACCTCTAGAATACGAAAAAACTATTTTTAGCGCGACGTCCGTGTTTGTATCTGTGTGTCTGTATCCACTCTAACTAAAAAACTAATGGACCGAATTTCATAAAATTTGGTATGTAAGTCACTTGGGTGAGACCCTGGTGCTGATTAGTTTTTGGTAGGATTCGTAAAAACAGAACACGCATTTTTTTTTTGCGAAATGACCCGTAAAAATTTCATGTATTCATTCTAGCTAAAATACTAATTGACCAAATTTCAGAAAATTTGGTAGATAAGTTACTTGTAGGATGATCTGGTGATGATTAGATTTTGATACGATTCCGAAAAGAACAACCTGCCTTTTTTACGAAATGGCCCGCAAAAATCGCCAAAATCTAAAATAAAAAAACTACGTATGCTCAAATATATCCATTAAATACTTGTTTTATACGTAATTTTTAACGAAGGAAAGAATAAGACCAACTCCATTACACTAGAACAAGAACTAGCCGTTCTCGAGATATTTTAGTTTTTTCGAATTTTCTCTACGCCACCTTTGAAAATAAGTTCAGTTACCAAATGAGAACGAAAATTGAATTAATGAATTAAAATTAAATAAATATAGAGAACGTGGATATAAGTCTGCAAGGAAAGTCATGTGCTGACCACATCAGATTTTTCTTTGGGTTGGGATTAAGAAGCTGTTTGTTTCCTTAAGACTGCGTTATACTTTTACCAGAATACATTACCAAAGTTCTAAATAAGCGCTAGATACGTAAGTAATACAGACAACACTACTCAATTTCCAAATCGCCTGTTTTGAAGCAAAAGCATTTCCCCTTTCGTTTCAATTCAAATCCTTTGTGTTTCCACAAATATATAGTCGAGTGCAAGCACACACACATCTCTTTTTGTCTATGTAAAAAAACTAATATGGAGAAAATTGTTGCTGCCCCCCCCCCCTCCCCTTGTGAAAATAGGGAAGTTGGATGTGAGGGCCCCTGAAAAAATGTTGTGCCAGGTTCCAAAGGCTGACTTATTCGGCCCTTGAACATACTTAATAGGCAGATTCTGTGAGTTAGAACTTGCATTTTGTGAAGGCCCATTTCCGAGATATTAAATTTTGTGATGTGTCCGTTTCTAAGATACTAAATTTTATGAGAGTCCCTTTCTGAGATATTAAATTTCGTGAGGGCCCGTTTCTGAATTAAATTTTTTGAGGACATCTTTCTAAGATATTAAATTTTGTGAGGATCCGTTTCTGAAATATTAAATTTTTGTGAGGATCTGTTTGAAATATTAAATTTTGTGAGTGTCCGTTTCTGAGATATAAAAAATTTTGTGAGTGTCCGTTTCTGAGATATAAAAAGCTTTGTGAGTGTCCGTTTCTGAGATATAAAAAGCTTTGTGAGTGTCCGTTTCTGAGATATAAAAAGCTTTGTGAGTGTCCGTTTCTGAGATATAAAAAGCTTTGTGAGTGTCCGTTTCTGAGATATAAAAAGCTTTGTGAGTGTCCGTTTCTGAGATATAAAAAGCTTTGTGAGTGTCCGTTTCTGAGATATAAAAAGCTTTGTGAGTGTCCGTTTCTGAGATATAAAAAGCTTTGTGAGTGTCCGTTTCTGAGATATAAAAAACTTTGTGAGTGGCCGTTTCTGAAATATAAAAAACTTTGTGAGTGGCCGTTTATGAGATATAAAAAACTTTGTGAGTGGCCGTTTCTGAGATATAAAAAACTTTGTGAGTGTCCGTTTCTGAGTTATAAAATTTTGTGAGTGTCCGTTTCTGAGATATAAAATTTCGTAGCGGTCTGTTTCTAAGACATTAAATTTTGTGAGGGTCCATTTTTGAGATATTAAATTTTATGAGGGCTCGTCTCTGAAATTATAAATTTTGTGGCGGCCGTTTTTGTGAGGGTCCGTTTCCGGGATACTAAATTTTGAGACGGTCCGTTTCCGGGACACTAAACTTTGAGAGTCCGTTTTCGAGATATTAAATTTTGTGATGGATCCGCTTTTTAGCTTTTTGAATGATTGTGAAATGTCTGAAACGGCTCTAAAATGACATTTAAACAGATCCTCAACGAACAGAACCGTTATCTGTCCGTTCCGTTCATTGGGTTCGTTATCCTTCAGTACGGATTTTGCCTCTCATTATAAAACCATTAGTCGGTTGTTAAGCGCGGGGAGAAAATAGGATGTAGAATGATGTCGTACGCATTTAACCCCTTGATCTACGGACAGATACGGATAACTCGGTAACCGACACTTGCTATTCTGTAATTAAACGGTGGAGCTTAGGCTGCGTGGGATTAAAACTTCCACAGGCCAGATTATTAAACAGCTAATTGACTCATTCTAATGCTTACAAAGCTGTATTAGGGATTTCGGATTAAAGTACGATGCGGACTCGAGGCCTGACCTCCACCGAGGCACAGGAGCCCATAGTGTTTCTTTCAGACATACATCCGAGGGGTGGAGCGAAGCCTCCCCCCCCCCCCAGAGACATTTTATATTAACTTAGCTTCTATTTATATGACAACATTTAGATATATTTATATAGAAACATGCCCCCCCCCCCCCCAAAATTTCATTCGACCTCCCACGGCTAAAAAGTCTTGAAAGATTGTCTGCAGAAGCCTATACACCCCCCCCCCACACACACACCCTCCAATAAATATATAAATAAAATTAAAAAGGATCAGATTTTATTTTTAATTAGAACTAATTACCCGGCATTGCCAGGGTGATAAATAAGCAGCCACTACTTTATAATTAAATAAGCGCCCGCTACTTAAATAATACATTCATGCTCCAAATCGTACACTCTCCGGAACAAAAAAGGGGGGGGGGAGAGAAAGCGTGGTTTAAACTGCGATAACGGGCGGGCATGAGCAGTAAAATTCGCCGGTAGAAGGATGAATCAGCCGAACGTTTTGAGGCCTTTGGAGAAAATGCTTTGTGATCACTGAATTCGATCACTTAAAAATGACAAAAAATTAAAATTGCCTAGCATTCTAACGAAAAATAATTTTCGATAAGACATACGCAAAACTTTTAGCCAAATTATAGAATGTGCTAATTGTAGTTATACGGATGCCACCATATACAGGGTTGTTCGAATTAAAGTATCCTTGTTCAGGCAGTGGCGCACCCACGGGGGGGGCCGAGGGGGCCCTGGCCCCCCCCCTTGGGCTGACAAAGCAAAACGCGAAGGGCGCTGTCAGCACAAGGGAGAACTAGGTCTGCCTTCGAGAAAGTATAAAAAAAAAACATTTACAACCATTATTGTAATAAATAATTTTAATCATTGTGAAGAAAACAATTCCAGCATATCCCAACACTTACACTGAATGTAATTATACATATAAAGCTCTTTATCGTACTGTACAAATTATAAATTAATTCGCACTAAAGGCGCCAATTCTGGAAACCCGTTCTTCTTAAGACGTTTCTACCTGTGATTGAATTTAACTAATGGACTCGTCCAAAATCACGTGACCCAAATGCCTTCTCGCTATAGTCGTACTATACCAGTGCTGTGTAGAGTGACGTCACAGGCGCCTCCGTGGCCCTATATAAAGAGTGAACGGCGGGGAAGCGGCTGTTCGCTCGAAAACTCGAGGATTTCGTTTACCCAGTGAGAAAATTGTGGAAGTGAATAAATAGATCGTGCCAACGCTTCGCGAATTAAGTGTTGCTGTGAGTTGAAATAAAGTGCGACGTTACGACACAAGGTGATAACAGTGAATTGGTAGTTTCGGAACGAGGGCCTGCGTGGTGAATAGCTGAATTTAATAATGGTCCTGAACTTTCAACTGATCTTACAGTGAAATGCATCTTTAACGATCAGTGTGTGTGTTTATGTGCGTATTTCGGCTATATAGCAAATTTTGTTCTTGAATAACTGAGGAGCAAGGTAAAAAAAAAGACAATGAGTGAAAAACGAAAAGGGCTAGGCCAACAGACACTGGGAAATTATTTAAAAAAAAAAAGTAAGATTGAAAATAGTGACGTTCCCAACGACGTTTCCCTGAGCTCTTGTTACATTGATGAGGCTGCAGTCGAAGCAAGCAACAGCCGTGACCCCGGGCTGTCTTCAAACGCTTGTGAGGAGGTAAAGGTAGGACAAAACACAATACCAAACACAGTTGAAATAGAAATTCTGGCTGCAGATATTTCTAATTATGTCAAGAAATCTAACCTCACAGATGAAGATAGGATAACAGCGCTAAAAAATCTTTGGGAACCATATGCAAATTACAGTTTTCCTGCTACTGTCACTAGTGCTGTATCAAGTCAAGGAAAACCTCACCACACTCGGAAGTTCTGCTCATCTTGGCTGAGTAAGCATAACTGGCTAGCTTACTCAAAGGCAGAGGACAGTGCCTATTGCAAATTTTGTGTTCTCTTTGCACCCCATGAAGTCGGTTTAAGATCCACACAAGCTACAGGTCAACTTGTTTCAAAAGGATTTAATAATTGGAAGAAGGCCTTGGAGAAGTTCAGTCAACATGAAAAATTTTTCTATCATAAGGATTCAGTTCTCAAAGCCGATGAGTTCTTAAGGGTCACGGAAGGAAAAACGGTTCCTGTGGATCAAGTAATGGACAGAGGAAAGCAAAAACAAGTTTTGCAGAATAGGGCTATTCTTAAACCTATTATCAAAACAGTGATTTTTTGTGGAAGGCAAGGGCTGGCCATGAGAGGGCATAGAGACTGTGGGGATTTGGACGTATTGTCAGAACCATGCCAAGGCGAAGGAAATTTTAGAGCCCTTTTGCGACTCCGAGTTGATGCAGGAGAAGAAATACTGAAAACTCATCTACAAGGTTGTGCAAAAAATGCAACTTACATAAGTTGGAATATACAAAATGAGATTATTTCAGCATGCAATGATTCCATTGTGAAGCACATAGCAACTGAGGTGAATGAGGCCAAATGTTTTGCGGTTTTATGTGACGAAACCACAGATATTGCAACGGTAGAGCAAATGACACTTTGCGTTCGTTATTTGAAACGGTTTGAAACAAATGATAAGTATAAAATTGAATTTAAGATAGTGGAGAACTTCCTTAAGTTTGTGCCCCTGACTGAAACTACAGGTCGAGCAATTGCAGATGCTATTCTTAAAGGCCTTGCAGACTGCAACATTGATACGTCTTTCCTCCGTGGACAAGGGTTCGATGGAGCTTCTGCAATGAGTGGAGAGTACAATGGCGCCCAAGCAATTATATATGAGCAACACCCCAAAGCCCCCTACGTTCATTGTGCATCACACTGTTTGAACTTAGCCATAACTTATTCATCTAGAGTTCCGGATATCCGAAACAGCTTTGGAATAATAGGGAAAATCTCTAGTTTTTTCAACACACCAAAACGAAACCTTGTTCTCACCAGCAAAATTAATGCAGCTAATCAGGAAGAGACAGAAATCAGTGCCAAAAAACTGAAGAAATTATGCCCTACTCGTTGGGTGGAGAGACATGATGCCGTCACAGTTATGGTTTCATTGTTTGATCAAGTAATCGACGCTCTGGAGGAGATTACTACCTGGAATGACAAGGAGACATCAACAGAGGCTCATACCTTGTTATGTTCAATGTTAACATCACAGTTTGTCATAGCACTTGTTTCAGCTGACAGATTATTCAGCTACAGTGTTCGTCTGAGTGAAAAGCTGCAGGAAGTTAACCTTGATCTGGCAACTGCTGTGAGTGACGTAGAAGACGTTTTGAAAGCTATATCTATAATTCGAGAGAACGCAGAGAACGAGTTTCACCATCTGTTTGAACAAGCTGTTAAGAAGCTGGAACAGCATGGAGAAAACATTACTCTACCACGCCGTGCCACCAGACAAATTTATAGATCAAATTTCAACGTACAGACTCCTGAAGAATACTACAGACTTTCTATTTTCATTCCATGGATTGATAATTTCATCACTCACCTCCATGAAAAATTTCTCAAACATAAGGAATTTCTACAAAGTTTTGCATCTGTCATTCCGAATGGAAGGCAGCCGACACTGGAAGAAAACGAGAGATTTGTTGCCTTATCAAGGAAATTTGCAGATGATTTAGGACCCAGATCAGATAATACTCTAAAAGCTGAACTACATCTGTGGTACATGAAGGTCTTTGCATTGAACAAGAAAACTAAAAGCCCAATCGAACTGCTTAACTTTTGTGACCAAAGGACTTTTCCAACTGTGTTTGAACTTTTAAAAGTGTATGCCACCCTCCCAGTATCAACAAGCAGTGCTGAGAGGTCATTCTCCGCAATGAAGAGGTTGAAAACTTACTTGAGAAACAGTATGAGTGAAACCAGACTGAATGGACTGGCGTCAATGAACATTCACCGTGAAGTGGAAATTGATCCAGACCAGATAATTAATGCTCTGGCTACAAAGAAAAACAGGAGGCTGGACTTCGTTTTATGAATATGTATAGATCATAATTGAATAATATAACAATATGTAATCATGAGAGAGTGGTTGAAAACAAGTATACAGTATAAGCAGACCAGAACAAATAATTTTATCTTCATCTATTTCTTAATTTTTGTTGTTTTGTATAAATATCTACTACTACTTCTTCTAATCATTCAATTCTCTTGCACTGCACTAAAGAATTGTTAGTAATTTGATAAAAATAAATGTACAAAAAAAGACAACCGCCTTGTTAATTGATATGGCCTCTGATCATTTTTTCTCGGAAAATTTATCGAGGAGTCATCCTCCTTCATAAAAATTTTGTGCACCAATGGCCCCCCCCTTAGGAATATTCTGGGTGCGCCACTGGTTCAGAGTACTGTACAGAAAAAAAGAATAATGGTCATAAGAACGTCAAATCTACGTGGTATACATTTCAGAACATGGGGGGGAACGAATGACGTAAAAAAAGTTCCAAAAATGACCGCTAGGGGAAGAGAAGTCACTGCTAACAGTCCCTAGTAGTAGAGTCAGAATTGTTGAAATAGTGCACCCGGGACATGCCCCCCCGATCGGCCGACCAGCGGTCGCAACCAAGTGCCAAAAAGGCCAGTCCCTAGTAAAAACATAATTCAATAAAACGGCTTGGCAGTCGTGATGCATATTAATTACGAATTGTAAATGGTATAAACGGCCATTAACTGTCATAAACCTTGAATATGAAATTTAGGTAAGCATTTTGCAAATGTTCCATACGGCATCTGTCTGGGCATGCGCGAGAATTCCGCCGTCGCGTCGCTAGATCACGTGACGCAGAACTCTTAATAGTTTAAAAAACGACGAGGTTGTATCCTCAAAGCGGGAACCTTCCCCCATATTAATGTCAGCGGGATTTATTCCCCAAAATATATCTTTCAATGTATATCTTCCTTGTTATGGTTTTAAATAAAACTTATAAAGACAAGGTGGTTCGTCATTTTCTATTATACAAAATTCGCTTACATCCTCAACAAAAGAAGAACACGTCTGCAAATTGTTTAAACACAATTTGCTAAATAAAACACGTTCAAAGCTTTGTGGAAACATTCGACCATCGCTATATGGGATTTTCATTGCCTGACAGTGCTTTATTATTAAAGTTGTTTTATAAGAATGACGAAAATGCTGGACAACATCGGCGTCCGGAGAATGGTTCAACGCTTCGAGGAGACTGGAAGCTTCTCGGTTAGATCAGGACGAGACCGGAAACCTGTGACAACGCAAGTGGCTGAAGAGGATGCAATGGCTGTTGTTGAGCAGACCAGTCACAATGAGGCAGGAATCAGTAGGGCTCGAGCCACAGAATACTATATTCAGAAGGTGCACTCCCATAGGACCCTATGGCAACATTTTTAATATGGGATGTCGCATAGACACTAGAGCTCGTGAGTTGGACCAACTGAACTATGATGCGTCTGCCAGATTTGGCGCGTTATCGCTCGCTTGGCGATTTTTTTTTTAAACGGGAGGGGAACAAAATGTTGAGGACTGTACTTTTATAATTTTTGAAACTATAGAAAGGATCAGGATTTAAAAATACATTAATCTGTAACATAAATATTCATTAGTTTAAGAATATTTAAATAAACATAGTTATATATTTAATTCAAATAATCATAAAATAGATTAAAAAATAGACACATTGCATTGTCTCACTATATAATGCACAAAAAATTACAAGCTAACATACTCAAAAGACTGAAATATTATATAATACTTTCAGTCTAAAAAGTATACTAGCGTGTTGATCGTTAATTACTTGATCCTTAATTTATTCTGGGATACTGATAATAGACTTTTTTTTTTAAATATAAAAATATTCATATAGTAAATATCAAATTTACATAAATGCACTATCGAAGTTGTGGAACTCAATCATTAATTACCCGAGGGGGGGGGGGGGGAATTTTTCACCATAAGGCACTTAATAAAAATTTTACATAAATATATACACATACTATATCACATTCAACTAAGAAAAAGCTATCCAAATATCAATCATTTCACATTTTATAAAAATACGGAAAATATTTTTTAACTAATTATACCACTACCTCTTAAAATTTAGTCTAATCCGGCAGTAATAACAACACAGCATTAATTTCGTATGATGAACACATGTATACTTATATGAACACGTGTATACTTATGAACACGTGTATACTTATAATGAACACGTATGTAGGATGGTGATAACTAAAATTATTTCAATTTTAATAAACATAAATTACATACCCTGTAACGCAACCAGTTTTCTTTTATCAATCCATTTCTATAAAATGATCTAAACACTTAACAAATAATCCTTTTTCACGTTACTCAAACCACGCTAGTCTGTTGTTCTAAGTTTTCGCCGAGCGAAATAGGGTTATAACATTGAAAATCGGCTTGGACCCAAACCAGATCATCGCCAAGCGCTCGGATCAAACCAGACCATCGCCAAGAGCGCGCCAACCCAATGTTTGGTCTATCTCTAATGGCCGCCGCGAAAACGAAACTATCGAGAGTGACAGGTCTGTATAGTAGTCTGTGGCTCGAGCTATAGCAAGACAACTGGATGTGCCCTGCGTAACAGTACAGAAGTGTTTCCGGGAAAACTGTAGAAAGTTATCCGTTTAAGATCCAGCGTCACTAAGAGTTACAAGGTTCCGATATAGATATCCGTGAAATGTTTGCTTTGACATTCCTTGCACACATGCAGGTAGCCGTCAACTGGCCCAGGAACTTCTTATGAAGTGATGAGGCACATTTTTCTCTGTGTGGAGCAGTAAACACCCAAATCAGCCGCATCTGAACAATGGAAAATCCCCGCCAATTTCAACAGATCCCCTTACATTCTCCAAAACCGTTTGGATTGGGTTTACAGTAACATTTCTAATTGGTCCCTTCTTTTTTTGAAGAAATCCATCCATAGGGACCAAAGAAATGTTCTTACTGCAGAACGTTATAGGGAAATGTTGCAGAACTTCGTTATTCCTCATCTCCAACAACGAGGATGCCTCAGCTCTACCATACTCCAACAAGATGGAGCACCTTCCCACATTGGCCGTCCTGTTCAACAGTTGCTGCGACAGCATTTTACAGAAAATCGAGTAATCAGTCGCGCATTCCTATTTTTATGGCCACCCCGTTCACTAGATCTGAACCCCTGTGATTTTTAGATGTGGTGTTACCTGAAAAGCATGATTTATCGGGGATGTATTTGTTACCTTGCAGAATTGAAGGACAGCGTCGTCTTGCACACACGCAACATCACAGCAGATTACTTACGTGCAGCTGTCGAACACGTTGTCACACGGTACCAGTTGCTTCTTCAACACGGTGGACACATTGAACACTGTCAATGACGTGTCTCTCTCTACAGCCTTCTTCCCTTCTGCGTTGCGTAACATGTTCTAGATCAGCCATACTCAACCTTTTTTTTTTCCCTCGGGCCACATACACATGACAGCTATTTGACACGGGCCGCAACATAAGGATTAAGGAAAAAACGTAAATAAGTCCAAGTATTTATTTATCAAGGCCTATAACTAATGAGACCGCTGATATTGTGAACTCTTTAAAAATCATATTTAGATCAGGCTTGTAGCTGCTACATGCTACTCTTAAAACGTCATCCAGATGAAAATCAGTAAGCCGGTTACTATATATATTCTTTGCATATTTCATTTTCGAGTAGGACGATTCACAAAGATACGTTGATGTGAACAACGTGAGCAAAATTTGAGCACATTTTTGTACAGTCTTATACTGTTCGGGCACCATTTTCCAAAATTCGGCGTACTCTTTTTCCTCCCTCTTTAAAAATAACTTCCAGGTGTGTATTGTTTTTCAATAAATTCGTCAAATTTGTAGACTGCCTTTAACGGGCCACTCACAAAAGCTCGGCGGGCCGCAGGTTGAGTATGGCTGTTCTAGATGCATTAATTAAATTAACATTTGGATGTTTATGACTATTGTCAGTATCAATCGCACGCTTATACCACTAATAATTCGTAATTAATATGCATCACGACTGCGAAGCGTTTCATTAAATTAAGTTTTTACTAAGGGCAGTTTGCAGAGCCATCTTTTCCCCTAACGGTCATTTTTGGAGAGAGAGAGAAAGAACGGTCATTTTTGGAATTTTTTGGAGAGAGAGAGAGAGAACGGTCATTTTTGGAATTTTTTGGAGAGAGAGAGAAAAACGGTCATTTTTATAATTTTTGGAGAGAAAGAGCGGTCATTTTTGGAGAGAGAGAACGGTCATTTTTGGAGAGAACGGTCATTTTTGGAATTTTTTGGAGAGAAAACGGTCATTTTTGGAATTTTTTGGAGAGAGAGAGAGAGAGAACGGTCATTTTTGGAGAGAGAGAGAACGGTCATTTTTGGAATTTTTTGGAAAAAGAGAGAGAGATCTTTTATTAAGATGTCTGAAAATTTTAAAAAGTTATTACAGTTACTGAGCACATTAACTTACATCTATACAATTAAAATATATCACGGCATGTTTGTATGTAAATCCCGCGAGCTAAAATGAGATTTCTTAGCGTACATATTCCTGATGTTTCTTAAATAGGAGGTGATAATCTTGGCATGTGCACAAAACTTACATTCGAAAAATTAAAAAAATAATAAGATTTTTTATTATTTACATATAAATTTGTCCTAAACTAGTGAAAATTGAGCTTAAAAATACATCGCTAAATAACTTACAGCAATGACAAATCGAAATGAAATAAGTTTAATTTCATTTCGATGAGGAAAAATTTGGCGACATGTCGCCAACTTGATGACTTTTAATAACAAGTTTTCGAGTAACATAGTTTTCCCCGAGAACCTTTCACAGAGAGATAAGGATTATCACTATGCAGAAAACAATGCAAGAGTCAAAGTGAATTGGGAATATGTAAATATTTTGCGAATACGATATTCCTGTTTGTGAATTATCGAGCCACATTGTACAGAAGGTCGTTCGCAATTTATGGAAACGATTTTGTATTTATGTTTCTCGTTAGCATTTTGAGATAGAGATTTAGCATTTTCAATATAATCGTCTGCTACTGTTTTGTTTTGATTGGAATGCAGAATAAAAAATTTATTTTGAAAATGGCTCCTGAAATTGATAGATGGCTCGAAGGTTACGTAAATGCGCTTTCCGAGGAAAAATATTCATATAAATAAATTGTAAAGCTGTGTAAAAATCGAGGTAATCGCATTTCAAAAAGAAACTTATTTTTTATATATTAAATTTGAAAGGGAAAAAGCGTCTAGCTGAAAGTAACAATGAAAAAATGGCCGCAAATCGCATCCTAAGACTGTTCGAACGCGGGTAAATATCAAGAAAGTGAAGTCTCTGATCCTAAAAGAAAATCTACAGACGCAAAGATCCATTGCAACGAAACTGGGAATGTCTTCTGGCACTGTAAGTAAAATCATTCATAAAGATTTAAAGTTAAAAAAGATGTTTAAATCTAAAGTTCATCTGCTTTTGCCAAAGCATATTGCGGAAAGAAAAACAAATTGTAGAAAATTATATGAAAAACACCTAACTTCTGATAAATGGAAATGTGTGGCAACACTCGATGAGGCATGCGTGTATTTAAGTAACTGTAATAAAAAAGAGCAATTTTCTATTGCTCAACTGACCGTACGAAATACGAAATGGTTTCGTCAATGTACAAAAAAGTTTCCAAAGGGGATTCATGATAGTTGCAGAATTTTGTTATAACGGTAAATTAAAACTCAAAAAAGTCTCAAGCAAAGCTAAAATTAATTCGCTCTACTATCAGCAGAATATTTTAAAACCAATTTTTGAAGAAGAAATTTCAGCCTTATATTGAAAGGACATCAATAAAGTTGAGCTTCATATGGACAAAGCCTCTAGTCACACGTCTAAGTCAACTGCCGCATATTTAACCAAAGAAAGAATCAGAAACAGGAATAAAATGCATTCCATTTAATGAAATACATAGGTGAAGCGTCAGGTGACTTTACAGGAACTTTTGCGTTTTCGGTTTGTTAAAATGAGCCTTACGAAAACGGCATCCAAGAACACTGAACGGACTTTGGAAAACGACCCAAGAGGAGTGGGATAAAATTGACATGTCGGTGCTAAGAAAAAGTTTACTTTTATGGAAAATTCAAGCTAGAGCTATAGTCAAGAAATGTAATTGCATTGGCGCAGAATATAGATGCAGAGAAAATACGCAAAAGTAAAACGGTTTTAGGACGGATTCAACATTAAACAAATTTAAAAATACTTTAAAAATCACGATTTTCACACTTTGAAAAAAAAAAAAAAGATGGACGCCATATTTTATTTTGAAATGGGTCACGTGATCTGTTCATATAATACGGTAATTATTGTTTTAATTTTTATCTAAAAACTACCGAACATATTTTGCTGAATTTTTTTTTATATATTTTATGGGATAGTTTGAATATGTCCTAAAATTTTTGAAGCAATTTGTGAATTTTAACTTCGCTTAAAAAATGTTTGAAAAATTAGGTCCCATAGGGTTTAATTTATTTCATTTTTTCAACCCGGGTTCAATCCAAAACTAATTGGGTGATGTTATTCATTTACATTCTCGTATGTTCCACAGACGGTCTCAACAACATACTAAAATTTCATTTTGATAAAGTCATTTTTATGGTAATTATCGCGCAAACGGACGGACGGACAGACAGATAAATAAAATGAACAAAGTCATAAACACTTTTCAATTGTTGTAAAGTATTATTTTTCCGATTCAGCACCCAAGTTATTAGATAAATTCTCTAACAGTATTTTTTTACATTCCCTACAACACATGTTAATGCGTAGGGGAAAAATTATTGGAATTGTGTCAAAAATCGCATTTCAAGTTTTCGAAGGATCTACCCGTTTCGAGCACTCTAGAATCTGAGAAAAACTATTTTTTAGCGTGACGTCTGTGTGCGTGTCAGTGCAATGTATCCACTCCAGTTGAAAAACTAATTGACCAAATTAAAAATATTTACATAAATCACTTGGGGGGGGGGGGCTGATGTTGATTAGATTTTAGTACGAATCGCAAGAAAAGATCCTGCCTCTTCTTGCGAAATGAACCTCAAAAATTGTCAAAATCTAACAAAAGAATACATATGCTCAAACGTATCAAATAAATATTTGTTTTATACGCAATATTTGACGATGAATAGAATCAGACCAAGCCCATAAGTTCATGACTTTCTTTTTGAACCGTACCAAAATCCAATCAGCACAGGAGTAACCCACAGCTGACCTAAAAATTGTGAAATTTGGTCTATTAGCTTTTGAGTTAGAGTGGTTACATGCATTGCATGCGCGCGCGCACACACACACGTCACGCTAAACATAGTTTTTTCGAATTCTAGAAGTCCCAAAACGTGTAGATCCGTCGAAAACTCGAGTTGTGATTTCTGACATAAAGCCAATACTTTCACCATGTGTTGTAGGGAAAGTAAAAATGTACCTCCCGTTAATGAATCGAACTAAAGCAACTCGGTTCCCTCAGCTATGAAATTCTACGAGCAAAATTTACAACAGAAGTTTAAATGTTTATTACATCTATTCCATGCCGTAAACAACCGGTGTGCAGCAATGTCACTACTCCGAAACGGAACAAATGCAAAAACGAACGTCGTTTTTTCCGAAACCGTTACCTAATGATCAGAAAACAAGCTCTATTCGGCCCAGATATTGATATTCCATTCCATTCGAGCGAAATCGCAAATGAACGTTCGGAGAAAACAGGATGTGGTAATATACCAGCAGGTCAATTTTTCTCATGTCCAAGAATGATGCTTTCCTGAAATAAATAGCGCAGACTAGCGAAATGAGGATATGTGGGTTCGAAACATTTACTCACGGTCCATGAAGCTAGATGAAAAATCACCTAAATCACTGAATTGTTATGTCTGCTCCTACCACGGAAGTACAAAGGAATTTTGTATTCTTTTTCACAAGCAGCAGTTATATTCACTGTGTCCAAATGTATAAATATTGTAATTGAACATTGAAGGTCACGTAAGACGAGAGATATCTGCAAGAAGGAAGGAATGGGGGAATAATACTTGTCTGAAAATCGAATATAGAATCCGAATATTTTTCAATTTTTAATTTTTCGTACTGTTGAAAAGAGAAAGTATTTTTCCAATTCGAAATTGGCGGAAAAGTACGTTTTAAGATCTCCTGAACACATTTAGAACACTTTCGGGAAAACGCCCGTCCGCGTGTGTGTATGTGCGAGGTCTGATACATTACGCAATTAAAACAAGAAAGATCAATCATACTTAAAGCATTGATTATGAAACACTTTCCAACTTCAATGCAATTTTATTTAAATATCTCTAAAATGCAATACATTCCTCGGTAATATTTTAAAACTTATCACAATATTACATTAATTTATTATATTTGAAAACTTAAACTTTCATCGAAAAAAATGAACTCATTCAAATAACGGCATTGAAATATAAATTGCCTGGTTTAAACATCTCTAAAATGCGATACATTCCTTGGAAATATTTTTAAAATTATTATAATACTACGATAATTTATTATATTTGAAATCTTCATCGAAAACAACTGACATTCATTCACATGACGTCATAGAAAAAATAACACGCCTGGCTCTCTCTTTAAAAGCAGCATTTCATTCATAACATTTTCCCATTCATTTCATTCATCACAATACTATAATAATTTATTTTATTTAAAAATTAAGACCATGGAGCTACAAGTAATTAAACTCTATGCTTAGAACTTCATTAAAAAAATCGTCCTTCTCTCTGTAAAATCAATGAATATTTCATTCATATCAGCTATGCAGACTCCATGGGCTAAATAATTGTGCGTTAAAGAAATACAGAAATTCTAATACAACCCATTCTACATATTTTACTGTTTACATTTTACATAGGTGAAAAATAGGCTTCGTTGTAGAAATAATCAAATTTGGATGAGCATTTAAATTCAAGTATATTGTAATTGCGCTGTTTCAGTATGTAGATACACAGAATTTAAGCAAAAACAGAGTGGTTTTAGGACGGATACAACACTCAATATGAATTAAAACGAACTTTAAAAATCACGATTTTGAGACAAGATGGATGCCATATATCATTTTGAAGTGGGTCACGTGATATTTTCATATCATGGTCACGTGATCGCTTCATACAAGAAGTGTTATTATTTTAATTTTTATTTAAAAAACTACTGAATATATTTCGCTGAATTTTTTTATATATATTTTATGAAACAATTTGAATATTATCTAAAATTTTCGAAGCAATTTGTGAATTTTAAATCCGCTTAAAAAATGTTTGAAAAATTAGGTCCCATAGGGCTCAATGTATTTCATTTTTTTAACCCGGGTTCAATCCAAAACTAATTGGGTGATATTATTCATTTATATTCCCATAAGTCCTACAGACCTTCTGAACAACATACTAAAATTTCATTTTGATTAAGTCATTTTTACGGCAGTTATCGTGCTAACGGACAGACAGACAGAATGAACAAAGTCATAAACACTTCTCAACTTTGCTGTAAAGTGTTAAAAATATAAAATTTCGAAGTTTAGACTCGAATTTAAAATTTTTTTATCAAGTTCTAGATATTTTGATAAAATATTTTTCATAACATTTTTTTAAAAATAAAATTTCGTTAAAATCCATTAATATTTTTGGCTATTGTGTACAGAAAGAAATCAACCACATACATACAAACTGACAGACAGACATTCCAAAAATAGTACAAACGTGTGCTGGAGGTTTTAAAAACATTTGCATCAGAATCTCGAATTCGAAAATTTTCATGAAAACAATACTTTGTACTATATTACATAGTCTGAGAAATTAAAAATGTATAACTGTTCCGTCGAAAACGTACATACCATTTGCAAACATGAAAGGCTGATTTATGAATTCATTGTTGATCTTCTATCGCGTTGATTTGGTTTTATTGTTATTCTAGACAACTCAAGAGTATTACTGCTGTACAATATTTTAATCGATTAATGCCCAACTCTGTGTGTGGGAGGGGGGGGGGAGAGGAGGGGGAACATTTCAGAAAGAGTTCGAATGTATTCAGGAGACGTTGAAATATGCTTCTTGGTCGATAGGATGAATTTGAAAATTTTCTGGAAAACAACCTCTCAGTAAAGAAAATAAAAATATCGAATCCTCAATTTCCGAGAAACTGTTCAAAATGATCAAAAAACAAGGCATTCGGCCTAGTTATTGATATTCTATTCAAGCGGAAATGAGTGCTCGGGAGAAATACGGGTACATGCCGGAGTGAAGACAAGACCCAATTCTCATGTCCATGAACGATCATTGTAAGAAGTGAACTTGCAAATTATCCTCTGGAATCGGGGAAGGGGGTACTTTCATGATACAAGAATAAGTTCAAATTTCTGGATAACTAATACGTTTATTCACAAGCACAGCATCACAACAGGAACAATATACAGTACAACAGAACTTAAATGTTCCACTCATTTCACATAGCAACTCATACTATTCTTCAAATATGGACGTATTTCATTTCACAAAAAAACAGCTATTATTCTTAAAACATTGACGAATATCGCAGTTCAATGTAGTTCGTATCTCGTCAACTGCTCTCCAACGGAGTGATGACTCCTTTTATAGACCATCTCTAGAAATATCTCATAGAATAATAGTTATTCCGAGGTGCTTCTGAAACCTCCGAAAAATCATCAAATATCGTCAAATAGGCGATAAACCGCCAAATATGGAAACCCGGCTTAGACTTTCGGCAACCCTAGATTCACGTCGTGGGAAAGGATGTCTGTAAGGGTGTTTTCTCCGTCTAGTTTTCAAAAGAAATCTCAATGAGAGGGAGAAGCTTTGAATGTTCTACGTATATTTTACACGTATATTATAGAGCATTTTACACGCTCTACGTATATTTCAAACAGGAACGAGTACGCAAAAATTTCCTACATACCAATTTAAACGCATATTAAAAAATATGTGGACAGCACATGTCTTTCTTTACATGACGTAATAAAATTACTATTGATATATTTAGAAGACATAATCACTTATTTCTATGTACACATAATTTCTCAAGTAAATAAAAATTTGGCATTTTTGGATACTTTATAAGGTAGAATCAAATCTTCTAATTTATACTCACGTGTGCAAAATCCGGCAAAATACCGTTGACGTTTTATTGGCGCTCGAAAAAAATGGTATTTGGCGAATTTGTTGGCGTCAAAATGTAAAACTATTTAACATGCATTTGTTTTCTGAATATTGAGCGTCAATATACCTGTAATGTAACCTATATTTCAAGTATCACAATATTGAAAGGCAACAGGGATTTATTAAAAATGTTGATACAATTCATATTATTTTTACTTTCTCACACTATGTGATATAGTATAGAGAAAGTATTGGTTTCACGAAATTTTTTTTAATTCTAGATTTTGATACCAATATATGTTTTATGACCTCCTGAACACGGTTTGGCTATTCTGTGGTCGGTTTCTTGTGTATACACGACAGCTGCTACAAACATTAATGAATTTTCACGGAACTTCATATCCAGCTTTGTTAAATCGAAAAATCCAAAATTAGATAAATTTTTTTGAAATTCGAGGGTAAACTTCAAAATGTATTCGAAATTTTATATTTTTTTGACCCCGCAGCTTAGGACAAAATTTGACATAATCATGTATGAGGTCATTAGCCCCTTCGGCGGGGGGGGGGGGGGCAAATCCTACCCCCGGGAGCAAATTGAGATGTATAGTATCAATCGGAAGATTTATTTCAAGTCCTTTAAAGTGAATGGTAACACGCTATAACTGTAATCATTTGGACCAACGATATAGATATTTCAAAAAATTCCTTGTAAAATTTAGGGAAAAACACAAGCTACTTAAAAACGGATTCTGGTATGAGAAAGACGAGTGGAGCCACGCTCCAGCTAATTTTCCTATAAGAAACAACGGAGTAAAATATAAAATTGGTTCTAACTTTATTTAACTTCAATTATTTTTTAACGAATTTTATTTTGACTCCAAAATTCTCTAAATGCTATATATTATTTTATTTATTTATTTTTACTGTGTTACATGCGGATGGGCAGACAAGATGGACAAACGTTGTTTTCCGAATTTAGTATTCAACCACACCTAAAAAGTGTTTTCTTTTTCCTTTCTACTTCCAATACTTTATACCTGTTATTCGTGGCTATTTATTTCTCGCCTAAACTGGGCTGCGATCAAAACCGTTTGTGAACCACTGCAGGGGTGTTGTTGTTGAGACCCAGACCGTCGGACCTACCAGAAAGGTGTAAGGTAACTGTTTGGACGGCCGGGAAGTGCCACTCAATTTAGACCGGAACCCAATGGGGGGGGAGGCATCCATAGGGACCGTACCCTTCTCCCCCTACCACCAACCTCTCGGAAGGACTTACAAACCCACATGTTTAACGTGATCGTACTCCACGTAAACACAGCGGCAGTTATGGCAGTGGCGGGAATCGAATCAGGGCCTACCGAGTGCAATTCCCGCACGCTAACCACTGGCCTACTCTGCCCCACTGAAGGGGTGTCGAACACCTACTCTGGGGAAATGCAAAGAAGATCCTAGGGAGGTATGAAATTTCTTCTAGGGTATTTATCGCGTAGCTGATTAATTAGTTTGTATGAAGTTTGTGAACACTAAAATAAACCTTCAGAAGAGGTGAGGAGGTTGAAGAACCCTTGTTACAGCTGATTCGTCATAAATTAAAACACATCTGATGACTAAGACTCATCGATAAATACAAGAACAGTTTAAAACCACACATGTGACAGGGATGAGTGAGTCACTTAAAAATAAAAGGTAAATATCACGCAATGTCATTATCCGCGATTGGCGAACGGGGATTGCATAGGTCGCCAAATATCGCCAAACCTAGATAAACAACGGCAGCCATAGAGTAAGGCGCTAGATAAGAACGAAGCCATAATAGAACTTGA
Source organism: Amaurobius ferox (assembly GCA_951213105.1). Taxonomy (NCBI): domain Eukaryota; kingdom Metazoa; phylum Arthropoda; class Arachnida; order Araneae; family Amaurobiidae; genus Amaurobius; species Amaurobius ferox. The sequence goes on along the minus strand of OX578155.1, from coordinate 26,459,261 downwards.
AGGAAAAATTGGACTTGCTTGTTTTGAATCAGATAAGGAGGAAATCATGTCAAAGAAACCGTTAAGAGAAATATAATTTTTTTTTTCTCTAAATATTGAATAATAATGACATGAAATGCGACATGTATGGACTGATTTGCTATAAAATGATTTAAAAGTTCGAACATAAGAGAAATATCTACTCGTCCAATCTCCACTCGACTTTATTATACAGTCATATTTTGTTCAGGTTTACGTGCATCATAATCAGCATAGGAATAAAAAAAAAATCTGATGTGGTCAGCACATGACTTTCCTAACATTATGCAATGGTTTCACGTCTTTCACAAAGAAATAATGGCGTACAACAGCGGGTCCCAACCTTTTTTTCACCCAAGTGTTCCGATTGTCAATTTTTTTCAATTATAACCATTTTTTTAGGGGGGGGGGGGGAGGGTCTTTTATTTCCCTATTTTTCTATTTTGCTTTTCAATTATTGAATACCCTGATTGATCTTTCCATATATTTCAACAGTTTTCGTTGACTCAATATTTTTCATTTGAACCCCTCCCCCCCACACCCATCTTGCCATGTTTTTTAATTTAATAAATATTACAATTGATTTTTTATAAATAAAAATTCACTTTACAGTTTGAAAAAAAAAAACTCGAGGATTTTATAATTTCTAGCAATAAAATATGCACTGTACTTTATTATCGTTACTTTGAAATTTCCAAAACACATACAAAACTGTTAAACTTTCGAAAATATTATTAAAATATATATATGTACACAAAGAACTAACAAAAGTGTCTAAAAAAATACATTACAAATGACCCCCCTAAAAATGTTAAAAATAATATTGGTTTAATAATATCGGTTAAAAATAATATTGGTTTAGCAATATTTGTTAAAAATAATATTGGAGCAGTAAGCAGCCAATTATTGTCGAAGTGGCAGACATCGAAGAAACAAAAAGAATACTTTAAAATATTACAATTGATTTATTATAAATAAAAATTCACTTTGCAGTTTTAAAAAAAACTCGAGGATTTTATAATTTCTAGGAATAAAATAGACACTGTACTTTATTATCGTTACTTTGAAATTTCCAGAACACTTACAAAACTGTTAAACTTTCAAAAATATCATTAAAATATGTATATGTACACAAAGAACTAACAAAAGTGTCTAAAAAAATACATTACAAATGACCCCCCCTCCAAAAAAAAAGGTTAAAAATAATATTGGTTTAATAATATTGGTTAAAAATAATACTGGTTTAGCAATATTTCTTAAAAATAATATTGGAGCATTGGAGCAGTAAGCAGCCAATTATTGTCGAAGCGGCACACATCGAAGAAACAAACAGAAGCTATGAAAGATGCGCTCGAATTAAAACTTAACATATTATGAAATTAGAAGTATAAAAATTGAATTTCAATATTTGAGAACCCTAATACAAAAGAGCATATCAGTTTTCAGAATACGAATATTAAATTAAACAAGAAAAACAATGAAATCAATCAAAGTAACACATTTAAATCACAAACACTCATTTAATATACAGGAACACGTTTATCACGCAAATGCACACGCTTTGATTAACTGTTTAAAAGTTGTTTACTTGTTATATGTACAAAGCAAGTGAGCATGCGCAGCTCACTTGCTAGTGAGCATGCGCAGTTTAAAAAGGGTCTTTTCGCTTTGTTACAGTTCGTTTTAGTAACTAGAATTGTGAATCTGCAAATTTGTGTGCAATTTTACGTATGTATGCAAAATTTCATCTTCTATACCAATTGTAGTTTTCAAGTAAAAAGTATGACAAAATTCAGTCTATAATAAGTAGAGTTTTAAATTTATTATTTTCTCATACGTGGTATTGAGAAAGTATTGTTTTCGCTAAGATTTTCTATTTCGAGATTTTGATGCCCATATATGTTTTAAGACCTCCTGAACACGCTTTGACTATTTTTGGAGTGATGTCCATCTGTCTGTGGTCAATTTCTTGTGTAAGCGATAGCGGCAACAACTATTAATGGATTTTTCTGAAACTTTATATCTGGCTTTGTTATAAAAAAATTTAGAACTGGATTTAGAAAGAGAATTAAAGATTTTTAAATTAGAGGGAAAACTTCGAAATTTTATATTTTTTTAACATGGCAGCATAGGACAAAATTGAATATAATCATGCATAATAGGATTTATTTATTTATGGCTTTATGATCACAAGACTTAAAACGTTTCAATCATTGTTGTGAAAGATAGTCGCGATAAAAAATTTTGTTCGTGACGCCACTAGCTCCCTCGGGGGGGGGGGGGCAAGTTATCCCCCATCAGGTGGTACATAGTCGAATATGGTATGAATCGTAAGATTTCTTCCAAGTCCTTTAAAGTGAAGGACAACACGCTATAATTGTAATCATTTGGACCCACAGTGCCGATATATCCCCCCCCCCCCCCACCACCACCACCGCCCCTTAGATCCGTGAGTTCCCCTTCTCCCACACACAGCCCATTCGTCAAAAAATAAAACACGGTATAATGACTAACATGAGTCGATAATATCTGTTCAGTTTAAAACCACAACACTACATAAATAAAGGTGAGCGCTGTGAGTCAGTGAAAAATAAAACAGGTAAATTTCGCACAATGTTGCATTACTCAGCGATTGGCGAGTGTGGATTGCAGGTGTCGCCAAGCAGATATAAAATATCGCCAAATCAAAAGATCGTTGAATGGCAGCCATAAAATGAGGCGCAAGATAAGAACGAGCCACCACACTCGAAGGAAATATCGAATTTATTTGTTTTGCACCTGATAAAGAGAAGTCAAAGAAGCCGTTAAGAGTGATGCAGTATTTTATTTCAAAATCTTGAATTGCAGACATTTAAGATATACTTGATGCAAGGGCAGCCGATATAGGTTGGTGGGTCGCTTTTTACTACAGTAAAATGGAAAGTATGTGAATGTGATGAGTCGAAAATCAAGTTCTCGGATTCCAATGGATTTAAACGTTTCGTACAACATTCATGAATACGAACCATCCATATTTCAATGTGTCTGTGGCGGCACGATCTGAGGGTGTTCGTCCCTGGGCATGACTGACTTTATTATTTTTACCCGATTCTGCGCATATGACGATATGGGAATTAAGAACGCGCGCATCTTAAGAGGGACCGAATTTGTTAACTGCGACTAATTTTATTTCAACGTCATCGCTAAATTTCCTTGCACGTCACTGGATCCTCTGTGCACAGCACAATTTTAAAATCTTTGAGCAAGTTGTTTATGCCTGCATATTGCCACTTCAAAATTAACAAACTATTTTCAACTGTAATAACGCGTGTGGTTTGGCAACTCCTCTGAAAGTTTACCCTGGATCGTGATATGACGAATGAATCTTAAATCCCATGGCGTCAAGCTGACAACTTTTTCATTGGTTGCCGGGCTGAGTGCACAACCTTATATTAAAGAACCTTGGGCAAAATGTCTCCCATACAAATTGAGCGCTGCAGAAGAAAATGCTATTTTAAGTAATCAGATCATAAAATATATTTTAAACACGACATCCGTATTCAGAATATGCAATATTTATACAGTGAAGCCTTTTCTGCCCAATAACAGAGCGTTACATAAAAACACGAAAGTGCTCAACTGATCACCCATCACCACCCGTGGAGTAGCAATCATTGCCACTCGTCAGCACGGTGCAGGTGATGAGACAGCTGGTCAGTGAGCACAAAACTTTTTAAACCAGGGATTTTAGAATTTTTCTTTTCTGGTAAATATATTGTAACTTCAAATTCAGTAACATCAAGGGCATTTTTAGTTCCGTTCACTGTTAATAAAATTAAGCGATCAGTAATACAGTGAAGCAACTTCTGTCTTATAACAAAGCGTTGCATTTTTGAGGCTTAGAAATTTATTATGAAAAACGCCATCGTTACTGGATTCGAAAATGCAATACTTCTACCGGACTGCCTAGCGGTTGTGCATACTTTTACCAAAAAAATTCTAAAATCTTTGCTTTAAAAAGTGTTCACATATCAATTCATTGACCGCACCGTACGAATGTCAATGACTGCGAAACTTTGGTCCATGGGTGGTGATGATCAGTTGAGCCGTTTCTTTAAAACATCTTTAATTAGAATATAATATACCCGATTTTTTTTTTCGCCTTTAATCCCGAGCAACGCCGGTAAATTTTGTAGTTTAATTACAATTAAAGTGTAACTTCTACAATTTCCTCAAATATTTTTTGAGGTCTTGGTTAATGGGCTTTGCTGTCGTATTACATAAAGTCATGTGTAGTAAAAATGTGACGGCAATTATCGACAAACTAGTTAGACTGGATAAAAAAAAAAAAAAAAAAAGAGGTAATTTGACTGTTTCTGGTTCATACCAAACGTATAACATTGGTTGGTCTACATCTGAGATTATCTACATTTATTATCTTACTTAATAAATGAAGATGCCTGTGCAATCTGCAGCGGGAAATCGGAACGTCATACGGTCATGAAATTTGATACACAGAACCCTGGAAAGAGAGTTCTTTCCAACAATGTTTGAACCAGCAATTATTTTTATAAAAATATAATTTTATAATTTAAGAAATACACAATTTATTTTTATATACTTTTAATTATTTAAATTAATAAAATATTTAATTTAATAAAAATCGTCTGCTGTATAAACTCATTGGATTGAATTCAGTTAGTCAGCAACATGTATTTTTCTTTCAAATAAATTTGCGGAAAAAATATCGTCTGCATAATATATCTATCTCTATAGGAGGTTCGTTTTTTTATTATTATATTAATAACTCGACAACGCCTAATCCTAGAAACATAGACTGCATTTTAAGTGGGCCTGTTCCCAGACTATTCACAAAATTTCTTGAAATTCGGCACAGCCGTTCTCTCGTAACGATGAGATAGACACACACAGAGACAGATTTTCAATTTTATTTAAATAGATATTCAAAGAACGGTAAAAGAGGATGAGAAGGAAGTAGAATTATACAAAAATAAGCTTGTTTTCGTGTGTACACTCTCAAACACTCTAATTCTGAACCTCATTTTAATACATAACTAGCGAGCTGGTGTTAAAACTTTTATTACCACCCACAAATCGGACTTTCGGCATATATAACGTACCATAAGGAAATTAAAAATTAAAGTTTATGTTAACACATTTACACAATTTGTCTCATCCACACATTAGCACGTATCGCATCCGGAACTCACCGTTAAAATATTGCGAAAACAAGAGATGTGAACTCGTGACATTCAAACTCGCATGCAATGTTTATCCTTGAATTAAAAATTACCTTTGAATAATGCATGAAGATAAATAAATAATTTGTAACAAAATATACGAGGAAAATAAACACGGGATGTATAACGTTGATAAAGCCATAAAATGATGCAATACAAAAAAAAAGGACAAAACATTTTGAAACAAAAATTAACCAGAGTGTGGCTTAACACGGCCTTTTCACGCCAGAATTCATTTTTTAATATTTTTTTTCTTTTTTTGAAATATTACAAGAAAATTTTTGAACAGTCGGTATCATGGGAGCAAATAATTACAATTATAGCGTGTTACTTTTCATTTTAAAAGGCTTAAAAGCATATCTCGATTGATGGCATACTTAACAATTTCCCCCCCCCTCTCCCTGGGGTTAACTTGAAACAAATTCCAGCTATTTTTCACAACAATGATTGAAACTATTAAATTTCGTAATCTTTGAGCCATAAATAAACTCTTTTATGCATCATGTCAAATTGTATCCTACGCTTCCATGTTAAAAAAATATATAATTTCGAATAAATTTCGAAGTTTTCACTCTAATTAAAAAAAAAAGAAAAAAAAAAGATTTTTTTTATAACAATGCCGGATATAACATTTCGTGAAAATCCATTAATATTTGTGGCCGCTATTGTGTGCATAAGAAATTGATGACAGACAGACGGATATCACTCCAAAAATAGTCAAAAAGTGTTCAGGTCTTAAAACATATTTTGGCATCAAAATCTCGAAATCGAAAATATTAACTGGAGCGTAGCTCAACTCCACTTTCTCGCACAAAGAATCCATTTTTAGTTGAACTAATGTTTCCATGAATTATGTTTCCTAGAACTAGAAACATCTAGAACTTTGGAAATTCGAGGGAAATCTTCGAAATTTTATTCTTCGTTAATACAGCAGTATATGACAAAATTTGATATAATTATGCATAAAATGGGTTATTTATGGTTCAATGATCGCGAAATTTCAGTTTCAATTACTGTAGTGAAAACTAGGGATATAATTTTTGTGTTCGTGACGTCTAAGTCCCCTCAGACAAGGGGGGTACATTGTCAAACTTGGTATATCAATCCCTTTAAAATGAAGGGTAACATATTATAATTGCGAATATTTCGACCAACGACACAGATTTAATTTAATTTTTTTATTTTTACTAAAATTTACAATTTACAACTCGAGTTGACTGACACTCCAATTAATTTACATAATGTACTTATACATAAAATTTACATGGTAAAAAGTGCAGTCGTTCTTGAGTCACAGTATACACATAATCATGCATACACATGTACAGAGTGTCCCAAAAAGATTGAAAAGCGCTTTAATTCTTTACCTGTTGGAGATAAGTGGGCAATATAAATGGCAAAAATGTTGAAAGTAAGGTAGGAAATAAGACTACGTTAATGAAATAATGAAAATAGGGATCATAAACAAATTGACGATGGAAATTGTTTAGATCAATAATAAAAAAAAAAAAGTACTTAAAAGAAAAGTACTGAGTTATTGAAAAGTACTTAAGAATCCGTGATTGCATCGTGAGCCTACGCGGAATTCGCAAAAATGTCTCCTATGTATTATCATCCAGTTTTATCTTTTTACTTTCCCTGCAATACATGGTAATGTATAGGGAAAGTATTGGAATCATGCCGAAAATCGCAACTCGAGATTTCGACGGATCTACATGTTTTGAGACCTCTAGAATACGCAAAAAATATTTTTAGAGTGACGTCTGTGTGTGTGTCTGTCTGTGCAGATTTTGTATCCACTCTAACTAAAAAAGTAATTGACCGAATTTTATAAAATTTTGTAGGTAAGTCACTTGTAGGCGAATCTGGTGCTGATTAGTTTTGGGTACGATTCGGGATAAAAGAACCCGCCTTTTTTTGGCGAAATGGCCCGCAAAAGCTTGTATCCACTCCAGCTGAAAAACTAATGGAACGAATTCCACAAAATTCGGTAGGTAAATCACTTGGGGGACACCCTGGTGCTGATTAGACTTTGGTATGATTCCGAAAAAAATAACCTGCCCTTTCTTGCAAAATGGTCCGCAAAAATCTAAAATAAAAAACTACGTATGCCCAAATATATCCATTAAATGCTTGTCTAATACGTAATCTTTAGCGAAGAAAAGAATGACACCAATCCCATTACACTAGGACTAGCCGTTCTCGAGATATTTTAGTTTTTTCTCTACGCCACCTTTGAAAATAAGTCCAGTTATCAAATGTGAACGAAAATTGAATTAAAAGTGAAATATATGTAATTAAAATAAAGAGAACGTGAATATAAGTCTGCAGGGAAAGTCATATGCTGCCCACATCAGATTTTTACTTTCCCTGCAATACTTAGTAATGCACAGGGAAAGTATTGGAATCATGTCGAAAATCGCAACTCAAGTTTTCGACGGATCTACACGTTTCGAGACCTCTAGAATACGAAAAAACTATTTTTAGCTTGACGTATGTATGTGTGTCTGTCTGTGTGTGCAGATTTTGTATCCACTCTAACTAAAAAACTAATGCACCGAATTTCATAAAATTTGTAAGTCACTTGTGGGCGAATCTGGTGCTGATTTGTTTTAGGTACGATTCGTAATAAAAGAACCTGCCTTTTCTTGCGAAATGGTCCGCAAAAGCTTGTATCCACTCTAGCTGAAAAACTAATGGACCGAATTTCAAAAAATTCGGTAGATAAGTCTCTTTTGGGTTACCCTGGTGCTGATTAGATTTTAGTACGATTCGGAAAAAAATAACCTGCCTTTTTATGCAAAATGACCAGCAAAAATCATCAAAATCTAAAATAAAAAACTACGCATGCTCAAATATATCCATTAAATGCTTGTTTTATACGTAAAATTTAACAAAGAAAAGAATAAGACCAATCCCGTTACACTAGGACTAGCCGTTCTCGAGATATTTTAGTATTTTCGTACTTTATCTACGCCACCTTTGAAAACAAGTCCAGTTAGCACATGAGAACGAAAATTGAATTAAAAGTGAATTAAATTTAATTAAAATAAAGAGAATGTGGATATGTCTGCAGGAAAAGTCATGTGCTGCCCACAGCAGATTTTTGTGATATGTAACAAATTTACATTTCTAATTAGATATAGGGTCCCCATTCACAAGGTTCAATTTTCAATTAAATATAACTCACTCAATTTTTAAGATACAGATATGCGGTTTTTTTAATGATCTCGTTGCATTAAAAATAAAAAATTTCTGTTTGACCCAATTTGTTCAAGAGGGTCGTATAAAAATATAAAAAGTGTAACTTCTTGAAAATGAATGGGAGGACTATTTCATTAACGTAGTCCTATTTCCTACCTCACTTTCAACATTTTTGCAATTTACATTGTCCACTTATCTCCAACAGGTAAAGAATTAAAGCGCGTTTCAATCTTTTTGGGACACCCTGCATACACATAAATCATGTATACACATAAATCATGTATAAAAGGAGTTATATATGGATCAATAATGACAAATTGGTAGTTTCAATCATTGTAGCTACACAAAAGCTGCAATACTATTTTTGTGCTCGTGACATCATTAGCTCCCTGAGGAGGAGGGGGACATTGTAAAACTTGGCATTAATCGAAAGATTTTAAGCCCTTCAAAATTGAGGGTAACATGCTATAAATGTAATCATTTGAACAAAAGATATAACTTTTCATATTGTTTCGTCCGAAATTTGGAGAAATAAAGACGCTATTTAAAAATGGTTTCTGTTAGAGAATATCGAGTTAGGGCCACACTCCAGATAATGTTAAAAAAAACTATTCTGAATTTTTAACAGTTCTCACCGATAACACAAGTATTAGGTGAAAATGGTAGACGAGTATATAAACCGTGATTTCTACGATCTCAGTATGTTCTTAAAGGCTCTCAACTGAACGATATCAATAATTTATTATCGCGAGTAACAGTAATCAAAAATAACTTCCATTGTAATTAGATAAAAAGTGTTTACATTTTAACTTTCATATCAGAAGCGTAGCTACTGATATGAAAGTAAGTATGGAAGTAAGTATGTGTGAAAGTAAGCTGATTGTAGTATAAATATTATTATTACTTAATTTTTTTCGAATATTTTCGAATTCAGTCAGTCCTCTGGTGTAAAAACGGGGATCAAAATTTGAACACGTTTGGAAGTACAACCTATAAATTTTTCACTCGAATTTCAATAAATTCTATAGAGTTCTCGATGTTTAGTTAATAAAGCCGGATATAAATTTTGATGAAAATCCATTAATATTTATGACAGCTATGGTGTACCACAAGAAATCTACCACAGACAGACGAACATCACTACAAAAATAGTCAAATCCTCTTGAGGAGGTCCTAAAATATACTTTATTGACATCAAAATCTCGAAATTTTCGTGAAAACAATACTTTATATTCAATAGTATGAACAAGTAAAAATTTCGACCAGGAATTGCAAGAACCCTAATAGAGGGGTGGGACAACCCAATGATTAACGCGTACCGAGTTCGATTTCCGGCTCTGCCCAAACTGTCCCCGAGTTCACGAAGAGTACGGGCACGTTAAATATGTGGGTCCGTAAGTCTTTCCGAGAGGTTAGTGGTAAGCGATTGGAGGGTACGGTCCCTGAGGATGCCAGCCCCACGGTCTGAATTGAATGGCACTTCCTGGCGGTTAAACACCTAAGGATAGGTCGGACGGTCTGGGTCGAAGAAAATGAAGTACCCCAATAGAGGTGTGGGACAGCTCAGTGAATAACGCGCGGGGATTGCATTCGGACGAACACAGTTCGATTCCCGGCTCTACCCAAACTATTCCCGTTTTCACGCGGAGTATGGGCATGCTAAATACGTGGGTCCGTAAGTCCTTCCGAGAGGTCGGTGATAGGGTAAGGGGGTACCCTGTGAATGACGCCAACACTGGGTTTCGATCTGACACACTTTACGGCACTTCCGGCTGTCCAAACAAAAGAAAAAGTACCCCCAATAAAAATAAGATGTAATCTCTGATATATCTGTGGAAACAATGTTTGCGTTGCTACCGCTGAAATATAAACACTCGTACTTAGTTAACAGCATAAAAAGGTTGAAACAACCGGTTTTAAAACCAAAAAAGAACCCGCTTCATCAGAATAAATCAAATGCATTGATAAGCTAAATGCATTGACTTTACTGACAACGCCGGTCTGTTACCAACTTGAAAAAAAAAATTCAAGCGAACTTTTACGAAATATTTTAAAAGAATAACATGGGTTCGAAAACAGAAAAAGAATAAAGTACTAACATTCTGATATTGATACGAACTTAATAGATAAAAATATAAATAATTTATTTTATTTGTTGGAAAAAGGTACCACTTATGAATATACAAAAACAATCACAATTTTCCAACAATTTTTTTTTTATTTGAGTGAGTTTTTGTTGTTTCACTTTTCTTACCTTCGCTCTAAATATCTTATAAAAAAAAAAGGTAAATATAAATAACAAACAAAAAAAAAAGTGTTCAGTAAGAAATCAAATTTATAGATGAACCATTTGCTTTTACAAATCTCTTATATTTTTCAAACAATAATCTTATTAAGTATAAGAAAATTTTCAAATTTTCAGTTTTTAAAGTTTGTAATGCTTATTTCTCAAAATCTAAGTGATAATTTTGAAGCATGGAATTAGAAAGGAGGAGATAAAACTCCTATGGATGAAACGCTTGAAAATACCATAATGCTTTGAGAATTGCCGCTAGTGCTAGTAAAATAGCTGCTATTGTTAGTTGACACAACAGAAAGGCGTAGTATTTATGTATTTTTATTTATTTTTAAATTAAGGGTTCCCTAATGATGAGTATAATTAGTATTTTTAACTTTCCCTGCAATACATGGTAATGTATAGGGAAAGTATTGGAATCATGCCGAAAATCACAACTCGAGTTTTCGACGGATCTACACGTTTCGAGACCTCTAGAATACGAAAAAACCATTTTTAGCGTGACGTCTGTGTGTGTGTCTGTGCAGATTTTGTATCCACTCTAAGTAAAAAACTAATGGACCGAATTTCACAAAATTTGGTAAGTAAGTCACTTGTAGGCGAGTCTGGTGCTGATTAGTTTTGGGTATAATTTGGAATTAAAGAACCCGCCTTTTTTTGCGAAATGGCCCGCAAAAGCTTGTATCCACTCTAACTGAAAAACTACTGGACCGAATTTCACAAAATTCAGTAGATGAGTCACTTGTGGATTACCCTGGTGCTGATTAGATTTTGGTAAGATTCGGAAAAAAATAACCTGCCTTTTTTTGCAAAATGGCCCGCAAAAATCGTCAAAATCTAAACTAAAGAATCAGGTATACTCAAATATATCCATTAAATGCTTGTTTAATACGTATTTTTTAACGACGAAAAGAATAAGACCAATCCTATTACACTAGGACTAGCCGTTCTCGAGATATTTTAGTTTTTCGTACTTTCCCTACGCCACCTTTGAAAATAAGCCCGGTTACCGAATGAGAACGAAAATTGAATTAAAAGTGAAATAAATTTAATTAAAATAAAGAGAACGTTAACATAAGTCTGCAGGGAAAGTCATGTGCTGCCCACATCAGATTTTTCATAATTGTAGGCTACAGTACAGAACAAAGGGAGATAAAAGTAAATTGAAAGGTAAAATAAGTTTGACAACGTAGGAATATTCTTTATTGTTCTGTACTTTGCATCGCGATACTCATTTATTTATACAAAATGGACAGTTTAAATAAATATTTTAGGCCTTTCGCTATAGAAAGGCAGGACTACTTATCTTATCCCAGGGCCACCTGAATGATTGTCTCAAACGATATTGGCGTTTCCTTCATAAAGATTTAACTCCTTATTTTTACTTCCATGTTTTGAAAAGTTTTATTTATTTTTTTTTTAATCAAATGGCCAGGCACTTAGACCTTCGTCATTCGCCTTTATTACAGCGGCCAGAGTGTTGTTGTTGAAACCCAGACCGTCCGACCTACCAGAAAGGTGTAAGGTAACTGCTTGGACGGTCGGGAAGTGCCACCCAATTTAGACCGGAACCCAGTGGGGGAGACATCCACAGGGACCGTACCCTCCTTCCCCTACCACCAACCTCTCGGAAGGACTTTCGGACCCACATGTTTAACGTGATCGTACTCCGCATGAACACGGCGGCAGTTTTGGCAGTGGCTGGAATCGAACCCGGGTCAACCGAGTGCAACTCCAGCGCGCTAACCAATGGGCTACCGCGCCCAGCGGCCAGAGTGTGAACCATTTAGCCGTCCATTGACGTTGCCCCAGAGGGGGGGGGGGGGGGCGAATCACATTGCGCCCACAACACAAACATCCATGCCTTACGTGGGGCTCGAACCCACAACGTGGCGGTCGAGCGATTGCTACGGAAACGCTTGCCTCGACCACTCGACAACCACGTCGGCTGAAAAGTTTTATGAAAATACAAGCTCGATATCCAAGAACTAACTGACTTCATAATCGCAAAAACGTCGAGAGCGTCAAAAACAACTCTATTCTACTCTAATGCGGGCAGTAAGTACTTTGAGGACTCAAATTACGTGTCGAACCCTTTTCGCACTTAGCTTTAAAAATGTTTCCACGCGATAAAAACACGAGGTCAGGACCAACTGTATATAATGTACAAGAGAGAAATCAGTGCCAATGTCCTTGCCCCTCTAATTGCAAAGCAAGGACGTTATTTACTACTGATCAGCGGATGAAAGTTCTGTTATTTCAACAGATTGGTGTCGGACGCGACATGAACATTTGGCGGTTTTCACACTTTTTTACTTTCCCTAGGGTTGGCTGTGTGGTCTGGGCCTTCGACTTTCCCTGCAATACATGGTAATGTATAGGGAAAGTATTGGAATCATGCCGAAAATCACAACTCGAGTTTTCGACGGATCTACACGTTTCAAGACCTCTAGAATACGAAAAAATCATTTTTAGCGTGACGTCTGTGTGTGTGTCTGTCTGTGTGTCTGTCTGTGCAGATATTGTATCCACTCTAACTAAAAAACTAATGGACCGAATTTCACAAAATTTTGTAGGTAAGTCACTTGTGGGCGGGGCTGGTGCTGATTAGTTTTGGGTACGATTCGGAATAAAAGAACCCGCCTTTTTTGTGAAATGGCCCGCAAAAGCTTGTATCCACTGTAGCTAAAAAACTAATGGACCGAATTTCACAAAATTCGGTAGATGAGTCACGTATAGGTCACCCTGGTGCTGATTAGATTTTGGTACGATTCAGAAAAAAAAACCTGCCTTTTTTTGCAAAATGGCCCGCAAAAATTACCAAAATCTAAAATAAAAAACTGAGTATACTCAAATATATACATTAAATGCTGATTTAATACGTAATTTTTAACGATGAAAAGAATAAGACCAACCCCATTACACTAGGACTAGCCGTTCTCGAGATATTTTAGTTTTCCGTACTTTCCCTACACCACCTTTGAAAATAAGCCAGGTTACCGAATGAGAACGAAAATTGAATTAAAAGTGAATTAAATTTAATTTAAATAAATAGAACGTGAATAAAAGTCTGCAGGGAAAGTCGTGTGCTGCCCACATCAGATTTTTACTTTCCCTGCAATACATGGTAATGTATAGGGAAAGTATTGGAATCATGCCGAAAATCGCACCTCGAGTTTTCGACGGATCTACACGTTTCGAGATCTCTAGAATACGAAAAAACCATTTTTAGCGTGACGTCTGTGTGTGTGTCTGTGCAGATTTTGTATCCACTCTAACTAAAAAACTAATACACCGAATTTCACAAAATTTTGTAGGTAAGTCACTTGTGGGCGAGTCTGGTGCTCATTAGTTTTGGGTACAATTCGGGATAAAAGAACCCGCCTTTTTTTGCGAAATGGCCCGCAAAAGCTTGTATCTACTCTAGCTGAAAAACTAATGGACCGAATTTCATAAAATTCGGTAGATGAGTCACGTATAGGTCACCCTGGTGCTGATTAGGTTTTGGTACGATTCAGATAGAAATAACCTGCCTTTTCTTGCAGAATGGCCCGCAAAAATTGTCAAAATCTAAACTAAAAAGCTACGTATGCTCAAATATATCCATTAAATGCTTGTTTTATACGTAATTTTTAACGAAGAAAAGAATAAGACCGATCCCGTTACGCTAGGACTAGCCGTTCTCGAGATATATTAGTTTTTTTCGTATTTTCTCCACGCCACCTTTGAAAATAAGTCCAATTATCAAATGAGAACGAAAATTGAATTAAAAGTGAATTAAATTTAATTTAAATAAAGAGAACGTGGATATAAGTCTGCAGGGAAAGTCATGTGCTGCCCACATCAGATTTTTTTTTTATGTGAATAACATCTACAGTTGGGGTTCTGGCGCAGAAACGGAAAATGTAAAAGCTATGGATGCTCACACCCCGAACCTTATAGATAAAAATATATATAATTTTTACTTTCCTTGCAATACATGGTAATGTATAGGGAAAGTATTGGAATCATGCCGAAAATCGCAACTCGAGTTTTCGACGGATCTACACGTTTCGAGACCTCTAGAATACGAAAAAACCATTTTTAGCGTGACGTCTGTGTGTGTGTCTGTGCAGATTTTGTATCCACTCTAACTCAAAAACTAATGGACCGAATTTCACAAAATTTTGTAGATAAGTCACTTGCGGGCGGGGCTGGTGCTGATTAGTTTTGGGTACCATTCGGAATAAAAGAACCCGCCTTTTTTGTGAAATGGCCCACAAAAGCTTGTATCCACTGTAACTGAAAAACTAATGGACCGAATTTCACAACATTCGGTAGATGAGTCACATATAGCTCACCCTGGTGCTGATTAGATTTTGGAACGATTCAGAAAAAAATAACCTGCCTTTTTTTGCAAAATGGCCCGCAAAAATTGCCAAAATCTAAAATAAGAAACTGGGTATACTCAAATATGTCCATTAAATGCTGATTTAATACGTAATTTTTAACGACGAAAAGAATAAGAACAACCCCATTACACTAGGACTAGCCGTTCTCGAGATATTTTAGTTTTTCGTACTTTCCCTACGCCACCTTTGAAAATAAGTCCGGTTATCGAATGAGAACGAAAATTGAATTAAAAGTGAAATAAATTTAATTAAAATAAAAAAAACGTTAATATAAGTCTGCAGGGAAAGTCATGCGCTGCTCACATCAGATTTTTATTGTTTTGTCAGAAATAGGGTCCAGTTAATATTTTGAATTAAAAAAATATATATATTACCACAATGACTTATTATTATTTTTTTTAATTCTTTACAAATTTTTTTGCTTTTTATTTTATTGTACATCTGCGAAATGTGAATACGATTACACGAGTTCGCAGACACACACACAAATGTACAGACACAATTCCCAAATGATAGACACACTTTTGAAAAGTGTACGAAATGGTCTTAAAGACCATTTCGTACCACCAATGTACTCATGTCAAAATCGTGAATTCAAAAATTTACGGGAAAAACTATTTTCTTCTTAGAATAGTAAGAGAAAGAAACGGCCCTGTCATAGTCATGGATGCGAAAATGTGTTTAAATCCATCAAAATCCCAGGTAAATTTTTGGTCCCATCACAGTAGTTTTCTGAATATACACCGCACGTAGCCAGAAAAAAATATTTCGCGGGGGGCCCACAATTTCTCGATGAAAACATACCTTTCTTTAAAAGGCATACTAGGGGGCTCCGACCCCCGTTCGCTACGCTTTGCCAACCCCCGTAACTCGCCTCGCGAGTTATTTCAAAACCAAAAAATCTGATGTGGGCAACACATGACTTTCCTTATATAATGTCATGAATTTACTACTTTTACAGTAAAAAAATAGGTTTTTCTTACAGTAGATACAAATATTCTTTCCAAGATATTGAATGTTCGACAAGTAGTCGTCATTTTCATTGATTTAGCGTCACTTTTATCCATTTGGCGAGATTTTCGTTCATTTGGCAACATTTCAAAAAGTCGCCACGCTGGCGACCTTCCGCCAAATTCGTCGCCAAAATCTCGCCAAGCATTATGGACGAAGAGATAAGTTATTCTTACAGCAGATAAATGACTATTGACGTTCAAATACAAAAGTATTACTTAAAATATCTTTTTTTATGAATGGAAAGAGCTAGATCCACGAGAATGATGTCACCCAATTTATCGCATGGTATTACATATGAAAAGTGAACATGTTTCTCAATAAGAAATATTTTTTTCTTATTTTATGACTTTTTGATAATTTTTTTTGAAAAATGTACAATATCTCGAGAACGGTTCATGTTAACGTTCTAAAATTTATGTCAATTGTTTTCTAATGAAAAATTACATAAGAAATGTCTATTTGCGTAACTTTATTAGCGGTTTTGATTTTCTGACGATTTTCTCAATTTCATTCGAAAATTTAGGGGTGGTTCTGAACATTCGATTGCGTATAGAAACAATAGGCTTCCAGTGTTTACGGATTGCGATTTTTGTACCAAATCTTGTTCAAATCGGTCCATTCGTTCGTCAATTATCGTCTCCACAGACTCACTGACACACACACACACACATCACTTTATAAATGTTTGATTCGTGATCAGGGATGCTTGAAACGTGCTCTCCCGTCGAAAACTTGAATTCGAATTTTCGACCCCGTCACAATACTTTCCTTATACATTATGTATATAAGGAAAGTAACTAAAGATGCTATAGTTTTTGAGGTACGATATACAGAAAATCGATGAACGTGCCGATACGAAAGAACATTTTTCGGTTCAGAAGTGCATAAAAAGTAAAATATCTCGTAAACTACATCGAAATAAAAAAATCTGATGTGGGCAGCACATCACTTTCCCTGCAGACTTATGTACGCGTTCTCTTCATTTTAATTAAATTTAATTCACTTTTAACTCAATTTTCGTTCTCATTTAGTAATTGGACTTATTTTCAAAGGTGGCGTAGAGAAAATATGATAAAACTAAAACATCTCGAGAACGGCTAGTCCTAGTTTAATGGGGTTGGTCTTTTTCTTTTCTTCGTTAAAAATTACGTATAAAACCAGCATTTAATGGATATATTTGAGCATATGTAGTTTTTTATTTTAGATTTTGGTGATTTTTGAGGGCCATTTTGCAAAAAAGGCAGGTTATTTTTTTCCGAATCGTACCAAAATCCAATCAGCACCAGGGTGACCCATAAATGACTCATCTGGCGAATTTTGTGAAATTCGGTGCATTAGTTTTTCAACTAGAGTGAATACAAGCTTTTGCGGGCCATTTCGCAAAAACAGGCGGATTCTTTTATCCCGAATCATACCCAAAACTAATCAGCACCAGACTCGCCCACAAGTGACTTATCTACCAAATTTTGTAAAATTCGGTCCATTAGTTTTTAAGTTACAGTGGATACAAAATCTACACACACACACACGTCATGCTAAAAATTGTTTTTTCGTATTCTAGTGGTCTTGAAACGTGTAGATCCGTCGAAAACTCGAGTTGCGATTTTCGGCATGATTCCAATACTTTCCCTATTCATTACCATGTATTGCAGGGAAAGTAAAAAGGGGGGGCGGCTCTATCCTGCAAAAATTTCCACTACTATGTAGGTACCTGCCTGCAAAAATTCGTGGTCTTGCTATTGTTAGTCTATCCAAGATGAAAACTCGCAGCTCAAATATTTTTATCCTTAATTTTAACATTAAATACTCCTCAATTTTAACTTAAACTACAATATATATATTGAAAAACGGCTTATTTCAGCGTGTTCTCCAAATCTTTCTCTACCAATGTACCAAATTTTATATTTGTGTATGCCATAGTTTTTGCGGTAGGAAGTAGAGAAACGAGAAGTTTATCAAACAGTGGTAACGGCGTCAGCAACTTTTTTTTTAATCGAGAATTTATAGAGATTTTAGATATATATATATATTTTAGATTATAGATAGTTTATTCTTTTTAATAGAGAATTTATAATAGTTGAAATTAGTATACATTTAAAAATATAATAAATAACAAAAGCATGTTCTTTTAGGAAATGACCTAAACTATACAGGGTGTCCCAAAAAGATTGAAACGTGCTTTAATTCTTTACCTGTGGGAGATAAGTGGGCAATGTAAATTGCAAAAATGTTGAAAGTAAGGTAGGAAATAAAACTACGTTAATGAAATAGTCCTCCCATTCATTTTCAAAAAGGTACACTTTTTAAATTTTTATACGAGCCCCTTAGACATATTTGGTCAATCAGAAATTTTTTATTTTTAATGCAGCAAGATCATTAAAAAAAACTGTATATCTGTATCTTTAAAATTGAACGAGTTATATTTAATTGCAAATTGTGAATGGGGACCATATATCAAATTAGAAATGTAAATTATTGACATAATCACAAAAAATCTGATGTGGGCAGCACATGACTTTCCCTGCAGACTCAAATTCATTTTTTCTTTATTTCTTTAATAATTCATAATTTGAGTTTAATTGCTCAAAAAAACTAAATTTACATTTTTAATTCAATTTCTGTTTTTATTTTGTAAATGGACATTTTTCTAAAAGTGACAAAACTAAATGCGAAAAGTCTCAAATCCCTCGAGAACGGCTAGTTCTAGAGTAATAAATTAATTAATT
Source organism: Amaurobius ferox (assembly GCA_951213105.1). Classification (NCBI taxonomy): domain Eukaryota; kingdom Metazoa; phylum Arthropoda; class Arachnida; order Araneae; family Amaurobiidae; genus Amaurobius; species Amaurobius ferox. Next base: position 26,440,372 of record OX578155.1, on the reverse strand, counting down.
AATTATTAATTAATTATTATAGTTATTATAATAATATATTATTATAATAATAAATTAACTTATTCTTTTCCTCGTTAAAAATTTCGTATACAACAAGTATTTAATAGATTTTTTTAGCATACATAGTTTTTTATTTTAGATTTTGAGGATTTTTGCGGGTCACATTGGAAAAAAATCTGATGTGGGCAACACATGACTTTCCTTATATAATGTAATGAATTTACTACTTTTACAGTAAAAAAATAGGTTTTTCTTATAGTAGATACTAATATTCTTTCCAAGATATAGAATTTTCGACAATTAGTCGTCATTTTCATTGATTTAGCATCATTTTTATCCATTTGGCGAGATTTTCATTAATTTGGCAACATTTCGAAAAAGTCGCCAACTTGGCGACATTCCGCCAAATTCGTCGCCAAAATCTCGCCAAGCGTTATGCACTAAGAAAAAAGTTATTCTTACAGCAGATAAATGACTATTGGCGTTCAAATACAAAAGTATTATTCAAAGTATATTTTTTCATGAATGGAACGAGCTAGATCCACGAGAATGATGTCACTCAATTTATCGCATGGTATTACATATGAAAAGTGAACATGTTTCTCAATAGGAATTTTTTTTTTTTTATGTGACTTTTTCATAATTTTTTTGAAATATGTACAATATCTCGAGAACGGTTCATGTTAGCGTTCTAAAATTTATGCCAATCGTTTTCTAATGAAAAATTACATAAGAAATGTCTATTTGCGTAACTTTATTAGCGGTTTTGATTTTTTGACGATTTTTTCAAAATTTCATTCGAAAATTTAGGGGGGTTCTGAACATTCGATTACGTATAAAAACAATAGGCTTCCAGTGTTTACGGATTGTGATTTTTGTACCAAATTTGGTTCGAATCGGTCCATTCGTTCGTCAGTTATCGTCTCCACAGACTCACTGACACACACACACACACAGACATCACTTCAAAAATGTTTGATTCGTGATCAGGGATGCTTGAAACGTGCTCTCCCGTCGAAAACTCGAATTCGAATTTTCGACCCCGTCACAATACTTTCCTTATACATTATGTATATAAGGAAAGTAAAAAGGCAGGTTATTATATTCCGAATCATACCAAAATCTAATCAGCACCAGGGTGTCCCACAAGTGACTTAGCTACCTAATTTTGTGAAATTCGGTCCGTTAGTTTTTCAGCTAACGTAGATATAAACTTTTGCGGGCTTTTTCGCAAGGAAAGGCGTGTTCTTTTATCCCGAATCGTACCCAAAACAAATCAGCACAAGATTTGACCACGAGTGTCTTACCCACAAAATTTTATGAAATTCGGTCCATTAATTTTTTAGTTAGAGTGGATACAAAATCTGCACAGACAAACAGACAGACACACACACCGACGTCAATTAATGGATATATTTGAGCATACGTAGCTTTTTAGTTTAGATTTTGACAATTTTTGCGGGTCATTTTGCAAAAAAGGCAGGTTATTTTTTTCTGAATCGTACCAAAATCTAATCAGCACCAGGATGACCTATAAGTGACTCATCTACCGAATTTTGTGAAATTCGGTCCATTAGGTTTTCAGTTAGAGTGGATACAAACTTTTGCGGACCATTTCGCAAAATAAGGCGGGTTCTTTTATCCCGAATCGTACCCAAAACTAATCAGCACCAGATTCGCCTTCAAGTAACTTACCTACCACATTTTGTGAAATTCTGTCTATTAGTTTTTAAGTTAGAGTGGATACAAAATCTGCACAGACAGACAGACACACAGACGTCACGCTAAAAATGTTTTTTTCGTATTCTAGAGGTCTTGAAACGTGTAGATCCGTCGAAAACTCGAGTTGCGATTTTCGACATGATTCCAATACTTTCCCTATACATTACCATGTATTGCAGGGAAAGTAAAAAGATAAAGCTGGATGATAATACATAGGATACCCAACCGCGTAGTGAGTACCACTGCTTTATGTGATCTCCGTCTGTGTAATGCTTTATTTAGATGCATTTATGATGATAAAATTTGACACATTACGCATTTTTGATCTAAACAATTTCCATCGTCAATTTGTTTATGATCCCTATTTTCACTGATGAAACAGCCTTTCACATAGTACGGAAAAGTGGCATACGTCAGATTTTTTTCCTTTATCATAATTCAGTTGATTTTAAAGATACATATGCGGTTTTTTTAATTATCTTGATGCATTAAAAATAAAAATTTTCGGAATGATGACCAAATTTGTCTAAGGGGGTCGTATAAAAATTTAAAAAGTGGAACTTTCTGAAAATGAATGGAAGGACTATTTCATTAACGTAGTATTATTTCCTACCTTACTTTCAACATTTTCGCATTTTACATTGCCCACTTATCTCCAACAGGTACGGAATTAAAGTGCGTTTCAATCATTTTGGGATACCTTGTATATATATATATATATATATATATATATATATATATATATATATATATATATATATATATATATATATATATATATATATATATATATATATAAAGGACCTAAATTTCGGAAAGGGAGGCAGCGTCCCCCTATATCTCTGACTGTATTGTACATAATGAAATAACTAACATTATGAACAATTTAAGATATGGGTTATAATGGGGTAATAAAGCAGCCAGAATAATAAACACGCCACTTATTGCTTAACATTTCTGCCACACGCCATCTTCATCAATTAACTATTCAGAACGCGTGAATTATCGCCAATCCATCAGTTGGCGGTCTAATTTTAGACTTGGCATAGCGGACTTGCTATAACGGAGACAAGTGCAGAAGCAGCTGTACAACAAGTGGCACAGTGACATAATGCACAGATGTATTTTGATATGGATCAAAGAACGAAAGCATTTGTTTCAAGATAGAAATCGGTTTACGTGGCTAAGTGGAAAGTTACAGTTAGAGCAAAGTACTTTCGACCTGTGAGGTTTTTAAGTATACATATTAACTCAAATGAAACAAGGAACTTTTGAATATTCCACATTCTGGTAAGATGGCAAGGTCTTCCAACGAATGTATGAAATATGATAAAGCTTAATAAAAAGTAGTAGTATTTGACAAATATGTTATTCTGGTGAAGCTATTGTGTTCCTGTTCACAGAATCTGCTTATAGGGAGCGTTTCAGAGGTAGGATCACTCTCCCATTGCAGATAACAGCATCCTCGGATCGGTTTCATGCTTATAATGTCCTCGTCAGCATAGAATAGCGAACACCTGCGTTTGAATTGTTTAGTGCATGGAGTTACAAAGGCGATAAAAAGCTCCTATGGATGAAACGCTTGAAAATGCCATAATGCTTTCAGAATTACATCTAGATGTCGCTAAGTGTTGGTAAAATAGCTGCTATTGTTAGTTGACATAACAGAACAGTGTAGTATTTAGTATATGTATTTTTGAATATTTTTAAATTAAAGGTTCCCTACTCAACTATTTTAAACGCATTTATAATAGTTGAAATGAGTATGTATGTAAAATATAAATGACTAAAGCATGTTCTTTTAGGAGATGACCTAAAATTGACCTAAATTTCGGGGGGCGAGCCCAGCGCCCCCCTACATACCTGACTATTATATAACTTTCATAATGAAATAACTAACAATATAAACAATATAAGATATGGGTCATAATGGGGTAATAAAGCAGCCAGAATAATAAGCACTCCACTCATTGCTTAACATTTCTGCCACACGCCATCATCGTCAAGTAACTATTTAGAACACGTTAATTATCGTCAATAGCATTTATAATAGTTGACCTAATTATGAGTACTAGTAACTCTAATTATGAACATAATCAGTATTTTTTCATGGTTGTAGGATAGAGTATAGAATATAGGGAGATAAAAATAAATTGAAAGGTAAAATTATTTTGAATGCGTAGGAATATTCTATCGATTTAGCTCTACTTTGCATTGCGCAAATTATTTATACGAAATTGACAGTTTAAATAAGTATTTTAGGCCGTTCGCCATGAAAAAATGCATACAATGCAAGACTACTTATCCCAGTTCCTCCTGAATGTCTGTCTCAAACGATATTGGCGTTTTCTTAATATGAAGGTTCAACTCCTTACTTTTACCTCCATGGTTTCGATGGCAACAAATTTGCCGAATTTTACTTATTTTATGAGATAGTAATAAATATTATCGATGCTAATATAGAATTTGACCGCGATCATAAATGTTTAATTTTTTTTTATTGAGGGAGGGGGGGCAACAAAGTCGTCAAAAATCGTTCAATTTATTTTGTGAAACTAGTTTTGAACACGTGTGTAGAGTTCTAAATTTATTCGAAATCACTATGTGTAACCGATATCATAACTCTCAAATTCTACCTATTGTTTTCCCTAAAAAAAAAAAAAAATAAATAAATAAAAGTCGTTTTTATGGAAAGTTACGTGTTCATCACATTAGATTCCCTCAATTCGCACAAAATGTTCATGCTTTAAAATAAGCTAAATGTATACTTTCCCCAAATCGTCTTCTTTCTTTCATATTCCAAGACAAAGCGCTCGGGAACAATTCAAAGACTCAACTATAAAAGGAGAATAAGAAATCCGGAACGGATTAGAATCCAAAAAATGATCACCATTTTGTCCAGGTTTTCCTATTCCACTTGTTTACTAGGATAAACTTAGGGTACTGGGTCACCGTTACTTTCTCATGCCGCTGTCTAATACAGAGGTCCGCAACCTGGTTTGTGACACTGCAGTGTTTACGAATAGTGTGAGTTAAGGCTGCTAAATATTCAGGCTGACGGAGCAGCCATTTTGATTCCATCCGGTCCAGTCAGTTATCGTCTATGGCGACGCATGGTTTTACGGCTGATCAAATTAGCTGTCAAATAGGCAAGTCTAGAATGTTTTGATTTTCTCGAGATATCCCAAGCGGACAAGAAAGTAAATTTTTCTCCATGAACTGCCATCGCTTCAACTTGAACTCAAGATGGCCACTGTTGCGCCAGCTTTGTATGTATGTATAGGAGTCTTAATGAAAGTGTTTACGAGAATATTTGACAGGCGAATTCGGGTTCAAAATTGTGTATGAAAAAATATCGTTCCCCTCGCTCCCGAGATTTATTGCCCCCTGATTTCTTCATATGGTAGTATCTGAAAAGTGGTGTTTACGTGAATAATCCACACACGATTGCTGAGCTGAAAACGAACATCACAACAGCCATTTCAACATCAATAATGCCATGCTCTGCAGGGTCTCACGAAATCTGATAAAACGAACACGTTTTTGCATTCGCGAAACAGGACGTCATTTCCAACATTTATTGCAACACCTAAAGTTTGTCTGCTAAAAATAAAAGGTGACATTTCATCTAATATCTGTAATACTTTACTTTCATTTAAATTCTCATACTGGTATTTTTACGGGCAGTTAAACTTTGATGTGTGTGAGACATTAAACTCACCCTGTATAATCAGGTCCGGATTATCCATTGGGTTGGAACAAGGTAGCTTCCAACTCAGGAATATCTTGTCATACAAAAGCCTACCAAAATACTGTTGACCCGGGTACCAAAAATTCTATTCCAGAACCTAAAGTAGAAAGACTAACGTATATTTAATGAATCAGTAATAATAATGAATCCGTAATTTTTAATTTTTTTTTTTTTTAAACTCGTAAAAGCAACATAATTAAATCGTCGTAAAATCGATTTTTCGGATTAACAATTTTCATATGTGTGAACTGTTAATGTATTTATTGTTCAGATGAAGCATTTTTATGAAGTTCGATTGGGGCCTTTTAAAATCTCGGGACACTGCTGCTCGCACCACATTTATAAGTAAAATACAAATATGCAAAAGTAAAATACAAATACATGCAAAAGTAAAATACAAATTCTCCCGTTAAATAATTGCTAAACTTTGTCTCAACTCAATATTTGAATCATGTATTTATATTTTTACACAAATCTTTAAATTTTTACTTTCCTTATATACATAATGTATAAGGAAAGTATTGTGACGGGGTCGAAAATTCGAATTCGAGTTTTCGACGGGAGAGCACGTTTCAAGCATCCCTGATCACGAATCAAACATTTTTGAAGTGATGTCGTTGTGTGTGTATGTGTGTGTGTGTGAAAGTATGTGTGTGTGTCAGTGAGTCTGTGGAGACGATAACTGACGAACGAATGGACCGATTCGAACCAAATTTGGTACAAAAATCACAATCCGTAAACACTGGAAGCCTATTGTTTTTATATGGAATCGAATGTTCAGAACCCCCCCTAAATTTTCGAATGAAATTTTGAAAAAATCGTCAAAAAATCAAATCCGCTAATAAAGTTACGCAAATAGACATTTCTTATGTAATTTTTCATTAGGAAACGATTGGCATAAATTTTAGAACGCTAACATGGACCGTTCTCGAGATATTGTACATTTTTCAAAAAAATTATGAAAAAGTCACATAAAAAAAAAAAATTCCTATTGAGAAACATGTTCACTTTTCATATGTAATACTATGCGATAAATTGAATGACATCATTCTCGTGGATCTAGCTCGTTCCATTCATGAAAAAATATTCTTTGAATAACACTTTTGTATTTGAACGCCAATAGTCATTTATCTGCTGTAAGAATAACTTTTTTCTTAGTGCATAACGCTTAGCGAGATTTTGGCGACGAATTTGGTGGAATGTCGCCAACTTGGCGACTTCCTTGAAATGTTGCCAAATTAATGAAAATCTCGCCAAATGGATAAAAATGATGCTAAATCAATGAAAATGACGACTCATTGTAGAAAATTCAATATCTTGGAAAGAATATTAGTATCTACTATAAGAAAAACCTGTTTTTTTACTGTAAAAGTAGTAAATTCATTACATTATATAAGGAAAGTCATGTGTTGCCCACATCAGATTTTTTTTTCTAAAATCTGGTTTAACATTGTGATGTACCTACATGCTAATGTATAAAATTGCATTTGCACGTTTTCTTTTAAAGACTGTGTTGAAGAATTTTTTTTTACGAATTAATTTAAAATATGTTGAGAAAAGGTTTTGTGATAATTTTTTTAAGTCCATTTTGTTAAGATTTTAAAAAATATAACATTCCAAGCATTAGTTTTAAAACGATGTTTTTGTATATACTTATCTACGGAAATGTTTTGTAGTTACTCACTGAAAGAATTTTAATACCATGTGGGTGCTGTTTTGAAGTATTTAACATAGCACTGCCTTTAAAGAATTTGATATCGCCTCTTTAAAGAATTTAACATATTCTGGGAATCTTTGAAGAATACATAATATAATTCCATGGAAGAATTCAATATTGTGTTGGCACTCGCTGATAGTACAAATTTGCGGTTTAAAAGTACTTTTTCAAGCCTTCTTTAAAATTTTTACACGGCGCGCTTATTAAATTTGTCCGATTTTTTAAAAACACATTGAAGCCTGGCTAAAGCTAACACACTGTTGCCTCGTATCATGATCATAATTTACCATTTACATGGAATTAAAATACATATTTTATTTAATATCACATAACGATTCAAATCAGCAGGTGGAAAGTTGCGAAGAGCTATGTGTTTTATTTTGACTTCGGAATGCCTTTGAATAAATAAGTCTTCAATTTCCTACCTGAAATCATTAGTTTTCTGTATCCGGTTCTGATTTACCCGTTCTTAGTACTGAGCAAACTTTTATTGCTTAATATGAGACAGAACACTTTTATCCGCTTATTGAGAATTTTGTTTCATACGTAATTTCAAATTTTTCTGTTTAAATTATGACCTATTTTTAGATTTTTTTTTTTAATTTACTGAAGCTATTTACGAATTTTTTAAAACTTGGCCTGAGCCCGGCTTAAGCCCACAAGTCGAGCCCGTGCAGACCTCTAGCGTGTATAATACGTAGTTTAAGAACGGGATTACAGAAAATAATACGATCGCTTGGTGTCTCCCCCCCCATTTTTAAAATGAGGGAGGAGGGCGGATTTCTCAATACTCTGATTCAAACTTACAAATTTTTACTCAATTATCTGTTAATTTCTAGAAGTATATGCATTTAATTTGAATATGCATTAAATTTGCCGAAATTTTGAAACAGAAAGCAATTTTTACAGACAGGATCTGCGTCCCTGAGTTATCGTGTCCACACCATACACGCGCACGTTGTTTCAAAAGTGCTCGAAATGAGTTCAGGAAGCATCAATCCGCGCTTATTTGTCAATATGTAAAATTCGAAAATTTTATGAAAAACACTTTCTCTACATGAGAAAATAAAAATATGAAATAAATATGAGAAAAATCGAGTTGTAACCGACTCTCAATTCGGGTTTTTCATCCGAATTGAGAGTCAGTTACATTCCATTTATATAAAATATTGAGGCTTTACGTAAATCTAAATTTATTGCATCGTTCACAATTCCATTATAAAGAAGATCAGAACAATTTAGAAGCTCAAATACGGGAAATCTGTAATCCGGAAAGAGATTAGACCAAAATAGTCACGTCTTGTCGTCCAGTTTCCAGAAACACCGATTGTTTACAAAGATAAACAGTGGTTCTATTAAAGCGAGATCATCATTATATGTATTGTTTACGTGTTTTACAGTTAATTCTTACGTGTTTTACAGTAAATGTCTAACAATTTCTTAATTTGGACTGTTGTGTACAGTTTGTGTGTCTTGAGCAAATTCAATAATACAACCGAAATATTGGGGCTTTTTATGACTTAATTCCGCTTAAAATCAGTAAGCTTTTTAGTGATACCAATTAAGATAAGCATAGAAAATTATCATGGAATTATTTTGCTTTATTCTTTAGAAAAACCCTAAACTCTCTTTATTAGAAATTTTACTTCTAATATCTGGAAAACGGAGACTTACTTTATCAGATATTTGACGGTATAAAAATACGTAAATACAAATTTTCAAAAGTTACAAATATTAAAACAATAACTAAACACCGGGAAAACGTAAGATAGCTTGAAAACGGTTCATGTTTGCGTCTTAAAATTAATGTTTCCCGTCGAAATGAAAAATTAAGTCGGAAATGATTATTTATCATTATTAAAGGCACTAATGTATTTACAATTTTTAAAAAATTCACTTGAAAATTTGGGGGGGGGGGGGGGGGGGGCTCTTCCGAACATTTGATTGCATTTAAAATCAATAGCAATATTCACAGATTGTAATAATTGTACCAAATTATTTTCAAAAATGTTTTATTCGTTCCCGAGATAATCGCATTCACACACATACATCACCTCCCCCGGTCGTCCAAATTGTTACTCAAGTCCTCTGGACGAGTCGGACGGCCTGGGGTTTCCACATACATCACCTCCCAGCCGTCCAAACAGCTACTCATGTTCTCGGACGAGTCGGACGGTCTGGGTCTTCAACCCACATCACCTGAAAAACGTCAGATTCAAATTCAGGGATCAACGTGTTCTTCCGTCGAAAACACGAATTCGAATTTTGAACTCCATCACAATACTTTCCATATACATTGTACATGTATGTGGGGAAGTAATAATCACTATTTTTAGATACCGTTAAAATATTTTCCCAACCCAAAACTTTTGTTACATCTTGTAATGTTTCGACTATTATGCTTCTTAACTGTGCTTACCCATTTATAGAATGCTACTAATAATTTACACAGTTTAGAGCAATTCCTGTAATGTTTTGAATATTATGCTTCTTAAATGTTCTTGCACATTTATAGAATACCTACATTTACCGAATACTACTAATAATTTACACAATTCCTGTAATGTTTTGAATATTATGCTTCTTAACTGTGCTTACACATTTATAGAATACCTACATTTATAAAATACTACTAATAATTTATACATTTTTAGAGTGTCTGCTGAATTTCATACAAATTTAAAAACAAACTTTTGGAATGCTAAAAAAGTTACTTACTTTTTAAACATCTTTTCGTATTCCTTGATTTCTTTCAAACTGAATTCTTTGAACTCCGTGTAAGGGTTGAAGTGCTTTTTCCTGTTCGGTAACTGAGAAACGTCTACATTTCCTTCATTAACAATTTGACGATGTGTCAAAATTGCTGTAAGTTCGGAATCCGCCATAACTGAAGCACGATCGCAACCAAAGATTAAAAACTAAATGCAATTTCTCTCGTCACCGGTTCTTTTTGAAAAGCGAACTTCGCGCAGTGTAATTCCTTTTACTTGTTACTGCTGACCCGTTTTCGACCAATCCGCACACGTTGCATCACAAAACGATGCCATATCTAAATTTTATCGCCGTGCGGATTACTTTTCTGGTCGCCAAGCAACGGCTGGTTTCCGTTTGAAATGTTGATTCTGTTTCCGGCATGTATTATCCGGTGTTTTGACTCATAACAAATGAAAAAGATGTAATCGTTCTTTTTATGTGAGCATTATTAATTAATGAATCTTATAGGAATGGTGAGACTATACATTATTTAAAAGTGATAATTTGATTAGTCACACAACTGGTGTGCAATTTATTTTATCTCTACCAGCAGATACACACGTTGGCGAAAATATTTTTCAAATTTCAGTACTATTTTAAATGATGTTCTTCAAAAAATACTCTCAAATTATTTAATGTAATTTCCATAAAAAGGAACACAAGAATTTATATTCTCGTTATACAAAATTATCTGTAGAAGCAAATTAAAGAATAAATCATCTTTGTCTCGTTTGTAAACACATTTGCAAAATAAAAAATCTGATGTGGGCAGCACATGACTTTCCTTATATAATTTAATGGATTTACTACTTTTACAGTAAAAAACAAAAGGTTATTCTTATAGTAGATATTTATATTCTTTCCAAAATATTGAATTTTCGTCAATGAGTCGTCATTTTCATTGATTTAGCGTCATTTTTATCCATTTGGAGAGATTTTCGTTAATTTAGCAACATTTAAAGAAAGTCGCCAAGTTGGCGACATTTCGCCAAATTCGTTGCCAAAATCTCGCCACGCGTTATGGACGGAGAAATAACTTATTCTTATAGCAGATAAATGACTATTGGCGTTCAATTTCAAAAGTATTACTCAAAGTAACTTTTCTCATGAATGGAACGAGCTAGATCCACGAGAAAGATGTCACCCAAGTTATCGCATGATATTACATATGACAAGCGAACATGTTTCTTAACAGTTAATATTTATTTTTTAATTTATGGGATTTTTTGATAAATTTATTTGAAAAATGCGCGATATCTCGACAACGGTTCGGTTCATGCTAGCGTTCTAAAGTTTATGACAATCGTTTTCTAAGGAAAATTTACATTAAAAAAATGTCTATTTGCGTAACTGTATTAAAGGTTTTGAATTTTTGATGATTTTTTCAAAACTTCACTCGAAAATTTAGGGGGGGGGGGGGGGGTTCTGAACATTCGATTGTGTTTAAAAACAATAGGCTTCCAGTATTCACGGATTGTAATTTTTGTACCACATTTCACAAGACTCGCTCCATTCGTTCGTGAGATATCGTCTCCAGGAACTCACTGATACACACACGTACTTTCACACACACACACACACACACACACACAGGCATCACCTGAAAAATGTTCTATTCGTGATCAGGGATGCTTGAAACGTGCTCTCCCGTCGAAAACTCGAATTCGAATTTTCGACCCCGGCACAATACTTTCCTTATTATACTATGTATATAAGGATAGTAAAAATCTGATGTGGGCAGCACATGACTTTCCCTGCGGACTCATATTCACGTTCGCTTTATTTCTTCAATAATTCATTAAATTGGGTTTAATTGCATAAAATAACACTCAAAATTATTTAACATTACACTGAATTTGCACTTTTAATTCAATTTTCGTTCTCATTTGGCAATTGGACTTATTTTTAAAACTGACGTAGCGAAATTACGAAAAACCTAAATTATCTCAAGAACAGCTATCGTTTCAAGTTACGTATAAAACAAGCTTTTAATTGATATATTTGAACATACGTAGTTTTTATTTTAGGTTTTAACGAATCTTACGGGCCATTTCGCAAGAAAAGCGGGTTCTTTTATCCCGGATCGTGCCAAAAACCAATCAGCACCAGGATCACATATAAGGACTACCAAATTTTATGAAATTTGGTCCATTAGTTTTTGAGTTAGAGAGGATACACATATTGCGTAGACACATAAACAGATAGAAAGACACACACACACGTCACGATAAAAATAGTTTTTTCGTGTTCTAAAGGTCCCAAAACGCGTAAATCTGTCGAAAACTCGAGAGGTGATTTTTGGTATGATTCCAATACTTTCATTATGCATTACAATGTATTGCAAGGAAAGTAAAATGTCTCATGTGGGCAGCACATGACTTTCCCTACAGACTTATATTGACGTTCCTTATTTCTTCAATAATTCATTATATTAAGTTTGATTGCCCAAAATAACACCCATAATTAATTAAAGTGACACTGAATTGGCATTTTTAATTTAATTTGTGTTCTCAGTTGGTAACTGCACTTTTTTTCAACGGTGGCGCAGAGTAAATGCGAAAAAACTAAAATATCTCGAGAACGGCTAGCCTTGATACAATGGGGTGGTCTTATTCTTTTCATTGTTAAAAATCTGATGTGGGCAACACATGACTTTCCTTATATAACGCAACGAATTTACTACTTTTACAGTAACAGAAATAGGTTTTTCTTATAGTAGATACTTGTATTTTTTTCCAAAATATTGAATTTTCGACAATTAGTTGTCATTTTCATTGATTTAGCGTCATTTTTATCCATTTGGCGATATTTTCGACAATTAGTTATAATTTTCATTGATTTAGCGTCATTTTTATCCATTTGGCGAGATTTTCGTTAATTTGACAACATTTCAAAAAATCGCCAAGTTGGCGATATTCCACCAAATTCGTCGCCAAAATCTCGCCAAGCGTTATGGACGGAGAAATAAGTTATTCTTATAGCAGATAAATGACTGTTAGCATTCAAATGCAAAAGTATTACTTAAAGTATCTTTTCTCATGAATGGAACGAGCTAGATCCACGAGAATGATATCATCCAATTTATCGCATGATATTACATATGAAAAGTGAACATGTTTCTCAACAATAAATATTTTGTTTTAATGTATGGGATTTTTTGATACATTTATTTAAAAAATGTGCAATATCTCGAAAACGATTCATGCTAGCGTTCTAAAGTTTATGTCAATCGTTTTCCAGGGAAAAATTACATACGAAATGTCTATTTGCGTAACTTTATTAAAGGTCTTGATTTTTTGATGATTTTTTCAAAATTTCACTCGAAAATTTAGGGGGTTCTGCACATTCGATTGCGTTTAAAAACAATAGGCTTCCAGTATTCATGGATTGTGATTTTTATACCAAATTTCATTCGAATCCCTCGATTCGTTTGTGAAATATCGTCTTCACAAAATCACTGCACACACACACAGACATCACCTCAAAAATATTTGTTTCGTGATCAGTGATGCTTGAAACGTGCTCTCCCATCGAAAACTCGAATTCGAATTTTCGACCCCGTCACAATACTTTCCTTATACATTATGTATATAAGGAAAGTAAAAATTATGTAGAAAACAAGCATTTAAGTGATATATTTGAGCATACGTAGTATTTTATTTTAGATTTTGCGATTTTTAAAGTTACTTTTTTCCAAATCGTACCAAAATCTAATCAGCACCAGGGTCACACACACGTGCTTACCTACTAAATTTTATGAAATTTGGTCCATTAATTTTTGAGTTAGAATGGACACATACATTGCACGGACAGATAGACACATTGACAGACGTCACGCTAAAAATAGTTTTTTCGTATTCTAGAGGTTTCGAAACGTGTAGATCCGTCGAAAACTCTAGTTGCGATTTTTGTCATGATTCCAATACTTTCCCTATACATTATCATGTATTGCAGGGAAAGTAATATGAAGTTTAGAGTACTGTACGCTAAAATGAAAATGTTAAAATGGTAGAAGATATACCAATTAATAAATGGCCTTTCGTTTTAAAGACGTTTTGACCTTAATTTTATTTATTTAAAATGACACTGAATTGGCACTTTTAATTCAATTTTCGTTCCCATTTGGTAACTGGACTTATTTTGAACGGTGGCGTAACGAAAATGCGAAATAACTAATATATATCGAGAACGGTGTAGTGGGGTTGGTCTTATTCATTTCATCGTCAAATATTACGTATAAAACAAGCATTTAAGTGATATATTTGAGCATACGTAGTATTTTATTTAGATTTTGACTAGTTTGGCGGGCTATTTCGAAAAAAAAAACAGGTTATTTCTTTCCGAATCATACCAAAATCTAATCAGCACAAGGGTGACACACACGTGACGTACCTACCAAATTTTATGAAATTCGGTACATTAGTTTTTGAGTTAAAGTGGATACGCACATTGCACGCACAGACGTCACGCTAAAAATAGTGTTTTCGTGTTTTAAAGGTCCCAAATCATGTAGATCCGTTATAAAACTCCAGTTGCGATTTTCGACATGATTCCATTCGAATCCATCTTAAAAGACGTACGAAGCATTTTAAAACCGCCAGAGCGCTTTCGGGCGTCAATACGCCCTTCATCAGTGGCTACATGAATGGTAAAACAAGGAATGTTCATATATGGAAACCAGTTATACAGCAAATTTGTATAAAAATATAAAATGGTAAATGAACATACTATTAATTAATACAAAATAATCCAAGAAATATACATGGAAAATACAAAAATTACTTTAAACGCTTTCAAATTGTAAAAATATTACAAGAAAAGTACTATTAACACATTATTTAGTTACAGGAAAAGCATAATTTCGGAAGAACCGTTAAGCGTAATTTTCATGCGAATGACGTCATAAATAACTGTTAAGAGATTTGAATTGCATAGAGTCGAGAATGAATCGCCAAGCAGAACTTAAAATTTGAACGGGGTCAAAATTACAAATCGACTCACGGTAAATATACATAAACAGGGATTCATAAAGAAGAATACTACGTGGATTGTTACAACGAACTAAAAGGAAAGTTTTTTCAAAAATGGGCAGGAATTTACCACTCACCACATATTGCGAAAGAGCCGTAGAAAGTTTACCACATTTGACACCGAGAGGGCGTTCCGCTAAACGGATGCCTTAGTACGTTTTGTACTACCAATGTAAAATGTATAGTCACCATCAGGGAAAATGTATAGTCAACATCATACCATGGGAACTACATACACCCCAGCAAAGCTTTTAAAGTCATCAATATTTCCAAGTTTGTCAGAACGAATATGGTTAAATAAAGTGGTAATATTAGAGCGAGCAGGTTTGAAGCCAAATTCATGACAGAAATGAATAACAGGACGGAAAATCTTAGAATAGTAAGGAACACTAGATTTATTTGCTAACCGATCTTTAATAGCAACAGGTTTAGTATCAAACTGAGTAAATTTAAAGCGAACATGGGCGAAAATCTTATAAATAAACTCAAAAGAATAAGCAGCCTCATAGCCAAGATTAACCCCTTACCTCTGGAGTATATTTCAGGAAAATGTGTCAAAAATGGAAATTCTTTTTTTATTCTTTAATTTTGGGCATCATAACATTTAAAAAGGTTAGAATAATTTTATCAATATAACTATAAATTTTAAAATATTCTTTAATTTTGTGCATCATAATATTTTAAAAGGTTAGAAAATTTTTATTTTGTAAAAATATAAATTTTTATATGAAATAGCTGAATCAGACATTGCAAAAAAAAAGCCTTTTTCGTATAAAATTTGCGAAAAATTACAACTGGAAACTGAAAATCTGACTACCTGAACGAAAATATCACTGCCAATGAGCGCCTGCCTTTATAGCTAATCCCGCCAACTTCCAAAAAAAATGTGGACAGGTATCGCCATCTATTGAAACAAGAAAGATCAATCATGCTTAAAGCATTGATTATGAAACACTTTCCAACTTCAATGCAATTTTATTTAAACATGTCTAAAATGCAATACATTCCTCGGTAATATTTTAAAACTTATCACACATTAATTTATTATATTTGATACCTTAAACCTTCATCGAAAAAAATTAACTTCATTCAAATGACGGCATTAAAGTATAAATTGCCTGGTTTAAACATCTCTAAATTGTGATACATTCCTCGGTAATAATTTTAGAATTATCATAATACTACGATAATTTATTATATTTGAAAACTTCATCGAAAACAACTGAAATTCATTCAAATGACGTCATAAAAAAAATAACACGCCTGGCTCTCTCTATAAAAGCAACATTTCATTCATAAATAATTCCCCCATTCATGTCATTCATCACAATACTATAATAATTTATTTTATTTAAAAATTAAGACCATTGAGCTACAAGTAAGTAAACTCAATGCGTAACTTCATCGAAAAATATCGTTCTTCTCTTTCTAAAATCAATGAATATTTCATTCATATCAGCTAAGCAGACTCCATGGGCTAAATGATTTTGTGTTAAAGAATTACAGCGATTCTAATACAACTCATTCTACATATTTTGCTGTTTACATTTTACATAGGTGAAAAATAGGCTTAATAGTAGAAATAATCAAATTTGGAAGAGCATTTAAACTGAAATATATTGTCATTGCGTTGTTTCAGTATGTAGATGCACAGAATTTAGGCAAAAATAAAGTAGTTTTAGGACGGATGCAACACTCAATATGAATTAAAAATAACTTTAAAAATCACGATTTTGACACAAGATGGATGCCATATATCATTTTGAAGTGGGTCATGTGATCGTTTCATATCATGGACACGTGATCGCTTCATATAAGAGGTGTTATTATTATTTCAATTTTTATTTAAAAAACAACTGAATATATTTCGCTGAATATTTTTTTATATATTTTATGGAACAATTTGAATATTGCCCAAAATTTTCGAAGCAATTTGTGAATTTTAAATCCGCTTAAAAAATGCTTGAAAAATTAGGTCCCATAGGGCTCAATGTATTCCATTTTTTCAACCCGGGTTCAATCCAAAACTAATTGGGTGATATTATTCATTTATATTCCCATAGGTCCTATAGACCGTCTGAACAACATACTAAAATTTCATTTTGATTAAGTCATTTTTACGGCAGTTATCGTGCTAACGGACAGACAGACAGACAGAATGAACAAAGTCATAAACACTTTTCAACTTTGTTGTAAAGTGTTAAAAACAGTCAATTACATTGCAAAGCATTTGATAAAGAAAAACGAACTCAGTTCGGGATCAACGGAATAGAAACACTGATTTTTCTCTTGCCCGAAGTCAGTTCGGGCATTCCAGATTTGGCATGGATGGGTTGCCCGAACTGGATTCGAGTGACACTGGCAAGGGGTTAAAAATAAAATTAATTTCATCAGTCAAAACAGGGATAGAAGAGCAAACATTATATGCGCGAATAAAATAAGCATTAAAAGAAGCTTTTTTAGAGGATACAGGATGAAAAGAATTAGCGGGGATACAGGAGTTAGTAAAAGATGGTTTACGTTAAACAGAAGTGTGAAAACCAAAATCTGAACGGGTGACAAGAACATGAAGCCTTTTCTTGATGTTTTTCTTCTTTGCCTTATTTTGATGTTCTGGTCACCCGCTCAGATTTTAGTTTTCATACTTCCGTTTTCCGTAAATCTACTTTTACTAACTCCTGTATCCCTGTTAATTCTTTTCATCCTGTATCCTCTAAAAAAGCCTCTTTTAACTCTTATTTTATTCGCGCATTTAATGTTTGCTCTTCTGTCCCTGCTTTGACTGATGAAATTAATTTTATTTTTAATCTTGGCCATGAGGCTGCTTATTCTTTTGAGTTTATTTATAACATTCTCACCCATGTTCGCCTTAAATTTACTCAGTTTGATAATAAACTTGTTGCTATTAAAGATCGGTTAGAAATAAATCTAGTGTTCCTTACTATCCTAAGATTTTCCGTCCTGTTATTCATTTCTGTTATAAATTTGGTTTCAAACCTGCTCGTTCTAATATTACCACTTTAACCATATTCGTTCTGATAAACTTGAAAATATTGATGACTTTAAAAGCTATGCTGGGGTGTATGTAGCTCCCCTCCCTTGTTATCTCCTGATGGTGACTTTCCATTTTACATTGGTAGTACAAATGTACTGTGGCTTTGCTGGGGTGTATGTAGTTCCCCTGTTATCTCCTGATTGTGATTATACATTTTTCATTGGTAGTACAAAATGTACTGTTGGCATCCGTTTAGCGGAACACGCTCGCGATGTCAAATATGGTAAACTTTCTACGGCTCTTGCTCAATATGTGGTTAATGATAAATTACTGCCCATTTTTGAAAAAAAAACTTTCCTTTTAGTTCGTTGTAACAATCAACGTAGTATTCTTCTTTTTGAATCCCTGTTTATTACTTTCCTTATATACATAATGCATAAGGAAAGTATTGCGACGGGGTCGAAGATTCGAATGCGAGTTTTCGACGGGAGAGCACGTTTCAAGCATCCCTGATCACCAATCAAACATTTTTGAAGTGATGTCTTTCCGTGTGTGTGTGTGTATGTGTGTGTGTGTGTCAGTGAGTCTGTGGAGTCGATAACTGACGAACGAATTGACCGATTCGAGCGACATTTGGTACAAAAATCACAATCCGTAAACACTGGAAGCCTATTGTTTTTACACGTAATCAAATGTTCAGAACCCCCCTAAATTTTCGAGTGAAATTTTGAAAAAATCGTCAAAAAATCAATACCGCTAATAAAGTTACGCAAATAGACATTTCTTATGTAATTTTTCATTAGAAAACGATTAACATAAATTTTAGAACGCTAACATGAACCGTTCTCGAGATATTGCATATTTTTCAAAAAAATTATCAAAAAGTCATATAAAATAAAATAAAAATATATTTCCTATTGAGAAACATGTTCACTTTTCATATGTAATACCATGCGATAAATTGGGTGACATCATTTTCATGTATCTAGCTCGTTCCCATTCATGAGAAAAGATACTTTGAGTAATACTTTTGTATTTGAACAACAATAGTCATTTATCTGCTATAAGAATAACTTATTTCTCCTTCAGTAAAGCTCGGCGAGATTTTGGCGACGAATTTGGCGGAATGTCGCCAACATCGCGACTTTTTGAAAAGTTGTCAAATTAGCGAAAATCTCGCCAAATGGATTAAAATGACGCTAAATCAATGAAAATGACGACTAATTGTCGAAAATTCAATATCTTGGAAAGAATATAAGTATCTGCTATAAGAAAAACCTATTTTTTTTACTGTAAATGTAGTAAATTCATTGCATTATATAAGGAAAGTCATGTGTTGCCCACATCAGATTTTTTATATTTACCGTGAGTTGATTTGTAATTTTGATATTAAGTTATTTTAAGTTATGCTTGGCCACTCATTCTCGACTCTATGTAATTCAAATCTCTTAATAGTTATTTATGACGTCATTATTTATGACGTCATTACGCTTGACGGTTCTTCCGAAAGTATACTTTTCTTATAACTAAATAATGTATTGATAGTACTTTTCTTGCAATATTATTTACAATTTGAAAGCGTTTGAAGTAATTTTTGTAATTTCCGTGTATATTTCTAGGATTATTTTGTATTAATAGTATGTTCATTTACCATTTTATATTTTAATGAAAATTTTCTGTGTAACTGGTCTCCATATATGAACATTTCATGTTTTACCATACATGCAGCCACTGATGAAGGGCGTATTGACACCCGAAAGGGCTCTGGCGGTTTTAAAATGTTTTGTACGTCTTTTAAGATGTTTTAATAAATGACCTTTTAAAGACGTTCTGTCCTTAATTTTATTTGTTGAATGCAGACGTGATACCAATTTCTGATTTTTTGATCATTTATAACACTTTACAACGAAGTTGAAAAGTGTTTATGAGTTTGTTCATTCATTCTGTCTGTCTGTCTGTCCGTTAGCACGATAACTGCCGTAAAAATGACTTAATCAAAATGAAATTTTAGTATGTTGTTCAGACGGTCTGTAGGACCTATGGGAGTATAAATGAATAATATCACCCAATTAGTTTTGGATTGAATCCGGGTTGAAGAAATAAAATACATTGAGCCCTATGAAACCTAGTTTTTCAAACATTTTTCAAGCGGATTTAAAATTCACAAATTGCTTCGAAAATTTTATGAAATATTCAAATTGTTCCATAAAATATATAAAAAAAAATTCAGCGAAATATATTCAGTAGTTTTTTATATGAAAATTAAAATATTAATAACACCTCTTATATGAAGCGATCACGTGACCGTGATATGAAAAGATCACGTGTCCCACTTCAAAATGATATATGGCATCCATCTTGCCTCAAAATCGTGATTTTTAAAGTTCTTTTTAATTCATATTGAGTGTTGCATCCGTCCTAAAACCACTTAATTTTTGCTTAAATTCTGTGCATCTACATACTGAAACAACGCAATTACAATATATTTGAGTTTAAATGCTCATCCAAATTTGATTATTTCTACAACGAAGCCTATTTTTCACCCATGTAAAATGTAAACAGCAAAATATGTAGAATGAGTTGTATTAGAATTGCTGTATTTCTTTAACACAAAATCATTTAGTTCATGGAGTCTGCATAGCTGATATGAATGAAATATTCATTGATTTTACAAAGAGAAGGACGATTATTTTCGATGAAGTTTTACGCATAGAGTTAAATTACTTGTAACTTCATGGTCTTAATTTTTAAATAAAATAAATTATTATAGTATTGTGATGAATGACATGAATGGGAACTTATTTATGAATGAAATGCTGCTTTTATAGAGAGAGCCAGGCGTGTTTTAATTTTTCTATGACGTCATTTAAATGAATTTCAGTTGTTTTCGATGAAGTTTTCAAATATAATAAATTATTGTAGTATTACGATAATTCTTAAATTATTACCGAGGAATGTATCACATTTTAGAGATGTTTAAACCAGGCAATTTATATTTCAATGCCGTCATTTGAATGAAGTTCATTTTTTTCGATGAAGGTTTAAGTTTTCAAATATAATAAATTAATGTAGTATTGTGATAAGTTTTAAAATATTACCGAGGAATGTATTGCATTTTAGACATGTTTAAATAAAATTGCATTGAAGTTGGAAAGTGTTTCATAATCAATGCTTTAAGCATGATTGATCTTTCTTGTAAATAATTATGGGCGTTATTTTGTGCAATTAAACTCAATATAATGAATTATTGAAAAAATAAAGAGAACGTGAATATGAGTCTGCAGGGAAAGTCATGTGCTGCCCACATCAGATTTTTTCATTTCCAGTTAAAAAAAAAATTCATTTTACTTGAAACATCTGTGCCTCATGAATGGCTCTAGATAAAGCTTAAATAATAAAATATATGAATTTAGCAACAAATCCTGAAGACTATGAAGTGGTTTACCAAGGATTTTCGGTTTCAAAAACTTTCTTGGACACACCTGCTTCTCAAGATTGTAGCCTGTTTCTCCAGATAAAGCTTAGATAATGACTGATATGGATTTAGCATCAAATTTTAGTAGGGGGTAGAGAGTTCACTAATAATTCCGAACTCACTAAAGATGTCCACTTCCAGTTGTAGAGAGATGCCACTTCCGGTTCCAAAATTTATATTTTCGTTTCAACACCTATTTTTCATGATCGGCTATAGATATATCTTAAATGATAGGGTTTCAGCATCAAATTCCGAAAAAGGCGTGTGTGAGCGGGGGGGAGGGGGGGACATTAAGGATTCTCACTTCCTGTTTTCTTTAGGTTCAAAAAAAAAAATCTTGAAACATTTATTTCTTAGGATTGGCTACCGATAGAGCTTAGATCATGACTGTTATGAATTCAGTATCAAATTCCCGTGGGGGTTGAGAGTTCACTAAAGAATCAGATTTCCGGTTCTGAAGATGTCACGTCTGCTTGTTTGTTTTCGAAAATTCGCATGAAGAAATAGGTGTGCAAAATAAAAAAAAAAAATGCTAGGTCAGTCAAAAATAAAATGTACAGATCCACAAAGCTGTGGAGACCCATATTACGTGCTCAATATGCCCCATTTTTGCTATAAAAGTTTAATAGGGGCTCAAGAATTTGTTTTTATCTAGGAGCCCCAAAAAAGTTCAAGACGGCCCTGGAAGTGTGAGCCCCATTTCCCACCATATGAAGGTTCATAAATTTTTTGTTACAATTGTTTCTTTTTGTATAAAAGTAAGCAGTTACAACTAATTGTCATCTTCGATTTATGGCGTTTTAGGAGATGCAAAAATAACAGTTCAGAAACATGTCTTTGTATTATATATCGCGTAAAAACTTAATGTTCATAATGACACATTAATAATTTTCATTTTCTTAGCATGCGCCGATAATGTGTTTATAGGGGAAATGCTGAAACGTAGTCAAAAGTTCGAATTTTTGTTGTTAGAAAATATTTAGGCTTTCGGAGACACAGAAAACGAATCGAATTTTTACTTTTCTCATACTATGTAATATAGTGCAGAGAAAGTATTGTTTTCACAAAAATTTTCGAATTCGAGATTTTGATGCTAATTTATGTTTTAGGATCTTCTGAATACGTTTTAACTATTTTTGGAGTAATGTCGGTCTGTCTGTCTGTCTGTCTGTGGTCGATTTCTTGCGTAAGCGATAGCTCCTACAAATATTATTGGATTTTCGCGAAACTTCATATCCGGCTTTGTTATCGAAAAATCTAGAACTAAATAGATTTTTTTTTTTTAATTCGAACGAAAACTTCGAAATGTATTCAGGATTTTATATATTTTTAACATGACAGCATAGGACAAAATTTGACATAATCCTGCATAAAAGGGATTATTTATGGTCCAATGATCACGAGGCTTAATAGTTTCAATCACCGTTGTCAGAAATAGCCGCGATAGTTCGTGACGTCATTGGCCCCCTTTAGGGGGGCAAGTTAACCCCCCTGGTGGTACATTGTCAAGTACGGTATAAATCTAAAGATTTTATCAAGCCCTTCAAAGTGAAGGGTAAAATGCTATAACTGCAGTCATTTGAACCCACGTTACCGATTTTTCAAAATTTTACTTGTTAAATTTGAAAGAAAAAAAAGTCCCATAAGCTACTTAAAAATAGATTATGGTATGAGAAAATCGAGTGGAGCCACACTCCAATTAATATCATTGATGTAAGAGAGTCTTTGTACGTTGTATCTGTTGAAAACTGTGAGACATTCAAACAACGTTTGTCACAATCAATACAATGATTGAATATCAAAATCAAACTGATCTTCATCATCGTTAGCAGCAGCAGATCATCGGTAAAAATAATGGATAATCATCAGCAATAATAATGGTAACATATCATCATCATCATCAATAATAATAATGATAACATATCTTCATCACCAGTAATAATAATGGTAACATATCATCATCATCAGTAATAATAATGGTAACATATCATCATCATCAGTAATAATAATGGTAACATATCATCATCGTCAGTAACAATAATGGTAACATATTTTCATCATCAGTAATAATAATTGTAACATATCATCATCACCAGTAATAATAATGGTAACATATCTTCATCAATAATAATGGTAACATATCATCATCATCATCAGTAATAATAATGGTAACATATCATCATCATCGTAATAATAATGGTAACATATCATCATCATCAATAATAATAATGATAACATATCTTCATCACCAGTAATAATAATGGTAACATATCATCATCATCAGTAATAATAATGGTAACATATCATCATCATCAGTAATAATAATGGTAACATATCATCATCGTCAGTAACAATAATGGTAACATATTTTCATCATCAGTAATAATAATTGTAACATATCATCATCACCAGTAATAATAATGGTAACATATCTTCATCATCAGCATTAATAATGGTAACATATCTGCATCATCAGTATTAATAATGGTAACATATCTTCATCATCAGTAATAATAGTGGTAACATCATCATCATCATCAGTAATAATAATGGTATCTTCATTGTCAATAAAAATATTGGAAGGGTATAACGTTAAATCAATGCATCCAAAAATGTTACGCAAATAGACAGTTACGCAAATAGTTACGCAAATAGACAGTTACGCAAGTAGACATTTTTTTGTAATGTTTCCTTAGAAAACGATAGACATAAACTTTAGAACGCTAGCATGAATCGTTCTCGAGTTATTGCACATTTTTTAAATAAATTTATCAAAAAATCCCATAAATTAAAAAAAAAATTAACTGTTGAAAAACATGTTCACTTTTCATATGTAATATCATGCGATAAATTGGGTGACATCATTCTCGTGGATCTAGCTCGTTCCATTCACGAGAAAAGATACTTTGAGTAATACTTTTGTATTTGAACGCCAATACTCATTTATCTGCTATAAGAGTAACTTATTTCTTCGTCCATAATGCTTGGCGAGATTTTTTCGACGTATTTGGCGGAATATCGCCAACTTGGCTACTTTTATTAATGTTGCCAAATTAACGAAAATCTCGCTAAATGGTTAAAAATGATGCTAAATCAATGAAAATGACAACTAATTGACGAAAATTCAATATCTTGGAAAAATATAAGTATCTACTATAATAATAACTTATTTTTTTTAGTGTAAAAGTAGTAAATTCCTTGCATTTTATAAGGAAAATTATGTGCTGCCTACATCAAATTTATTATTTATGTAACTTTAAATACATCGAAATAGGTACCTTTTTTTTTCTTATTTCATTTCATCCAAAAAAAAAAAATCTGATGTGGGCAGCACATGACTTTCCTCTGCAGACTCATATTCACGTTCTCTTTATCTCTTCGATAATTTATTAAATTGAGTTTAATTGCAAAAATTAGCACCCATAATTATTTTAAATTACACAGAAATTGCACTTTTAATTCAATTTTCGCACTCATTTGGTAACTGGACTTATTTTCAAAGGTGGCTTAGAGAAAATGCAAAAATATTAAAATATCTCGAGAACGGCTAGTCTTAGAGTAATGGAGTTGGTCTTATTCTTTTCCTCTTCAAAAATTACGTATAAGATAACCCTTTAGTTGATATACTTGAGCGAATGTAGTACTTTATTTTTGAGATTTAACGAATTTTGCGGGCCATTTCGCAAAAACGGCAGGTTCCTTTTTTTAAACGTACTAAAATCTAATCAGCACCAGGTTAATCTACAAGTGATTTATCTACCAAATTTTGTGAAATTTGGTCTATTAGTTTTTCAGCTAGAGTTGAAACAGGCAATTTTTTAGGTCCATTTCGAAAAAAAAAAGGCATGTTCATTTATCCCAAATCGTACCAAAATCTAATCAGCACCAGGGTCACTCAAAAGAGACTTGCATACCAAATTTTATCGTTCTTTTTGTGCACGAGTTGTTTTCGCAGCAGGATGAGTCAGACGGTCTGGGTCTTCAACGAGGTAAGTCCTGAGCCAACGGACCTACCGTGCTGAAAACACCGGTTCTCGTTAGATCACCGAATTCAAGCAGCATCGGGCGCGGTTAGTACTTGGGTGGGTGACCACCTGGGAACACCGCGTGCTGTTGGCACATTTCGGGCGCGGTAACCCGGTGGTTTGCATGCTGGATTTGCACGCTGCCACAACTGCCGTCGTGTTCATGCGGAATACGATCACGTTAAACATGTGGGTCTGTAAGTCCTTCCGAGAGGTTGGGGGTAGGGGAAGGAGGGTACGGTTCCTGTGGATGCCTCCCCCACTGTGTTCTGGTCTAAATTGGGTGACACTTCCCGGCCGTCCAAACAGTTACCTTACACCTTTCTGGTAGGTCGGACGGTCTGGGTCTCAACAACAACAACGAGGTAAGTCCTTCTCCCGGTCACCCAACCTGCTGCTCATACCTTCGGGTGAGTCGGGGGACGTGGGTCTTCAACGAGGTAAGACCTTTGTGGGTGATCCTTGTGCTGATTAGATTTTGGTACGATTCGAAATAAAATAACCTGCCTTTTTTGCGAAATGGCCCGCAAAAATAGTCAAAATCTAAAATAAAAAACTGCGTATGCTGAAATATATCAATTAAATGCTTGTTTTAAACGTAATTTTTCACAATGAAAAGAATAAGTTAACCCCATTACATTAGGACTAGTCGTTCTCAAGATATTTGAGCTTTTTACGTATTTTCGCTACGCCACCTTTGAAAATAAGTCCAGTTACCAAAATAAGAATGAAAATTGAATTAAAAGTGCAAATTCAGTGTCATTTAGAATAATTATGGGTGTTACTTTGTGCAATTAAACTCAGTTTAACAAATTATTGAAGACATAAGATAATGTGAATATAAGTCTGCAAGGAAAGTCATGTACTGCCCACGTCGATTTTTTTTTTATAAATTAAAATTTACTTTATATAATATATTTTTATTACATGTGCAATCTTTATAAGATGAAATACGCAGCACGTAAAAATAATAAGATTCTAACAATAATTTACCAGTAAATTTTATAAATATCCAGCATATTTAGTAAATGGTATAGTTAATAAATTTCGATTGGCCTAAAATTCTCATAATCTCTCCTTAGTATCTTATTTTAACCGTACTTCTACATTCTCTTGAGTTTATTATATTTTCATCTTTTTATTTTGCAGCTTTAACTGTCGAATATTATTGCTTTTACGCAGTACGGTTTTTATTACTCTCTTTGGCAACAGCAAATTACATTTTTTTCCTTTCTGCATATGGCAACATTGGTCTAGTCATATTTTGCTCGTCATGGTTGAACTAATGAAGTGTATTTTAAGGTATTTATGTTTCCTTTATTTTTCCAATCTATATGTTTGTCGTCCATATAACACAAGTTTATAGATAAAATCTATCTTGTGTTTCAGAAACAAGCATTTTTGTGTTAATTTCGAAAGGATATATGGACTTGAAAAGAATGTTTTCGAAATGAACTTACAGCTCTTCCACGCGCAAGGTTTTTTTGCATGATTTTTTTGTTTTCCTATTTTCATTCCTCACCTTTGAAATTTGTTGATTGTCTTTGTCTTTATGACCTGCATTACGTTTTATAATTTCTTCTTTATGATTCAATTTCTTTTATTTCTTTGTATTTTGTAGAAAATTTTGGGATAGTGTATTATGAGTTACTACTTAAATTCTAACATTGGATTTACAATTATATATATATATATATATATATATATATATATATATATATTCCGTGGGCTACGACGTATCCCCAAGAATCTTGAGTTTGCGCTCAGGATACAAGAATAAGTCCAAATGTCTGAATAACTAACACGTTTATTCACAAGCACAAAGTAAACAGAAACAATATACAGTTAAACATCACTTAAATGCTGCACTAACTTCACAAAAAAATCTGATGTGGGCAGCACATGACTTTCCTTATATAATGCAATGAATTTACTACTTTTACAGCAAAAATATAGGTTACTCTTTTAGTAGATACTTATATTCTTTCCAAGATATTAAATTTTCGTCAATGAGTCGTCATTTTGATTGATTTAGCGTCATTTTTATCCATTTGGCGAGTTTTTCGTTAATTTCGCAACATTTAAAAAAGTCGCCAAGTTGGCGACATTCCACCAAATTCGTCGCCAAATTCTTGTACAAACGTTGTGGACGAAGAACTAAGTTATTCTTACAGCAGATAAATGACTTTTGGCGTTCAAATACAAAAGTATTACTCAAAGTATCTTTTTTCATGAATGGAACAAGCTAGACCCACGAGAATGATGTCACCCAATTTATCGCATGGTATTACATATGAAGAACATGTTTCTCAATAGGAAATATATATTTTTTATTTTATATGACTTTTTGATAATTTTTTTTGAAAAATGTGCAATATCTCGAGAGTGATTCATGTTAGCGTTCTAAAATTTATGTTAATCGTTTTCTAATGAAAAATTACATCAGAAATGTCTATTTGCGTAACTTTATTAGAGGTTTTGATTTTTTGACGATTTTTTCAAAATTTCACTCGAAAATTTAGGGGGGGGGGGGGTTCTGAGCATTCGATTGCGTATAAAAACGATAGGCTTCCAGTGTTTATGGATTGTGATATTTGTGTCAAATTTCGTTCGAATCGGTCCATTCGTTCGTCAGTTATCGTCTCCACAGACTCACTGACACACACACACACATACATATACTTTCACACACACACACATACTTTCACACACACATACACACACACACACACACACACAGACATCACTTCAAAAATGTTTGAATCGTGATCAGGGATACTTGAAACATGCTCTCCCGTCGAAAACTCGAATTCGAATTTTCGACCCCGTCACAATACTTTCCTTATACACATGTATATAAGGAAAGTAATAACCGATATTATTCTTAAAACATTGACGAAAATCGCAGTCTGTGTAGCTTCCATCACGTCAACTGAACCCTAGCTAAGTGATGATTTCTTTTATACTCTTTCTATATACACTGGCTTCCAAAAGTTAAGCACGGAAGGTAAAATCAACAAAAACAGAAAAGTAAAGCTTTGATTACCTCAAAATTGTACATGGAGGTAGCAAATGTGTTTATGCATTAAAGAAAACAAGAATTATGGACAAAGATGAAAAAAATATTTACTTTTCGTAAGTTATATAATGACGTCAAATTTGGGTCATTAACAAAACGATGTTTAAAGGTAAACAAACCAAACAAAACTTACATTAATATGGTATATGACCACCCCGGACCTTCACACAAACTTTACAACGATTTTCCATGCTTTCAATGAGGGGATCAACCATCGCAGATGCGAGCAATGGCCATTCCTCCAATAGGGCAGTTTCCAACTCACTGAGACAGGCTGGAGGAGGTAAACGTGCAGAGACAGCACGCCCGAGGGCATCCCAAAGGTTTTCAATGGGATTAAGGTCGGGGGAATACGCCGGCCACTCCATGTGAGAAATGCCCTCACTTTCCAGGTATTCGTCAACGATGTTAGCTCGATGGGGACTGGCATTATCGTCCATAAGGAGGAAATCAGGCCCAACTGCTGCAGCGTAGAGTCGCGCAATGGGGTCTAGAACTTCATCTCGATACCGCGCAGCCGCCACAGAACTGCCTTTAAAGATGTGCAACTCTGTGTGATACCCCATTGAAATTTCAGCCCACATCATGACGCTGCCACCTCTGAATGCGTGATGTTCGATGATGTTCTTAACGTGATTGCGTGTGTTTCGTCAGACCCTTACACGCTTATCATCTGATTCCAGGGTAAATCTGGACTCGTCCGTGAACAGGACGCTGCACCAATCTGAGACAGTCCAATCCAATTGACATGTTGACGACACCACTTTAATCTTGCCCTTCTGGCTTGGACGGTTAGTGGAACACAAAAACGTGGTACTCGGGCGTACATTCCCTGCACGTGGAGCCTTCGGCGCACAGTACTGCAGATATTGTCTTACCAAGTGCCGCTGCAACCATGGATGTAACAGTTGTGGAGGTCGCTAGTTGATTCCGCTTGGCTACTATAGCAATATACCGATCATCAGAGGGGGTGGTAACCCTTGGCCGACCGGGCCCAGGTCTCCGGACAACTGTTTGACTTGTTTGGAATTGTTTCCATAATCGAGAAATTACCAAATGATCAAAACCAAAGAAAACAACGACATCTTTGATTGATTGTCCTGCTTCAATGCGTCCGACAGCACGCCAGCGCTCACTATCTGTCATTCGTCTTCTTTCAGCCATAGAAACACGAATATCATCAAAAACAATTCTACAAAAGTTATAAACACTTCGTATTAGCATTTAAATGCACCTCCTCAAACCCTTCAGAATGCTGGCGTCTTCAACGACTGCCTGGTTAGCATATATCCTGACAGTCAATCGTGATTGGCTGTAACTTACGATATTTGCATATTACTACCTACATCCGCAGCGATTTTCAGCCACTCATCAAAAAGTTCGGAGACTGTGCTGATATCTTCAACCCTGATTGGAGGAGAGAGAACTATTTTACCGTGGCGTAGAGGCACACGTGACGCGAGATGTGAAAAGCAAGAAGCAGGTCTGCAGTGCAAGGTTTTTCCAGACAATGCGTGTCAGTGAACTGTAGTTGTTCGCGTTCGTCGAAAACGAAAATGGCGTTTGAAGAACAACGTGCGAATACCAAATTCTGCCAGCGTTTGGGGAAATCGCCGACAGAAACACCTGCTTCTTCCTTTTCACATCTCGCGTTGCATGTGCCTTTACGCCACGGTAAAATAGTTCCCCTCTCCTCCAATCGGGGTTGGAGATATCAGCAGAATCTCCGAACTTTTTGATCCAACCCTGTGGCTTATCCTTTATTGAAAGTGGTATGATGAGCACATGTAAAAATAAAAATTTAAATAAAAAAAAATTAGGTGTGGGCAGCACGTGACTTTCCTTATATAATGCAATGGATTTACTACTCTTACAGTAAAAAAAAATAGGTTATTCTTATAGCAGATACTTATATTCTTTCCAAGATATTGAATTTTCGTCAATGAGTCGACATTTACATTGATTTAGCGTCATTTTTATCCATTTGACGAAATTTTCGTTAATTTGGCAACTTTTGAAAAAGTTATCAAGTTCGCGACATTCCGCCAAATTCGTCGTCAAAATTTCGCCAAGCGTAATGGATGGAGAAGTAAGTTATTCTTATAGCAGATAAATGACTATTGGCATTCTAATACAAAAGTATTATTCAAAGTATATTTTCTCATGAATGGAACAAGCTAGATCCACGAGAATGATGTCACCCAATTTATCGCATGATATTACATATGAAAAGTGAACATGTTTCTCAACAGTTAATATTTTTGTTTAATTTATGGGATTTTTTGATATATTCATTTGAAAAATGGGCAATATCTCGAAAACGGTTAATTCTACCATTCTAAAGTTTATGTCAATCGTTTTCTAAGGAAAAATTACATAAGAAATGTCTATTTGCGTAACTTTATTAGAGGTTTTGATCTATTGATGATTTTTTCAAAATTTCACTCGAAAACTTAGGAGGGTTCTGGACATTCGATTGTGTTTAAAAACCATAGGCTTTCAGTATTCATGGATTGTAATTTTTCTACCAAATTTCATTCGAATCGCTCCATTCGTTCGTGATATATCGTCTCCATAGACTCACTGACACAAACGCACACACAGAGACACAGACACACCCACAGACACACACACACACACACACAGACACGCACGCACACACACACAGACACAGACACACACACACACACACACATCACCCCAAAAATTTTCGATTCGTGATCAGGGATGCTTGAAACGTGTTCTCCCGTCGAAAACTCGAATTCGAATTTTCGACCCCGTCACAATACTTTCCTTATACATTATACTATGTATATAAGGAAAGTAATAAAATGAAATAAAATAGATCCAAAGTTAAGCTTGAGAATAATTCCTTTATAAATAAAACAGGTACTAAACAGATATTAAATAGCTCTTGTTCCCTGTTCCATATATAAGGGTAAGCATTTGAAACCTGGATCTCATGTTGAGAAACCCTCGATATATTACTTTCCTTATATACGTAATGCATAAGGAAAGTATTGTGACGGGGTCTAAAATTCGAATTCGAGTTTTAGACGGGAGAGCACTTTTCAAGCATCCCTGATCACGAATCAAACATTTTTGAAGTGATGTCTGTGTGTGTGTGAAAGTATGTGTGTGTGTGTGTGTGTCAGTGAGTCTGTGGAGACGATAACTGACAAACGAATGGACCGATTCGAATGAAATTTGGTACAAAAATCACAATCCGTAAACACTGGAAGCCTATTGTTTTTATACGCAATCAAATGTTCAGAACCCCCCTAAATTTTCGAGCGAAATTTTGAAAAAATCGCAAAAAAATCAAAACTGCTAATAAAGTTACGCAAATAGACATTTTTTATATAATTTTTCATTAGAAAACGCTTGACATAAATTTTAGAACGCTAACATAAACCGTTCTCGAGATATTGCACATTTTTCATAAAAATTATCAAAAAGTCATATAAAATAAAAAAAAGATATTTCCTATTGAGAAACATGTTCACTTTTCATATGTAATACCATGCAATAAATTTGGTGACATCATTCTCGTGGATCTAGCTCGTTCCATTCATGAAAAAATATACTTTGAGTAATACTTTTGTATTTGAACGCCAATAGTCATTTATCTGCTGTAAGAATAACTTATTTCTTCGTCCATAACACTTGGCGAGATTTTGACGACAAATTTGGTAGAATGTCGCCAACTTGGCGACTTTTATAAATGTTGCTAAATTAACGAAAAACTCGCCAAATGGATAAAAATGACGCTAAATCAAGGACGACTCATTGATGATGACGACATGGAAAATGACGACTCATTGATGAAAATTCAATATCTTCGAAAGAATATGAATAACTACTATAAAAATAATCTATTTTTTTTTACTGTGAAAGTAGTAAATTCATTGCATTATATGAGGAAAGTCATGTGCTGCCCACATCAGATTTTTTTAAGTTTATAACTACACCCGATAATGAAATTAATATTTAAATTTTAAAAAGTCATATATGTAATACAGGTACTAAACCCCTTGTTCCCTGCATTAACATGCATGGTGTAAGTGCATAAATAGTGTATAATTTGAATAGATTCAAACTGATAAATCAACAAATAGAGCCGGGCATTTCCTGGCACCCAAAAATTGAGAATATAATAAAAGTATTTCCGAAACCATGTACATTCTCAAGGGCCATACCTGGTTCGGTAATACTGAAATTCTACGGTTCTGTATGCATAACTGTAAATTTTATTACAGAAATTATGCACATATATGAAATGGTAATTATCGTGAGCTTAGAAGTGAAACCGGCGAGCTCTATAAAAACTGATTTATTACATGGCACTATCTGAACAAATTTTATTACATAGGCCGGACTTAACATCGGGTATATACATATCGTAGGAGATCTCGGTGCAGTCTGCAGTGGTTACACGCAAATTACATTTAGCTCGTAAAGTGGAATCTGGTGACGTCATGGGGAATAAAATACGCCATCCTCACGGTTTCTATACTTCAAAAATGTGATGGGGATGCAGTTACACATGAGAAAGTCTATCTTAGAAATATCTTTTAAGCGTCTAGTTATGACGATATGCTTGCTTTCAAATGCTGAGAGAAGAGAGGAATTCGAATGAGAAAGTTTTCGTGCTGGTTAGGATTAGTTTCCAAATATGCCGGTAGAGGAAAAGAAGGTATGCATGCATTCTCTGATAGCGTGGGATAGATTTTGATGTGGTTACAATAAGCAAGTGATATGCGATAGGAATTTGGAATAAGAATTATGAAAGAAAAGGGTACGTTAATTGGAGAAGCTTAAAATTTCTGTATCGTATATTTATTCAACGTAAAATGAAAGTGGTAAGGATGTTTTGAGAGCTCTTCTTTTTCGCAAACGAGCTTCGAGATCTGCTAATTTGTCGGTGCTGACCATTTGAATTTTTTAACAATTTCAACATCAGATAATGAATTGTCTGAATGATTTAATGATCTTTCTAAATCAGCTAATGAATGATTTTTTCTAAATGAATGATCTTTCTAGATCGGCTAATGAATGATCTTTTCTAAATGGGTGATCTTTCTAGATCGGCTAATGAATGATCTTTTCTAAATGAATGAGCTTTCTAGATCGGCTAATGAATGATCTTTTCTAAATGAATGATCTTCTAGATCGGCTAATGAATGATCTTTTCTAAATGAATGATCTTTCTAGATAGGCTAATAAATGATTTTTCTAGATCGGCTAATGAATGATCTTTTCTAAATGGGTGATCTTTCTAGATCGGCTAATGAATGATCTTTTCTAAATGGGTGATCTTTCTAGATCGGCTAATGAACGATATCTTCTAAATGAATGATCTTTCTAAATCAGTTAATGATTGATCTTTTCTAAATGAATGATCTTTCTAGATAGGCTAATGAATGATCTTTTCTAAATGAATGATCTTTCTAGATCGGCTAATGAATGATCTTTTCTAAATGGGTGATCTTTCTAGATAGGATAATGAATGATATTTTCTAAATGAGTGATCTTTCTAAATCAGCTAATTAATGATCTTTTCTAAATGAATGATCTTTCTAGATCGGCTAATAAATGATCTTTCTAGATCGGCTAATAAATGATCTTTCTAGATCGGCTAATGAATAATCTTTTCTAAATGGGTGATCTTTCTAGATCGGCTAATGAATAATCTTTTCTAAATGGGTGATCTTTCTAGATCGGCTAATGAATAATCTTTTCTAAATGAATGACATTTCTAGATCGGCGAATGAATGATCTTTTCTAAATGGGTGATCTTTCTAGATAGGCTAATGAATGATATTTTCTAAATGAATGATCTTTCTAAATCAGCTAATTAATGATCTTTTCTAAATGAATGATCTTTCTAGATCGGCTAATGAATGAACTTTCTAGATCGGCTAATGAATGATCTTTTCTAAATGAATGATATTTCTAGATCGGCTAATGAATGACCTTTTCTAAATGAATGATCTTTCTATTTCTAAATTAGCTAATGAATGATCTTTCTAAATCAGCAACAAACTTTTTCCAATGTTTCGTTATCAATCATCTGGAATAATAAAAAAAGAACTTGGAAAATTCTTAAGCTAATCAAATCGTTCTTCTATCTAAATATGATACCTTGCTTTGTCCAGTACTTAATTGAAACAGTCTATTTGAACACTCTTTGAGGGGTCATCAACTGTTTCATCAGCTGCTTCGTAATCGAAATGTATGTAAATCTTTATAACCCTTTCGACGCCGGACCGGATTGGATTCAACCAACCTAAGACTGACCGGTCCTGACTCTAATGACATTTTCAATCTATAAGGAACCGATCTGTGTTAAAAACTCTCATAATTGGTCTTCATAAAATAACTAAAAAATTGGTTCGAAATGTGTTCAGAAGGTTCTTAGAAAGGCTTATCCGGGAAGAAATTTGGGGTAGGTACTTTATTCTTTCTCTATATTGGCAAAGTAAAAAATGGTCTAATGTTTTCATCGTTCTCGATAAAATTTTCTGTACTTGAAACTTAAAGATCCCTTATCTCTTTTTAATCAATTTGTGTTTTGTGTCTTTCAAATTAAGAACTATTTTTACATTGCATTTACTAATCCTAAATTTTATTCGTTATAAAATCTGACATCCTTGACTGTCAGTTTCGAAGATTTTAGAAGGTTCTTTTACCAATTACATTATTTCAATCATAATGCAATTTTTGGTGCTGCCATCTTTAGGGAGATATATATACTAGACATTGAGTTCTTGATCTGTTCTTGATGAATTCTTGATCCACGACTCACGAAGTCAACACCTGAAGACATTATGAACCCTCATGACGTCAAGATAAAAACTTTTTGATTTGTTGTCGAGCTGACTGCCCAGCCTTATACTAAAGAACATTGATTTTGGGTGGAAATAATATATTTCAGTAGAAATTTTTGTAGATTTTTCGAGAAGCATGACCTCCAAGAAATATTGATTGCAGCGTCCCCTTTTGACGGCGACGAACCTCGAAAGTTTGAAGCTGTGTTACCAAATTGTCAATGACGTATTCATAGAGGGGGTCCGGTGGATCCGGACCTCCCCCCCCCCCCCCCCCCCTCGAAAGGAAATTTCTGGATACGTTCTTGCTTGTGCTCTCGTGTTTTCTAGTTCAGTTGTGATCCAGTATCAATTTAGTCAATTTTAGTTAGGTTTTTTCAAACTTTTTTTTTTGATTGAAAGTTCACTATACTTTGGACCCCCCCCCCCCCTCCTCCGAAATGAAATTTCTGGATACGTCCTTGCAAATAGTTCTCAAAAGCACTAAATTCCCTGAATTTCCCCCCTATTATCCGAATTCTTCCCTTGTGCAAAATGTTGTTCGGTTTGGTTGAATCGGGTAAATGGTAACACTGGATTTTTCATGTTTTCTCGTCCCATAAAAATGACACACACACACACACATATTTTTATAATACTTATATCTGATTAGCTTTGGTAATGCTAAGCCTAGCTCGTTTCGTTTTGCAAGTATTTTTTCACATTTTTTTTTAAATTTCCTTTGTCCTCCCTCCCTTTATTGGTGAATTTTTTTACTTACATATTGCTTATTTTATTCTTTAATAATGCAATATTCTTTATCTAGACATATGCTTTAATATGTTTTTGATAAGTTTTTTTTTATTTAATGTCTTTAATGCTGGTATCCTTATTTCATTAACTAATAGACTACACACTTTGTCCTTTCATATTGATAAGCTACTAGTTAATATGTTCCATGTTTACATATTGTATATATCTATAGTTACCTTGGTTAAAACATTTTCTTATTGTGTACACTAGAGGTTTATTGCTCCCTTCGATCTAAAACTAATTTTTGTACAAAAGCTTGAGCTCCAGAATTTATTCTGCTAGAGCCACAAGAATGCCCTACGAGTATGCCGCATACGCCCTACAAGAGCTGACGGCTCACATAAATTCAAAGTTAAAAATCTGATGTGGGCAGCACATGACTTTCCCTGCAGACGTTTATATTCACGTTCTCTTTATTTAGTTAAATTTATTTCACTTTTAATTCAATTTTCGTTCTCATTCGGTAACCGGACTTATTATCAAAGGTGGCGTAGGGAAAATACGAAAAACTAAAGTATCTCGAGAACGGCTAGCCCTAGTGTAATGGGGTTGATCTTAGTCTTTTCGTCGTTAAAAATTACGTATTAAATGAGCATTTAATGGAAATATTTGAGTATACCTGATTCTTTAGTTTAGATTTTGACGATTTTTGCGGGCCATTTTGCAAAAAAAGGCAGGTTATTTTATTTCGAATCGTACCAAAATCTAATCAGCACCAGGGTAACCCACAAGTGACTCATCTACCGAATTTTGTGAAATTCGGTCCATTAGTTTTTCAGTTACAGTGGATACAAGCTTCTGCGGGCCATTTCGCTACAAAAAGGCGGGTTCTTTTATCCCGAATCGTACCCAAGACTAATCAGCACCAGAGTCGCCCACAAGTGACTTACCTATCAAATTTTATGAAATTCGGTCAATTACTTTTTTAGTTAGAGTGAATACAAAATCTGCACAGACAGACACACAGACACACAGACAGACAGACACACAAACAGACAGACACACAGACACATACACAGACGTCACGCTAAAAATAGGTTTTTCGCATTCTAGAGGTCTCGAAACGTATAGATCCGTCGAAAACTCGAGTTGTGATTTTCGGCATGATTCCAGTACTTTCCCTATACATTACCATGTATTGCAGGGAAAATAAAAAACTCTATTACTTTCTGGCGCCATATCTGCCAGAATGTCTCTGAGCAAGAGACTATGGCGCCATACGCGCCATAGCCTCTTGCTCAAGTCAAGGCTATAGAAGTTCAAGAACCAAGTCATTTCTTTGAGAATTCACTCTCCGCTCAGATCTGCCCTATCTACGCTTTGTTAACTTTCGCGGCAAATATTTTTCGCCGAAATTCTGCTCAAACAGTTGCGAAATATTTTTCGAAAGATAAAATGCAATGCTTAGATTACATTAAAACTAAAATTAATACCCAATAAAACATAGAATATATATTTTTTTTAATTTAAAATAGTTTTGGTGCTGCCATCTGTTGTCGTAATTTAATTCATTCTGACTATTTTTATTTGTTAATGAACATTTTGTCTATTCCTTCTAATACGCTATTAAATACAACAACAGATCATATATAATAATGCCACATTCACGGAAACGTAATTGAACTTGAACTTGAAGACAAAGCTGCAGTCCTCAGTGATGTACATTCAGGTCCCCTTATCAAATTTATAGAACGAGAAATTACCTTTTCATGATTGTGGCAGTATTATATATAATCTGTTGTTGTATTTAATACTGTATTAGAAGGAATAGATAGATATTTAAAAATGTTCCTTAAAAAATAAAAATAATCGGTATGAATTAAATTATACGACAACAGATGGCAGCACCCAAAATATTTTGGATTAAAATAAAAATTATATTCTATGTTTTATTGGGTATTAAATTTAGTTTTAATATAATCTAAGCATTGTATTTTATCTGTCAGAAAATATTTCGCAACTGTTTGAGCAGAATTTCGGCGAAAAACATGTGCCGTGAAAGTTAACAAAGCGCGGATAGGGCAAAAGATTTACTGACGCTCACCCATAACGTCATTGCGTTGCATCTTACAAAGTGGCCGTAGAAAGAATAGTACGGAGATGTTGAAGATTGTTTTCCCGAAAATTTTCAAATTCTAGATTTGGAACGGATGAGAACGTTTTAAGACCTCCTAAACCCATTTCGAACACTTTCCAGAGTCCACTTCGACCATAAGAGCTTGCAATTTTGTCCCAGTATCTCAACGGTTGAGCGTCGACTGGCCAGTTTGAAGATCCAGGGTTCGATTCCCAGTTGGAGCAGCAAAATTCTTTACAATGGCGCCCGAACAAATCAACTCTGTATGCTAGTCCAAAGATGTCGAAAGTTTGAAAGTGACTCTAGTACGACTGGGACGGATTCATGATGAAGTCGCAAGGTTCTTTACAACTTTTGAGAAAAATATCCGTCTGTGTGTGCGTGTGTGAGTCAAATATTTGGCCCATCACAATGCTCCCTCCATATATATTGCGTATATTTCAGGGAAAGTATAAAATCCAGAGGAAGGAGGTGGTCGAATAGATCAGAAGGTGCACTTCAATCTGAAATCTAAAGGTTGAGAATGAAGGGTCCCCTTGATGTATAAAAGAAATATAATCGCATAAGTAGGTTAAATGATAAGAGCGCTGCCTGGCCCATCGGAGATCGCCTGCTTGATTCCCATTGGAACAAAAGTTTTTTCGGAATACAATTATTTTTTTTTTTTTGTATATCAGTTATAAACAAGAAGATATTTCGAAAAATCGTAAGTGTATACAATTTTTCACATAAAATCAAAATAAAATTAAACAATAAAAATATGCATTAACATAATTCAAATCAAAATTTTAAAAATAATCAAGTTTTGACAAATTAGTAAAATTAAACCGAAAACGTTGAGATTTAAATGTCCTACTTTGAGATATGTTTTGATCCGGACGTCTTTAAATTACAGACAGGGAGAACAGACAAAAATAATAAAAAAAAAAGAAAAAAAACCGAAAAAGTGTCTTTAAACCTACCAATGATGTGTTTCTTCACTTTCATTTCATAAACCCGAGAAAAAGGGAGTTAAATGCAAATCTAGCACTCCGTCTTCATTCGGGAGAGAATCGAGTTCAGGTGCAAGCACATAATGTTTTACTCTAGCCGTAGAGACAAGAAAGATTAGAAAACTAAATTACCAATAAAGCTAAAATTGTGGTCTTATAGATATACATCTACCAGAAAGGAAATAAAATCAATTGATTCAGAACTTTTGCCTTCAAACAGATCCATTTTGGCCCCGACACTAACATATATCTAAATGACATCCCCAGGACCCCAGACACGGAGCTGGCACTCTGTGCAGATGACAGTGGGATACTTGCAAAACACCCTTACGTCTCAGTAATGCACAGACAGCTACAACTACACTTAGACATACTCCAAACATGGCTGGAAAAATGGCGAATAAAATTTAAACCCCAATAAATGTCATTGGATTTATTTCTCTAGAAAACGAAAACCTCCGCCGCCTCTGTACATAAACAACCATGCCCTAAAAGCGGAAAAATCTACTAAGTACCTAGGTGTAACGATAGATTCCCACCTAACCTGGAAACAGCACGTAACGAACTTAATCAAAAAAGCGTATATGGCCACAGGAGCCTTATACCCAATGATAGGAAACGGAATTCTAAGTTATCAAAATAAACTCCTAATTTATAAATCGGTCATCCGCCCGGGAACGCTGTATGCAGCACCCGTATGGGGATATGCCTGTAAAACTACTATAGACTTACTAGAGACAAAACAAAACAAAACCCTAAGGATTATAAGGAAAGCCCCTAGATACTTAAGAAACTCGGTAATTAGGAAAGACTTCAAAATAAAAACTGTTAAAGCCCAAATTAAAAAGCTAGCGCTTAAGTTCTATAAAAGTCTGCCATCTGTTCCAAATGAACTACTATTCAGTCTGCATGACTATGATCGTCGCAAGGCCAAATCACGTAAGAGACCACGCGCGGTACTTAATATTGAAAATCGGAATTAGGTAAGTCCCACCTTAAATAGTTGAAATTAAATAAAAACCGCGATCAATGTTTTCTAAAAAAATGTGCTTAAACCTTAAACTGCCAAATTGCTAGGAAATCCTTAGATCTGCATCAACTCCCCAAACTTACTCAAACTCTAAATGTGCAACAAACTGCCACACTAGGAGCTAGGTCAAATAATAAAAACAGTAAATCAAAAACCTCGAAACTCCAACTATGGGCAAATGAAATAATGTCACAGTATGAAGATAAGAACCACACCTAGAGATTGGAGATTAAAGGCGCTTCGCGCCTGGTGCTCTTTTCTGGACGAAACCCTTTATTCTTTTGCCTTCAATTTTATTGTTAAGATTATATTTCAGATCATTTCTATAATATTGCTTGTTATTTAAAGAATCATTTTTGAATTTTTATTTTAATTGTCAGTTACTTCTTGTCTCACTTTTGAAATTTTATCATCCTGCAATTGTTCAGTCAAAATAATCTCATTTGATAAACTTTTATCAGATTGAAAAATGTTCATTAAAATTTTTACATTATTATTGGAAAAAATTACTCTACTAAAATAATCGGAAGAATTTGAAACACCTTCAGTATGTGAAATAGAAAATTTAAATTGCTGTAAATATAATAGCCATCTACAAGTAATGTCACTCTGAGATTCTAAATTCAGATGATAAGAAAGTGCTTTGGCATCACTTTAAATGTTGAACTTTGCACCAATCAGATAATCCTTGAAATGTCTTACTGACTCATAAATTGCTAATAGTTCAAGCTTCAAACTGGGATATCAAGTTTCTGCGTCTTTCAATTTTCACTCACCGAAATTCGCTGAAAACCCAACCATGATGATATGGCGTGCGGTTTCATCCCGAACGTGAAGTGGGTCTGCTGGCATTTGTTGCCTCTCACCTATGATGATCGCATCTTTAGCTCTAAGGTGCTCCTGGAAGGATGAAATTCGCTCTGAGTGGTTTCTTATTAATGCATAACAAGATTAATATTTCATGATAATTAATCTTCGACAAAGAATAAATCTAAACCCCGTTATTAGAGTAAATCATTATTTTTAAATGAAATAACATCGTTTTTGTAGTTTACATACCAAATTTTGATTTAAATCCCCTTAACATACAACGACGTCCGGATACGTCGCATGTTTCATAAATTTAAAACGAACATTTCTATGATTTCTCTGTCTATTATTTCAAAAGAAATAACGTGTGGAGGGAATATATTAACCACACCCACTAAATATCAATAAGATTTGCATTTTTAGAAACAAATATATCTATTAACCCATTGACGTACAACGACGTCTCAGATACGTCGTATGTTTCATAAGCTTAAATCGAACATTTGTATGAGTTTGCTGTCTATTATTTTAAAAGAAATAATGTGTGGAGAGAATATATTAACCACACCCACTAATTATCAATAAGATTTGCGTTTTTAGAAACAAATAAATTTATTAAACCATTGATGTACAACGACGTCTCGGATACGTCGTATGTTTTATAAACTATTGTAAACATTGACGGCCATGTAAACCATTGTAAACGCGCGTCCGCGCGCGCTCAGATTTAAATTTTGTCATGTGCAAATATTACAGATATATAGGGGGCGTGGTTTATATTCTGAACCTACACTTAACGTCTCTTAATTTGTCACTTTTTTTATTTGAATATTCGTTATAAAAGACTAAATTTACTGGAGATTTGAAGAATAATATTTCTTGTAAATTCTAAATTATCTCATAGAATACTAAGCGTCAGCATTAATTGTAAACATTGACGGCCATGGGACGCGCGCGCTCAGATTTAAATTTTGTCATGTGCAAATCTTACAGATATATAGGGGGCGTGGTTTATATTCTGAACCTACACTTAACGTCTCTTAATTTGTCACTTTTTTTATTTGAATATTCGTTATAAAAGACTAAATTTACTGGAGATTTGAAGAATAATATTTCTTGTAAATTCTAAATTATCTCATAGAATACGTACTTCTTCTAAAATGTCCTCTTATAAGATTCTAAAACTTAATTTAGAGGAATGAAATGAAAAAAGAGAGTGGTCCATAGAAATATATGACAATTCCGTGGTAAAAAAAAAAAAAAGTAACTCAATGAGTGGACGTGGCTTACGTATAAGTTGCAGATGCAATTTACCTATTGGATATTGTAATAGAGGAATATCAGCCATAAAACCAAAAATTCAATAATTAGGATGTATGAGACCGCAGCACCCCCCCCCCCCCCCGTTACTATATGATAAGAGGTTTTTCTGTTGCTTGAATTTTATGATAGAAAATTCCTTTTATTAAATATCTCTGCAAAAGACTATTATATTTTAAACCTAAACTAGGTTACATTTAATAAAGCAAAACAAAGTCAACAGAATTTGAAAAGTTTATAATTTGTAATTTTATTACAGCAAATATAAATGCTAAAGACATTTTTTCAATGGAAATTATCAAAACTTGAAATAATACTGTAATGCAGTTTGTCCAGTTGAGATCCAATAGATTCCATTAAGATAGAAATAAAAAAATAGTTTAAAATGTATCTCAGTAACAGTTTTGAAAATATTATATTCCTCAGTGAAAGAAGAAAGTGTATAATAAGATGTAATCCAAGAGTCAGCATTAGTATTTTCATTATAAGTTAATGTACCTTGTAGAACATCCTGAATATACGTGATATTTAATTTAAAATTATAGGACTTCTGAACTAAATTTTGACTTATTGCGAGACTGTAATTACGTAGATCATAATGTGCGCCCAATTCAAATTATCAGCAGTGAGTCTATTTAACAAAATCAAAAGATTAATATACGAAATGTGACTACAAAGGCTTTAATTCCAGTCACTGCCATAAATGATAGCAAGCAATAAACGGTGGAATTGATCTGCCATCTATCAGATTCTTTCGAAGTTAGTTGTTGCAGCTCCATAGGCTCGTTACTATCATAGATGAAACGTCAGCTTTTAAATCACAGTTCGTCTAATAGATGGCAATAGTTGTCTACTACATTTTTGTGTTTTAAAGAAAAAGTTGATGATAAAAAATTAATGGCAGAAATCAGGCATTTTTGAAGCAACATTGGCCGAAGGTGTTAACTTTCGGTGGTCAAAGAATTAATTATTCGACAATTTTGCGAAGAAAATAAAATGCATTTAATGTTTTGTTCAGTTTCATTTTTTAGTATATATTTTACGATATTGGTTATGATTTTCCATATTTAGAATTATTTTTAATTATCTTTTTAAATAAAATATATTTTATAGCAATATCTTTAAGCAAAAAAAAAAATCATGATTCGTAAGTAATTTAAAGCAAAAAAAAAAAAAAATTGATTCTTTACATTTTAAAATTGAAAAAGTACATATATGCTGTTATGAAGTCAATAATATATTTTGTTGTTAAAATGAACTTGCAGTAAAGGAATTCTAGTTAAATTATTAAACTTTATATATGACTAAAAATCTTGCATTTAAATATTTTCTTTCATCAATGATAAAGTGCTTTTATAAATCAACGAAGTTATAGAAAGTTACCCGACATTGCTAGGAATTTGAATGTAAATTGTAAAAGCATTTAAAATATTTCAGTACAAAAGATTCTTAAAAAATTCTCTACCTATAGAAGTTTTGGAATGTCTATTTGTGAGATAATTTTAGTTCCTGACCAAATCTATAAATATAAATAATGAAAATTTGAAGTCTTTAGACTTTAGTGTAAAAATGGAACAATAGATAAAGATATCATGATTCTCGTAATTACATAGTTACCTGTACCACCCAAACAACATGACCTCAAAAATGATAACGTAATTTAAATATCAGGCGTTATTGGACAGATTTTGCGTAGTAGGTTTTCATAGTTTCCTAGCATATAGCGCACTCTTAAAATTTTGTCTATGAAAACATTCACCTTGATAATATGGCCATATTTGACTTTTCTTTAATAAAATCTCCCTCCATTTTTTCATTAAATTACTTTATAGAAAGTATTTCTAAAAATCAGATTTAAATAAATTTCATTAAAGTCATCTGCCATCTTATTACAAAAGTATATGACCTTCTTGTTTGAGAAAAAAAAAAATCATAGGATAAATACTTCATTTACATGCAAATAAAAATTATGTAGTTAATGCGCATTTTAAAGAAACAATTCTTTATTAACCTCCGAAGATTGTGTGAAATCTCAAAATATAGTAAGTATTTCTCAATGGGGAATAGAAACAAAAAAAAAACTACAAGTCCACCTGAGAAAATCCACACAAGCCGATTGTGTCTGGATGTGGTTTAGCATATTGGGTAAATTGAAAATTATAAACTCTTTCAAATTTTAAATATTATTAAAATAAATCCGATTGTAAAAATAAATCCGATATTAAAATAAATCCGATTAAAATAAATCCGATATATCCGATTGTGTCTGGATGTGGTTTAGCATATTGGGTAAATTGAAAATTATAAACTCTTTCAAATTTTAAATATTATTTAAATAAATCTTTCAATAGTTAAAATAACATACATTTTTCTTTTTTTTTTTGCACTTTAATAATTTAAAAA
Organism: Amaurobius ferox; assembly: GCA_951213105.1. Lineage (NCBI taxonomy): Eukaryota > Metazoa > Arthropoda > Arachnida > Araneae > Amaurobiidae > Amaurobius > Amaurobius ferox. Next base: position 26,395,570 of record OX578155.1, on the reverse strand, counting down.
TTTTAAAGACTAATATTTAAATATAAAATATGTATTTTAATTTATAATTTTTTTAAATTAAAATTCAATACAAAAAATAAATAAATAAATAAATAAATAAAAACGCTTTGTTTATATTTAGAAATTTTCAACTTATTGCAAAAATGTTTAAAGTTCTAAACCGTCATGTATAAAAATGCTTTTGTTTTGTCCACAATTTTTTTTAAATAATTGTAAATACTTTAAAGTATTAAAGCACAAATTAAAAAAGGGTTTATTTAATATTTTAAAATTTTATAATAATTTCATATAAATTTCAATATTAAAATTTGAAAATGTATTTTAGAAAATATTTCAATTGAAGTTACACATTTACTTCAAAATGTGTTTGCCAACATTTAGAAACTTCTGCCACGTTAAATAAATGAAAAAAAATTAAAATTCATAAAATTTCTAGAATTTAAAAATTTTGATAAATATTAAATTGAAAAGCATTTAATATTTTTTAACTCTTCTGTAGCATGAAAATTTTCAAAAGAAAAAAAAAACATATTAAAATATTATTATACTGATTTATATTAAAAACCTCATTCTTATATTTAGAAATTGCAATTAGTTAAAACAAACAAATTTAAAACTGTTTAGGTTTATATTTCGAATTTCAAGCATTCAAAAGTTTATAAATAAATTTAAACGTAGAATTTCAAACTCATTTTAGATTTAAACAACTTAAAATGCATTTTAAAAATGCAAACACAAACAGTTTTATTTTGTAATCAAAATTTATTAATATTAAATAAATTAGCTCTTTTAATGTTTAAATTAAAAATAAATTAGAATTTTGAAAATAAATTTAATTCATTTAGACATTTGAAATTTGAAACATTTAAAAAATATTATGTTCATAATCAGAATTCTTAAATAAAGAAAATATTTTTACATTTATATTCAAAACATTTTTATCATCTAGAGTTTTTCATAGATATAATGCAAAAAAAGTATTTAATCAATTTTTGTTTACATTTAGAACATTCTAAATATTTTTTATAATTTAAAAATCAATTTTAATTTTAATTTTAATTTTAATGTGAACACTTAAAATAACTTGATTTATAAACATTTGAACTCATTTTCAATTATATTAATCTTAAGAAATTATTTTCAATGCTTTCTTCATAATATATTTCTATTGCAAGTTTCCATGCAATCATTAAATGTATTGTTTATTTAAGACATAAAATATCGTAAAAAGTTTTCGACAAAAAAATGATAAAAATTGAAACTGGCTGGAAACATTTTTATACTTTTCTTTTCTAGAAATTCCTTTAGGTTTAATATATCCTCTGTATCTGTTGTAGCTCAAAATGGTAATCACCTGAGTGATTTTTGTAAGCATTTCAGAATTATAACCACTTTCTTTACTAGTAACTGCTAGGGCGTAGAACACGTTGGATTTTATGTAACTGTCGTCTAGCTACGATTAACAACACGATACAACTCTACGATTAACAATATTTATTTTATTTTAAACGTAAAATTCCTTTACATTTTCGCTATGCAACTGCATACTTTCTTCCTTTACAAATTCTTATTAAAGATAAAAACATGTAACTCACAGGTCTATTTGAAATCCTTGTCACCATTTTCCATTTATATTACTGAAGTATAAAAGTACAAGTTACTTTTTTTATTAGATGAATCACAACTCGAATTTTTAATTTGATAAAAGAATCATTCGTTTGGAGGGACCAGAGAGCTGGTTTGAAACATGTGATTAATCAAATGAAATGTTTTACAGTGAGTTTTTACTGCATTAATATGGGAACACAACCAATCCTGTGTAGACAGTCAGTAGAATGGAAATTTGAAGATAAATATAAATTTACTTATACAATGTTACAGTCTTGTACACGCAAAAAGATTACAGAAAAAGCAGCTCTGAGTAAATAATGCTTCGTTAGAGGCCCGAACTTTCATTTGCTGCGAAGTATGTGCATAACTAAGGCTCTTCTACATACGAGCTGACTCATCAAGCATATTAAAGCCCACTGTAGCTGGAAGCGCAGTCCATTAGCATTAGCCCTATTTGTATTTTCACTTTAAGAAGTACAATGGAAATAATTATGGGTGATTATTCTGCACCGAACTGCTCTAATCATTCTAGAAAGGGTTTTAGACTATTTCGCTTTCCTAGAAACGAAGAAAGAAGAAAACAATGGCTAATAAATAATTGGATATCCGGTACTGGAACATACTTGTGCGAGCTAAATTCTACAATATTCTAATTGAAACTTCATTTTTTATATAAAGTATTTATTTTAAACACTTATTTTATAATTTTTGTAACTGTAGTATAGAACCCTATGGGCTTCAATATGCTTGATAAGTCAGCCTGTAGTAGAGGAGCTCTATGCATAACTGATACGTCACCGATTCCATCAACGGTTAGGTTTATGTTTAGTGATTTCCAGTTTTGCATTATTTTGTAATCTTCAATATTTGTGGAGTCAGCCTAGCTTATGAATTGCAGATTCATCTGAGCACCGAAAGCGCGCTTCATGCATTTCGCCTTATGCTACTCAATGTGCAAAATTGCACATTAAGCGCTAAAATTTAAATCGCATATTTACGAATTATGAAAATTCGTTTGATAAATAATTATTGCTTAATTTGTACACAATAATTCAAAATATCAGCAAAAATGTTTTTAAAGTTATGTACCACTTTTTTAAAGACACAATATTCTTAAAAATGTAAAAAATCGAAATCTTCTATGGCTTCTGAGGGTCTAACGACTACAGTCTTCTAGGTCACAAATTTTCACGATCCCTGTTAGATGAATCCTGTGGTTCATTTAACGGGATGCAATCTAAAGGAGAATATGTTAATTATCAGGATGGATAAACACACAGACCAATTTATATAAATGTTTCAGTCGCAGCGCCCAGAACCATGTGCTTTCTGGTAGAGTAGTAAAAAAATTATTTATTAAGTGAATCAATTATTTTAAGAAACGGATTACCAAAAGAAAAGGAATTACGTTTACAAGGTATGTAATTAATTTTTATTTAAATAAGGAAATAATTTGTTATCCATCCCATATTTCATCCTATGCACGTGTTCATCATAAGAAATTATCGCTGTATTATCACTGCCGACTAGACTAAATTCTAGCCAAGCCAAGAGCTAAGACGTTTCTTTACGGGGTGCCTGCGTCTCATGAAACGCAACCCCACATCTAATGTATAGCAAGTCCAATAGTTATAGCGATGATGCGATAGCAAATGCACTCAGCTCTTGGAGGGTGCTCTGGTTAGGTTGCCTGCTTCCATAGATGAGGTGAAGATACTGTCTAAGGACCTCAAGGACGGGGTTAGCGAAGTACCCAGGAGAAGTAAATTACCTCCCTTTAAACTTCGGGCGAAAAGGAAAAAGACAGAAAAGGGAAACAGAAAAGATTTAAAAACTAAAAAGAGCTCGGGGGGTGGGGGTGGCGATGACCGAAGTCGTGCCCCTTTCCCCAAGTCTTCAGAAGTGAAAGAGCGGGATCCAAGTGGGCTGCCTGCAGAAAAAGAGAAAAGGGGGGGAGGGGTAGAGGTGCGTCCCGAGGGACGCAGGGCCTTGAGTCTGAGGACGACTGACATACAATGATGAAGGGACTTGCCAACCATTCGCGAATTCCCAAAAGCGAGGGAGGGGTACAGAAATGGTTAAAAGCTTGCGAGATAAAAAGAGAGCATATAAAACTAGTCTAGACGCCTCCGCTTATTGCGGAGATAGATATCACGCACGAGCCTTCCAGGTATGGACCTCGGGCGCTTGCGCGCCTTCGGATTACGTGGATGATAACGTGGGATACTGTCTAGAGTAGGATTATTAACACTTCTCAGACCTCTGTGGAATTTGATAGATAAATTTTTAACATGCGCCAAAAAGGGCCGAATTTTGAGGTCTTTGTGCAAGACTTCTAACTGGACGTAGGTCGGAGGATTTGCAAACGAACGCAGAGCGTTATTCTGAATGACTTGAAGTTTCCTGAGGTCAACCTCCGCTGCGGTGCCCCAAATCGGGGCTCCGTACGTCATGATTGGACGTATGCAGGACTTGTATAGCAATAACTTATTCTTGATAGACAGGCAGCTATTTTTAGCCAAGAGGGGGTACAACCGGACGAGTGAGGACTTCACTTTCTTACATGTTTCAGAAATGTGATGTTTCCACGTTAATTTGGGATCCAAGTACACTCCAAGGTACTTGTATCTAGATAGCCAGCGAATAGGCTCGTTGCTAAGAATTAAATTAGTGGAAGGGGTATGCCGGGGGGGGGGAGGTAACGGCGGCACACTTACCTACGTTGACTTTGATTCTCCATTTGGTTAACCATTGCGTCAGAACGTTGAGATACTCTTGTAGAATGTCGTGCACGATTTGTGTCTGTTTATGATGTGTGATCAGGGCCGTGTCGTCGGCATATAGGCCAAGTGAGACACCGGTGGAACGTGGCAGGTCATTAATGCAGAGGTTGAACAGTTTGGGTCCAACAGGGGAACCTTGCGGGGCCCCGCTGAGAATATTCCTGGGAGAGGAAAGAAGGTTCGAGACTCGTACCACGAAGCTACTCTCCGTTAGGTACGGGGAAAGGATTTTAATGATGTTAGGAGGGAAAGAGCGTTTGATAAGTTTGAACAACAGACTGTTTATCCTCACCTTATCAAACGCTTTCTGGAGATTAAGAAAGACAATAGAAGTGCTCTCCTGCTTGCTACGAGCCTCATGAACGAGTTCAACAACCCGAAGCAACTGGTGTTGCGTAGAGTGACGCTTCCTGAACCCAAATTGCTCAGGAATCAGAAGGTTTTTCAGGTTGCAGTACTCGTCCAGACGCCGCATAATCACAAACTCGAAGAGCTTAGCGAGACTGGAGAGGAAAGAAATAGGTCTATAGTTGACAGGAAGAGAGAGGTCTAGACCAGGCTTGGGGAGGGGGCGACAATGGCCACCTTCCATGCCCGAGGAAAATAGTTGGCACGAAGCAAACGATTGAAGAGTTTAGTAAGATAGATAATGAGAAGAGAAGGGAGATTCTTGAGCATGTTAGTGGAAATGAGGTCCTTCCCAGGAGCTTTATTCTTTTTCAAATTCTGAATACGGGGTAGAAGTTCGTCATGGGTGACGTCGGTAAGAGCGAATTGAGTAGGTGTAGTGATGAACTGTTCAACCTTGTCGTCCACGATCGCAACCGCCCTAGGATCGATTACGTCGTGGTGTGGTTCAAACTGACTTCTAAGACTGTCTGCCAGCAGTTCAGCCTTTTCTGTGTTAGAGGTGGCCCTGCAGTTAGGACCGACCAGGGTCGGAATATGTGTTTTGTGCCTACGATAAAGTGAGGTTGCCCTCCAAATGGTGTTGTCTTCAGTCGTTAAGGACTCAACATAGGTGTTCCATCGTGCACTTGAAAAAGCCTTAATACGTGACCTAACCTGAGAGCGCAAGAAGTTAAGCTCACGCTTAAGGCTGGGGTCTCTGCTGGTCTGCCATTCCTTCCGAAGACGGTTTCTGTCTCTGATCATCTCCCTGATATCCATAGTCAGCTTATAGAAGTTAACTTCGGTGTCCCTAGGCCGAGAGTTCGTGGTGTAGGCGTCTCGAAGCATCTGTTCGAGCTTGTCCATTTCGTCGTCCAGTCGGTCTATGGAACTGGCAGTGGGGGGGGGGGCAGCTCCTTAGCCAGGATGCTTCTGCACTTTCCCCAGTTCGTTCTCAGCTTAGCAGTGTTCTTTAAACAGAATTTGTATACCTCTAGAGTATAGATGATGGGGAGATGATCAGACGAAACTTCGTTGAAAGCCTCCATGCAATACGTGTAGGGAATGTTGCTAGTGATGGCAATGTCGATAACAGAATTTTAGTGGGTGGGCTCACCTGGAGCAACTATCTCGAGATTATGCTCCTCGGCCCAGCGTTTGAGCTTAAATCCGCGAGCGTTGGCTCGAGGGCAGCTCCAGGCTTGATGCTTAGCGTTGTAATCACCAGCAACAATTGCGCTGGGCGAAATTTTGAATAGGGACTGGAGGTCAGCAATGACAGAGCCAGCTTGCAACTGTGGCGAGAAGTAGACAGACGCAATGGTAAGGACGGGGTTGTTGGGCAGTGTAATTTGCACAACAGTGGCATCTCCAGCCTGCAGGGGGGGGGGGGGTCACACGTGAGTGTGGGATGCAACTTCGAACGTAGATAGCCGTGCTGCCGTAGGGGCGATTGCTAACTAGTGGCCTGTCGTCATTGTAGAGATCATAGTTAGCAATCTTGCAGGAAGTCCCTGGTCTGAAATGGGTCTCTTGGACCAAAAGCAGGTCTAAGTTATTTGCTATATAAATGTCCCTAGCTTCACAGATTTTACCTTTAAGTCCATTGGCATTCCAGATGCCAATGGTAAGAGCCTTCAAGTTTTTCACGGGCACAACCATGGCCGAGGGGAGGGGGTTAACCTGTTCCTACGAGAGCAAAGATGCTCTCGTAAAGTACATGTACTCTGTCATTTTCGGTTGGAGCAGACCGCATGGCAGGGAGGGCATTCTTGAATGCCCTGCTAGTTACATCTATTCCGTAACGGTCTTCGAAACGGAACAGATAATTTAGAAAATCATCTTCTTCAGCAATTTTAGTGGATGCTCCCTGGGGTGCTGTCAATTTTGGAGTGACGTTCACCGTCTTTTTGGGGCCCTCACTACGTCCTTCTGTAACAGCAGCATAGAAGCGCTGTGGGTTGACGAGTTTCCTTTCGAAGGTGGAGTTCACGGGGGGAGGGGTTGTATTTGGGAAATTAAGGGCAGTTGCGGTAGGAGGCGGGGTGCACTCCTCCGCAATTTACACATCTGCAGGGGGCATCAAAAGTTTTACTACAGTCTTTAGTTAAGTGTGGTTGAGCACACTTAACGCAGTTAGGGGGTTGATGGCATCCGTTGCTCGAATGATAGAAGGACTGGCAACGGAAGCACTGGATCACCTGCTTTTGTCCTCTATATTTCTCAATTTTGACCACAGTGTGGAACAAACTGGTTATGCTGTAGATTTTGTCATTAACTGGGCTTTTAGGCATTTGTACGTAGTACAACGGCATCATGACCCTGTTCGTCTTGGGCCCACGTGCCAACTGGGTGACACTAATGGGTGTGTGACCCAAGTATTCAAGCTCTTGCATAATCTCCATTGTACTAGTACAAATGGGGAGACCTCTAATAACTACTTTAATTGGTTTTTGCTCATCTAAAAGATAGGATTTGAACTCCACCTTGTTAAAGGTTAAGAAACTCTGAATCTCGATGTACTCCTCTCTACTGTTGACATGGACTTTTAAGAAGTCCCCTTATCCTGTGAGTTTGCTGGTTAGGTTTTGAGCGAGGTTTTTTAATCCTGAATAAGCTGTAACCAGTTAGTGGTCACTGAAATAAAGAGGGGGGGGGGGGGCGGCGCTCTTTTTTGGGAGCGTCCGAATCCTCAACATTGACAAATTCGGCATCAGGCGCCGGGACGTCAGTTTCAGTCTCGATGTTTAGATTAGAGGGGGAAGGGAGGTTGTCAAGCAGCAGAGAGGATTTTAAGCTGGCAGTATGCCTTTTAGAGGGTTTCAAGATACTGTCTTGAATGGCTGATTTGGCGAGTAGGTAGAAAAGGGAAGGGGAGGGGCCAAGATTAACAGTCCGCCAATCAGAAATGATTGGACAGAGAAAAGACTGGGTTTAAAATGACAAAGTTAAGACTGCTGAGTTTACAAAAATACTGTGTTTAAATTTAAGAATTACAGAGTTTAAGGTTATTGGTTTGGATATTACAGAGTTTTTAAAATTTAAAAGTTTACTGAGCTTGAAAAAGTGCAGATTATAAAAGGTTAAAAGTTGCAAGATGATGCACAAAAATTTAGATTTAGAGTTAAGTTAAAAGTTCGAATTGCACTGACAAATTAAATAAAGTAAGTGGGAACAAATGCGAACGAACCTGGGAAAGAGTACTGGGCACACGCAAACGCGACTAGCAAATGCTAGCATTTCTATTGGCCTGTGTCAGGACCGTGAAAGAAGAGTCAAGACTGAATTCTAAGAACCAGTGGTATTATTAGTTAAAAAACCTTTTTCGCATTTTTATAAAATGTATAAAATGATATTTGAATAGCTTTTTCTAGAGCTAGTTAAGTTGAATATGATATTGAATGTGTATTGCCCTCCGCCGTCAACCAAATTCAAATCCAATATCAAAGTTGGCACGTTTGGCGATAGTCAGAAATTATCAGTGCTGTTTTCGCCAAGACGTTCTGCTAATATAACCCAATTTGGTCCTGAATGAAACACTTACATAGACTTACAGCCATGTGCTTTCTTGTAGAGTAGTAGCGTGCAAAAAGATTATTTGGTAAGTGAATCAATTATTTCAAGAAACGGATTATCAAAAGAAAAGGGATTGAATTCACAAGATATGTAATTTATTTATATTTAAATAAAAAGATTATTTGTTATCCATCCCATATTCCATCCTATGCACGTGTTCATAAGAAATTAGTGCTGTATTATCACTGGCGACTAGACTAAATTCTTAGAAGCAGTGGTATTATTAGTTAAAAAACATTTCCCGCATTTTTATAAAATGTATAAAAATTGATATTAGGATAGCTTTTTCTAGACCTAGTTAAGTTGAATATGATATTTAATGTGTATATATTTTATATACTTTTCACTAACTGACGTAACGTGGAAATTACCCCGCCCCCATTTATAATTAACGATTGAGTTCGATACCTTTGATAGTGCATTTATGTAAATTTGTTATTTATTATAAGAATATTAGTGTATTTAAGAAAAAAATTATATTATCAGCTTTCCAGAATGAATTAAGAACTAAGCAACTTAACAATCAATACGCTATTATACTTTTTAGGCTGAAAATATTATATATATTTCAGTCTTTTGGATATGTTAGCTTGTAATTTTTGGTGCATTATGATTTACAGTGATGCAATGCGTCAATTTTTTATTTAGTTTATGATTACACGAATTAAATATATATCTATGTCTATTTAATTTACTCAAACTAATAAATATATTACAGATAAAAGTATTTTTAAGTGCTAACCATGTTTATAGTTTAAAAAATTATAAAAGTACAGTTCCGTAATTTCTTTTGGTCGCATTTACATAAAATCGCCAATCGAGGGATGGTCACCAAATCTAGCAGCCGAACTTTTTTTACGTCAAAGCTGCGGTGGTTCCCCGAACGCTAGTGTCTATGCGAAATCCCATGTTAAAGATATTGCCATGGGTTCCTATGGACGTGAACCCTCTGAATATAGTATTCTGTACATGAAACCAGATCCCACCCAAGACAAGGGAGCAATCAATTCTGTTGTTGAACAGATTCCTGTAGAAAGCAAATTAAATGAAATCTCTTCTGTTCTGTAATCTTTTAACATTAAACAGATCACGAAGAAAAGTAGCAGATAAGGTATGCCAGTAAGTACCAGATTTCTTATATAAATATCTGAAGAATTTATTTTGAATAATTTTGATTTAGTGTGTATGAACTGCATGAAAAGGCCTAAACCCGCAGATGCATACCCAAGCCACACCTAACCACGGCATTAAAGAGAACAATGAATGTATCCACATTTGTAAAATCCTAAGTAATCCTCTTAATGTAACCCAGTTTCCATTAGAATTTAGCAGAAATATAAGGAGAAGTCAGACTTATAAATAAAGCCAAGATCAGTCAGTAACCGAGAACTTTCTAGCTAAAACGGAGTTGACCGTACCAGAAGAAAAAAATTTGATGTGGGCAGCACATGACTTTCCATATATAATGCAATGGATTTACTTCTTTTACAGTTAAGAAGTATGTTATTCTTATAGTAGATACTTATATTCTTTCCAAGATACTGAATTTTCTTCAATTAGTCGTCATTTTCATTGATTTAGCGTCATTTTTATCCATTTGGCGAGATTTTCGTTAATTTGGCAACATTTAAAAATGTCGCCAAATTGGCGACATTCCGCTAAATTCGTTGCCAAAATCTTACCATGCGTTATGGACGGAGAAGTTATTCTTACAGCGGATAAATGACTATTGGCGTTTAAATACAAAAGTATTACTCAAAGTATCTTTTCTCGTGAATGGAACGAGTTAGATCCACGAGAATGATGTCACCCAATTTATCGCATAATATTACATATGAAAAGTGAACATGTTTCTTAACAGTTAATATTTTTTTTAATTTATGGGATTTTTTGATAAATTTATTTGAAAAATGTACAATATCGAGAACGGTTCATGCTAGAGTTTTAAAGTTTATGTCAATCGTTTTCTAAGGAAAAATTACATAGGAAATGTCTATTCGCGCAACTTTATTAAAAGTTTTGATTTTTTGATGATTTTTTTAAAATTTGACTCGAAAATTTAGGGGAATTCTGAACATCCGATTGTGTTTTAAAGCATTAGACTTCCAGTATTCACGGACTGTGATTTTTGTACCAAATTTCATTCGAATCGCTCCATTCCTTCGAGAGATATCGTCTCGTCTCCACAGACTCACTGACACACACACACACACATACTTTCACACACACACAGACATAACTTCAAAAATGTTCGATTCGTGATCAAGGATGCTTGAAACGTGCTCTACCGTCGAAAACTCGAATTCGAATTTTCGACCCAGTCACAATATACTTTCCTTATACTTTATATATATAAGGAAGGTAATAAATAAGTACTTTACTACGAGTAGGAGACACACCTATAGTGACTGAAATACCGTCTCTTAGGTCTAGCTAAGGCTCCTCTATAACGAGCTGACTCATCAAGCATATTGAAGCCCACCATAGTTGGAAGCGCAATCCGTTAGCATTAGCTCTATTCGTATTTTCACTTTAATAAGTATAATTGGAAATAATTATGGGCAGTTGTTTTGCACCGAACTGCTCTAATCATTCTAAAAAGGGTTTTAGGCTATTTCGTTTTCCTAGAAACGAAGAAAGATGAAAACAATGGCTAATAAATAATTGGATACCCGGTAATGGAGCATACTTGTACGAGCTAAGTTCTACAATATTCTGATTGAAACTTCTTTTTTTATATAAAATATATATTTTAAACACTTATTTTATAATTTCTGTAACTGCAGTATAGAACCCTATGGGCTTCAATATGCTTGATAAGTCAGCCTGTAGTAGAGGAGCTCTAGGTCTAGCAGTGACGTCACTCGTCTTTCCTTCCCGGGATAACTTTTTCCCCGAACGAGACAACCTTATATATAAGATATTCTACGGACCTTGACAAGCAGCAGCAAAGTAATTATTTGAAAAGTAATTATTGTGGAGGGAATATTTTTCCCCAAAGTGGAGACAGATGGTGGTAGTTGTCTTATAACTGTTGCGCGGGCAGGTAGTGTAAGTTCACAGACGCGTCAGAGCGATTGAAATGGCAAGACGTTTAGAAAAGTGGTCTGGCTTGGAGATGCGAGCCGTGATTCGTTTCTTATGGGCATAGAATATGGACATGTTGAGTGATGGTGACATCCTCCTTCATGACAATACCAGACTGCTCCCGATACTCAAGAATTGATGCAAAAGTTCAAGTGGGAAGTCTGGAGCCACCCCTCATATAGCCCAGATTTGGCACACAGTGACTATTTCCTTTTCCCAGAACTGAAGGAACACTTATCTGGAACAAGGTTCTTTTCAGACAGTGATGTGAAAACAGCTGCCGAGAACTGGCTCAATGGACAGGGACGTGATTTCTACCAAGCCGGGTTAAACAAGTTGGTCCTGCGTTCAGATAAATGCCTAAATACATTTGATGATTATGTGGAAAAATGATCGCCAAGTATGCCTCTTAATTCCATTTTATATTTTCTGTCTATTGTTAATAAATAATTTTTTATTACCCTTGTAACCTTTATTACCATTGCATCAGCTTCTATTGATACTCTCTCTGTGCCTTGCCTAAAGAACCTACCGCCGCTGTTAAAACCCTGAGTGCTGTGATTAAAGATCTTAACTACAAACTGAGACTGCTGATCAACGCTGATGGAAAAGACGAAATTATGGAGAGTCTTGCTCACACGGAAGGACTTCTGAATGGACCTGTACCTGAATACAATCTACCAATTTATGGTGAGACCTGTCGGAGGCTTCTCTCCGGCAGTAATTCTTTGTCTTTTGTCCCTCCTGACCAGACTACTGCCTCCCAAACCTTGCAAAAGCCAAGCAATAGTAATTTAATTGCCAGTAATACTGCTACGTCTAGTAGCTCTAGGAAACACCCACGTGGTGTAGATGACGAAGGTGTTCAACAGGCCCCTAAAAGGCACACTGCCAGTAGAAAACCTGCTATGTTACTGGATAACCCCCCTCAAACTGAAAATAATGCCAATCCGGATATCCCGGCACCTGATGCCGAAAATGCTATCGACGAGAGTGTTAACGCTCCTAAAAAGGAGCGCCCCCCCCCCGCCCTTCTTCATAGCTGTGACCACTAATGGGTCGCAATTAATCAGTGATTTAAAGAAGAAAGCTGAAAATCTAACTAGCAAATTAACCAGTTCATGTGACTTCCTAAAAGTCCACTTAAATACTCGAGACGAGTACATGGAAATTCAAAGATTTTTTATAGCAAAAAAGGTGGAGTTCAAATCCTACATGCTGGACGACCAAAAACCACTTAAAACTTGTTATTCGAGGACTCCCGATCTGCACTGATACAGTGGATATTTCTCGCTATTTGGAATGCTTGGGACTAAAGCCCATTAGTGTTGCACAGTTGGCCCGAGGTCCCAAGGCCAATAGAGTTAATATGCTGTTGTATTACGATCTCAAAAAAACCTGCAAATGAAAAAATTTACACCCTTACCAACCTGTTCAACACCATAATTCAAGTAGAAAAATATAGAGGCCCTAAGCAAGTCGTCCAGTGCTTCAGATGTCAGTCGTTCTACCATACCAGTAACGTCTGTCATCTGCCCCCCACCAACTGTGTCAAATGTGCACAGCCCCATTTCACCAAAGATTGCCAAAAAGTTTATGAAGCACCTTGTAAAGGCATCAATTGCGGAGGAGCGCATCCAGCTTCCTACCGCAATTGCCCTAGATTTCCGAAATTCAACCCCCCCCCCCCGCGAACTCCACCTTCGAAAGGAACCTTGCCAACCCGTAACGTACTTACGTTAATGCTATAGGAGGACGTAGCGAGGTCCCCAAAAAGACAGCAATTGTCAACTCAAAATTATCAGCACCCTCAGGAGCTTCCACTAATAAAGCTGAAACGGACGATTTTCTAAATTATCTATTCCGTTTCGAAGACAGATTCGGAATAGATATCACTAATAGGGCATTTAAGAATGCCCTTCTTGCCATCCGGTCTGCTCAAACCGAGATGGACAGAGTTAATATTATTTACGAGAGTGTCTCTGATCTCGTAAAACAAGGTTCCCCCCCTTCGACCATGGTTTTGCACGCGAGAAGCGTGAAGGATCTTACCATTGGCATCTGGAATGCCAATGGACTCAGAGGTAAAATAGGTGAATCCAGGGACCTCTGTATAGCAAATAACTTAGATCTGCTCTTGGTCCAAGAGACCCACTTTAGTGCAAGGAATTATTGCAAGATTGCTAACTATGATTTATAGAATAACGACAGGCCTCTAGTTAGCAATCGCCCCAACGGCGGCACTGCAATTTACATACGGGGTGGTATCTCAAGGCCGGGGTTAGCGAAGTACCTAGGAGAGGTAACACACTCTCGTATTCCCCCCTGCAGGCGGGGGAAGCTACCATAGTTCAGCTCATTTTGCCAAACAACCCCGTCCTGACCATTGCGTCTGGTTATTTCCCACCCAAGTCTAATGCTGGTCCAGTCATAGCTGACCTCCAGTCCCTTTCAAAATTGCGCTCCTGTAATAGTTGTTGGTAATTTCAACGCTAAGAATCAAGCCTGGGGCTGCCCTAGCGTTGATGTTCGCTTTTCCAAGCTTAAACGCTGGACCGACGAACACAACTACGAGATCGTGACACCAGGTGAGCCCACCCATCAGCCATTGAATAATGAGCCATTGAATAATGTTATCGACTTTGCCATCACCAGCAACATTCCATATACTAATTGCATTGAGGCATTCAACGAGCTCCAGTCTGATTATTACCCAATCATCTATACTCCTGAACTGGACAAGTACTGCCAGAAGAATGCAGCCAAACTGTGATCGAACTGGGACAGGTTCAAAGACATCCTTACTAAGGAGCTGCCCCTCACCTGTTGCAAGTTCCACGGACCAATTGGATGAGGAGGTGGGTCATTTTGAAGCCTTGCTTCGAAATGCCTACTCCGCATTCTCTTGGCCCAAGAATAATAAAGTGGACTATTACAAGCTACCGTAGGACATCCGGGAGATGATCAAAGACAGAAACCGACTCCGGAGGGAGTGGCAGGCCAGCAGAGATCCCAACCTTAAGCGTGAACTGAACTTCTTACGTTCTCAGGTGATATCACGCATTAAGGCTTTTTCCAGTGCACGGTGGAACACTTATGTTGAGTCCCTAATGACTGAAGACAACACCATTTGGAAGGTTACCTCACGTCTTCGTAGGCACAAAACACATATTCCGATCCTTGAAGGTACTCTCTCATACACTCTCATACATCTCTCATACACAGAAGACTAAGCTGCTTGCAGACAGTCTTAGAAATCAGTTTGAACCACACCACGACGTAATCGATCCTAGGACGGTTGCGATCGTGGATTCCAAGGTTGAACAGTTCATCACAACATCTACTCAAAGTGTATTGACTGATGTCATCTATGATGAACCTCTGCTCCGTATTCTGAAACTGAAGAACAAATCTCCTGGGAAGGATCTTATGTCACCTAACATGTTTAAAAATTTTTCTTCTCTTCTTACTATCTTGTTAAACTTTTCAATCTCCTTCTTCGTTTTAACAATTTTCCACGGGCTTGGAAGGTGGCCATTGTTGCCTCCCTCCCCAAGCCCGGTCTTGAGATTATTCTTCCTGTTAACTATCGTCCTATCTCTCTTCTTTCCTGTTTCTCTAAGCTTTTCGAGTTTGTGATGTTGCGACGCTTGGATGAGTACTGCAACCTGAAAAACATCTTTATTCCTGAGCAATATGGGTTCAGGAAGAAGCATTCTACGCAACACCAGCTGCTTCTGGTTGTTGAACTCGTCCGTGAAGCTCGCAGCAAACGAGAAAGCACTTCTATTGTCTTTCTTGATCTTCAGAAGGCGTTTGATAAGGTGTGGATAAATGGTTTATTATTCAAACTTATCAAACGCTCCTTCCCTCCTAATCTGATTAAAATCTTTCACTCGTGCCTAACTGGGCGCAGCTTCGTGGTACGAGTCTCTAACTTTCAACTTTCTCTCCCAGGAATGTTCTCAGCGGGGTCCCTCAAGGTTCCCTTGTTGGACGTCGTGCACGACATCCTGCAAAACTACCTCAACGCTCTGACGCAATGGTTAACCAAGTGGAGAATCAAAGTGAACGTATGTAAATGTGCCGCCGTCACCTGCCCCCTCCCCGGCATACCTCATCCACTAATTTAATTTTGAACAACGAGCTTATTCCCTGACAATCTAGTTACAAGTACCTAGAAGTGGATCTTGATTCCAAATTAACGTGGAAGCTTCACATTTCCGAAGCATGCAGGAAAGTGAAGTCTTCACTTTCCCAGCTTCGCCCCCTTTTCGCTAAGAATAGCCGCCTGTCCATTAAAAATAAGTTATTGCTATATAAGTCCTGTATGTCCCATCATGACGTCCCATTATGTCCCATCATGACGTCCCATTATGTCCCATCATGACGTACGGAGCCCCGCAGCGGAGGTTCACCTCAAGAAGCTTCAAGTACTTCAAAATAACGCTTTGCTTTCGTTTAATAATCTGCCGAACTACGTCCAGTTAGAAGTTTTGAACAAAGACCTCAAAATTAGGCCATTTTTGAAACACGTCAAAAAGTTATCTCTAAAATTTCATAGAGGTCTGAGAGGCGTGAATAATCCTACGCTAGACAGTATCCCACGCTATCGTCCGGACAATCCGGGAGCGCGAAAGCGCCCTCGATCATTACCTGCACGAACAGTTCGAGATATCTTCTTCCGCCCTAAAGAGCGGATGCGTCCAGCATAGTTTTGTGTGCTCTCCTTCAGATACAGACTTTTAACCCTTTCTGTCCCCTCTCTCGCTTTTGGGAATTCGCGAATTGTTGGCAAGCCCCTCCCGTTTTCAGATTCTAGGCAGCGCTCAAGCTCAAGGCCCTGCGCCCCTCTTCTTCCCCACCTTTCCTATCCTCTGCTCCTCTGCTGAGAACCCGCTTGGGTCCCAGCTCTTTCCTTTCTGAAGACTTAGATGGCATGATTTCGGTCATCGCCCCCCTCTCCCAAACATATCTTAGTTGTAAAAGCTCCTTTTAGTAATTTCTCTTCTGATTTTTTCCTTTTTGCCTGAAGTTTACAGGGTGGATTCTATCCTCTACTGGGCACTTAACTAAATCCCCGTTCTTGAGTCCCTTCTAAATCCAGCATCTCGGAAACCTGTACTCTTTTACTATTGGCCCGCCTATAATCCTTGGCCCCGCCCTCCCGTTCTCTTGCAGCCTCAGCCCAGTACTACTGCCAACCCAAGACGAAGACGGCACAACATCAGCCGTCTCTGACCTCTTCACAGCACCTGGCACAGCCAGAGTGCATAATGCTATCGAGATGTCATTGGAAACATACAAAAGGTGGACATTGCTATGTTCGATGTGAACGTTAGGGCCCAGGTAGTACGTAAGCAAGCGTCTTGTGGATAGATTTCTGTCCCCAGGCGCTTATCGAGAACTAGTCTGGTAACACTAGAGAGGAGGGGCCGAAAGTAAGATTGTCCTTCGCTATAACAGCATAACTTTACAGAGCGATATATTTTATCGCCTGCTATCTAAATAGGTAATCCTTTATATTGTGTTCATTAAAACGACTTTGTGGAAATTAATTTATAAAATAATTCCTAAATAAAAATTAGTGGTGAACGTACTCTATATAGAATATGCATTAATAGAGTGGGCTGAAAGTAAACAGACTGTCTAAACAGTACAGAGTTTAGAAAGTGCATGGCCATTTGATTAAAAAAAGAGATACAAGTATGAATATGTAGAAGAAAGGTACAGTACCAGGAACACATTCGTGGTTAAAGAAACTTTGAAGCAGCGTAGGAAATTTCGTTCAAGAACTCTCAAACCCAGTCGTATCCTATCTTTTGAGAAAACTTATGCTAAATATAATAACTTTCGCAAAGTCTTGAAAAATACTTATAAAATCGCACAGTTTTTATCAACATTCCTTAAAAATGATTGGATTTTTCTGTGAAACCTTTATTGAAACGACACGAAATGTTCTATTGCTAGGAATTGCTTTGGTTTAAGCAGTAGATGACACCACAGAATACTATATTCAGAAGGCTCACTCCCATAGCACAGATTACTATATACAGATGTTTCACTCGACTGCAGCGCCCTCAACCGCCAACCAAAATATCAAGATTGGCACGCTTGGCGATGGTCTGTGACTGTTTTCGCCAAGACATTCTGCTAATATAACCCTATTTGGCACTGAACGAAACACTTGGAACTTGGAAGAACATTGTCGCATGTTTACATGTGGTTAACATATTTTCGCTGCTATTTTGGATTGTATAATCAATTATTTTATTTTTTATGGATTACTAAAAGAGAAGGAATTACGTTTACAAAGTATGTAAATTATTTTTATTTAAATAAAAAAAATATTTGTTATCTATCCCATATTTCATCCTATGCACGTGTTCATCATAAGAAATTGGTGCAGTATTATCACTGCCGCCTAGATTAAATTCTAAGAAGCAGTGGCATTATTAGTTAAAAAATCTTTTCCGCATTTATATAAAATGTATAAAAATTGATATTTGGATAGCTTTTTCTAGAGGAAGTTGAATGTGTATATATTTAAATGATTCTTACTAACTGGCGTAATGTTTAAAATAATTCCCCCACCCCTTTTCTAATTAACGATTGAGTTCCACGCCTTTGATAATGCATTTATGTAAATTTGTTATTTAGTATAAGAATATTAGTGTTTTTAAAAAATTATATATATATATAATAACAGCATCCCAGAATAAATTAAGAACTAAGCAATTTAACTATCAACATGCTAGTATACTTTTTAGGCTGAAAATATTATATAATATTTTAGTTTTTTGGGTATGTTGACTTGTAATTTTTAGTGTATAATGATTTACAGTGATGCAATGCGTCATTTTTTTAATTTAGTTTATAATTGCTTGAATTAAATATATATCTATATTTATCTATTTAAATTTAGTTTATGATTGCACGAATTAAATACATATCTATGTTTATTTATTTAAATTTACACATATTACAGATAAAAGTATTTTTAAATGCTGATCATGTTTATAGTTTAAAAAATTATAAAAGTACAGTTCCGTAATTTTTTTTTGGCGGCATTAACATAAAATCGCCAATTGAGCGATAGTCGCAAAATCTAGCAGTCGAGCTCTTTATACGTCATAGCTGCAATGGTTGGCTCCTCGAACGCTAGTGTCTATGCGAAATCCTATGTTAACGATGTTGCCATAGGTTCCTATGGGAGTGAACCTTCTGAATATAGTATTCTGTATCCCATAGGACCCTATGGCAATATTTTTAACATGGGATGTCGCATAGACACTAGCGCTCGTGAGTTGGACGAACTGAACTACAATGTAAACAAAGTACGTCTGCCAGATTTGGCGCGTTATCGCTCGTTTGGCGATTTTTTTTTAAAACGGGAGGGGAACAAAATGTTGAGGACTGTACTTTTATAATTTTTAAAACTATAGAAATGATCATCATTTAAAAATACATTAATCTGCAACATAAATGTATTCATTAGTTTAAGTAAATTTAAATAAACATAGTTATATATTTAATTCAAATAATCATTAAAGACTGAAATAATATATAATATTTTCAGTCTAAAAAGTATACTAGCGTGTTGATCGTTAATTACTTGATCCTTAATTTGTTCTGGGATACTGATAATAGACTTTTCTTTTAAATATACAAATATTCATATAGTAAATACCAAATTTACATAAATGCACTACCGAAGTTGTGCATTTATGTAAATTTGCATTTCTGCAATAACACAGCACTAATTTCGCATGATGAACACATGTATACTTATATGAACACGTGTATACTTATGAACACGGGTATACTTATAATGAACACGTATATAGGATGGTGATAATTAAAATTATTTCAATTTTAATAAAAATAAATTACATACCCTGTAACGCAACCAGTTTTATTTTGGCAATCCATTTCTATGTCTAAATACTTAACAAATAATCCTTTTTCACGTTACTCAAACCACGCTAATCTGTGGTCGTCGAGCGAAATAGGGTTATAACATTGAAAATCGTCTTGGACCCAAACCAGACCATCGCCAAGCGCTCAGATCATCGCCAAGAGCGCGCCAACCCTCGTTTTGGTCTATCTCTAATGGCCGCCGCGGAAACGAAACTATCGAGAATGGCAGGTCTGTATAATATTAGTCTGTGGTCTAAACAGTACAAAGAGTTTAGAAAGTGCCTGGCCATTTGATTAAAAAAAATGGAGATAGAAATATGAATATGTAGAAGAAAGGTACAGTACCAGGAACTCATTCGTGGTTAAAGAAACTTTGAAGCAGCGTAGGAAATTTCGTTCACGAACTCCCATACCCAGTCGTATCCTATCTTTTCAGAAATCTTATGCTAAATATAACTTTCGCAAAGTCTTGAAAAATACTTATAAAATCGCACAGTTTTTATCAACATTCCTTAAAAATGATTGGATTTTCTGTGAAACCTTTATTGAAACGAAATGTTCTATTGTTAGGAATTGCTTTGGTTTAAGCAGTAGATGACACCACAGAATACTATATTCAGAAGGACCACTCCCATAGGACCCTATAGCAACATTTTTAACATGGGATGTCGCATAGACACTAGCGCTCGTGAGTTGGACGAACTAAACTACAATGTAAACAAAGTATGTCTGTCAGATTTGGCGCGTTATCGCTCACTTGGCGATTTTTTTTTTCAAAAGTGAGCAGGGAAAAAATGTACAGGACTGTACTTTTATAATTTTTGAAACTATAGAAATGATCAGGATTTAAAAATACATTAATCTGCAACATAAATATATTAATTAGTTTAAGTAAATTCAAATAAACATAGTTATATATTTAATTCAAATAATCATAAAATGAATTAAAAAATAGACGCATTGCATTGTCTCACTGTAAAACATAATGCACAAAAATCGACAAGCTAAAATACTCAAAAGAATGAAATATTATATAATATTTTTAGTCTAAAAGGTATACTAGCGTGTTGATTGTTAAATTACTTGATCCTTAATTTGTTCCGGCATACTTATAATAGACTTTTTTCATAAATATAAAAATATTCTTATAGTAAATATCAAATTTACATAAATGCACAATCAAAGTTATGGAACTCAATCATTAATTACCCGAGGGTGGGGTGAATTTTCCACCAAAAGGCACTTAATAAAATTTTTACATAAATGTATACACATACAATATCACATTCAACTTAATTAGCTCTAAGAAAAAGCTATCCAAATATCAATTATTATACATTTTATAAAAATACGGAAATACTTTTTAACTAATTATACCACTACCTCTTAGAATTTAGTCTAATCGGCAGTAATAACACAGCACTAATTTCGTATGAAGAACACGTGTATACTTATATGAACACGTGTATACGTATGAACGCGTGTATACTTATGATGAACACGTATATAGGATGATGATAAATAAAATTATTTCAATTTTAATAAAAAATAAATTACATATCCTGTAACGCAACCAGTTTTCTTTTGGCAATCCATTTCTTGAAATCATCTAATCACTTAACAATTAATCCTTCTCCACGTTACTCAAACCATGCTACAATGCATGCTACAGGGTTTACCGTGAATCCATTTGTAATTTTGATACCGCTCAAATTTTTAGTTATGCCTGGCGACTCATTCTCGACTCTATGCAATCCAAACCTCTTAATAGTTATTTGTGACGTCATTCTCAGGCAAATCAAGCTTGACATTTTTCCAAAATTAGTATTAGTTCTTTTCTTGTAATATTTTTAAAAATTCAAAAGCGTTTAAAATAATTTTTGTAATTTCCTTTATATTTCTCGTATAATTTTGTAGTAAGTTCATTTACCATTTTATATTTTCATGCAAATTTGCTTTAAACTGGTCTCTATAAATATAAACATTCCATGTTTTTACTATTCATGTAGCCACCGATGAAGGGCGTATATACGTCCGAAAGTGCTCTGGCAGTTTTTAATATATGTTTTGTACGTCTTTTAGGATGTTTCAAATAGAAGACCTTTCGTTTTAAAGACGCTTTGTCCTTAATTTTATTTATATTTATAACTTTGTTCTTTCTGTCTGTCCATTCGCACGATAACTGCCGTAAAAATGACTTTATCAAAATGAAATTTTAGTATGCTGTACAGAATTCAGACGGTCTGTGGAACCTATGAGAAAATTGCTTCGAAAGTTTTAGAAAAATATTCAAATTATCCCATGAAAAATATGAAAAAAATTTCAGCAAAATATATTCGGTAGTTTTAAAATAAAAATTAAAGAAATAATTACACTCATGTGAAGAGATCACATGATCCACTTCAAAATAAGACATGGCATCCATCTTGTGTCAAAATCGTGTTTTTTCAAGTTCTTTTTAATTTATATTTAGTGTTGCTTCCATCCTAAAACTACTTTATTTTTGCTTGATTTCTGTGCATCTACATTCTGAAACAACGTAATTACAATATATTTGAGTTTAAATGATCAAACATTGATCCACTGTTTTAAGTTTTTAAATAAAATAAATTATTGTAGTATTGTGATAAATGAAAGGAATGGACTAAAAGTGTATGAATGATATACTTACAGATTTTAGATAGAGAGCCAAGCGATCTGTATTTCAATGCCATTTGAATAAAGTACATTTTTTCGATGAAGTTTTAAGTTTTCAAATGTAATAAATTATTGTAGTATTGTGATAATTTTAAAAATATTACCTCTGAATGTATCGCATTTTTGAGATGTTTAAATAAAATTGTATTGAAGTTGAAAAGTGTTTCATAAATGCTTTATGCACAATTGATCTTTCTTTTTAATTTTATGCACATTTGACTATTTTCTTTTACAAGTTAAATATATCATTAAATTTGCAAAAAAATTGGCTGGAAATGTCGTCTTTTTATAAGAAAGATGCACTTTATAAACACCACATGCCATAACAGAATTTGTGTAAAAAACCAGCACCAAATTCGAGACCATACAAATCATGGGGGAAAGAAATGACCATTTTCGTATGAATTTTTTTAAAAACTACACAATACTTTAAATTTTCACCTGTTTTTAAATCTGTACAAAACTTTTATCGCAAAAGGTAACTTATAACAAAAAAGTAAAAGATTTAAATTTGTTTTAAAATGTTATAGTATCATAGTACAAAATTAATTCAAATTGTTAGTTACCAATATCGCATTTAAAATAATTTTAATGTAAACGAAAATACTCCAATATTAAGTTTTGTTGTTTTTTGAATTTTTCTTAAACCTTATCACACCTTGACCTTACTAACTCGTTTAAATATGAAACAGTAACCAGAAAATGAAACTTATATTATGTGTTCAAAAATATAACGGTTAAAAAAAATCAATTTTCATTTCACCAATATTAAAAAAAGGTGAAGGTGATGAATATATAAAAAAAAAAACCACTTGGATGAATATTCAATTTTGCAGTATTTTAATTTCTTAAGTTTAACCATATGAAATATTGTTTAAAAACAAACTAATTATTATTTGTAATCAAAGTTTAATAGAGGTAAGTTATGGTGCAGGAACATTAGCATTCTGCATTTTCAGGTTGCAGCCTATTACGTTTTGGTTCATAAATATGCCCTGCTTCTTTCTGAAAATAAACGTTCACTATCAACGCTGCTAGTTGGTGCAGACAAGTATTTTCTTGATATCTTTGCAAGTATGGGGTAAATCTTTGTAAGTATGGCACAAAAAGAAACAATTTCTATTTTAAATTGACATAAAATAGAAATATTACCTTTAAACAGTGGAATCATGCGACTGTGATGATTTTAAGAGTGAACACTGTGAGTAAGGGCACAAAGTACAAATAGAACATGTTTCTAGATGCACAGAACACAAACTGCTATAAAATGAATTAGAATTTTTTCGATTAATTATATTTCTTTTAAGTATATTTTTAATTCTAATCATTTCTAGAAATTGCAAAAATTATAATCTACTACGTTATGAAATATAATTTTGTGTATAGTGTTTTTAAAAAAAATCTTAAGAATTATGTGTGTTTTCATTTCTTTTAAGTATCATGTTTATTTTCTTTTGCTTTTTTTCCTTCTTCCAAGTATCATTTTTTTTTTATTTTCTTAAAGTATCAAATTTGTTTTAATTTATTATTGTGTTTTTAACATTTCACCCCTGTATGAACTTTTTTTAAAAAAAATTTTAAGTAGCGTATTATTTTAAAATTTCTTCCTAGTATATATATTTTTTTATTTCTGCAAATAACTTTAAATTAATTATAAAAAAAATATACTTTAAATGAATAAAATAATTTTAATATTTAACAGTGTCTAAGCAGAGAATAAATGAAAACGTGGTTATATTGCATTTGTTATGCATGCATGTTTATTTCAAATCCTGTAAAATCAAATTATTCTTTTACATGTTTCTTTATAGATTTTAGTTTTAGACATGTGTAATTACACTAAATGAAAGTTGTTTAATTTACTATTATATATATAATAGTAAATAAAGCAACCATAAAGAGACTATACTAATTATGGAAAAAAAGTGCCCATTTTCGTGAATTTAAAAGTTTCTAAAAGGCGATAAACTTAGAAAAGTAAAAACTTTACACTTATGTTTTAAAATAAAAAATATCTTAAATAACAGGAAATATTATAAACTAAAAAGAGTTTGTTAAGGTAATGAAGTGCATGTTATTCAATATCGTGTTTTTATAGCATTCTGCGCATGCATTAGCAGAAAAGTACTATGAAAAGATTGTAGAATCATTAAGTGAACAAAATCGTATAAGCAGAAACAGTATTCTGAAAATAATATCAAATTAATTATAAAAAAATTTTACTTTAAATAAATAAAATAATTTTAATATTTAACACTGTCTAAGCTGAAAATAAATGAAAACGTGAACAGAGATTGCATTTGTTGTTATGCATCCATGTGTATTGCAAGTCCTGTAAAATCAAATTATTCCGTTAAATGTTTCTTTTATATATTTTAGTTTTAGATACGTATAAAATTACACTAAATGAAAGTTGCTTCAATTACTATTATATAGATTAAAATTATTTTAATATAAATACTAACCAACACTAATAAATAAGTATTTTTACTTGCAGGCGGGTTATAAATGAAGCAACTTTCATTTAGTGTAATTATACCTGTCTAAGTCTAAATATATAAAAATATGTAAAAGAATAACTTGATTTTACAAGATTTGAAATAAGGATGCATGTATGATAACAAATGCAATCTCGGACCACGTTTTCATTTAATCTCCGCTTAGACAGTATTAAATATTAAAATTATTTAATCATTTAAAGAATACATTTCTTATAATTAATTTCTTGTTATTTGCAGAATACCGTTTCTGCTAATACGATTGTGTTCACTTACTGGTTCTACATCTTTTCATTTTTTTTCCCGAGCATACCTCGAGGCTGAAAACATGCACTTTTCCCGTTTGCTTTTAAAGCAATATTTAATGCTAAAAGTAATATATGCATACAATAATGCTAGGAAGATATATATAAAGTAAAAGTTACATCTAAATATAATTAAATAAGTTAAAATATATAAATTAAGCAACGTGTGAAACACACGAAGATACAAACCAGACGGAAAAAGAAAGAATGAATTACACTCCTGAAAACATGCACTTTTCCCGTTTGCTTTTAAAGCAATATCTAATGCTAAAAGTAATATATGCATAGAATAATGCTAGGAAGATATATGAAGTAAAATAAAAGTTAAATATAATAAAATAAGTTAAAATACATAAATTAAGCTACATGTGAACCTAACACACGAAGATACAAACCTACAAACAGGTCGGGAAGTGTGAGTGATCGTGAACAATAACTGCACTCAGTGTTGCCAGATACGCAGAACATATGCTTCATCCGTCGCGGACCGAGTTGAGGAAATTGATTCTTGCTGGAAGCTTCCTGAACAGTGTGACGTCACGTCCGATCACCGAAATCAAGTAGCATCGGACGTGGTTAGTACTCGGGAGGATCAAGATAAACATGAAGGGAGAGGGGGGAGAACAAAAAGCCCTGACCACCTGTGTTCGAGGACAAAGCTGATAACGGATTAGCAAGAAGC
The DNA here is from genome assembly GCA_951213105.1 of Amaurobius ferox. Lineage (NCBI taxonomy): Eukaryota > Metazoa > Arthropoda > Arachnida > Araneae > Amaurobiidae > Amaurobius > Amaurobius ferox. The sequence goes on along the minus strand of OX578155.1, from coordinate 26,370,021 downwards.
CCCAAGGGGAGGGAGAATGGTTATTTTTACGTATAAAAAATGGTAATTTTAACGTAATATAAACAGTATTTGTAGCGTATGATAAACGGTATTTATAATGTATAATAAACGGTAATCAATGAAAATGCCTTCGGGAAAAGGGTTCGAAAACAAAGCTGAAAGAGGATTTGAGCAGGGGGGGTTAAAAGAAGGGAGCGATAATGGTTATTTTTACGTATGATAAATTGGTATTTTTAAAGTAATAAAAACGGTTATTTCAACGTATAATAAACAGCATACATACGTATTTAAAACGGTATTTCTACATACCGTATGTTCATATACGGTAGTTCATACGTATGATATACGGTATTTTTATATGCCGTTTACTCATAACGGTATTATAACCGATGTATTACCGTTTATCGTATAACACATACGAAAATATAACGTATAAACGGTTTAACAACGGTTATAATACCGTATGTGTGTTACTTGGGTAGATGCTCTCCCTTTCTGTTGGAACTCTGCGTGCAGAAAACTGCAGCAGCTTACATGTCGTTCTCTATCGGCACTTGCCAACATTTAAGCTCTCCTAAGCTTCTGAATCTGATGAACACTTCTACCGATATGATCTTAGTTGTTCACCGGAGGCAGTTTATTGCCTCACCCACTGTTTGATCCAGTTCCTTTGTTGGAAAAAAAATATAAAATTAATAAAAAAATATATAAAATTATAGTGAGGCCCTTTTTTTTGTGAGATAGACAAACGCCTCTCTATCTTCTTTCCACTTTTTCCAAATGAATCCTTGTAACAAATCTCATCCCCCGTCTTTGGAACATTTCATAGAATTCCAAGTTTCAGCTGCATATACATTGAGCTCGGAGATACGGTCCCTTCTGACCAGGCGCTCCATTAATCCACCCCATCAGAGTGTGTGTTATGTCCTTCCTTCCAAAAAAGAAGGGTTAAAAGGATGCTATAGAAGCTACGGTGCTGCCATCTGTGCTTACGCAGAGGAACTTGACCATTCAAGGGAATGAACAATTGTATCTTTAAGAGATACGAGATGAAGTCTAGTAATACATTAGATCGAGGGGCGATAGTAAGATTGTCGGGCGGTATGGCCGAAGTTCGGCAATAAAAATTTCCCTCTGTTATAACATCATAGACCCAAGACTCATCGTGCTCAGATCCTGCAGGTAACAAGATTGAGGAAATCATTTTCGCCGCCACGTATCTAGAAGGCTACAAGAACGTACTGGTATCCAGGCCAGGAATTACCAGCTTAAGCGACTTTGAATGCAAATTACTGAATCACTTCAGAGGAATTGACGCCGTGATCCACAGACTCGAGAAAGAATTGGAAGAAAAGGATATCAGCTATGGAAGTGCCATACAGATCAAGCAAGTCCTAACAGGTACTATTTCTGATTCGACTCGGTTAGACAGTCACCCTAATGACGATACCTATTCCAGTAGCATAACCACTGAATGCATAGCCAGATTTCTTAGGGACTTAAATAAACTGTCAGAGACTGAATGTCTTCAAAACTACAAGCATAGCATGTTTAGCAAATTAGAAGGTTTTAAAACCCAATCCCAAAGTAAAAAACTCAAAAGATCGGAGGTTTCCACCATAGAGCCCCCACAAGCACCTATCCCGTTGTCTAATAATTTTGGAAATTTAAACTCAGATCAAAACTTAAATGCTGACTCGGTTGAAATGATTGAAGATCCCCGCCCCCCCCCCCTCAAAAGGAAAAATCTCGTCCTTCTATGTGGACTCCTCAAGTGACTGGGGAGCCCTCATAAAGGACCTAAATCAAATTCTTGATAGTAAAATCCAGGGTTTTCTTGCGGGAAGAGTGCTCCGGCTCACTCCTGGGTTCGTTGAGGACTACATGAGGGTGCAGGCCCACTTGACCCAAAAGAAAATCCCGTTCAGCTCCCTTAACTTAAAAAGTGATAGGCCCAAAAAAGTAGTGATAAAAGGCTTGCCTGATAATACTAATATAGAGAGTATCAGATCCGCCCTTAATTCAGGAGGTTTTAATATTGATAGAATTACCCAGCTCCGCGGTAGGCGTGATAAGGCCCCCCCTCCCCATTTTTCTGGTCGGACTTGTGCTGACCGAGAAATGGGAGAAATTTTGCGAGATTAGTAGCATCATGTGGATGCAAGTGCAGATTAAAACTTTCACTTCGCGTGGTTTCAAGATGTGTTATAACTGTCAGGGTTTTAACCATCATTCAGATCAATGTTATCTTCCCTCGCGCTGCTTGAAGTGTTGTTGCTGTTGAGACCCAGACCGTCCGACCTACCAGAAAGGTGTAAGGTAACTGTTTGGACGGCCGGGAAGTGCCACCCAATTTAGACCAGAACCCAGTGGGGGAGGCATCCACAGGGACCGTACCCTCCTTCCCCTACCACCAACCTCTCGGAAGGACTTACGGATCCACATGTTTAACGTGATCGTACTCCGCGTGAACACGGCGGCAGTTTTGGCAGTGGCTGGAATCGAACCCGGGCCTACCGAGTGCAACTCCAGCGCGCTAACTAATGGCCAGTGTGGCGAAGGCCACCCCATACGGTAGCAGGTAGCCACTCTGCCAATTTTAGGAACTGCCCTCAAAACCCCTGGAACCGTAAAAAGTTCCAGGTAGTTAACACCAACCCCCAAAATTCCAAAGTCATCCCCCCTGTTGCATTAAACAAGGAAATCAGATGCATTTGCCCCCCTGTTGCATTAAACAAGGAAAACTTTCCTTCCTTACCCATCAAAAGTAGATCGACCTCCTGTCCAGGAAGTACAGGCGAGTACCGAGACGGATGCAGGAACATCCGGAAAGTACTCAGCCCAGGTACGACCTGGTTCAGGCAAAGAACCTCAAACCCCCAACCTATTTCTTCAATTCCTCCATTTCTACAAAGAAATGGGAAAAATATTCGATTTCTCCAATGTTTCAAATTTACTTCAAGAGATCACCCAAATTTTCAAAACTGACAAGGTACCCTTGGACCAACTTTTCAGTATCGTTACCTTAAAATCTGAAATGAAAAAACACCAAACCTCCCAAAATTAACTCTTTAATTTCGGCTGGCTTCCGAGTTGTTTCAGAATTCTACCATCATCACCGGCAATGTATTGCTATTTTCTACCGTCTTGCCAAACGCCAACGATAATTGCTATTGGAGCTGCCACCGAAGACCCGCCCATATGGGGACGGCCCAACAAGAAACTTTCTGAAGAAAACTGTGAGTACAAAATGACAACACAGGAGTTCATGAGATCGAAGGTTAAAGCGCCTGGCGCTAGAGATTTCACTCAATCGATTAAGGTAACATCGTAACTTTACAGAGCGATATATTTTACAGCCTGCTCTTTAAATAGACCTGTATTACTTATTAAGAAATTTTTGTGGAAACTAATTTATCAAATAATTCCTGAATAAAAATTAGTGGTGAACGTACTTAATATAGAATATGCATTAATATAGTGGTCAGAAAGTAAACAGACAACAATACAAAGAGTTAGAAAGTGCCTGGCCATTTGATAAAAAAAAAAGAAGAAGAAGAGTTAGCAGCATGAATATGCAGAAGAAAGGTAGAGTACCAGTACACATTTGTGGCTAAAGAAACTTTGAAGCAGCGTAGGAAATTTCGTTCAAAAACTCTCATCTCCAGTCGCATCCTACATTTTGAAAAATCATATGCTAAATATAATAACTTTCTCAAAGTCTTGAAAAATACTTAAGAAATCGCACAGTTTTTATCAACATTCCTTAAAAATGATTGGATATTCTGTAAAACCTTTAAGAAACGAAAAGTTCTATTGTTAGAAATTGCTTTCGTTTCAGCAGTAGATGACACCACAGAATACTATATTCAGAAGGCTCACTCCCATAGCACAGATTAATATATACAGATGTTTCACTCGACCGCAGCGCCCTCAACCGCCAACCAAAATATCAAGATTGGCACGCTTGGCGATGGTCTGTGACTGTTTTCGCCAAGACATTCTGCTAATATGTCTATACTATATATAAACTGAACAGTCGAAACTGGAAATATATGAGTTTTATTCATTGCCGTTTTTGAATGCTTATTAATGGGCAAATGGTGGACTTTATTCTTGAGTATATTTTGTGGTTACATAATACACCAGTGAAGGTCATTAATTATGCAAATAAAATTGTTTAAAATTTAACACATTTATTTAAACATCTCTATTGCATTTTGATTAAGAAATACTTTTAGAGCAAAAAAACAAAATAAAAATCTAAACCAAAGTTATATCTTTGTAAATACCTGAAATTATTTCATTATAGATTCATTAGGGAGATAGATGTAAGAAGTGGCAAAAGATATTAAGGTGCTAATGGTCTCCGTATGTGCGTGGGAAGGGGGATGGGGGTAGTGTGAAACAAAAACACAAGATTGTCAAATTATAATAGATAACAATTAAAATTCATATTTTACGAGATATTATATATTTATAAATTGACTTGCATTACATTTATTATGTAATTATATTTTTTCGCAAACATATTACAATGGAGACAGCAAGGAATTTACTTTCTGTAATGAACATTCATTTTTCTGTATAAAAGAGCTTAACGATTTTTCATTATCGGGTATGAGTCTCTAAAAAGCTATCTGTTGAACAATATTAACATATATAATTTATTTTATTCATTTTTACTTGATAACTTGACTTATTTTCAAAGGCAGCGAAGCAAAAATGCGAAAAAACTAAAATATCTCGAGAACAGCTAGTCCTAGATTAATAACGTTGGTCTTATACCTGTTAACATCAAATATTACGTTTATAAAACAATATAATGTATACATTTGAGCATCGCAAGAAAAAAAATCTGATGTGGGCAACACATGACTTTCCTTATATAATGTAATGAATGTATTTTACAGTAAAAAAAAATAGGTTTTTCTTATAGTAGATACTAATATTCTTTTCAAGATATTGAATTATCGACAATTTGTCGTCATTTTCATTGATTTAGCGTCATTTTTATCCATTAGGCGAGATTTTCGTTAATTTGGCAACATTTTAAAAAGTCGCCAAGTTGGCGAAATTCCGCCAATTATGTCGCCAAAATCTCGCCAAGCGTTATGGACGAAGAAATAAGTTATTCTTACAGCAGATAAATGACTATTGGCGGTCAAATACAAAAGTATTATTCAAAGTATCTTTTTTCATGAATGGAACGAGCTAGATCCACGAGAATGATGTCACTCAATTTATCGCATGATATTACATATGAAAAGTGAACATGTTTCTCAATAGGAAATATTTTTTTTTCTATTTTATATGGCTTTTTGATAATTTTTTTGAAACATGTACAATATCTAGAGAACAGTTCATGTTCGCGTTCTAAAATTTATGTCAATCGTTTTCTAATGAAAAATTAGATAAGAAATGTTTGCGTAGCTTTATTAGTGGTTTTGATTTTTTGACGATTTTTTCAAAATTTCATTCGAAAATTTAGGGGGGTTCTGAACATTCGATCACGTATAAAAATAATAGGGTTCCAGTGTTTACGGATTGTGATTTTTGTACCAAATTTGGTTCGAATCGGTCCATTCGTTCGTCAGTTATCGTCTCCACAGACTCACTGACACACACACAGACATCACTTCAAAAATGTTTGATTCGTGCTTAGGGATGCTTGAAACGTGCTCTCCCGTCGAAAACTCGACCCCGTCACAATACTTTCCTTATACATTATGTATATAAGGAAAGTAAAAAAAGGCAGAATCTTTTAACACGACTCGTACCAAAATCTAATCTGCAAAGGGATAACCCATTTACCTATAAACTGTTATGAAATTTGGTTCATTAGTTTTTGAGTTAGAGCGGATGGATACATTGTACAGACAGACACACACATCCATCAAGCTAAAAATAGTTTTTTGTGTTCTCTAGTGATCCCAAAACTTGTAGAACCGTCGAAAACTCGAGTGGCGATTTTCGACATGATTCCATTACTTTGACTCTACCACGACTTGCTGGGAAAGTAAACAGGAAAGTTATAAAGAATTTTTTGCAATATTGCTGACAGTTCATTAAAGCCTTTAGAATTAAAAATGTGAATGAAATACCATGCAATTACACTTAATCAATGAAAGAAGTGTGAGATTCTAGTATTTCTCCAATAACGAAAATTTGTATTTGCACTTTTATAATGTATAGGGAATTTTGGTATTATTCTAATCTAAAGCCACGCCCCCTGGTTTCCGATCGCTTCACTAATCACCTTCACGTAAGATAAAATATATTATAGAAAGGGTGTTTGGGATGATAAAAATATATTTATTTTCAAATGGAATACCAGTTTTTTTGCAGATCAGTTTCATATTAAATAACCAATTTCTGTTTTTAAATCTTTTGAATTTTATGGCCACGCCCATTTTATTTTATGCTTCACATTTTAGTAACTCATTACTACATGAAATGATTATAGCTTCAGCTTGTGTATTTAATATTTTTGAAATTCAAAGATCCTATCAATTTGCAAGTTACATCATAGATGAAAATAAAGATGCTCATATCTGCACATCCATCGAAAATATTACTTTCCTTATATACATAATGTATAAGGAAAGTATTGTGACGGGGTCGAAAATTCGAATTCGAGTTTTCGACGGGAGAGCACGTTTCAAGCATCCCTGATCACGAATCAAACATTTTTGAAGTGATGTCTGTGTGTGTGTGTGTGTGTGTGTCAGTGAGAGTCTGTGGGGACGATAACTGGCGAACGAATGGACTGATTTGAACAAAATTTGGTACAAAATTCACAATCCGTAAACACTGGAAGCCTATGGTTTTTATACGCAATCGAGTGTTCAGAACCCCCCCCCCTAAATTTTCGAATGAAATTTTGAAAAAACCTTCAAAAAATCAAAACCACTAATAAAGTTACGCAAATAGACATTTCTTATGTAATTTTTTATTAGAAAACAATTGACATAAATTTTAGAACGTTAACACGAGCCGTTCTTGAGATATTGTACATTTTTCAAAAAAAATATTTCCTATTGAGAAACATGTTCACTTTTCATATGTAATAGCATGCGATAAATTGGGTGACATCATTCTCGTGGATCTAGCTCGTTCCATTCATGAAAAAAGATACTTTAAGTAATATTTTTGTATTTGAACGCCAATAGTCATTTATCTGCTGTAAGAATAACTTATTTCTTTGTCCATAACGCTTGGCGAGATTTTGGCGACGAATTTGGCGGAATGCCTCCAAAATAGCGACTTTTTGAAATGTTGCCAAATTAACGAAAATCTCGCCAAATGGATAAAAATGACGCTAAATCAATGAAAATGACGAGTAATTGTCGAAAATTCAATATGTTGGAAAGAATATTTGTATCTACTATAAGAAAACCTACTTTTTTACTGAGAAAGTAGTAAATTCATTACATTATATAAGGAAAGTCATGTGTTGCCCACATCAGATTTTTTATTAATTTTTGGGAACGTAATTTTTCGAGATAGGGAATGTAGTCTATTAAATAATTACGGGACTAAATGTACGGGCAATTAAATTTTCAAACTCTTACTTTAATCATACGCATTCATTTAAATAATGTTTAAATTAAAAATTCCGCAAATTGAAACCATAAATTCAATTAGGCAGGACATTAGGCAACAAGTCTAAAATATAAATATAAAAATACTTTAAAAATTAAATTTTTTATTAAAACTAAAGAACGTTATAAAACATAGTTTTATTTATTTTTATTTATTTAAAAGGATGCAAGCTACATTACAATGTCCCAGAAACAGCGTGCATAATATTCCGTATAAAAATATGCAGAATAAAATATTATAAAATGCATTAAAATGCAAACTATTGACAAAAATGATTTATAAAAGCAATTAAAGATTAATGAAGAACATCAAGATCATTAGGAAAGCTGTTGTATAGTTTACAGAAATTATTAATGGCACAAATGCCATCAGTATTAGTACTAAATTTCCTTACAGTAAATAAACTCATGAGCCTTGTAGACTACAGGGGAACATGAAAACTGATTTCACCCAAGACAGGAGGACAATCGATTCTGTTATTGAATAGATTCCTGTAGAAAGGAAATAAAATGGAAATATCTTCTGTTCTGTAAGCTTTTAACATAAACATATCAGGAAGAAAAGTAGCAGATAAGGTTTCCCATTAAGTACCAGATTTCTTAGATAAATATCTCAAGAATTTATTACTTTCCTTATATACATAATGTATAAGGAAAGTATTGTGACGGGGTCGAAAATTCAAATTCGAGTTTTCGACGGGAGAGCATGTTTCAAGCATCCCTGATCACGAATCGAACATTTTTGAAGTGATGTCTGTGTGTGTGTGTGTGTGTTAGTGAGTCTCTGGAGACGATAACTGACGAACGAATGGATCGATTCGAACGAAATTTGGCACAAAAATCACAATCCGTAAACACTGGAAGCCTATTGTTTTTATACGCAATCGAATGTTCAGAACCCCCCTAAATTTTTGAGTGAAATTTTGAAAAAATCGTCAAAAAAGCAAAATCGCTAATAAAGTTATGCAAATAGACATTTCTTATGTAATTTTTTATTAGAAAAAGATTGGCATAAATTTTAGAACGCTCCCATGAACCATTCTCGAGATATTGCACATTTTTAAAAAAAAGTATCAAAAAGTCATATAAAATAAAAAAAAATATTTTCTATTGAGAAAAATGTTCACTTTTCATATGTAATACCATGTGATAAATTGGGTGACATCATTCTCGTGGATCTAGCTCGTTCCATTCATGAAAAAAGATATTTAGAGTAATACTTTTGAATTTGAACGCCAATAGTCATTTAACTGCTGTAAGAATAACTTATTTCTTCGTCCATAACGCTTGACGAGATTTTGGCGACGAATTTGGTGGAATGTCGCCAACTTGGCGACTTTTTTAAAATATGTTGCTTAATTAACGAAAAACTCGCCAAATGGATAAAAATGATGCTAAATCAATAATGACTCACTGATGATGACGACATAGAAAATGATGACTCATTGACGAAAATTCAATATCTTGGAAAGAATACAAATAACTACTATAAAAATAATCTATTTTTTTACTGTAAAAGTAGTAAATTCATTGCATTATATAAGGAAGGTCATGTGCTGCCCACATCAGATTTTTTTTAATACTATGGATTTTGTTTATATGAAGAGCATGAATAGGCCTACCCACCACAAATGCATACCTAAGCCAGGCCTGGTCAAGGCATTAAAGAGAACAGTGAATGTATCCTAATTTGTAAAATCCTGAGTAATCTTTTTAGTGTGACCCAGTTTTTTATAGGATTTAGCATAAATATAAGGAGAAATCAGACGTATAAATAACGCCAAGATCAGTCGGTAACAGATAACTTTCTAGACAAAACAGAGTTGACAGCAGGGTTGTAGTGGAGGGTATACGGCGTATAGCAAATTCCGTATATCCTCTGCTTTTTCTTAAAAACTACGTAAAATATATTATAGAAAGGGTGTTTGGGATGATAAAAATATATTTATTTTCAAATGGAATACCAGTTTTTCTGCAGATCAGTTTCATATTAAATAACCAATTTTTGTTTTAAAATCTTTTGAATTTTATGGCCACGCCCATTCTATTTTATGCTTCACATTTTATTAACTCATTACTACATGAAATGATTATAGCTTCAGCTTTTGTATTTAATATTTTTGAAATTCAAAGATCATAACAATTTGCAAGTTACATCATAGATGAAAATAAAGATGCTCATATCTGCACATCCATCGAAAATATTACTTTCCTTATATACATAATGTATAAGGAAAGTATTGTGACGGGGTCGAAAATTCGAATTCGAGTTTTCGACGGGAGAGCACGTTTCAAGCATCCCTGATCACGAATCAAACATTTTTGAAGTGATGTCTGTGTGTGTGTATGTGTGTGTGAAAGTATGTGTGTGTGTCAGTGAGAGTCTGTGGGGACGATAACTGACGAACGAATGGACCGATTTGAACAAAATTTGGTACAAAAATCACAATCCGTAAACACTGGAAGCCTATTGTTTTTATACGCAATCGAATGTTCAGAACCCCCCTAAATTTTCGAATGAAATTTTGAAAAAATCTTCAAAAAATCAAAACCACTAATAAAGTTACGCAAATAGACATTGCTTATGTAATTTTTCATTAGAAAACGATTGACATAAATTTTAGAACGTTAACATGAGCCGTTCTTGAGATATTGTACATTTTTCAAAAAAAATATTTCCTATTGAGAAACATGTTCACTTTTCATATGTAATAGCATGCGATAAATTGGGTGACATCATTCTCGTGGATCTAGCTCGCTCCATTCATGAAAAAAGATACTTTAAGTAATACTTTTGTATTTGAACGCCAATAGTCATTTATCTGCTGCAAAAATAACTTATTTCTTCGTCCATAACGCTTGACGAGATTTTGGCGACGAATTTGGCGGAATGCCGCCAACTTAGCGACTTTTTGAAATGTTGCCAAATTAACGAAAATCTCGCCAAATGGATGAAAATGACGCTAAATCAATGAAAATGACGAGTAATTGTCGAAAATTCAATATGTTGGAAAGAATATTTGTATCTACTATAAGAAAACCTACTTTTTTACTGAGAAAGTAGTAAATTCATTACATTATATAAGGAAAGGCATGTGTTGCCCACATCAGATTTTTTATTAATTTTTGGGAACGTAATTTTTCGAGATAAGGAATGTAGTCTATTAAATAATTTCGGGACTAAATGTACGGGCAATTAAATTTTCAAACTCTTACTTTAATCATACGCATTCATTTAAATAATGTTTAAATTAAAAATTCCGCAAATTGAAACCATAAATTCAATTAGGCAGGACATTAGGCAACAAGTCTAAAATATAAATATAAAAATACTTTAAAAATTAAATTTTTTATTAAAACTAAAGGACGTTATAAAACATAGTTTTATTTATTTTTATTTATTTAAAAGGATGCAAGCTACATTACAATGTCCCAGAAACAGCGTGCATAATATTCCGTATAAAAATATGCAGAATAAAATATTATAAAATGCATTAAAATGCAAACTATTGACAAAAATGGTTTATAAAAGCAATTAAAGATTAATGAAGAACATCAAGATCATTAGGAAAGCTGTTGTATAGTTTACAGAAATTATTAATGGCACAAATGCCATCAGTATTAGTACTAAATTTCCTTACAGTAAATAAACTCATGAGCCTTGTAGAATACTGGGGAACATGAAAACTGATTTCACCCAAGACAGGAGGATAATCGATTCTGTTATTGAATAGATTCCTGTAGAAAGGAAATAAAATGGAAATATCTTCTGTTCTGTAAGCTTTTAACATAAGCATATCAGGAAGAAAAGTAGCAGATAAGGTTTCCCATTAAGTACCAGATTTCTTAGATAAATATCTCAAAAATTTATTACTTTCCTTATATACATAATGTATAAGGAAAGTATTGTGACGGGGTTGAAAATTCGAATTCAAGTTTTCGACGGGAGAGCATGTTTCAAGCATCTGTAATCACGAATCGAACATTTTTGAAGTGATGTCTGTGTGTGTGTGTGTGTGTGTGTGTGAAGGTATGTGCGTGTGTGTGTGTGTGTGTCAGGGAGTCTGTGGAGACAATAACTGACGAACGAATGGCCCGATTCGAACGAAATTCGGTTCAAAAACCACAATCCGTAAACACTGGAAGCCTATTGTTTTTATACGCAATCGAATGTTCAGAACCTCCCTAAATTTTCGAGTGAAATTTTGAAAAAATCGTCAAAGAATCAAAATCGCTAATAAAGTTACGCAAATAGACATTTCTTATGTAATTTTTCATTAGAAAACGATTGGCATAAATTTTAGAACGCTACCATGAACCGTTCTTGAGATATTGCACATTTTTCAAAAAAAGTATCTAAAAGTCATATAAAATAAAAAATATATATATTTCCTATTGAGAAACATGTTCACTTTTCATATGTAATACCATGCGATAAATTGGGTGACATCATTCTCGTGGATCTAGCTCGTTCCATTCATGAAAAAAGATATTTAGAGTAATACTTTTGTATTTGAACGCCAATAGTCATTTATCTGCTGCAAGAATAACTTATTTCTTCGTCCATAACGCTTGACGAGATTTTGGCGACGAATTTGGTGGAATGTCGCCAACTTGGCGACTTTCTTAAATATGTTGCAAAATTAACGAAAAATTCGCCAAATGGATATAAATGACGCTAAATCAATGACGACTTATTGATGATAACGACATGGAAAATGATGACTCATTGACGAAAATTCAATATCTTGGAAAAAATACAAATAACTACTATAAAAATAATCTATTATTTTTTACTGTAAAAATAGTAAATTCATTGCATTATATAAGGAAAGTCATGTGCTGCCCACATCAGATTTTTTTTTATTAGTACGGATTTTATAAATAATTTGGCATCACGTCTGATGTTAAAATAGCAAAATTAAACACACATCCATAACAGAAGGTCTTTATTTCACTTCCTTAAGACGTACAAAAATTTAAAGCAGGCCATAGCGCTTTCGAGCATAAGTATGCTCTTCATCAGTGGCTACACGGAAATAAAGTTTGAATCGTTCATATATAGACCACATATAGCGACATAATTTGCATAAATACAATCTACAAAAGATTCTACGTCTAGATAAGGATAAACCGTAAACAATTTTTCAAAAAAAATTTTTTTACAACAAAAGAACAGCATATTAAATTACAATTCAATTACAGAAATCGAAAAAGGGGGGGGGGGGTGGCAATCAAGCATAATCCCAAAGAGGAAGACGTCAAAGATAACTTTGCAGAGACTTGAATTGCATGGAGTCGAGAATGAGTCGCCAAGCATAACTCAAATTCATAACAGGGGTCAAAATTACAAACGGACTCACGGTAAATATAAATAAAAAGGGATTCAAAAAGGAAAATATCACGAGGGTTATTACACCGAATCAAAATACAAACGGACTCACGGTAAATATAAATAAAAAGGGATTCAAAAAGGAGAATATCACGAGGGTTATTACACCGAATCAAAATACAAACGGACTCACGGTAAATATAAATAAAAAGGGATTCAAAAAGGAGAATATCACGAGGGTTATTACACCGTTATCAAAATTTTGATGCACAAATGCATACCTAAAAAACACAAATGCATACCTAAGCCAGGTCTGGTCAAGGCATTAAAGAGAACAGTGAATATATCCCCATTCGTAAAATCTTGAATAATTCTTTTAATGTAACCCAGTTTTTATAGAATTTAGCAGAAATAGAAGAAGAAATCAGACGTATTAAACAACACCAAGATCAGTCGGTAATAGAGAACTTTCCAGCCAAAACAGAGTTGAACGTACCATAAGAAAATAAAATAGGTATTTTTCTACGAGTAAAAAACACAACACTACATTTTAATATTGAGATGAAGACAATTAGTGCTACATCAATTAAAAAGGACATGCAACTCAGACTAACATCCATACAACCATATTCAGACCCGTGACCAGGTAATTTGCGATTGAGGTGAGATTTAATACAAGTGCACTTATACTCTATAGTTTCGTAAAAAAATAAAAAAAAAACTGTTACAAGACTTTTCATGTAGATTTACAAATTTTGAATTGGTAAAAAAACAGTAATAATATAGATTATATTATTACTAGATCTTGCAAAAATCAATACAGGCTTATCAATAGAGGCCATCGCCGCCGACTTCCTGAGTTCGAGGTACTCTTTGAACTCCCAATAATTTTTTTGTGTTTCAATTTTGTTGTGGGTTGAAACCTTAATATTTTTGCGCTTAATTAGTTGGGAAAATGTACACACATATGCATAAATTTTGCCATTTGCTATCCATTTTTGAACATCCATACAAGTCTGCTCAGACCCGTGACCAGTAATTTGTGAATGAGGTGAGATTTAATACAAGCGCCTTTTACTCTCCATTTATAGTTTCGTAAAAAAAAAAAAAAAAAAAAAAAAAAAATAAAAAATAAATAAAAGTCTATTATAAGACTTTTCATATAGATTCACAAATTTTGCATTGGTAAGAAAATAATAATAATGTAGATTATGCTTATCTTGTTAAAAATCAATAGACACTTGTAATTGTTACCATAGGCCCCGACTTTGTGGATTCGAGGCACTTTTTGAATCCCCTATAATTTTGTTGTGGGTTCCTGAAACCCTCAATATTTTTGCGCGTATTTAGTAAGGAAATTGAACACACGTATGCATACATTTTGCCTTTTGTTATCCATTCAAGTTTCTTCTTCATTATTATCATTATTCATTTGCCGTTTATTATAAAGTGTGTATAGAAATCAACCCCTCAGACTATCTATTGTATTCTGGATACAAGATTTTAACTCGAAAATGATTTAAAGGGAAATTTGTTGACAATTTTAACATTGTAAAAGGACCTAAAAAATATATTTCATATATATATTTTTTAATTTTAATAAAGATGATTTATTTTTTATAAAGATAAATTAATGCACACAGTATCTGTATAATGTATATAATAATGCTGCGCCTACAAAGAAAGAATAAATGAAATAAATAACTATATAGAGAATTTTTTTTCTCTGTACTTAATTAAAATTTTCAAATTAGTATATCAGACGTTTTTGCTGACATAATAAAATTTAAATTATACTTAAATCATTTTAAAAATGCAATTGTCATTTGATTTCAAATTTTCGGAATCCCCAATAGGTTCCAAGTCGGCGCCTATGGTTCTTACTGATTAAATGCTAAGTACCAAACTAGAATTTTCCTATTTTAGGTCAAAAATATGCAATGTGTGATAAGAACGGCATATGTTCTTTTTCTGAAGGTTATGCCATTCATTGTTATGCCAAATTGTAACATAATTATGCTTTTACAGTATTTTTCCAATTTAAAATAAGTGTTCGAAACATTGAAGTTTTTTTCTTGATTTAAAGTTTCCCAATAATCAACTGGTTACTGACATTTATTATTTGGAATAAGCGCGCAAAATTCTGTCCTATTTGTATTATTTGTTCCAGAAATAGGGTTAAATATAGAAAAAATAAAATTTCTACCTCGAGGACGGCTTTTGATAATTTCCAAATAATTAATTATTGCGTCAATTTATTTCAGGTTAAATGTATATATGTGAAAACATATGCCCTTGATAATAGTGAATTCATTTTATTTTTTCTAATGAAGATAAAAAAACATCTCGTGAGCAACGCATGTTATAGTCTTATAAGTGAAGATATTCGCATTTAAATAAAATTCTCATATTAAATACACATTTTCATACGTCATTGTTTCCACAGACTAATTGAGCAGTTTCTAACATGATTTCTAATTGTGTATTCCTGCTTTTCAGGAAAAAGATTATCAGTGGTTAGGTTATACTTTTCTATATGAAGGTATATATTAATAACATTGGATACAGGGTGTCCCAAAATGAGTAACACATTTTAAAAATGCATTAAAAAAACCAAAAGGTGATAGGAATGTAGCGTTTGCTTCATTGTACTTGGAAACCAGGGAATTTAATTCAACCAATTTTCTTTGTTACAAAGTTTATCAACAGATGGCGCATCTGAATGGGAAAAATTAATAAACGGTATGACCATGTTGTGAAAACTACAAAACGATGTTCCTCAAAATAACCACCATTTGCAGCAACCACATGACACAGTCTGAGAACAAAATTCGCAGACATCTGTGCAAACATTTCAGATGGTTTCACATGCAGCAGAGATGTATTGTTGCATTTCCGCAATCGTTTGTGGATTTTGGTGATACACCTGGTCTTTCAGATACCCCACACAGAAAAAAGTCACATGGCGTCAAATCTGGCGAAGAGAGGCATTTCAGAAGAGAATGCCTGTCTAACATTAAATAACGATACAGTTTTTGTGAATGGTTTTGTCATGTGTAGAGAAAGTTCTTCACATATTTTGATTAATTTAAATTTAGTCTGTGATCACACTACTAAAACACAGCTGACCACGTGTTTGTGTCTGGTGAATTAAAACGCGATTTCTGTGGAAAGCCGCATCTTGAAATTGAAGCAATGAAAGTTATCATTATCTAATATTTGCCAACAGGAACGTTTTCCTTGTACTGGGATTTAAAATGCAAATTCGCGTTGTAGAAAAATGCAATTTTATTTTCAATGTTAGAGATAGATCGAGGACTGAAAGTTTCCAAGGTGAAAATTAAAAAATAAATAAATTGTAACAGATTTTTAATTACTTGTAATTAATTGGCACTTTTACAGACCAAGTGTTAAAAAAGATTTAAAGTGTTAAAAGTTTCAAAGTGTTAAAAAAGATAAAACTGGATTATAATACATATGATACCCAACCGCGTAGTGAGTACCACTGCTTTATATGATCTCTGTCTGTGTAATGCTTTATTTAGAGGCATTTGTGATAAAAAAATTTGACACATATTAACGTATTTTTGATCTAAACAATTTCCATCGTCAGTTTGTTTATGATCCCTATTTTCACTGATGAAACATCCTTTCACATTGTACGGAAAACTGGCATAAGTCAGATTTTTTTCCTTTATCATAATTCAGTTGATTTTAAAGATACAGATATGCGGGTTTTTTTAATGATCTTGTTGCATTAAAAATAATAATTTTCTGATTGACCCAAATTGTCTAAGAGGGTCGTATAAAAATTTAAAAAGTGTAACTTTATAAAAA
The DNA here is from genome assembly GCA_951213105.1 of Amaurobius ferox. Taxonomy (NCBI): domain Eukaryota; kingdom Metazoa; phylum Arthropoda; class Arachnida; order Araneae; family Amaurobiidae; genus Amaurobius; species Amaurobius ferox. The sequence goes on along the minus strand of OX578155.1, from coordinate 26,353,248 downwards.
TGCATGGGAGGACTATTTCATTCATATAGTCTTATTTCCTACCTTACTTTCAACATTTTTGTAATTTATATTGTCCACTTATCTCCAACAAAAATTAAAGCACGTTTTAATCTTTTTGGGACACCCTGTATATATATATATATATATATATATGCATATATATATATATATATATATGTACGTAAATTGCTTTCATAAATGGATGATTGTTATTTGATAAAAAATCAACGGTTGGTATTTAAAGTAAAGTGAAATATTAAAAACAACCAGCAAACAGATAATTTAACTATGACAGTTGCTCCCATCAGAAATGATTAATTTCAAACTGCCGGTCTCTCCAACTTAAAAGAATGTCGATTAGTGAAATTTTCGCCTTTCTTTTATTGGGACATTGGGGCGAAAGAAATATATATATATATATGTGTGTGTGTGTGTAACTTAAAAATAAGAATATACAGCTGTTAAAATTGCAGTATGATTTCTGTAAAATTGACTTTTCGTTTAAAGTGTTATTAAAGTCGAAAAAAAAATGTTCAAGTTTTAAATTTGAAATTTGCATAGCATACAGTGAATGTTGCTGAGCATACAATGAATTTGATGCGGGATGGACTGTAACGTATTTGGTCAAACTCATATCGTAGTAAAAATGCATATTTATTTTATTAAACATCGCGAGAATAATTTATTTGTTGATATGGGAATAAATAATAAATTCCTAATAAAGACATACTCGTACATAAGTAATTATAACTACATAGAACCATATTCGACATTTAACAACTTCTGTAACTGGAATCTCCAATGCAACGATAAAACACTTCGGGTTATAGAATATCAAATTTATAAAAATAAATGTTCAGAATATTGAAAATTGTGAAAATCCCTTAAAACATCTTATCGCTGTAATTCCCGTTGATGAATCAATTTTTTGTATATGAGGACTGTCATTAGAAATCTACAATTTTTTTCTAATATATAACTTTTCTTAAATTTACTTTTAAATAGGTTTATAATTTAAAAATATAGAACTTACTTTAAACAAAACTCTGCAAATATTTTATACAATACTTTCAGCATTTTATTATTATTATTATTATTTTAAATTTTGGCCTGTTATTTTGAATTTTGGTCTCCTGTCACTTCCGATAATGTAGCAGTTTGAATAAAATGTAGCTTGAAGACAAATTCTCGTGACTCAGCAAAATGCTGTAATTCTTATCACATTATAAGCGTCTTGAGCTATTAAAGGATTAAATAAGATGTGACCTTTACTTTCATGAACGGTTTTACCTTAAAATACAATCGGTAATTTTAGGGTCACTAGGATATGATGAAACAATTAGTTCATCGTAAATACCAAAGGAATTAATTCTCCAAAGTTACATTCTTTGAAACGCGTGATCGCTCCTATAAAATATTCCAATCAAATGCATCCGCTTATTTCTTAGCTATTCCAAATTGGGAAATAAAAATTGTGCTGGATAATGTTGTTGCTGTTGAGACCCAGACCATCCGACCTACCAGAAAGGTGTAAGGTAACCGTTTGGACGGCCGGGAAGTGCCAACCAATTTAGAACGGAACCCAGTGGAGGAGGCATCCACAGGGACCGTACCCTTCTTCCCCTACCACCAACATCTCGGAAGGACTTACGGACCCACATGTTTAACGTGATCGTACTCCGCATAAACACGGCGGCAGTTGTGGCAGCGTGCAAATGTAGAGCGCAAACCACCGGGCTACCGCGCCGAAATGTTCCCAGGTGGTCACCTACCCAAGTACTAACCGCGTCCGATGCTGCTTGACTTCTGTGATATAACGAGAACCGGTGTTTTCTGCACGGTAGGGCCGTTGGCGTGCTGGATTATGTAACTTTGAGTTATGAATTAATTTGATTTGAAAGAAATTTGGTTTACGAAATTCAAAACACATGGTAAAATAAAAATTTTGAACAAAGCGTTGAAATTCTTCGAGTTACAGAAAACTTTCACATCGTGCTACATAGTGTAAAATTTTAATTATATGCTTTAATTCTTTCCGATGAAATTGGATACTAGTGAAATTTTCCGAGGTCAAACAAATCGACCTGTTATGGTCCAAGCTACAGTGCCTATACCGTTCCAGTGAGTACCAGACTATAATGACTGGAGTACCATTCCAGTGGGTACCAGACTATAGTGACTGGAGTACAATTCCAGTCACTATAGTCCATGGTATAAGATAGCAATGTTTTACTGGAGCTGTACAACCAAAGAAATTTGGTTTACGAAATTCAAAACACATGGTAAAATAAAAATTTTGAACAAAGCGTTGAAATTCTTCGAGTTACAGAAAACTTTCACATCGTGCTACAGAGTGTAAAACTTTAATTATATGCTTTAATTCTTTCCGATGAAATTGGATACTAGTGAAATTTTCCGAGGTCAAACAAATCGACCTGTTATGGTCCAAGCTACAGTGCCTATACCGTTCCAGTGAGTACCAGACTATAGTGACTGGAGTACCATTCCAGTGGGTACCAGACTATTGTGACTGGAGTACCATTCCAGTGGGTACCAGACTATAGTGACTGGAGTACAATTCCAGTCACTATAAGATAAGCAAGCAATATGGCAAGCAATTGGTATAAGATAGCAATATTTTACTGGAGCTGTACAACCAAACATCTTTTAGTTAAAGACACACCATAATAAGTTGCACTAAAATAATTATACTTTTTATTTTATAATGTAAAGCAAGGATTTCGAAGTTGTCATTAGTAGGGTCAATTCATGACCTGAAAGTAACCGATGATGACTACGGGTGATGATTTCTGTGAATTACATCCCTCGGTGTCTATGGGAAACGCAACGCCCATAGGCATTTTTGTCTGAGTCTTCTACTAATGACCACTTTAAATAAATTATTTTTGGAATTTTACAAACATTGCATAACACAGTGCGAAATTATACAAAAAGAAATATTGTACATCACTGATAACCCTCTTGAGTTATTAGTCCTAGACTCGACGTTTTTTTCTACTAGTCTAATTTCTTCAAAAACATCCCTAAAATTCCGAACGAATCCCTTTTCTGCTTACAAGACTATGACCCACGGGCAAACAAAAAGCGTCCCCGTGCAGTTCTATTTGACCCACCCTAAGCATTGCTTATTAAATCCGCCTTCCCATTCTGCTTATTGTACAAATCTAATTGTTTATATAACTTATTATCTTCTTATTTTGCATCTTATCAATAAATTCCCTCCCAGTCATGTATTCTTATGATACACGACAGCTTGTGGTATCCCCACTCGCCACTAGATGGCAGCACTGCTGCATTTAAGTTTTCACTTTTGCCCTTCCATTAAGGAAGGTATGGACAAGGCTGTCCATGTCAAAGGTATATTCAGATCTCTTAAGCTCATATGATGGCAAAATATACACATGTTATCCACAGATCGGAGGTAAAAGCCCTCGGGCTAGGCACTCCTGCACGGCTACAACATCTCCTCGGTGTTTCTACCGTTCAGGTTGAAGACGTGCAAGTTTAACACAATTGTGAACATTCAGCCTGAATCCGAAAACGTGTCTGTAGCTGATTGGTATAAATATTTGCATATGGACGAGGAGACTTATTTGAAGATCTCCCGAAATCTCCATTTGATTGGCCACGCCCATTTTTCAGTACTGATTCATTTTTACTCAATTATTTTCTTTTTCCGTCCAGTGAATAAATTGCATAGCTATATGTAATTTCGGACCTTATTGTTTACATATATTAATATGTTGGAAATTACATTTTAAAAATCTTCTAATATTATCTGCAAAAATATTTGGACAATACAGATTCGAGTGCTCGGTTCCACAGGAAAATTCTTATTATTTGACCACGCCCATGTCTGAATAATTTTTACTAAATTATTTCTCAGTTATTGTTGAATGACACATTGCGAGGCTAGATTTCATTTAAAATATAGCTTGGGATGTCATTTTATTTTGTTACATATATGTTGCACATTATATTTTTAGAATCCGTCTAATATTCTCTGCAAAATGTTTTAGTCAAAAAATTTAAGTGTGCTTTTTACATAAAATTTGTCAGATTGGTCACGCCCATATGTTTAGTATAAATCACTTCAAGTTACAAGAAGGAACCCCTTTTTCCAAATAAGTAACAGTTACAGGTAACACACTTCAATGAGTTTTGTAAAATATTACAACGTAAAGAATATTTTGCCTTTAGTATGTGCAATCTTAACAAAAAGCAAAAAAATACTGCATTCAATAAATTTAGAGATCTGTGGAGATCGACACTTTTAGTTTCACATTCATTTGTACTATTGTGTATTCATTGGTATTATATTCATTTGTACCGTATCGGTATCTTTACTGAGGCTGCCTGCCCGCTATGTGTTGGTGATGAATAGAGATGTGGGTTTTCCGGAAAATTTTGAACTTATTCTTAAATATTACATTTAAGCTAGAATAATACGTCCAGTGACTTTAAAAAGTATATATTCTTACATTAGAACTACATATATATATATATATATATATATATATATATATATATATATATATATATATATATATATATATATATATGTATATATGTATATATTAAATAAAATGGTTAAAAAAATGTTTAAATTTAGAAATATATGAAATATTCTACGTAAAATATTTTCTTGCGTAGCAGGCGGCACGAGAGTGCTTGTAAAGTGAGCTCAACAAGCGTTAGCAAGTATGAGCCAAAGTCTCCCGACTAGCAAAGGGAGTGAGTTACGGGGTTTGCGAGCGTAGCGAATGGGGGGGCAGAGCCCCCCAGTATATAAAAACTATTCTATGCACAAAAATTTCTAATAAGTATATATTGAAGTTAACATCTGCAATTTAATATTTTCATTGAGTACCTGTGCTTTTGAAAATGCTATTGTTACAGATGAATTTGAAGTGCTTTTGAATTTGCTATTGTTATAGATGAATATAATTATATTTCATCTATAACAATAGCAAAAAATATTTTTGTAAATAATAAAATTTAAAATAATGTACAAAACAAATAATACATTAAAAATAAGTTGCTAAACTCTTTCGAATCAAAAATAATGTACTGTTTAATTCAGATGTAAGAAATAAATTATTAAATATATAACTTTCATATGCTTTCTTTCCTTAAGGAAATATTAGAAGGTTTTATTCTCACAAGCAACAGTTATATTGTGATATAAAAATAATATATATAAAAAATAAAAATTGCTTATGATTTAAGAATAAAGTATTAAATATTATATTAATAATGTTTAAAAAATGCTTGATGACCAGGGAACCAGGGTTAAGAAAAAAGGGGTGTGGGTTTTTCTTTTTAACCAAAATCCATGGTTTAAACAAACAAACAAAAAAATAAACATTGTTTAGACCTATGAGGTTTTAATCAGCCAACCCTGCTGCTGATAATTGAAAGAGAAATCTGAAAGATTCTTATTTATGCCCTATAGTACATAAATTAGCTCAGCATGAGCCCTGATTCTACCACTTTTTTGAATGACTACTACTCTCTACTACTACTATGACTACGAAGAAATTAATAATAGTAATAAAAAAAATAAATTGTTTATCCTAGATATAAGAAATATATTATTAGACACATATTAAAAAAAGGTTATAATGAAACTTTTTTAAAAAATAATTCCTATATATAATATTAAAAACCTAATGTGGGCAACATATGACTTTCTTTATATAATGCAATGAATTCACTACTTCTACAGTAAAAAAAAGGTTTTTCTTATAGTAGATACTTATATTCTTTCCAAGATATTGAATTTTCGACGATTAGTGGTCATTTTCATTGATTTAGCGTCATTTTTTTTCCATTTGGCGCGATTTTCGTTAATTGGGCAACATTTAAAACGTCGCCAAGTTGGCGACATTCCGTCAAATTCGTCGCCAAAATCTCGTCAAGCGTTATGGATGGAGAAATAAGCCATTCTTATAGCAGATAAAGGACTATTGGTGTTCAAATACAAAAGTATTACTCAAAGTATCTTTTCTCATGAATGGAACGAGCTAGATCCACGAGAATGATGTCAGCAAATTTATCGCATGATATTACATATGAAATGTGAACATGTTTCTCAACAGTTAATATTTTTCTTTTCAATTTATGGGATTTTTTGATAAATTTGTGTGGAAAATGTGCAATATCTCGAGAACGGTTTTTGCTAGCGTTCTAAAGTTTATGTCAATCGTTTTCTAAGGAAAAATTACATAAGAAATGCCTATTTGCTTAACTTTATTAAAGATTTTGATTTTTTTGATGATTTTATCAAAATTTCACTCGAAAATTTAAGGGGTTCTGAACATTCGACTACGTTTAAAAACAACAGGCTGTCAGTATTCACGGCTTGTGATTTTTGTGCAAATTTCATTCGAATCTCTCCAGTCGTTCGTGAGATACCGTCTCCACAGACTCACTGATACACACACACACACACAGCCCCATCACCTCAAAAATAATTGATTTGGGATCAGGGGTGCTTGAAAAGCACTGTCCTGTCGAAAACTCGAATTCGAATTTTCGTTCCCGTCACAATACTTTCCTTATACATTATGTATATAAGGAAAGTAAAAATTGTTTAAAAAATATTTGTTAATAATCGAAAAGGTGAGTACCATAAGATGAAAGAGACAATTAGGTGGACATCGAGTTAAGCATATATTTAGTTAAAGTATTTTCCTTCACCCAAATCATTTTCAAAAATATTCCATATTCATTATATTTTCATAAATTTTACAGAATTAATTTATGAAAGAAAAGGCTTCTGCTGTTTTTTCAGAATGAGTAAAATGTCACCTGTACTCTTTTAGTTTTTTCCGGTACTTTTCTTTTAAAGTAAAGCATTATTCCCTTTCCTCTTCAAACTTAGAAAACTAAATAATCAAAGACTTTTTGTAAAGTTACTTACATCTCAAAAAGCAGTGTGGAAAGGATATTACATGTCATTTTCAAATGAATTAGGGAGAAAATTGAAAAGCTGAAAAATTTCCGGAAGAAGATAGCGGAAAATTGCTCTACCCACGTCTGTAGTGATGAACCTATGGACAAACACCAGATGCACCACTGTAGAACTAACTCTCCATGGTGCTACTGAGGCTTCCAGACACTGGGAGATGAGAGGACTATTGGGACGATAACATTCGGTTATCTTTTGAATCCTTAGCTTCGTTTCTCATTGTTTGTTACTTTTTATTACATTCCTTATATACAATTATGATATAAGGAAAGTATTGTGACGGGGTCGAAAATTCGAATTCGAGTTTTCGACGGGAGAACACGTTTCAAGCATCCCAGATCACGAATCGAACATTTTTGAAGTGATGTCTGTGTGTGTGTGTGTGTGTCAGTGAGTCTGTGGAGACGATAACTGACGAACGAATGGACCGATTCGAACGAAATTTGGTACAAAAATTATAATCCATAAACACTGGAAGCCTACTGATTTTATACGCAATTGAATGTTCAGAACCCCCTAAATTTTCGAGTGAAATTTTGAAAAAATCGTCAAAAAATCAAATCCTCTAATAAAGTTACGCAAATAGACATTTCTTATGTAATTTTTCATTAGAAAACGATTGATATAAATTTTAGAACGCTAACATGAACCGTTCTCGAGATAGTGCACATTTTTCAAAAAAATTATTAAAAAGTCATATAAAATAAAAAAAATATTTTCTATTGAGAAACATGTTCACTTTTCATATGTAATACTATGCGATTAATTGGGTGACATCATTCTCGTGGATCTAGCTCGTTCCATTGATGATAAAAGATACTTTGAGTAAAACTTTTGTATTTAAACGCCGATAGTCATTTATCCACTGTATTTGAACGCCAATGGTCATTTATCTGCTGTAAGAATAACTTAATTCTCCGTCCATAACGCCTGGCAAGATTTTAACGACGAATTTGGTGGAATGTCACCAACTTGGCGACTTTTTTAAATGTTGCTAAATTAACGAAAAACTCGCCAAATGGATAAAAATGACGCTAAATCAAGACGACTCATTGATGATGACGACGTGGAAAATGGCGACTCATTGACGAAAATTCAATATCTTGGAAGGAATATAAATAACTACTATAAAAATAATCTATTCTTTTTACTGTAAAAGTAGTAAATTCATTGCATTATATAAGGAAAGTCATGTGCTGCCAAAATCAGATTTTTTTACGTTTGCTAAGCTGTAATGATGAAATAAAAGTGTTGGCGACAGTTTCTTCAATGTTTTATGTTAGATGTTGTGTAAAGCAGTGGCGAATGCCAGGGTCCTAGCTTCAGAGAGGGGCCTCATTTTGAGCGAAAAATAAAAGTAGAAAATATTTAAGAAAAAAAGTCTGAACTTTTAGTAAGCTGTCACTATATATTGAAACGGGCTTCTATCAGCAAGTATGGATGTCGCCAATGCGAAACATAAGACCCATGCGTCTCTTCCCTTAAACTACATAAACGTAATATGTTACTTGACAATCTTAATAAATAAAATATTAAAACTAAACTATTTTCCCAAAGAATGGAAGGAAGCGATAATTATAGCAATCCATAAGCCTGGTGAGGATGCCACAATTCCAGCCAACTATAGACCAATTAGCTTGCTACCGACACTTAGTAAAATTACTGAGAAAATTATTCTTAAGAGACTGAACACGCACCTTAGTGAGAATGACATTATCATTCCGGAGCAGTTTGGATTTCGGCCAAAGCACTCCACCACTCATCAATTGCTGAGAGTGGTAGAGTACATATCTTCTGGTCTCAATAACAAGACACCCACAGCTGCGATTTTTCTGGACATACAAAAAGCCTTTGATAAAGTATGGGACTGTGGATTAGCGTACAAATTGATCACTTTAAAAGTCCCTGACGCTATTGTCAAACTTTTAATCTCATACTTAAATAACAGACACTTTCAAGTCAGAGTAGGAGATAACTTATCTACACCCAAGCTCATTAAAAGTAGTGTACCGCAAGGTTCTATCCTGGGCCCGACACTCTTTAACATATACCTGAACGACATCCCTAGGACTCCAAACACAGAGCTGGCACTCTATGCAGACGACAGTGCGATACTTGCAAAACACCCCTATGTCTCAGTAATGCACAGACAGCTACAACAACACTTAGACATACTCCAAACTTGGCTGGAAAAATGGCGAATAAAATTAAACCCCAATAAATGTCATTGGATTTATTTCTCAAGAAAACGTAAACCTCCGCCGCCTCTGTACATAAACAACCATGCCTTAAAAGCGGAAAAATCTACTAAATACCTAGGTGTAACGATAGATTCCCACCTAACCTGGAAACAGCACGTAACGAACTTAATCAAAAAAGCGTATATGGCCACAGGAGCCTTATACCCAATGATAGGAAACGGAAATCTAAGTTATCAAAATAAACTCCTAATTTATAAATCGGTCATCCGGCCGGGAATGCTGTATGCAGCACCCGTATGGGGATATGCCTGTAAAACTACAATAGACCTCCTAGAGACAAAACAAAACAAAATCCAACGGATTATCAGGAAAGCTCCCAGGTACTTAAGAAACTCGGTAATTAGGAATGACTTCAAAATAAAAACTGTTAGAGCCCAAATTAAAAAGCTAGCGCTTAAATTTTACAGAAATTTGCCATCCGTTCCAAACGAACTGTTATTCAATCTGCATGACTATGATCATCGCAAGGCCAAATCTCGTAAGAGACCCCGCGCTGTTCTAAACATCGATAATCGGAATTAAATGATCCCACCTCAAACATCTGATTTTAAAATAAAACTCGCGACTATTATTTTATAAAAAAAAAAAAAATATTCTAAACACTAAACTGCCAAAACGCTAGGTAACCCTTAGATCTGCATCAACCCCCCAAACTGCTTAAACTCTAAATGTGCAACAAACTGCCACACTAGGAGCTAGGACAAATAATAAAAAGTAGTAAATAAAAACCTCGAACCTCCAATTAGGGTCACTGAATTAATGTCACAGTTTGACGATAAGAACCACATATTGAAACTGGAGATTAAAGGCGCTTCGCGCCTGGTGCTCTGTCTTGTACGACACTACTTAAACTACATCTGTTTTTCTCTCTTTATGCTACAATATTATGTTATTATGCTGGATATAATTTTTTTTATGAAGCATCAATCAACCAAAAGTGTTATCTTTTTATTATGCATAATAACGCGTATTTCCTTTTAACAATAATCTAACATCATTTCAAGATTGTTTTATATCAACTTCAAGTATTATTTACAAAAATATCAAATTCTTATCTATCGTCTATAAGCTTACACGCTTAAAGAGTGCATATTTTATTAAATGCCTTGGAAAAGTTAACTTTAAATAATTTCTGAACAAATATTTGTGCACAATATCTTTGACATTCTAGGTACTCATTCGTATAACAAAATCACAAAAATCTGATGTGGGCAACACATGACTTTCCTTATATAATGCAATTAATTTACTAATTTTACAGTTAAAAAAAAAGGTTATTCTTATAGTAGATACTTATATTATTTCCAAGATATTGAATTTTCTTCAATTAGTCGTCATTTTCATTGATTTAGCGTCGTTTTTATCCATTTGGCGAGATTTTCGTTAATTTGGCAACATTTTAAAAAGTCGCCAAGTTGGCGACATTCCGCCAAAATCTCGCCAAGCGTTATGGACGAAGAAATAAGTTATTCTTACAGCAGATAAATGACTATAGGCGTTCAAATACAAAAGTATTACTCAAACTATCTTTCTTCATGAATAGAACGAGCTAGATCCACGAGAATGATGTCGCCAAATTTATCGCATCCTATTACATATGAAAAGTGAACATGTTTCTCAATAGGAAATATTTTCTTTTTATTCTATATGACTTTTTGATAATTTTTTTGAAAAATGTGCAATATCTCGAGAACGGTTCATGGTCGCGTTCTAAAATTTATGTCAATCGTTTTCTAATGAAAAATTACATAAGAAATGTCTATTTGCGTAACTTTATTAGCGGTTTTGATTTTTTGACGATTTTTTCAAAATTTCACTCGAAAATTTAGGGAGATTCTGACCATTCGATTACATATAAAAACAATAGACTTCCAGTGTTTACGGATTGTGATTTTTGTACCAAATTTCGTTCAAATCGGTCCTTTCGTTCGTCAGTTATCGTCTCCACAGACTCACTGACACACACACACATACTTTCACACACACACACACACAGACAGACATCACTTCAAAAATGTTTGATTCGTAATCAGAGGTGCTTGAAACGTGCTCTCCCGTCGAAAACTCGGATTCGAATTTTCGACCCTGTCACAATACTTTCCTTATACATTTTGTATATAAGGAAAGTAATAATGTGAACTTCTATGGGGAGTATTTAGTAACTATATAGTATTCTGTGATATGAAGTGCTACCATGCAGCTGACTTCTAATTCATTAAGGGTGAGCGTCAGTAAATCTTTTGCCCTATCCGCACTTTGTTAACGTTCGCAACACGTTTTTTGCCAAAATTCTGCTTAAACAGTTGCGAAATATATTCTGAAAGATAAAATGCAATGCTTGGATTATATTAAAACTAAATTTAATAGTCAATAAAACATAGAATATATCTTTTATTTTAATCCAAAATGTTTTTGGTGCTGCCATCTGTTGCCGTAATTTAATTCATACGGTTTATTTTTATTTTTTAATGAACATTTTTAAATATCTATTCCTTCTAATACAGTATTAAATACAAAAACAGATCATATATAATAATGCCACCACATTTGCGGAAGGATAATTTCTCATTCTATAAATTTGATAAGGGGATTTGAATGTACATCACTGAGGACTGCAACTTTGTCTTCAAGTTCCTTTGTCTTCAAGTTCAAGTTCAATTACGTTTCCGTGATTGTGGCATTATTATATATGATCTGTTGTTGTATTTAATAGCGTATTAGAAGGAATAGACATTTTAAAATGTTCATTATGAAATAAAAATAGTCGGTGTAAATTAAATTATGACAACAGATGGCAGCCCCAAAAATATTTTGAATTAAAATAAAAAATATATTCTATGTTTTATTGGGTATTTATTTTAGTTTTAATATAATCTAAGCATTGCATTTCATCTTTCAGAAAATATTTCGCAACTGTTTGAGCAGAATTTTGGCGAAAAATATGTGCCGTGAAAGTTAACAAAGCGCAGAAAGGGCAGAAGATTTATTGACGCTCACCCTTAAAGATCAAGCTCTTGAGAGAACCTAGCCTATAGAAGATGCTCCCAAAGGCTGTCATTGAAGATGAGATAACTGCACACTTGAACATATAAAGCTGACTCAAAAATTTAAATCTAATCTCAGATTCACAACAGCATTTCTATGAAGTAATTTAGATTATGAATGCTTTATATGGTATATTTATCAATATTTTAATGGTATATTGTATTAAATATTTGAGTGTACTACAAGCAACAGATTAAGGGATCACAGTGGGGTCCATTGTTTATGAGCGGCCAATGGGTGATATATTAGACAAAGCGTAAAGTTACGACATATTATAACTACATGCATCATACAATACTATTTACTAACTGTCATTTGTAATTGTAGCAAGGAAACATTAAAAATAAACTCAAAATATCTCAAACTCATGTTTGCAAGCTTTAAATATGTAGTAGAACACTTGAAATTAAGAGGTACTCGAATTAACACAAAATAATTCTGATGATTAAAATTATTTTAAAAATGCAAGATAAATTTACAATGAATCAGATGTTTTAAAATCCACCTAATCCAAAGCAAAATATCCAACTCGCTAAAAATTACATTGTGTGTTCAAATATGAATAATAGTTTGAATGAGTTTCGATAATTATACATATGTGAATAGAAGAAGACTAGCCGAATACCCGTTGAAAATCAACGGTATTGCAATAAGCAACCCCTGAATAATGTAAATTTTTTAATAATTCGCGTTTCACATTTATTCGACAAATCGAATATTTTGGTGTGCAGAACCCTCTAAAGAAGAAAATATTGGGAAACTAAATTTGCGCATTTCTTCCTTTCGAATTATTTACCCGTACACTACATTAAAGTCTATCTCATCCCGAGACACCCCTATATTATTATTTCTCCTTTGGAACTTTTTCTGTGAAGCACACCCATAAATGAACATTTTTGAAAAACTCTCTTTGTCTTGGGTTTTTTATCAGATGATTGGCTCATATACCTAATATCAAACCTCTGTCACATTTAAAAGGAAGTGTGCCTCATTTATTCCGAAAATCGAACACATTAGTGTGCGGCACCCCTTAAAGTAGCAAATATTGGAAATCTGAAATTTCATGCTTTCTTCCTTTCAAACTATCTACCCGTACACCAAATTTGAAGTCTCTATCCTATCGAGAAGCATTTTTTTTCTATCACTTCACTTTTCGAAAGTTTTTCTGTGTAGCACCCCCTTAATGAACATTTTTGTCAAACTGTATTCATGTTTGGTTTTTTTGTCCAATAGTTAGCCCATATACTAAATTTCAAGCTTCTATCACATTGTAAAGGAGGCGTTTTTCATTTGTTCGGCAAATCGAAAATTTTAGTGAGCGGCACCCCCTACAATAGCAAATGTTGGAAAACTGAAATTGCACACTGTCCTCCTTTCCAACTTTTTACCCGTACACCAAATTTGAAGTCTCTATCTCATCGTGAAGTAATGCTTTTCTAGCATTTCATCTTTCGAATGCTTTTGTGTGGAGTACCCACCTCCTTAACTATACATTTTTGAAAAACTCTATTCTTTTTGTGATTTCTATGAGATGATTCGCCCATATACCAAATATTAAGCATCTATCACCTTTTAAAAGGGGCGTTTCTCCTTTATTCCGAAAATCGAACATTTTAGTGTGCGACACCCCCTAAAGTAGAAAATTTTGGTAAACTGAAATTATACACTTTCTTCCTTCCAAACTATCTACCCTTACACCAAATTTGATATCTCTATCTCATTCCGAATTATGGTTTTTTATCAATTCACTTTTCGAAAGTTTTACTCTGGAGCACCCCCTTAAACGAACATTTTTGAAAAACTATATTTGTCTTGGGTGTTTCCATCAAATGATTAGCCCATATACCGAATTTCAAGCCTCTATCAAATTTTAAAGGATCGTTTTCTCATTTATTCTGCAAATCGAATATTTTGGTGTGCGGCACCCCCTTAAGTAGAAAATATTGGAAATCTGAAATTGCACGCTTTCTTCCTTTCGAACGATTTACCAATACACCAAATTTGAAGTCTCTATCTCATCGTAAAGCATGATTTCCTATCATTTCACTTTTCGAACGTTTTAGTGTGTGGCACCCCCTTAAGTAGAAAATATTGGAAATCGGAAATTGCACACTTTCTTCCTTTCGAATGATTTACCCATACACCAAATTTGAAGTCTCTGCCTCATCGCAAAGTATTCTTTCCTATCATTTCACTGTTCGAACGTTTTAGTGTGCGGCACCCCCTTAAATAGAAAATATTGGAAATCTGAAATTGCACACTTTCTTCCTTTCGAACGATTTACCCATACACCAAATTTGAAGTCTCTACCTCATCGCAAAGCATTCTTTCCTATCATTTCACTTTTCGAACGTTTTAGTGTGCGGCACCCCCTTAAATAGAAAATATTGGAAATCTGAAATTGCACACTTTCTTCCTTTCGAACGATTTACCCATACCCCAAACTTGAAGTGTCTATCTCATCGCAAAGCATGCTCTCCTATCATTTTACTTTTCGAACGTTTTGGTGTGCTGCACCCCCCCCCCCCCCTTAAGTAGAAAATATTGGAAATCTGAAATTGCACACTTTCTTCCTTTCGAGTGATTTACCCATATACCAAATTTGAAGTCTATATCTCATCGCAAAGCATGCTTTCCCGTCATTTGACTTTTCGAACGTTTTGGTGTGGGGCACTCCCCTCTATAGAACTTTTTCGAAAAATTCGATTTTTCCAGGGGGTTTTATCGAACGACCGAGCCGTGTACCAAATTTGCAAGTCTCTATCTATTCGGGAAGTGCCTAAAAAAAGCGTGACAGACAGACGGACACTTTTCAATTAGTATATATAGATGCTTTACTGACATAGGAATGTTTCCATCCGAAATACGAAGGGGGCAAAAAAAAAAAAAAAAACTGCGAATCTCCGTGTTTTAGAACACATAAATAACAAACTAATGAAAATTCCCTTTCTTAAATACATTATCAAATAATTTATCACATTCTGTTTCACATTGAAAGTAGACCAACCAGCAATACAGATGCAGCGTGAAAGCGATAGCTGCTATCACAGAATACTATATCTCTGTGGTGAGTCCTATGTAGCGAAAGCAAAACACTCTACTTGTCTATTTCAATTAATGCGTCACTACCGTTGAAGGGGTAGTGTACTTGAGCTTTACGCCATTTCGTGCTTGCTTATCTAGAGAAATTTTACATTTTACACAATATTTTAAAAGTTTTTTATGGTAGATAAAAGAACAGTTTTTTAAGTTTATATGGAAGCAGTCTGAGCATTAGACCATAAACACAGAATACTATATTCAGAAGGTTCACTCCCATAGGACCCTATGGCAACATTTTTAACATGGGATGCCGTATAGACACTAGAGCTCCTGAGTTGGACCCAATGTCTATTGAAAGGTAAGGTTGGCCAAAGATTGTACGCCAACAGCTGGAATTCTCCCCTCCTTTCGCGACTGATGTCACTAGTCCCCAAAACACGTCCGTAGCCCGTTGCTGTCATAAGAAATACATTGAATACTGCAGCAATTTTCTTAATTTAAATATACATCATATAGCATATTGAAATTTTTACCGAGTAAATGATAGATTAGATTTCATTATTCATATATAAGAATATAATATTAAATAAAACTAGTTACGGTAAATTTTATTTAGGACTGTATTGTTAGAGTTGCTTTTAAGCATCTCTAACGATGACATTAGCAATTGAGCTGTTTAAACTATGCTAAAATATTTTCTGCATTTTAAAATTGTTATTAGTTTTTCTTTAATAAGTGATAGTAAAATATCGGAGGATTTAGCTAAAATACAAGACACTATTATTCTATCTGCGACTAGAATAATAAGTCAAAAACACCTGTCCATTTTTATCGAACTGCTTTAAAGTATCATACTTGTAGACTTGATATGATAAAATAAACTAGACGACAGTGAATGACTTGCTGAATGTAATTCAAAAATAGTTTTCAGAATTATAGAAATAAATAAATATGTGACGTCCTTAAAGATTTCGGGCAGAAAAATGTTCGTATTATTATTTTTTTTTTCATAATGAAATTGATATGTGTACGAAATCCAATTATTTAAAGATTTCTCTGAATGCAAACAAATGTGAAAATCATATTTTGTACGATACAAAAGGTCAGTACAATTGTTTTCTTTAATTATGTATTATTATTGTTTCATGATGGTCAAAAAATTGAATTATTCAAGAAATTAAATGAGCACCGAATTTCATATAACGATAGGCAATTTTTGAATATGGGTACTTCATGATAAAAAAAAATTTAAAAATTAAAAAAAGTAAAGAGAAAGGACGAGATATTGATTAAATAAGTTCAGTTGTGACCAGATTTTGAAAATGCCTTTCATAAAGGAACATCAACCGAAATTGTGCCTTATTTACGCTATATGTTTAAAAATCAATGAAAACTAACACGTCCAACCAGTCAGTAGGTTTTAAACAATTGCGTCGACAGAAAAAATGGGGGGGGGGGGGGGGGGACGATAATGAAATGAGTTGTTTCCTATTTCTCCTAATATCCTTCCTTCTAACTTCAATAGTTTTCCATAGGTTTCTGGGGGGGGGGGGGGGGGGTTATCTCCCAATACCTCTTTAGTGACTTTACTAGATTTGATCTCACGATCTTTCAACTAATTCTGGTGTTACAAAGATTAGTGATCAAATGACTGGGTTACGGATTTTCTCCTATGGGAGAGAAGGATAATTTTAAAAATGGCCATTCTATAAAGGAGGAATGCCGTCATGGAGGACTTTTTAAGGGAAGCTGTGTCACATTCATGTTACATGTTAGGAAAACCATGAAAACCTAACACACGCAGCCCGTCAATTCCTAACTACTAGGTCATGAGTAAACCTTAAAATTTAAAGCTCTCTCTCCATTGCTTATTTTTCATTTCTTCACGTGAATGGCCAGAAATTCTTTCAGCTTTTTTTTTCATGGCGTTTCTTTTCATCTCTTCATTTATGTGCCTTATTCGAAAGAAGGTTCTGGTTCTGGTATATGTTCTTACAACATCAAGATCTATTTCAGGAAATTGTTCTTTTATTTTCAGTTGAAGGTTCTCTAAAATATTTCTTGAATTAGAAATAAAATTTCCGTGTAGTTTTAAAAAAATATCTTATAATTTGGTGACTGTTTCTACCCAGGTATCATGTGAAACAATTAAATCACTTCATAAAGATTCAATCCATTTTTTGTCATTTTCGGATGTTGATTCCACTAGATATGAATAAGTTCCTAACTGCGCTTATTTGTGACGATATGCCAAATATCCTGCAAAAAAAAAAAAAAAGCAAGGCTTCTTTTTCATTTACATCAGGCCTGAAATGAATGTCATGTTGAGGCTCAATATCTGCAGTGATGCTGACTGCATCGTCTTTTTCTTCTAATTTGAAAAATAAAGTCGCAGGTGTTTGATCTTGGTCATTTTTAACATTTGTATTTATTGGCATAGGAAGTTTAGACCCAAGCAATAATGTTTTAAGTCGGGATTTGAAATCAGTAGCAAGAGGATGGTTATAAAATCGTCCAAGACCTCTAATTTGGGAAAATATATTTTCTAAAGCATCTTGATTGACTCTACTTGTCATTATGTATTTAATATTATTTTCTTTCATGTCATCATAAAGTCCTTTTAAGCTTGCTCTTGAAACAAGAATGCCTTTTTGGAAAGGCAATATTGAAGTTTTAGAAATGACTCTGAGTTCCGTAATATCCGCTTGCATTTGGTCATTTATATTATTTTCAAAAGCTGAGCGCTTTGAATTATTTTCATTATTAGGAACGCGAGAGTTAAAAACATCGAAAAACGCATTTACTGTTTCTAAAAAAGTAGATATAATAGTTTTCTCGGCTCTATGTCTAACTTTTTCCCACGCTTCGGAAAGGTCCGGCTAGGGACCAGTGACGTCAGTAATTCCAAGAACTCTGGACAGGAGTAGGTTGCCAGAAACGAATAGCCTACCTCTCTTACTTCCATTTACCTTGTATCTTACGAGCGCCAGGTGTCGTTATTGAGACCCAGACCGTCCGACCTACCAGAAAGGTGTTGTTGTTGTTGTTGAAACCCAGACCGTCCGACCTACCAGAAAGGTGTAAGGTAACTGTTTGGACGGTCGGGAAGTGCCACCCAATTTAGACCGGAACCCAGTGGGGGAGGCATCCACAGGGACCGTACCCTCCTTCCCCTACCACCAACCTCTCGGAAGGACTTTCGGACCCACATGTTTAACGTGATCGTACTCCGCATGAACACGGCGGTAGTTTTGGCAGTGGCTGGAATCGAACCCGGGCCTACCGAGTGCAACTCCAGCGCGCTAACCAATGGGCTACCGCGCCCCTACCAGAAAGGTGTAAAGAAACTGTTTGGACGGCCGGGAAAAGCCACCCAATTTAGACCGGAACCCAGTGGGGTAGGCATCCACAGGGATCGTACCCTCCTTCTCGTACCATCAACCTTTCCTAAGGACTTACGGACCCACATGTTTAACGTGATATTACTCCGCGTGAACACGGCCGCAGTTTTGGCAGCGAAAGGAATCGAACCCGGATCTACCGAGTGCAATTTCCGAGCGCTAACCACTGGGCTACCTTCCTCTCCTTACGAGTGCTAGCGTCGTCTATGCGACATCCCATGTTTAAAATGTTGCCATAGGTTCCTATGGGAGTGAGCCTTCTGAATATAGTATTCTGTATTCTATACTTTACCGTAAACTTTAAAAACTTTTGTGTTTTTAGTTTTGGATTCTATACTTTACCGTAAACTTTAAAAACTTTTGTGTTTTTAGTTTTGGAAGACATATGCTTGAGACTATGATTGTTACACGTTACTGTAGTGCAGATATTTAAATTTATGAAACAATTTTTTAAGAAATATTTCTGGTACTTAAGCTGCTATATTACAATTTTCGTAACACGGTAACGCATTCCATGCTTAGTCTTTTGAGACCTAGAATCAAATCAGCTGAGATGCTGTCTATGGGGTACGAGTTTAAGTAATGAAGAGGAAATTCTTGAATGTATCCTCCTCTTATTACAATACGATCTTCTGACCTTTTGTTATCTGATTATATTTATGTTTTTGAAATTAAAAAATGACCATCTAATGTGAGTTAGATGGCAATTTTTGTAATTTGCATTTTATTTATGTAAGAAACAAATTCAGACTAAAATTTTAGGGGCTTCAAAGGATAAAATATCGCAAAATTCCAAATGTGTGACCATGTATTATATGTATAAATTCTATAATATGATCTCATATAAAGATCTAAAAACATAATTAACAGAGATAAAATTATACACTTTTGGGTAATGCAAAGAGTGAGTGATCACTACAGAAAAAAGAACGTGAGTAAAATAACTAGGCGGGGTTTACTTGTCTTCAATAGATGAAAATTTCAGACTAGGTATTATTTTTCTTCGACCCAGACCGTCCGACCTACCCGAAGGTATAAGGCCGGCAGGGAAGTGCCATCCAATTTAGACCGGAACCCTGTGGGGGGGCGACATCCACAGGGCCCAAACCCTCCTTCACCTACCATCAACCTCTCGGAAAGACTTACGGACCCCGCATTTAACGTGTCCGTACTCCGCGTGAACACGTGGACGGATTGGACAGAACTGGGAATTGACCTCGGATCGCCTGAGTGCAATCCTCACGTGCAATCCACTGGGCTGTCTCACTCTTAGACCAGGTTTTGTAATAGCTGCTTTTCTGTGATAAAGTGAAACATTCTTTTGATTTGAATGAGAGACACTAAAAACGAACGATTGTGCGCATGAACAACCATAGAACTTTTCCCTGGTGTGTGTGTGCGTGTGGGGGGGGGGGATATTGAAGACCCAGACCACTTGACTCACCCTAAGGCTTGAGTAGCAATCTGGGGGATGGGGGATGTCAAACCACTTACGTCAATAGAACAAACTCAAGGATAAAATATACAACATCTACTAGGATGATGTCCACCTCAGTATTCTGAAAATTCCCCTCCGAGCTGCCGTACAGAGAGGACCTGTTTTCTTCCGCTCCTGCTCTCGAACTGGAAATGCTGCTTTCTCCCCCCGACTGTGCAGGGACCGCGCCCGCTGCCGATGCCGTGCCGCCTGACCCGGTTGTACACCACGAGGCCAGCAACGTTCCACGTGTTGACTCCCTTGCTGAATTAATGGATCTCACAGCTTCCAGCATTGACGATACCATCAACAACTTTACAGACGATCCTGCCAAAGCCGTAGTTACCCTGAGGAAAATGATCAAAGAGCTCAACTTCCAGCTCCGAATGCTCTCCAACGTACAGGGCAAAGACGAGAGAGACAGCCTGGCCCATTCAGAAGGACTTTTGAAAGGACTGGTTGAACGTTTTGACTTTCCTACCTATGGTGAGACCTGTCGGAGGCTTCCCTCCGGCAGTTATTCTATGTCTTTTGCGCCTCCCGACCAACCCTCTGCCTCTTAAACCTCGACAAAACCAGACAATCCTAACTTGTCATCCATCAATCCTGCATTGCCTAGTAGCTCTAGAAAGCACCCACGTGGTGTTGACGATGAGGGCTTTCAGCAACCGCCTAAGAGGCACACCGCCAGCAGACAGTCTGCTATGCTGCTCAATAACCCCCCCCCCCCCTTAAACTGAAAGTAATGATAACCCGGACGTTCCTACGCCGGATTCTGAAATTGTTGTTGTTAATGGTGACGCACCTAAAAGGGAGCGCCCCCCCCCCCTTCTTCGTTGCCGTGACAACCAATTGGTCACAGCTGCTCATCGACCTTAAGAAAATCATCGAAAATCTTTCTAGCAAGCTCACCAGCTCCGGTGACTTCCTCAAAATTCATGTCAATACTCGGAATGAGTATATTACAATCCAGAGATTCTTATTAGACAAGAAGGTGGAATTCAAGTCTTACCTCTTGGACGACCAAAAGCCTCTTAAAATTGTAATTCGTGGCTTACCGATCTGTACTGATGTAACCGATATATCTAGAGAGTTGGAGTGCTTGGGGTTCAGACCCATCTGCGTCACTCAGCTAGACAGAGGCCCTAAGGCCAGCAGGATTAATATGCCTTTATATTATGTACAGATTGCTAAGACCCCCCTCAAATGAGAAAATCTACTCTCTTGCAAACTTATTTAATACTGTAATCCAGATAGAGAAATATCTAGGCCCCAAACAGGTCGTCCAATGTTTCCGTTGCCAAAGTTTCTTCCATACGAGCAACGGATGCCATCTCCCCCCCCCCCCAACTGCGTCAAGTGTGCGCAGCCCCATCTTACTAAGGAGTGTAAAAATACTTACGAAATCCCCTGCAAATGCATTAACTGCGGAGGAGAGCACTCTGCCTCCTACCGAAACTGCCCCAGGTTTCCGAAATTAACCCCCCCCTCCTCGAATTCCACCTTCGTCAGCAAGCTTGCCAACCCGCAACGCTCATATGCGAATGCTACAGCTGGACGTAGCGAGGCGCCCAAAAAGACTGTTTCAGTCAATCCAAAATTATCAGCACCCTAAGGAGCCTCCACTAATCAAGCTGAAACTGATAACTTTCTAAATTATCTCTTCCGTTTCGAAGACAGATTCGGAATGGATGTCAACAATAGGGCATTTAAGAATGCCCTCCCCGCCCTTCGGTCTGCTTCCACCGAGATAGACAAAGTCAATATTATATACGAGAGCGTCTTTGCTCTCGCAAGACAAGGTTAACCTCCCCCCCTCTCGGCCATGGTTTTGCGCGCTAGAAACTTGAATGCTCTTACCATTGGCATCTGGAATGCCAATGGACTTAGAGGTAAAATCAGTGAAGCTAGGGACTTTTGTATAGCATATAACTTAGACCTGTTTTTGGTCCAAGAGACCCACTTTAGTCCAGGGAGATCTTGCAAGATTGCTAACTATGACTTATACCATGACGACAGGCCTCTAGTTAGCAATCACCCCTCTGGTGGCACTGCAATCTACGTTCGCAGCGGCATCCCGCACTCTAGTCTCCCCTCATGTTGGTGGGGGAAGCTACCATCGTCCAGATTTCTCTGCCGAACAACCCTGCGCTGACCATTGCGTCTGGTTACTTTCATCCAAGAGCTCAAGCCAGCCCTGTCATTGCAGACCTGCAGCCTCTCTTCAAGATCTCGCCCCATGTAATAGTCGCTGGTGACTTCAATGCCAAGCACCAAGCCTGGAATTGCCCTCGTTCTGACGCTCGCGGCTTCAAGCTTAAACGCTGGGCCGACGAGCGCAATTATGAGTTCGTGGCTCCGGGTGAACCCACCCATATGGATAATGTCATTGACTTTGCAGTCACCAGCAATGTTCCTTACACCTATTGCATGGAGGCCTTCAACGAGCTCCCGTCTGATCATCTCCCAGTTATCTACACTCTAGAAATGGACAAATATTGTCTGAGGAACTCCGCCAAGCTGTTCACCGACTGTAAGAAGTTCATGGACCTCCAGGCTGAAGAGCTCCCCCCCCCCCGTTGCTAGCTCCACGGACCAACTGGATGCGGAAATGGGCAATCTCGAGGCAATGCTTCGTAATGCCTACTCCGCATCCTCTCGGCCCAAGAGCAACAAGGTTGATCATTACAAGCTGCCACAGGACATCAGTGAGATGATCAAGGACCGAAATTAGCTTCGAAGAGACTGACAGGCTAGCAGGGACCCTGTCATCAAGCGAGAGTTAAACTACGTCAGATCACAGGTAAGATCTCGCATCAAGGCTTTCACTTGTGCACGATGGAACACTTATGTTGAGTCCTTAACGACTGATAACAACACCATTTGGAGGGCAACCTCACGTTACCGTAGGCACAAAACACACATTCCGACCCTTGAAGTTCCCAACTTCAGGGCCACTTATTATACACAAAAGGCTGAGCTGCTTGCAGGCAGTCTTAGAAGTCAGTTTGAACCACACCACGACATAATCGATCCTAGGACGGTTGCGATCGTGGATGCCAAGGTTGAACAGTTCATCTCAACACCTACCCTTTGCTCACTGACTGATGTCACCTTCGACGAACTCCGGCCTCGTCTTCAAAATCTCAAGAAGAACAAAGCTCCTGGGAAGGACCTTATCACTTCGACCATGCTCAAAAACCTGCCTTCTCTGCTCTACAATTATATTGTTAAACTCTTCAACCTCCTCCTTCGTCATACTATTTTCCTGGGGCTTGGAAGGTGGCCATTGTTGCCCCCTCCCCAAGCCAGGTCTTGACCATTCGCTTCCGGTCAATTACCGTCAGATCTCTCTTCTCTCTGGTCTTTCGAAACTCTTTGAGTTTGTTTTAATGCGTCGCTTGGACGAGTTCTGCAACCTGAGGAATATTGTCATTCCTGAACAATATGGGTTCAGGAAGAAGCACTTCACTCAGCACCAGATGTTGCGGGTTGTGGAGCTCGTCCACGAGGCGCGTAGCAATCGCGAGATTCTCGGCCATTGTCTTTCTGGATCTGCAGAAGGCGTTCGATAAGGTCTGGATCAACAGCTTGTTGTTCAAACTCATCAAACGCTCCTTCCCTCCAAATCTCGTCCACATCTTGCATTCTTACCCCTCTGGTCGAAGTTTTGCCGTCCGGTCTCCAACGTCCTCTCCTCTCCCAGGAATGTTCTCAGCGGGGTCCCGCAAGGTTTTCTTGTTGGACCCAAACTGTTCAACCTTCACATTAATGATTTCCCACGTTCCTCCGGTGTCTCCCTTGGCCTATATGCCGATGACACTGCCCTGTTCACACATCACAAACAGACACAAATCGTGCACGAAACTCTGCAAAACTACCTCAACGTTCTGACGCAATGGTTGACCAGGTGGCGCATCAAAGTCAATGTGGGTAAGTGTGCTGCTGTCACCTCCCCCCCCCCCGACAAACCCCTTCCACTAATCTCATCTTAAACAACCAGCCTATTCCCTGGCAAGATAGCTACAAGTACCTTGGAGTATACCTCGATTCCAAATTTACGTGGAAACTTCACATTTCTGAGACTTGTAAGAAAGTGAAGTCTTCACTCGCCCAGCTTCGCCCCCTGTTGGCTAGGAATAGCCGCCTGTCCATCCATAATAAGTTATTGCTATACAAGTCCTGTATACGTCCCATTATGACGTACGGAGCCCCTATTTGGGGCACCGCAGCGGAGACTCACCTTAGGAAGCTTCAAGTCATTCAAAATAACGCTCTGCGTTCGTTTGCTAACCTGCCGGTCTACGTCCAATTAGAAGTCCTGCACAGAGACCTCAGAATTAGGCCGTTCTTGGAACATGTCAAAAAGCTCTCTCTAAAATTTCACAGAGGTCTGAGAAGCGTAAATAACCCTACGCTTGACAGTATCCCGCGCTATCGGCCGGGTAACCCCCGAGCGCCCCCTGTCGTTACTTGCTCGATCGTTGCGCGATATCTTCTTCCGCCCTAAAAAGCGGATCCATCCAGCATAGTCTTATGTGCTCTCTCCTTCGTTGCAGACTATACCCGCTATACTCCTTCCTTGCTTTTGGGAACTCGCGTTTAGTTGGCAAGCTCTTCCCCTCTTCCGCTACTAGGCAAAGCCTCAAGCTCAAAGCCCTGCCCCCCTGGGGCGCCCCTCGTCTATCTCCCTCTATTTCTCCTCTTCTGTTGGGAACCCGCTTGGGCCTCAACACTTTCCCCTTCTGAAGACTTGAGGAAGGGCGTGACATCGGTCGCTGCCCCCCCCCCCCCCAAGCATGTCTTAGTCATTTAATTTCCTTTTAGTACTTCCTTTTTCTGTATCTTTTCCTTTTAGCTTGAAGTTTAAAGTGAGGATTCCTTTCCTCTCCTGGGCACTTCACCAACCCCCGTCCTTGAGTTGATGTCCACCTTTGTGACCTTGAACGTTCAAGATGGGTAAAGTGCCCCGCTTGCCTTCTCCTATGGGCACCCATGATTGCTCGCCCTAACTTCCAAAGGGGATATCAATAGTTTTATTACTTTTCATGTGGTTTGTGTTGAATTTTCGAGAGATTGAAAATGGAGCATCATAAGTTCTGGGTGATGGAAATCAATAGTAATCAAGTTCCATTGGAAAAGGGTAATATTTAGTATTCTAAAGTACAACACACAGGACCAAAATCAATTGCTATGGGTATGGTGATCGATTATGTGCAAGCAGTCTACTCTATGCACATGACCGATGTATGGTGCCCGTACTTTTAAAATTACAAATTGAATCTGACAATTACGACTTATCTCTAACAGCCTAGTTTAAATGAACATGCTAGTTTAGTTGATTCCAAAGAATCTTTAGTTTTTCTATTTATTGTGATAGGGTTATAGATTTTATACTTTTCAAAGTAAGTTGATTATTTTCTGCAGTATAATGAGTAACTTGTTTAGTTTTAAATTATAATTATAGAGTTTTTTTTTTTACATAGATATTAATAAAAACAATTACCTATCACGAAATTAACATTAGGCAATTTTTCCCCCTAATAGTAAGGCTACTAAATATACCGGCCTGGCGCAATAGCAGCCATCTTGACTCCCAGTTGAAGCTATGCCTGTATATGACGAAAAGATGGTTATTAGCGCGACATTTTCTTCGGTTGCCGTGGAAATCACAAACCTCACTTCAAATGCAAAGGTTTGATTTTATAAACATGACTGAAACGGCGGAATTGATCTGCCATTTATTGGATTCTTTCGCAGTTTGGTGTTGCCGGCTGCCTTTGGAAGCTTTTCCAAATCGGAAGGCATCTATTACCGATAGGCTATGAACGACGTCACTAAATTTCCTTGAACGCCACTAGATTCTGTATGTACAGCACAGTGTAAAATCTTTGCGCAATATGTTTACGCCTGGATAATGACACTTAAAATTCTGATGTGGGCAGCACATGACTTTCCCTGCAGACTTATATCCACGTTCTCTTTATTTTAATTGAATTTATTTCACTTTTAATTCAATTTTCTTTCTCATTCGGTAACCGGACTTATTTTCAAAGGTGGCGTAGAGAAAATACGAAAAACTAAAATATCTCGAGATCGGCTAGTCCTAGTGTAATGGGGTTGGCCTTATTCTTTTCGTCGTTAAAAATTGCGTATTAAACGAGCATTTAATGGATATATTTGAGTATACCTAGTTCTTTAGTTTAGATTTTTGCGGGCCATTTTGCAAAAACAGGCAGGTTATTTTTTTCCGAATCGTACCAAAATCTAATCAGTACCAAGGTAACCCACAAGTGACTCATCTGTCGAATTTTTTTGAAATTCGGTCCATTAGTTTTTTAGTTAGATTGGATACAAAATCTGCACAGACAGACAGACACACAGACACACACACAGACGTCACGCTAAAAATGGTTTTTTCGTATTCTGGAGGTCTCGAAACGTGTAGATCAGTGGAAAACTCGAGTTGCGATTTTCGGCATGATTCCAATACTTTCCCTATACATTACAATGTATTGCAGGGAAAGTAAAAAATCTGATGTGGGCAGCACATGACTTTCCCTGCAGACTTATATTAATGTTCTCTATATTTTAATTAAATTTATTTCACTTTTAATTCAATTACCGTTCTCATTCGGTAACCGGGCTTATTTTCAAAGGTGGCGTAGGGAAAGTAAGAAAAACTAAAATATCTCGAGAACGGCTAACCCTAGTGTAATGGGGTTGGTCTTATTCTTTTCATCGTTAAAAATTACGTATTAAATCAGCATTTAATGGATATATTTGAGTATACCCAGTTTTTTATTTTAGATATTGGCAATTTTTGCGGACCATTTTGCAAAAAAAGGCAGGTTATTTTTTTCTGAATCGTACCAAAATCTAATCAGCACCAGGGTGACCAATACGTGACTCATCTACCGAATTTTGTGAAATTCGGTCTATTAGTTTTTCAGCTACAGTGGATACAAGCTTTAGCGGGCCATTTCACAAAAAAGGCGGGTTCTTTTATTCCGAATCGTACCCAAAACTAATCAGCACCAGCCCCGCCCACAAGTGACTTACCTACAAAATTTTGTGAAATTCGGTCCATTAGTTTTTTAGTTAGAGTGGATACAAAATCTGCACAGACACACAGACACACAGACACACACACAGACGTCACGTTAAAAATGGTATTTTCGTATTCTAGAAGTCTCGAAACGTGTAGATCCGTCGAAAACTCGAGTTGCGATTTTCGGCATGATTCCAATACTTTCCCTATACATTACCATGTATTGCAGGGAAAGTAAAATTAACAAACTATTTTTAACTGTAATAAATGCTTGTGTTTTGGCCACTCCTCTCAAAGTTTTATTTGAACTAACGACTTCTTGATCTGAGTCAGTAGCGTCAGAGGGTTCCTATTCCGGGCATGACTGACTTCGTTTTTACTTTCCTTGCAATACATGTTAATGTATAGGGTAAGTATTGGAATCATGTCGAAAATCTCAACTCGAGTTTTCGACGGATCTACACGTTTCGAGACCTCTAGAATACGAAAAAAACTATTTTTAGCCTGACGTCTGTGTGTGTGTCTGTCTGTCTGTGCAGATTTTGTATCCACTCTAACTAATAAACTAATGGACCGAATTTCATAAAATTTGGTAGATAAGTCACTTGTGGGCGAATCTGGTCATGATTAGTTTTGGGTACGAATTGGAACGAAAGAACCCGCCTTTTTTTGCGAAATGGCCCGCAAAAGATTGTATCCACTCTATCTGAAAAATTAATGGACCTAATTTCACAAAATTCGATAGATAAGTCACTTGTGGTTCACTCTGATGTTGATTAGATTTTGGTATGATTCGAAAAAAATAACCTGCCTTCTTTTGCCAAATGGTCCCTCAAAACTCGTCAAAATCTAAAATAAAAAACTACGTATGCTCAAATATATCCATTAAATGCTTGTTTTATACGTAATTTTTAACGAAGAAAAGAATAAGACTAACCCCATTACACTAGGACTAGCCGTTCTCGAGATATTTTCGTTTTTTCGTATTTTCTCTACGGCACCTTTGAAAATAAGCCCACTTACCAAATGACAACAATAATTGAATTCAAAGTGAATTAAATTTAATTAAAATAAAGAGAACGTAAAAATAAGTCTGCAGGGAAAGTCATGTGCTGCCCACGTTAGATTTTTTTTATTCTGGCTCTGCGCATATGAGAGTAGCAAACGCGAGCATTTTGCTTTCGCCGTCTCCGAAAAGACCGAGAATCTCTTTGGACGTCACTGAAGAAGGTGTGTACAGCACAATTAAAACTATGCTTGCAAGTTGTTTATGTCTGAATATTAATAAACAATTTTTAATTGTAATTATGGAAACTTGCTGTGCTTTGGCAACATTTCTCCTACTCCGTTGCGTCATTAATGACGAAATGCTACTCTCGCGACCTCAGGCTGACAAATTTTTGAATGACTGCCTGCCGGGATCATAGGAACCCCTGATTAGCATAGCTTAAGATTTTTGACTGGTACTTATTACAAGTGAGTGAGATTTATATTCAAATTCTCTCTTTCAATACATATTACTTTTCGATAAGTAAAATAATATAATGCAACATAAAAAATGCATGAAATCATGAGATTTTAAATTGCTATATATGTCAGATGAATACATACATGATACAGCATTTTATATGTTTTCATATTTCTAAATTGGATCAACCTTTGCAACCATCAAAATAAATATGAAGTAGAAATAAATTTATTATTAGCAAGTGACAGAAAAGGTATATAACTATAAAGAGGTAGGACTAACAAAATTGAACAATTCAAAAGTGCACTGAAAATGGGTGAAAAATAAATTTGGAACATAATACGCTTAGTTGAAAATCACTGTAATTGACAATATCCTTAAACAATTTTGTATATTAATTATTTACAAATACTATGAAAACTTAATATCTTATACTATGAAAAATTCATATCTTATAGTTACAATATGCTAAAAATATACTAGAAATATAATTAATCGCTTTTGTAAAAAATATTCCCATGTAACAGGTGATTACCAAAGCGAAATCCGGTTTATTTCTTCTAAAACTTCCAAATATGCAAGCGGATGCTTCGCCGTATTGATATCGAGATAAAGTCTACTTCACTAGCTACTAAGTTTAAATAGTAGTCATCATTAGTATATTATCACAAGTATAGCATGTTGTACTCTTTATTTTAATGCGCTTGAAAAAATCTTTCGATTGATACAAAGTTTGACAATGTTCCTTCGGGGAGAAATTATCCCCTCCTTCCCTCCCCTAAGGGGTTTAATGACGTCACAAGCACAATAATTGTATCGCTCATATTTTTCACTACAATGACTGAAACAATTAAGTTTCGTGATCATTAAATCATAAATAACCTCTCTTATGCAAGATTGAGCCAAATGCTATCTTATGCTGCTATGTTAGATAAAATATTGAAGTTTTGATTCGAATTTCAAAACATTCTATCTAGTTCTATATTTTTCATTAACAAAGCTGAATATAAAGTTTTGCGAAAATTTGTATTTGTTGCAGATATTGTGTTCACAAGAAATCGACCACAGCCGGACAGAGTTTCTTTAAAATGAATAAAAGCCTATTGCAACCATGGAAAATTATTTGAATACATTTCTAAATAAATTTGTATCAAATTTGTAAAAATTAAATACTCTCAGTCATATGCATGTGCAGTATTATTTTCTGATTAGCGCAAATGTTTGTACACCCAAAATGCACACAATTTCTCTCATATACACTCTATGGCTAATAGTTTTGTACCTGATCGTCCTTGTAACTCAAACAGTAACATAATTAGAGAGCGAACACCAACTAAATCTACGGCCAACTAAATCTATATGTAGAAACGGAAAAACTATTTTAATACAAGTTTAAGAATGAATTTAGAATTTACAGATAATTCTTATGCTTTATGCTTATCTCTATTTGTCTTTAAAATGATATGAGCGAGTTCTGCCTGCTAGCAGTCACTATATATAGCAATCGGTTTCTATAACAATAAGTAGGTAGCTCGTTGCACGGGTGCATTAAAAGTGGATCAAAGTTTAGAGTGAGCAGATCGAGTGGGCCCATAGTAGAGTAGAAAATGCAGTGTGAAAATTGCATCAAAATCGGAGCAAGAGTCACTAAGATAGATAAAAATATAAATATGAAAAAGAGGAGGGTCTCCCCTCTTCCACCACGGTTGTTTCATATTACATAATAACAGACGATGTTTGTGTGTCGACGTGTGTGTGTAAGATCTGTAGCGGAAAATGTAAACATCGTACGGCCTTGAAATGTCGTGCACGGATATTTCAGGAACCAAGGCGATGCATTTTTGTAAAACCGAAATATGAAATTGAGGCTACTTAAAGTAAAAGTTACGCCCAGAGGGTTGATATAATAAGGTTGTATATCTAAGTGATTGCCACCAGCAAAATCTAAATCAAATTTATTTTGTATTTATATGTACCAAATTAAGATTTTAGCAGTAAGTTACATTTCAGTTCATTTGTGTTCAGTGTTTAAATGTATAACCTTGTGGCAACTTGGCGTCGCCGTGGTCCCGAACCAGGGACCTGATGCTTCGTAGACCGACACTATAATCACTGAGCAAAAGCTAGCTCCTCCTCTGTTCTTATAATTCGGTTACTGGCTCGTGTGGCATCTTTGTTGTGGCAATTTGGCGTCGCCGTGGTCCCGAACCAGGGACCTGATGCTTCGTAGACCGACATTATAATCACTGAGCAAAAGCTAGCTCCTCCTCTGTTCTTATAATTCGGTTACTGGCTCGTGTGGCATCTTTGATAGATGTCTTTGCTGCCGCAACCTGCATTTTGTTATATGTATTCAACAGCCAAAATAATACAGCAGTATCCTTTGCCTAGCTGACAAATTTTGTTTAAGGAATAATTAGATATTTTATTACATATTCAGAAGTTGTGGGCGCGGTAGCCCATTGGTTAGCGCGCTGGAGTTGCACTCGGTAGGCCCGGGTTCGATTCCAGCCACTGCCAAAACTGCCGCCGTGTTCATGCGGAGTACGATCACGTTAAACATGTGGGTCCGAAAGTCCTTCCGTGAGGTTGGTGGTAGGGGAAGGAGGGTACGGTCCCTGTGGATGCCTCCCCCACTGGGTTCCGGTCTAAATTTGGTGGCACTTCCCGACCGTCCAAACTGTTACCTTACACCTTTCTGGTAGGTCGGACGGTCTGGGTTTCAACAACAACAACATATTCAGAAGTTGTATACATTTTATTTACATATGCTAAGAAGAATGTTGAAGTCATAATTATGGGCATATATTTTTATACATGAAGAATTTGGTTTTTGCCTCAGTTTCGGTTTTAATTGGTTACATAATTCATTAAAAACGATTCCTAAGGGTTGGTGCAGTAGACAAAAGCATCTCCTTAATTAATATTTCAACTGTCTACACGTAGCTAATATGGAGCCCTGAATGGTTTACTGGTATGCAAAAAATGTACTAAAGAATATCTCATCTTTCTAAATATCATGTCTTATGTTTGAAAGTAATGCATCACACTATATTTAGAATGTTTTGTTATTATTATCAACCCTTTGTAAGAATAATAGGCAGTTTTTTTTTTTTTTTTTGTTCTTTCACTTTATAATCAGTGCAATAATTTATTCTTAAAATACTTCTCAAAGTGTATTTGTTAAAATCTAATGCACACATTTCACATTACTCATCAAACTGCCATATTGTTTGAATTTTTATAGGTAGGAAAAGTTAAAGGGGAAGTTAAAATGTAAAAAATAGCCAAATTATTATATTTTCACACTTTAAGTAGTTCATGTATATTTTGTTTAAAATCTGTTTAGGCTAAGTTGTATATGTGTCATGCTGTTCTGTGTGTTTGTCGCTGACCTATGCAACTTCCCCATTAATCATTGTTTAAATAAACCTGGTTCAATTATTCACATTCCTTCTAAAAGTTTTAGTGGAAAATAGTATATTTTTATAGTCATTAATTTCTGTTTAGTCTTAAAAATTGGAAAAGTTCATTTATGTCTAACATGTTTTTTAAAATCCTGCATTTGTAATTCATATTAAGTATATTTATTTTTGGATACCATTGTATACTTTTATTTGAATTCTTTGTTTTTGCATATCCATAAGTAAAAAAAGTACCCACTAATTTATCCCAATAAAATTTAAGCACTTTTAAGTTTATATTCCTTAAGGAAAATAAATAAATGTAATTGTAACACTTAAGTGTTACAATTTTAGGAATGTTGCAGTGTTCCATGCTGGCAAGTTATCATTTCCAAATCCATGGCTGGCAAGTTTCCTGTTTAAATTGTTATTCTACTGTTAATCTAGTTAGGTTAAAAATATTATTTAATATTTTGAAATAAATTATCTTTTCACCTACTGTTAATCTGTTTAAAATGTTAAATAATTTAAGTTGATAATTTGAACAAAGTATTGTTGATATTTTTATATACCCTTTGCATCTATTGTTTGTTGTGCACAATAATTAGTATATATACTAGCCAAATACCCATTGGAAATCAATGGTCTCACAATAAGCAGCCCCTGAATAATGTGAAATTTTGAATAATTCGTGTTTCACATTTATTTAGCTAATCGATTATTTTGGTGTGCAGAAATCTTTAGAGGGTAAAGAAGAAAATATTGGAAAACTTAAATTGTGCACTTCTTCCTTTCGAACTATCTACACGTACACCAAGTTTCTATCTCGTCCCAAAGCAAACTATTTTATCATTTCCAATTTCAAACATTTTTCTGTAGAGCACACCCATAAATGAACATTTTTGAAAAACTTGGTTCGTCTTGGGTTTTTTATCAGATTGGCCCGTATACCAAATATCACACCTTTATCACATTTAAAAGGAAGCGTGTCTCATATATTCAGACAATTGAATATATTGGTGTGCAGCACTCCTTAAAGTAGCAAATATTGGAAATCTGTCATTGCACACTTTCTTCCTTTCAAACTATCTACTCGTACACCAAATCTGAAGTCTCTATTCTATCGTACAGCATGTTTTTCCTATCACTTCACCTTTCGAACGTTTTTCTGTGTAGCACCCCCTTAAATAAACATTTTTGAAAATCCGTATTCATCTCGTTTTTTTTATCAAATGTATCCCTGTATACTAAATTTCAAGCTTTTATCACACTATAAAGGAGACATTTTTCATTAGTTCATCAAATTGAATATTTTAGTGAGTGCCCCCCCCCCCCTCACACACAATAGCAAATATTGGAAAACTGAAATTGCATGCTTTCCTCCTTTCTAACTATTTACCTGTACACCAAATTTGAAGTCTATCTCATCGCGAAG
Organism: Amaurobius ferox; assembly: GCA_951213105.1. Classification (NCBI taxonomy): domain Eukaryota; kingdom Metazoa; phylum Arthropoda; class Arachnida; order Araneae; family Amaurobiidae; genus Amaurobius; species Amaurobius ferox. Next base: position 26,319,670 of record OX578155.1, on the reverse strand, counting down.
TATGCTTTTTCTATTATTTCACCTTTCGAATGTTTTTGTGTGAAGTACCTACCCCCTAAGTATACATTTTTGAAAAACTCCATTCTTCTTGGGTTTTCTATCAGATGATTCGCCCATATACCAAATATCAAGTAGTCTCAATCATGTTTTAAAAGGGGTGTTTCTCCTTTATTCCGAAAATTGAACATTTTGTGGTCAGGCACCCCTAAAGTAGAAAATAATGGAAAACTGAAATTGTACACTTTCTTCCTTCCAAACTATCTACCCATACACCACATTTGAAAAATCTATCTCATCCCAAAGCATGTTTTTTTATCAATTCACATTTCGAATGCTTTTCTCTGGAGCATCCCCTTCAACAAACATTTTTGAAAAACTATATTCGTCTTGGGTGTTTTCATTAAATGGTTAGCCCATATACCAAATTTCAAACCTCTATCAAATTTTAAAGGATCTGTTTCTTATTTATTCAGCAAATCAAACATTTTGGTGTGCGGCACCCCCTTTAGTAGAAAATATTGGAAATCTGAAATTGCACATTTTCTTCCTTTCAAAAAATTTACCTATACGCTAAATTTGAAGTCTGTCTCTCATCGCAAAGCATGCTTTTGTAACATTTCACTTTTCGAACGTTTTGGTGTGAAGCACCCTCTCTACAGAACACATTTGGGAAATACAATTTTTCCAGATGATTTTATCGAATGATTGACTTGTGTACCAAATTACAAGTCTCTATCTATTCGGAAAGTGCCTAAAAGCATGACAGACTGACAAACACTTGGTAATTAGTATGTAGAGATTGTTTCATTTCAAATAATGCAATTAAATGCAATTATAAATTTTTTAATTATGTTTTGTATTCATCCTTTTCATCGAGTATGCAAAAATAATGCAAATTATGGGTTTAAAAGAAATATATCATAGAAGTAATAGTATGAATAATATATATATTGTATATGTATATTTTTTAAGTAAATATAATATACTAGCTGTCCCATGAGTAAATATAATATACTAGCTGTCCCAGAGCATCTGCTCTCTAGTGTCTGGTAACTTACTACTCAGTCTCTGGAGTGAGTCTTCAACTTTTTCAAACATTATTCCATAGTATTTAGTTCTATTTGTCTCACAATCATTATCAGAATAAAAGTATAGCTCTTGCATTCCTAATGTCCATGGACAAATGTGGACTAATTATTATATGACATCCACAATTCTGCGAACTTAATAACTTCAATGTCTAATTACATTTATGAACTAAAAAAAAAATCAAAAGATAAGTAACTAATGACTGGCATAATCTTGTAACTGTATATTTTTATTTTGTTGTTTTCATATGGGACAATTCATGTAATATAATTCACATAACTGCTTGCATAAAAAAGCAGCATATTGTGAGTTTAAAGTTCAAGTTGTAAAATGGAAAAATAGTATATATATGGCTGGATATCTGATAATTGTCAATTTTGTATCCCTTGAGTTTTAAATAAATAAGGTAGATATTTTTTTTTAGTATTTGTTTAGAATACAATCTTTTCCACATATTTTTCAACAAAAAATACTTTTCCATAGTATTACATGCACTTTTGACTTCAAATGCAAATAAAATGTGGTGAATTGAAACATTGTACAAATATATGTTGAATAAAAATGCAAATTTGTCATTTCTGTCACTGTATACCCAGGGATGTGTTTTCATCTTCTAATTACACCAGTAAAAACTTACACAATGGAAATTGGGTGACGTTTAAGAAATTATATATTGACTTGTGAAAAAAATATTTTTATAAAATTTTTATATTATTTAGTGAAATTGCTGAAACACATTTGTCTCTGAGAATCTATGACATTACGATATTGCCCAAAAAATCATCCTGTTCATCCATTAGATGGCGACATAGCAACTGACCTAAAATAAAATATTTTAAGTCAGTTGAAGAACACTAGTTTTGTTCCATATATGTTTAAAGTTTTGGGATTTTGCTATTAGCAGATAAGATAAAAACACAATTTTATTACTCATTTTGATATATATTAACTGTCATTTCTGACATGTATTTAATTATTTTTAACAGCAATGAAGATTTTAAAATACTATACCTCCTTTTAGTGTATAATTTATTTCCCAATGTTAGTTCAAATTTTGGTGCTCAACAACCCTTACACGTTCATTTCTGACATGGTAATGTAATGATGAAATTCTATTAGCCATGTTTAACAGCTGCATTATTTGATTTCTGTCATTGTTATTTCAATCACTGTTAATCTTGGAAATACGAATTGTATGGCGATGCATCTCCCAGTACTTAATATTGCCATAACTTGTGGCTTTATATTTTAACACCTTAAATCTATATAGAAAGAACAATATTCTGGAGTTCTATATTGAATGACGACCTCGGATACTGAATATGAAGCCATTTTTACACCCAATTTTACATTGGACCCATTTTTACAACAGTGGAGAATTCTAGTGCTTTTAACTTGCGTATGACATGAGATACTGAAAGTGAAGCTGGATATTGAATTCATTTTTATTTATTTACAACACAACAATAGATGTTATAATATATCCTTTTGTGTTGTGGCTATGCAGACAGTGATAGAGCGTTGTATTCTATTATAGTAGATATTCCATGAATAAATCAGTTTTTAAATTACTTATGTGCAGAACACTCAAGGGCCTCACTAATATTTATAAGCACAGTTGTTTAAAAAGAAATATTGAATAAAAAATCATAATTTTGTATGAGCTGAAACTGGTCCAAAGAAAAAAATTTCAAAGTAATTATATGCAACACCCTTTTCTCATTTCATGCCCTGAAACGGTCTCTCTCCACTCCACTCTATGATGATACATCTTTTGGATGTGCCAACTAATGATATAACACATTTAGTTAGTGATATCTTGATAGAGCAGACCCCTATACAACACCCCTTTCTCATTTCATGCCCTGAAACGGTCTCGCTCCACTCCACTCTATGATGATATACCATTAGTTGGCACCTCCAAAAGATGTAACACATTTAGTTAGTGATATCTTGATAGAGCAGACCATTCTAAAAGAATTCAAATACTCCAACTCTTTAGTAAAACTGATAAAATATGAATTTACTATATATATATATTCTAAATGTGATTAATACTACTGCACTCCAATGCTGAGTATATGTAATTTACATGCAACACTTTTCCAATCAAATGGAGATCTTTTAAAATAAATTGCTCAAATGCTTTAAAAATGAATGTAAAGTAACATGTGCAATTTGATACAAAATTTGCAACATATGAGTTTGAGAAACAAAATCAATCTCCTTTTTCGGGATAAAAACACAGAACAACCACACACACTCTAAAAGTTAAAAAGCACATTTAAAATAAAATAATTTTATTTCATACTATTGCACAAATGATGTAACAAATTATATGTACCTTTGTTCAATACATGGAAAAAATTTTCGATTACAAAAACTTAAATTATCTTTGAATTTCCCTATCCATGTAAAATCAAAATATACATATTTTGTTTAAAAGTGAAAACACAATATAGTTCGACATGCATTAAAGTAAATTGACAAATACTTTTTTTTAGCAATCATTTGTACCAGCAAATGCTCTAAATTAACTAAAACGTCAACATCACATTCAGCTATAAACAGAACATCAGCTCGATTGTTATGATTGCTATTTCCTATTTTTACGATATATACATAAGAATGTATTCCATCTATAAAGTATGGATGGGACAGTTTTTGAATAATAATTAATTTATCTAAAAGAATTAAATACTAGATTGAAGAAAATAAACATACCTCTAAAAACTTGTGTTGATCTAAATTTAAATCATTGACATCCCAATATTGCGCCAAAGTCCGAAATAATTTTTCATTTTCCTGCTTTTGCCACATCCAATGACGTCATGTTCAGACGCACTGCGCATGACACTTCTCGCAAATGAATGAGTTATTTTAAAATTAAAAAAAAAATATTTCCCAACTATTTTCCCCGTGAATTAATGCATAGAAATTTTCTTCATTGTTTGAACTATAATGTACATTGAGCCCCTAATTCATTTCTTCGAAATAAACAGTTTAAATAAATTTTATTTAATGCAAACCAGCTTTTTGCCGTAGAACTGCATACAATGTATAACGTCAGAACACTCACTAGCGCCCCCTGAATTACTGTCTCAAATGGTTTTGGCGTTTTCTCAACATGCAGATTTTCCTCCTTACTTCTAACTCCATGATACCATTCTTTCTATCAGCTAGAGGCCGATAACTGGGCGCGGCTCTCGTTAAAATCCCTCGTCTTTCCCTACAATGCAGTATTTTCCCCTATAAATTTAATATACGTAGTATGAAAAGAGCATAAGAGATTCTTTGAAAGTCAAAGTTTTAGTGCTGCCATCTAGGGACAATTTTATCACTTATTTCCATTAATTCGACTTTTTAGTTGAAATAAATTTCAGATAATTTCCTTAAAAATTGTAATTAACCTATATAACTAAAGGAATTTGAAGTGCTTGATCAGGGGGGTCCGCGCGGCCCCGCGGCGCCTTGAATAGCCGCCCCTGCCTAAAGCATATACTGTCATCAAGATCTCGAAATCAAAAATTTTTGCGAAAACAATACTTTCTCTATATTGTATTCTATAGTAACGAGAAAGTAATAAACATATAAATTACTCATAAAATAATAAAAAACACAACTTATTAATTAACATGATACGAATTGCAGAATTAAAACAGTATTGAGAAATTCATAATTTTGAAAATTGTATAAACGAGAGTTAATGAATAAAATAGCGGTGCATTTAGCACTACTTCAAATTTACTATAATAAAAAAACATCAGATTTATATAATCGGACCAAAAGTACAAAGTTACTAAAGAATGCTAATCAAAACAAATATTGTATACATGGATCGAGAATAAGAGAAAATGTATAATGTAAACAAACTAAGAAATCAGACTTGGCGACGAATGCCTGATCGATATTCGCGCCAATTCCTAAAGCAACCCTACGAAAATGTAAACAATTTTTGATGTACTATATCTAATATAAACTAAACTTTTTGATGCATAAGATATTCAGAATAAAATTCTTCAACATATTTTACAACTGAACCAATAAAAATCAAAAACGAATATAATATGGCAAATATCACTTTGAAAAGTTGATACTTCCCATACAAAAGCAATGATAGCAGGTCACGTGATTTCTATGAGCCTAAATGCCCGACGAGTCAGCCTAAGCCCTAGATTCCTAGGAGCCCTAGATTCTAGAGCCGACATGGGCGGGACCAACGTGGAATGCCACACTTACACGTCACTTCTACTACGCTACATCCGGTTTACTTTCCCTACCTTGTAATGTATATGATGATAAGCTTTAAATATTTTTTTTTACAGTTGAGTAAATATTATCTTCTAATTATATTTAATTACGTGATTATACATAAAATAGTAATATTACAATATTTCAAGATTGTTTTATATCAATTTAAAGTATTATTTACAAAAATATCAAATTTTTATCAGTCGTACATAAGGGTATACGCTGATTGGGTTCATATGTTGTCTTATGTCATAGAAAAGTTAGATGAACACTGATAAATTTTTGCTGCTTTTAAAATTTCAGCAAACTTTCTAGTGTTTTTTGGCTTAAAATCTTCAAAGGTATATCTAAAAATTTAGTATTAAATATTGCATGCGTAATTGATCATTAATTTGTCAATCTTTATAGCAATGCATACCAGCAACTTTTTACACAAACCACCCCTGCTGGGTAATAAATAGTTATGGAAAGTAAGTATACACACATGTAGATACTTTGTAAATGTTAACTAATTTTGTATGCACTTTTGGACAAACTTTCACTTCACAAGTTTTCTGTTAATTCCTTTATTGCTATCGTACGCTGAAAAGTTTGCAGTAAAATTTTATTTCAACATAGTGGAATTGTCCAAATATTGTATCAATAAAATCTGAAGAAGCTGTTTAAAAATCTTAAGAAACCTTATCTACTTCCCAATTGTACAAATAAGTAATTTTGTTGCGATTTTCATTTTCTGGTGTCATTTATATCAAACAAGCCTTGGTCCAGCCTTGAAACATTCAATGAGTTGGTGGCTTGGACGAGATATTACGGCAAAACAAATTCACCGTTCAATGGCCAGGACGTAATATCTCGCCGTAAAATTCTGTGCCACTACTGCCTTCGACGAGCTCCTACAAAGGAGCAAGCTTGCGTTCTTAGAATACAACAGTTGCATTGCCCCATTGTCTCACCCCATTGTTGAGCAGATTCCCCCAGCCTCACCACCTCCCGGCGATTTCTAGGGAGGCATCGAGTTTCTATAGTCCTTTAGGACAGTGATGCATATCCTTTGATTGATTCGGTCTCACTAAAGTATTATTTCATTTACGAGATCTCACGCCATCTTGTAAATTGAAAATGGGTTAAAAATTATACTTTAATATATAATTTTATAAAGGCGTTTATTTTATATTCACCAGCATTTATTGCATTTGACAATTAAAAATGCTGAAAACTCCATTTTAGATTTAATTGAAAATTCTGCAGCATTCCGTAAAACAGCCCCCCCCCCCCCCTCTAAACACCGAAAAGAATTCGGGAGAAAATAAAAAATTTCATTGTCGAATAAAATAAATTTATTGATAAAGATGCATTTTTTTATAGCTGAAAATTCTGCTTGAACATCTTTCTTCCTACATACTCCGCCGTATTTGAGAGGAATTGAAGGTATTCTGATTCCTTCTTTTAGCAGAAAATTCGGAGTGCGAACCCCCCTACCTTCGATTTTCAGTCTCATTTGACAGGGTGAATCGACGGAATTCTTGCAAAACACAAAATGTTCGGCAGTGCAAATGGATATTTCAACAATGTCTAGGGAAATTTCAACATAAATCTATATATTAAAACATAAATAAACACCATATTTTCCGTATTCTCTCGTTATCACTAAAAAAATTCGATAGCCCCTTTAATAAGTACTCGCAACCCTAAATGGGATCGAGACCCAAAAGTTGTGCACAACTGATTTGAAAAAATTCTCCATAACAATATTTTTCAATGATGTAAACAATAGTAATCTTTATAAAATTTGTAGGGGGCTATATGTAGAATCTGTTTAGTTGTTTTCTTAATTTATATATTAATCAAAATTTAAAATATGTCTGTTTATTTGTTTGTCTCATCATCACCAGAGAGCAACTGCACCGAATTTCATGAAATGTTGATATGTAACCTTGGCAAAATCCTAATTAAAATTTAGGTGTCCTTCTGTGTATCTATCTTCCTGTCCTGACTGATTTTAATTCCATTTTAAAGCAAGGTAGCTAGTTATAGCAGACGGGTTGTTTTATTGCATTACTATCAATAAAATTATTTATAGTTTTTGATTCCATTGTGGTTATTATGTTAATCAAGTTACGTTTCATACCGAAATCGTCTGCTGGCAATTGTTTTTCAAACTAACTTTTGCAAAACATTATAATAATTAATGATTATTGGATTTAAACGTCTAAAACTTCTAAACAACATTCAATGATCAGAGATGAAAAATTATTTGACATACCGCAATTTCGGTGTTAGTAGAACCATAAAACGTATGTTTTTTTGTGTTTAAATCTGAAACGATTTTAGATAATCAGAATTTTATTATGTGTAAATGCCACATTTAAAGAACTTTATGTATCTGAATAAAATTAAAAATCCGTCTGTTTGTCGCACGGGAGCAGGCTGCACCGATTTTCATAAAATTTTGATGGGTAGTCTTGGTAGAGTCCCACTTAAAATTTACGCTTTTCTGCCTGTCCTTTTGTTGGTTTAATAACGATTGGATCCAAACGGAACCCAATCGTTATTTTAGCTCTACAAGCCGACCTTAAACGGTTCTTGAATCTCTCCGCAATAAATGCAAATAAAAATCCGATAATGTGACCCGATCGTTGTTTGTGCCTCTATCTCTAAAATTAAGGAAGCTTCATAAATTAACGAAAAAAAAAGTCTTTTAATCTCAAAAGCCAAAAATGAATTATCTCTCTAGATTTTTGCCAATAATAAGAAGTACATAAATGCAGTCTACAAAGAAGCAATTGTTTAATTGTAAAATTCTCATTATCTATATAAATAAAATTGTAAGTCGTGCTCTTTTTATTACTCTCCCTGCAATAAATGGTAATGTATAGGGAAAGTATTGGAATCATACCGAAAATCGCAACTCGAGTTTTCGACGGATCTACACGTTTTGACACCTCTAGAATACGATAAAACCACTTTTAGCGTGACGTTTGTGTGTGTGTGTGTGTCTGTCTGTGCAATGTATGTATCCACTCTAACTCAAAAAGTAATGGACGGAATTTCACAAAATTCGGTAGATAAGCCGCTTGTTGATTACCCTGGTGCTGATTATATTTTGGTACGATTCGGAAAAAAATAACCTACTTTTTTTGCAAAGTGGCCCGCCAAAATCGTCAAAATCTAAAATGAAAAACTACGTATGCTGAAATATATCCGATAAATATTTATTTTATACGTAATTTTTAACGACGAAAAGAAGAAGACCAGCCCCATTACACTAGGACTAGCCGTTCTCGAGGTATTGTAGTTTTTTCGTATTTTCTCTACGCCACCTTTGAAAATAAGTCCAGTTACCAAATGCCAAAAATTGTTTGAAAAATTAGGTCCCATAAGGCTTAATGTATTTCATTTTTTCAACCCGGGTTCAATCCAAAACTTACTGGGTGATATTATTCAGTTATATTCCCATAGGTCCTACAGACCGTCTAAACAACATACTAAAATTTCATTTTAATTAAGTCATTTTTACGGCAGTTATCGTGCTAACGGACAGATAGACAGACAGACAGACAGAATGAACAAAGTCATAAACACTTTTCAACTTCGTTGTAAAGTGTTAAAAGGTAGTAAATAAAAACCTCGAACCTCCAACCACGGGCCAATGAATTAATGTCACAGTTTGATGATAAGAACCACATAATGAGATTGGAGATTAAAGGGGCCTCGCGCCTGGTGCTCTGTCCTGTACGACACTCGCAAACTTCTGAAAACATATCACTTGTTGCTGTCATGGCTAAAAGGAACGATTTATCAGATTTGGAAAAAGGGATGGTTATCGGGCTTCACACCAAGGGTGGCAGTATTTCCGAAACAGCGCAGTTTGTGAACTGTTCGCGTGCTACTGTGGTTAAAGCGTGTCGTCAATAGAGAAAAGGTACCACTGCGTATAAGCGAAGTAGAAACTGTGGAGCACCATGCGTCTCTGATGTGAGAGGTGAACGTTAAATCCGAAGAATCGTAAGGGCCGATCGTTCCGTACAGTGGAGCAACTCACTGGCCGAATGAACCAGGGGGCTGCCAAAAGTGTGTCTCAAACGGCAGTTCAGGGAACACTGTTGCGTGTGGGCTTTCGAAGCAGACATGTAGTCACTGCATCTATGCTAACGAAGGTACATCGGAAGAAAAGTCTTACATTTGCACGCAGCGTCGGAATTGGACCTCCCCCGGTTGGCAAACGTTTGTCCTTCTCCGATGAGTCACGTTTTCTGCTTCGTTGAATGTGGGCGTATAAAACGTGAAAGATCGGAGAACAACACACATAAACCATTGCTGGAAGTACACAAGGCGGTGGGGGCAACGTTATGGTCTGGGGAATGTTTCCCTGGTATTCTCTGTGTCTCAAGGTCTCAAGGACGGGGTATACGGAGTGCCCAGGAGGGGAAAGGATTCCCCCCTTTAAACTCCGAGCGATATTCTCTGTGTCCACTCATACTTGTGAAAGGCACTATGATCCGAATTCGTCATAAATCCATGCTTGCAGACCACATTGGTCGTTGAGTCCACGTATGCAATCCATGTACACCCGCGCAGCGGGCCTGATGGAGCTTATAAAAACTAATGAATAAATAAAAGTGGGGAAAATAAATAAAATTAAGGGTTAAACCTTTAAAATGGACAAATGCACTAACCTTTAAAAGAAGCATTTATAAGTGCTGACCCTTAAAATAGGCATTTACAGGAACTAAAGGATTTAGATACTCCTTGGAGCCATAAATTGATATATCTCTTATAATCTAACAATTCTACAGTCAGGATAAAAATAAGCAAATAGGCAAAATCCAGGCTCTAGTTATATCCATACCATAAGTTGAATATTTTGCTTAATTATTTAAATGAAGTTGAAATATTTTGAACATATTTAGTTACTACTTGAGATTACATTTTTATCTATTTATTATAAACTAAAATAAGCTGTGTGCAAATTAATTGTTAAATTTAACTGATATTTGCATTTGTCTTTACAGACTTAGTTAAAGAATTTCAGACAAATTTCAGACAAATATCAGACTTAGTTAAAGAATAATCATTTTATAATCTGGTCCATAAAATGCATTTATGTTTTTAATTTCAAATTGAAATATAGCCTAAATATGTGATATTTTTAATTGTGTAAAGCATTTCTTGACTGATGTTTTAAATTTATAGGTTCTAAATTTTTGTTGCTGTTGTTTTACTTCCATTGGCTGGGGCACATGAACAAAATACAAAAGTATAAAAATATTAACATAAAAAACAAGAACAAAAGTGGACAAAAAAACAAGCAATGCGAAAAACGACAAGAGTTCAAAGATAACAAAATATTATCGCCTCAATAGTCCTTTTGTCTCTACCAATATCTGGAAGCCTCAGTAGCACCATGGAGGATTCCACAGCGACGCAGGTGGTGTTTGTCCATAGATTCATTAGCATCACACGCAAGGCTAACTAGAAAGACTTTCTAGTTAGCCTTGCATCTCACAGCGGGCAGGCAGCCTCAGTAAAAATGCCAATACCCCCAAAATGTGCAGCAAGGCAGTTATGCCCAGTTAGCAGGCAAAAAACAGGGACTGCCTCCCGTTTTGGTTTATAAGACATATTCAGGAGACATCCTCTCCCATACTTGCTATCCATTTTGCTTTTCAATTCATGTTGATACGTCAAATTCCTAAATTGTCTAATGAATAATTTTGTCTTGAGAAAAGAAGTTTCTCGTTTTGCCCAATGTAGTATTAATACCGCACCCTTTTTGGCAAGAAAATTAGCCTGTTCACAAGGCTAACTAGAAAGAGCCTTGGCCTGCTCATTGTCATATAAATCGCAATGGCCAGAAATCTACTGCAAAACGACACGTTTTTGCTGAGACCTTAGGTATTTTAACAGCTTTTATCATTAGAAAACCTCATTAGATAGCTAGGCCTCAATAGAACCGATGGACTGAATTGCAGCCCGTGAATTTGATAGCAGCACAACATTTTCAAATCTACAAAAGAAACAAATTATCCGTTTAAGGGCAATGCGGATCGCCTTTATATCAGCGTCAAATGCTATTCCAAATTCTCCCACTGGTACATAGAAAGAAAATAATTTAGAGAAAACTCCAGTTCCAATGTTCGTATTTTTTTCAAATTGTGACCCATCCGTGTATGCATGTAGCCATTCGGTTCTAATTGTAATGCAACAGACTCGAAATTTTAAATCCAAACACAAGCAACTCGGCTAAAATCCCCAGTATATTTCGTGGTCACATATATATTCCCTACTCATAGGCATTGCCAAGATCTCATCGAAAGGACTCTCTTTAGGAATCTGTTCGAGGACCGACTCGACTGTTCCCCTGTCTTGGTGGGATTGGGTTTCGTGTTCCTCATTATACAACCAGAAGCATTAATTTATTTGCTGTAAAGAATTTTAATTCAAATATTGGATGCAATTGTGCAATTACTAGTTTTTGTAAATTATGCAACAATTTCCCTGATAATCTGGATATTTTTTATTCATCGGAGATGGATTTTAAGAAGCATTTGTTGTAAACATCTTGTATTTTGTTGTATTTATTCATGTGCATCTGTTTATGAAGATCATTTATTGTTGAGGGTTTGCTTTTCTTTTTAATGTATTTTATGGTATTTTAATCTGTATTTTTTTAATGTATTTTTATTCCTGCACGCTGTAACTGGGGCCACGCCCTGTAGCTTGCAGTCTTTTTCAAATAAATAAATAAATCTCAAAAGGGGTATCGATGATATAATGGGACTATAATACCGAATTCTATTTCGCCAATATGGATCCAATGAAAAAAATATAATAAATAAGTAAAAGATACTTTGTGCATCGAATAAAGAAAGCTTCAGCAACGTATTCAAGCCCAAAAAAGCTATTTAGAGGATACGCTGGATCCCCTTTATCAGAGCTATAGAACCAAAAGTCAAGAAGATGAAATGGTCAGAAATAGAAAGGTATATAAACTTAAGCCGTGGATGTTAAAAACTGCATCAGTGCAAAGTTAAAAAAATTATTTTTGCATTTAAAAAGAATATAAGAATTTTGACTGTATAGACGGGTAGCATGTGACGTCACATCTCAACCGCGTCGTCTGCTCAAACGATCTGGAGCGCAACTGCTAAGCTTTCAACATGGTCTGCTGTGATATATTCGGTTGTTCACATCGTACTGAACGGGATAAAAAAATTTCATTTTATAGATTACCGTCTGTAAAGTCAACTTTTTCATTAGAGCTCAAATTTTTACAAATAAACAGAAAGGATTTGTGGATTCAAATATTAAACCATAAATCATTCACTGACACTAATTTCAAGTATGCACGAGTTTGCAGCGAGCACTTTATAACAGATAAGGCTTTCCTTATCTTTACAAGTGTTTTATTTATATATATATAGTACAATTTGACATATAATGTTTAAAACTTGACATCTAATGTTTGAATAATTTAAATTAATAAAATTTATAGACTATTTCATGAACTCAAAACTGTATTTTGAGAAAAGAATAGATACATAGAGAAAAATAAGTCGTTTTGGTGGTTTTATTTATATATTCCATTATAAATGCTAGTTTAAAGTTTGAGCTATATTTTTGTTTTGTTTATAAATTAAACAATGCAGGCTACTATATCCACTACAATGTAGTACCATAATTATACAATAAAATCGTTCGAAAATAAACTAAAACTAAAAATAATTAATTGAAAAGTATATTCTGCACTAATACGGTATAAACTGGACTACAAGCTACATTAATTCCTTTATATCTTCTCGTTCTAGCCACCGTATAGAGTATGGGCACGTGACGTCACATGTAAACTCAACCGGCATGCGCGAAATTTGTAAGGGCAATACATTCGGATTCTCCTATTATGAACCTGTAAATTTTTGTATTTTAACCTGCTTTATAATTGCTGTTTTAATAAAATTATTCATTATTTGATTATTACTTGTCAAGTATAGTGTAAATTATCCCATTTCATTTGATCTTTTGTTTTATGCTGCATATTTTAAGGTTATTAACCTATTTCTTGCTTTGATGCGATACCATAAATTTAAATTGCCGTTTCAATATTATAGGGACACAGCAGATATAAATGATGACTATCCTAATTTAAATATTTTTATATTTTTTTCAAAACACCAAATTGCTTGAATTAAAAAAATATAGATATTGAATATTGAATGTTAACTAATTGAGTCCATTATTATTTATAGGTTATTTTGCTTTTCATGTGCAAAGTTTTGTTTGGCAACTTAGTAATTAAAATTGATAAATTGTATTTAAAAAGGTAAACCGTTGCTTATGAAAATCTTTTAAGTGTAATAGGGTTTTCATTTTTCACTTGCTGTTTTAAGAAAACTTCTCATTTGACATATATTGGTTAAATATTATTGTGAAAATTATTACATTTCATTCTTCTATTTATTTAATGGGGCATATTTAGAGCTTATTAACCTGTTTCTGGCATTGGTGTGATACAAAAAATTGCAATATGTGAGTAATAAAATAAATATAAATATCAGCTGTCCAAATTGAATTATATTTTTATAAAACCATAACATGAAAATTGTTTGCATTTTTAAAAGTAATATAATCTTAAATAATTAAGTGTATTATTATATATTTAAAGATTCATTCATGTACATAGTTTTGATTGACATCATAGTAATAAAATTTGATTAATTGAATCTTAAAGTAAATTTTTTAAGTATAATTTTTTTCTATATTTTGTTATTGCAGAGCCTGTATTACAAGTAACATTTAAGTAAGAGGAAGAATCTGTAAGTGTGCGATATCTACCATTTTACAGGTCTGATGTTTTTATACACAGTAGCATCCACCTGAACTAACGTACTTCGAAAGTATTTTTTCAAATTTTGAAATTGATTTTCTTTAATTAAATTATATATATTTTTTTCAAAATGTTCAAATCTGTCATTTGCTGGCAACAATAGAGAATATCGTTTCCCCGCTCGTGTAACTGGAATCATGAAAGAGAAATTCTAACATGTGATAATGGAAAAGGAGATATTATAATACCCATTGCTGTAAGATAATTAAAGAGTCCAATATCCAGCATCGCTTCTATAGTATATGATTATGAATGAAACTGTATATATGACAAACTGTTTATGAATGAGAAATGAAGATGAGTTCGATGAGCCAAAGAAAATATTGAAAAAGTGTCATCCAGTCTCATCAAGTAATATAGAACTCCAGTAAAATTTAATACTCTTCGCATGGTTTTATGCCATTTGGTCAGATCTGGTCAGCAGCGAGTAAAAGTAAGGAAAATGAAAAAGACACTCACTTACACAGATACTTTTTAAGTTTTTCAAAAAAAGTTTAAAATATTAAATTTATTTTTATATAATAGAGGGCTCTGCCCCCTGCTCACTCAACCCCCTTCAGGAGGCTTCGCCTCCTACTCGCTGCGCTCGCTTCATATCTATCTTTCCTAAAAATTCAACTTTCAAAAATTTCTTTTCTATCCCTGCCTATTTTTCGCAGGAGGTAAAAGCAGGAATTTTCCTTATCCCAGGGATTCCAAAAACTGAATTCTTTGATCCTGAGCTATTTCATGCAAAACTAAAATTTAAATCGATAAACGGTTTATCTCATCATGTTACCCTATTATGTCTCTATAATGTACCAAATTCCATATTTTTGTATGCTATAGTTTTTTCGGTACGAGACAGAGAAATCGCTAGACGTGCCGATACGAAAAAAAAGTGAAGAAGTGCATAAGAAGTAAAATATCTCAAAAACTACATCGAAATTAAAAAAAGGGGCTCCGTTCTGCAAAAATTCACCCATGTAGGTAACCTGCCTGCAAAAATTCGTGATCTTGCTAGTCTATCCAATACGCGAACTCGCAGCTCAAATATTTTGTCTTTGAATATGACATTAAATATTTCTTAAACTACAATATATATCAAAAAACGGTTTATTTCAGCGTATTCCCCAAAGCTTTGTCTACAAGTGTGCCAAATTTCGTGGGTGCGGTAGCTCACTGGTCAGCGCGCGGGAATTGCACTCGGTAGACCCGGGTTCGATTTCCTCCGCTGGAAAAAGAAAAAACTGCCGTCGTGTTCACGCGGAGTACGATCACGCTAAACATGTGGGTCCGTAAGTCCTCAGGGGTGCGGAATTAAACCTGTAAACCGAGAGGTAGGCCAGGTCCGCACTGCTGTCTCCAAGTGTGCCAAATTTTTATTTTCTAGATATGCAATAGTTTTTACGGTACGAAGCAATTCTTCAGACATAATTTGCGTAGAACTCAATGGGAAAGAAAGTGCCCTTACAATCCTGAGCATTCTACTACGCAGGCTGTTTATTTACATTCGTGCCCATCGACTATAGATAGAAGGAGAGGAGACGCCGTAGTAAAGAATGGCATTTTTTTCCCTGGCCAAACAATGAACTGTACAATTCTGCTAATCGTACCGCCCTCTAGTGCCCATTGTGTAAACTAAAACCTCTAAATTTTCTCTGTTTTTTTTTTCAATTGTCATACTCAATTTTAAAATAAATGTTTTCAGTTTCAAAATAATTTTTAATTCGTATTCAAAGTAAATAAGCTGTTATATAATTAAAGTTGAAAATCTGCCTGTGTGTTTGTCTCATCACGGGAGAATTGGTGCACCGAATTTCATGAAATTTTGTGGATAGTCATAAATTAGCCCTACTTAAAATTTATTCCATGTCTCGAGTTTCCAGGACCAGGGGGTTATCGAGCATTTATGTAAAAATAATCTCCCATAGACAAGATTTGAGGGAGTGGGAACAAAGAATTTTTATGACTTTTTTTTATGGCCTTATCTAACTGGTGCACCGAATTTCATGAAAGTTTGTGGATAGTCATAAAATAGAATTTAGTCCATGTCTCGAATTTCTAGGACCAGGGGTTATCGAGACATTCATGTAGAACGAACCTCTCATAGACAGGGCCTGATTAATGTACGGGCCTTCGGGTCTCGACCCTGGGGCCCCAAATTAAAAAAACCCCTATATTTTGTATGTGATAAATTTTTTAAACATAAATAAAATTTCAATTAATTGAAAACTGATAATATTAGTTTTTATTTTAAATTAAAAAATGTGCAAATAGTTTAAAAAATTTACAACCTTTAAAAGTCTTAATATATTATTTATTTATAAAGTAAAAAGTTTGGAAGTTCTCTGCATGTACCAAAATGCTTCCAGAGCTGTGATCTTGAGCCCCAAATTTGTTATACGTTAATGTTTTGGAAGTTTTTTACCTTCACTTTTACGTTGTTTTCTGTCACTGACATACTCCGATTTACAACCAGCACTAACAACATGCACTAGAAACCATATTTTGAGAAAATAGAAGTACCGATATTAAATAAATAAATAAAATAAAATAAACTTCTAATCAACCTAATGCTATTTGAATGGAACAATAAGAACGGTACTAACAGCAGCGCACTAAACTGGAATCTTTCTTCTCAGACAGGTCTATTTTGTTAGCCTTCCTCTCTTTCCCTTTAGCCTTTATGCTGCCCATGCTCTCTGGCCGTTACTACAACAACGTGACGTCAATACTACTCGTCTATAGCCGGTTTGTTATAGAAAACAATAAAATAACAAATACTGTCTTTTGCTAGTAACCGACAAAACGAAATAGTGCTTTTGTCAGTGCTCTATTTCTTTATTCTTGGTTCTGTCTCTCTATATTCGGTCGAAGAAGACTCTTTTTTACCGATTGATACTTTTTTTGAACTTGCGATTGCGAGCGTTTTACACATGAATCTTTAATGAAGTGAACCATTCTTGTTGAGTCGTTTGTTTCCTGAATGAATCATTGCAGGTAGTTTGGTTTCTGGTTTGTTTATGAAGAGAAGGCGGTACTAAACATTTTTTGCATCCCCATTCCTCGCATAACTTAAAATGGAAGATAAAGTCCTGCCAATAATATTTTTAAACTTGTGTGGAGAAATGCTATATGTCATATTGCAACGTTTGGACGCTCAAAATATTTCTCCAGAGAAAACAGCTAAAGGTATATAACAAGTAAAATTAGTACTATTATATTTACATTATAAGTTGCATCTTTTTATTTATTTTTGCTAATGCACAAACATAACTGTAGGAAGATCTGTTAACATTAAGTTTCTTAAAACCAAGTACCTTTAGCAGTAGCATTGAGAAAAAAAAAATAGCTTGTTTTCAGTGCTACCCAAGAAGTTTCAATCTATTAATTTTCTTGCAAATCTTTTATTTTCTGAGGGGGGGGGGGGGGGGCGGTGAGAGCTGATGTAGAAGCTTGCGATAATTTCTGCAAACTTGTTTCATCCATTAAGGACATGAAAAGTGAGAATTGAGTCGAAAGCCCAGGCCGACCGACTCGCCCGAAGACATGGAGCAGCAAAAAGAGCGGCCGTGGTCAGTGAGAATTGAGTCGAAAGCCCAGACCAACCGACTCGTCCGAAGACTTAGAGTAGCAAATTGGGTGGCCGGAGTGAGAATTGAGTGTAATATTTGACTAAATTTGATCGCATAGGGCATATTTAGAGCATAATATATCTCATAGGGCATATGTAGAGATCTTTTTTATCAGGTACAGATTTTTATATACTCTGTCTTTCAGTTTTGTCACAATTTTTACTCAATCTATGCTGAAGAAACATTTTTTATCACATTTTCAGGTGATATTTTATGGACTACTTCAAAAAAGAGGTCTTCACATTAGTGACGACTTCTTTTTCCTGTAGTACAGCCCTCCAATCTCTATTCTGTACAGCA
Organism: Amaurobius ferox; assembly: GCA_951213105.1. Taxonomy (NCBI): domain Eukaryota; kingdom Metazoa; phylum Arthropoda; class Arachnida; order Araneae; family Amaurobiidae; genus Amaurobius; species Amaurobius ferox. Next base: position 26,301,529 of record OX578155.1, on the reverse strand, counting down.
CTCCCAATACCATCAATGACACTCTTTTCATGGACTGTTTAATAAATGCCAGTTCACCTCTATTTTAAGCTCCTTTCTTCTTGTGACAAACCAAGTTCGCAAACATATTTAACAGTTTTTAAATTGTCTGGCTATGCCATCTGTCCAGTAGTAAACTCTGCAAATTCCACATTTTATGTTTTGTAAATGTTAAATTTGATCATTAAACACTTTAATAAATTCTTTAGCATGTGTCATATCATCAGAACAGTATTAATGATTTGTAATCAATATAAAGTTAAAGATTCAAATATATTAATTCATTAAAATAAATTTCTAAATGTAGAACAGTTTCTTTTAAATTGTACAACTACAGATATATCGTAGGCAGCAGATATGTTCTAAACATCTACCTGGGAATTTCCAGCATCGTATACCATTCTTAAATATTAATTTACTCATGTATTAGTATTGCCAAATATTGCAAATTTATTAGCTTCTTTTATTTACAAAATTAATATCTTTATTAGAAGAGTATTGGTTTATTTGTAGTTGTATGTAAAACAACATAAATGTGTTGTGTCTGCAGTTCTGCAGACATGACAGAATTTAAAAATAAGAAAAAAACTTTGTAATTAGTAACAAATAGAAAATTTTCTTAATCAATATACTTAAACATTATTAATAGACAGAGAAAATAAACATTTAAGGTTGCAGAGCTATTAATGACTGCTTTTGAGTAAAATTTGGTACTTTTTCATTGCAGATATGACTAAATCTTACTTAAGGGATCCTAGATTGTAATCTGCAAAATAATCATATAATGTTCTCTGTTTCTATTACTGAGATAACACATCAAGAAAAAATACTTAATTATAAATATATTATATGTGAAAACAACAAAAACCTGAAATATTATGTGTTTGACATGTTTGCAACTTAAGAACACGGAATGTAACTATATTTTGCAAATTTTAGAGTTATTTTGATGAAACTGTTTTCAAAATCATTAAATACATACAATTACCATAAATTTGATGTATAATAACTTGTGTTTCACAGTGATATAAAAATTAAATATATCACAGGCGCATAATGCTGCTGAATCACATTTAGGAGATTAAATGGGACCAAGGAAAAATAATGTGTGGATTGAGAAAACATTAAATGTGGGAGATGTAAGAGCGAGGTTTTACTTTATATTAAAAGCCCAGTATCCCCCTCCCTCCCTTGATACCTAATAAATCTCCAGAACCCACTTGGCTGCTATTTTTAAACCTGCAAAACTTTTCTAAATATTCATATATTTTTGTTCAATGTTCACATATCCCTCTATACTCCTCCCAATTTTACATCTTACTTGTAAATTAAACAAATTTACCTAATGTTTGTTTCTATACATTTTAAAGGCTGGTATGTATATATATACTCAGTTATGTGTTATACAAAATATTAGTGTTTATTTTTGGAAAGATAATAAAAAAATCTATGTCTACTGAATATAAAAAAAATGGTATGTTCATTGGAATTCATTGATGATGGTTCTTTTTATTTTAACATTCCATTAGTTGTTATATTCATGTTTTTTAATTTCTTTTAATATATTTTCATCATATAAAATTTAGTATATATAATTAATTTTTTCTAGTTATTCAGGATATATTAAGTACAATGCTGAATGATCAATTTCTAGAAGAACTATTTAAACCTCAAAAAATGTATACCAGATTAGCAATGCAGTCTGTTTTTGAAAAATTGGTCCACTCATCTATAATGAGACTAAATAGCAATAGCATGAGCAAGGTACGTTAGAATATAACTAAATTTTCAAGCACGCTTACTTGTGGCTTTTTGCACCTTTTCTGCTATTTCAAATTTTAGCACTTCAAGAATAATTCAATGTGACTTAGTGGCCATAACCATTATGCATTGTGTTGCTATGCTACCTTGTTCATATTGTTACGACATATCTTCTGGAATTATTGGTGTACTTTCAGGATACAAGAACGAGCCAAAACTTCTGGATAACTAACACATTTATTTACAAACACAGTGTAAACAGGAACAATATACAGCAAATAGCTCGATGACTATCTTACAAGATCACTAAACAACTGCCATGTACACTAAAAAAGCAAATAAATGCTCCACTAATTTCACAAAAGAACGGATACTATTATCAAGATACTGAAGTATGTCATTTCTTAAAACAGCAGCTACTATTGTCAAAATATTGACATAAGTTACAGTTCAATGTACTTCGTATCTTGTCAGCTGCTCTCCAACTGAATGATGACTCCTTTTACAAACTGTCTGTAGAAACTTCTAGAACTCAAATCTCTCGTATCTCATAGACTATTCATTATTTTGAGGTGGTTCTCGAACATTTAAAAAGTCACAAAATATCACCAAATCTGAAAAATCCCTTTGAATGTCAGAATATGGCAACCCTCGATTCATGTCATAGGAAAGGTTGCCTGAACAGGTGTTTTCTCCATCTGATTTTCGAAAGAGACTATAGTGAGGGAATTTTGCAGATTTGTAACAAAATTTATTCAGTGATAATGAAAAAAGATGTGTGTAAGACAACAGGAAAAGAAAATTAAGGCTAAGCAAACTCTTCATTGTTCGTCTTCCTCTCATTTTGCGACCATGTAGCGATCACCATTCTTTTTTTGTTTATTTGCTTAAGAAATTGATTTCTATACAAAATGGTTGCTGTATTTATGTATTTATTTAGAAGCCCTAGCTGCAGGTATCACAGATAGTCAAATCAAAAAATTACATAAAACCTGATAAGTTTCAAGTTTGCTTTGATCTCTGAGTAGTATTGTGATGAGTTATGATGCCTTTCTATTCAATACAAAAGTTTGTTTAAAAGAAAAATTGACCTTATGAATTTGAATAATTTAAGAAATTGTTTTCCATATCTAGACTGTCCAACTTACCCAGAGCTGTAAGGTAACTGTTTGAACAGACGAGATAGTGCTACCCAATTTAAACCCAATGGGGGTGATAACTATTACGAACCATACTATTATTCCCTTAACTAAGTGATTCTCAATATGGGGCACATGCTTCAAAGGGGGACAATTTGAAAACAGTTCTGTAAGAGAATCTTTTTCATTTGGCTGTGGATAGAAAAATATGTTCTGTGATTCAAAATTGAGTTGTCTGACAGAATTTTCATTTATCATTTAATGCCATTGATTGCTATATTTGAATCAGTTTGGTATTGATTTTGTCTTTTTAAGGTGACAGAGCTTTGTGGTAAGTTACGTTGTTGCTCGTTAGTGAGTTTCATATCATTTGAAAATCTGATTCCAAGATCTTTTTGCAAGTTTTGTTCGTCTGAAACTTTCAGAAGCCAACGACCGTACCGTGCTGAAAACACCGGTTCTCGTTAGATCACCGAAGTCAGGCAGCATCGGGCGCGGTTAGTACTTGGGTGGGTGACCACCTGGGAACACCGCGTGTTGTTGGCTCTTTTCGGGCGCGGCAGCCCAGTGGTTAGCGCACGATTCTCGCCGCTGCCAGAACTGCCGCCGTGTTCATGCGGAGTACGATCACGTTAAACATGTGGGTCCGTAAGTCCTTCCGAGAGGTTGGTGGTAGGGGAAGGAGGGTACGGTCCCTGTGGATGCCTCCCCCACTGAGTTCCGGTCTAAATTGGGTGGCACTTCCCGGCCGTCCAAACAGTTACCTTACACCTTTCTGGTAGGTCGGACGGTCTGGGTCTCAACAACAACAACATTACTTTTCAGTTATTTTTTACATTTTTGGAAGTTTTAGGCCTCTATGACAAAATTTGGGGCTCCAGTGGCCAGTGTATAAATCAGGCTCTGTGGGGATCATAAAACTTTTTGAAGTATCGAAGTGGGGCATGGTACATATGAGTTATGAACCACTGCCCTAACCTATCACCTTTCAAATGAACTTTCAGACCTATAGATAAAGTTAATAAAGTTAATAAAGTTGTACATCTGTGAGGTGTGAACATGATTACTCAGCAAATGCATCAAGGCTACCTGATTATGACTGTGTCAAAAAAAAAGCTACCTGGATTTTGTTGGTTTAAACCAGTTAAAAAAAATGGTTTAAAAAGAAAAAAATCTGGCTGAAATAAAGTATTATATCATATTTTTAAAATTTTTATCAGGTTTTATATTTCAACTGGCATTTGTCATGATAAAAATCATTGTGCCAACTTATAATTTTTTTTATAATTTTTTATATTTCAATTCCTGCACATTAAACCAATGGCAGAATCTTGACTTGTCTTCTTTAATAATAGTGGATCAAAAGTCATTTGTTGAAAAAAGTAAAAACACTAACTGCAATTCATCAGATTGGGCTCCCTAGGTTCTACATAGTACTTGTCATAAAATAGAAGAATATTTGGTTTTGACAAAAAAAGTGCTTGGAAGAAGTAAAATAATGAAATACTATTTCACAAAATAAGCATCTATTTTGCCATCCTTATTCCTTATACACCAGGGATCACCAGTTATTTTTGATGGAATTCCTTGTTAAAAACTTGATAAACTTCCCCTGTCCTTTTCCCAGACTGTAAACTTTAACAGTGATTAAATGTTAAGCCCTATACACCTACACTAATTCAAAAATGTGATTTTCTTTCCTTTTAGCTACTTTACTTATTTACTAACGAAACAAAATATTAAATGTGAAATTATTAAAACTAACCTATTTTGTTTTGCTTAATTATTGTGCAAGTAATGCAAAATATAGATATATATGTATATATATACATATATATCTATATTTTGCATACATTTTGCATACATATCTATATTTTGTATACACACACACACACACACACACATATATATATATATATATATATAATATTATAATTTAGGGTATAATACAATTTTATGAAATTTTATTTATGATTAAATATGAGAAATGGCTTTTACTTTGAAGAACTTGCCTTAAATTTGAAGTGAAATTGGTGCAGCTTATTAAATTGTGGAGGTGACATTTGTGAGTTGAAATCTGATCTTAATTTTTATGAAGTTCATCTTCGACAATGATGCTTCATGTATGTTGAGCGAAACATTGTACACAGTTTTATGACTAATAACTATTTTTAGTTTGGGTATTTATTATCGTACACATATTTATTTTAGAATTGTTCACATTGAAGAGTACTTAAAATTATATTTGTCTTTAAAATGAAGTTTTCCTGGAAATCAGCTTTCATCTACAGCTTCACCACTTAAATGACATCATTTCTTCTGTTTATTTCCTGGAGATAATTAAAAAATGTATTAATGGTCCGCCATTTGTTTTTTTTGTTTGACCCAGACTGTCATACATACCAGAAGGTGTAAGGTATCAGTTTGGACTGCAGGGACAGTGCCACTCAATTTAAACCCTAACACAGTGGGGGCAGTAATCACAGAGACTGTATCACCCTCCTTCTCCTACCACCAACCTCTCGGAAGGACTTACGGACCCACATATTTAAGTTGCCTATATTCTGCATCACTACAGAGATAGTTTGGGCAGCCTGGAATTGAACTAGGGTCGTTTGAGTGCAATTCACATGTGCTAACCACTGGGTTGTCCCATCCCATAGTTCGCCATTTCTTGACTTCTGATATACACCCTGTAAAGCATCATCTTACCATCGAAACAAATCTGCTAGAAATGAACTTAATTTCTATGTGCCTTTCCCTAAAAGCATTTAGAAACATATTATCATATTATAATAAATCGTATCATCTTAAAAATCAGTATTTAGGCCAATTTTGAAAGTGTATTTTTTGCAAACAAATAAAGCATTCATGCATTATTTCTTTGCCATCATTTATATTTGGCAAAAAACAGCGGGAAAATAATCCTAGAAACTAAGCAATATGGAGGTTATATGAAAATGAAAGAAGTAACTGGAGGTAGAATGTCCTATTAAGAAAGTAAATCAAATGGAGTTTAGTACCCTTAATATTCGACTTAGACAATGTAATAATTGTGAGATTATTGCTAGCTGATTAATAAGTGTTGGGGGGGAGATAAGAGAGAACTTTTATGATATACTAAAGATTATAACATTCTAAATCATTCTGACTACTGAAAAACTGTTTCCTAAAACCTGCAAAAGTTCTTAAACTCCTAAAGTTCCTCTCAAAATAAATCTGAAAATGCTTCTAAAATACACTGAAATTTGTAAAGTTCATCTAACCTGAAAACATTCTAGCAATAAATCTGAATTCTTAAATAAACAGAAAGTGGACCTATTGACCAGTTTCCCTACGTGTACAAATATGTACTCTACATGTATTAAATGGAACTTTCCTAAAAATAAAAACATTAAAATAAAAGAGAGAACACAGATTTTAGGTTTTCAAAATCTAACGTTTATTAAAATTTAAACTTCACTTTTAAAATAATTTTCAAAACATTTTACAACATCTCATTAACTAAACAAATCAAATAAACAATTTAAATAAATAAATAAAAGGAAGGGCCGGTCGTATAGTGGTAAAAAAAAAACGTTAGAATATTAAATTTTAAAGTTAACAATATTAAACTTATTCAATTATTTATCTAAACTAAAATTTGTGATAAAAGAACATCAGTTAGCCAAAAGGGAATTTAGAACAAAAGTTAAAGAAGATAACCACAGGATTCGCAACTTAAAATATATAAGTGAAAGGGGTCTTAGTCATGCTAATTTAACTTAACTTTAAATTTTGCAAAAGAATAAAATTACTGAAAAGATATCACCCATAAACGGGAAAACGCTGAACGGCAGTAATAAAGTCCCGAGGACGAAATTGATGTCAGTCATCATCAGCTTGGGTGCAGTCCCTTCCTGCTCCAGAAGAGGCCAAACGGAGAAGTACCTCCCGTAGGGCATCGGTACATCAAGTGAGTCCAACCATTCAAGTGGAATATGGTGTTCCAAAACTCCGCGAAAAGAACACTCCCAAGGCCTGATCTGCACAAAAACGGGCAGCTCCTTCACATCATAAAATTCTCAGCCGAGAGTAGCAGAGCGCCAGTGGACATCGCTCGGAACAAAAGAACAGACAGCTCCATCATCAAAACCGTGAAGTAAACAAATTGGAGGTCCGGTCCTAAGACTCGGAAAATTTAAACTACTCAATTCACTATGAAAGAACAAATCTGACCTCCGGAAGTAAACAACTATTCCAAAGGCGCCGACGATACTTCAGTAGACATCAATCACTTCGCTCGCAACGTCATTTCAAGTAAAAAAAACACTCTGCTATCAGGATTCCACACACATTTACAGGCAGGCCGGGAAATAAGACGTTCGTTCCTCGGAGCGCATTTCGCTCGGCTCGCGCCGAGGCGCTGAAAACAACAACTCTATAAGACTACATTTTAGTTCCAATCAAAAGAGCAAAAGAGAAAAGAGCAAAGAGAGCGAAAAAACGCGCGATTTTACTTATATACTGCGAAACATCGCTGCCACAGATTGTAAACAAAATTATCGATGAACGATAAAATAATTAATGACAGACGATTTTAATATTACGATCAACCAATTAAAAACTCGAAATTTTAAAGAAGAGAAATGGAATTTCAGAGCAGACGAAAATTAAAAAGAAATGAAGTGAAACGATTTGGAAATGTACGAATTCGGCAATAATTTAAATATGGACGATTCTGAAATATTTAAAAAGCTGAAAATAGAATAAAACTGTAAAATTGCGATGAATTAACCAATTTTTAACCGAGAGCAATAAATTTGGAATCAAATTAAAGGGAATTAAAAGGGCAATAAATGGAATCACAAATTAGCCAATTTAAATAAATTTAAATTGCTAAAACCTAAAAGAACGAACTTTCGCCGTTTTTAACACAAAACCTATGGAATAGAACATATTTGGGACAGAAGAATATCAAAAACCTAAACAATTGGAAGATGAATAACTAAATGAGAATGACTATGTAAATAAGACCCCTGAACACATTTAAACAAATAGCAAAACTCCTAAAATTGTTAAATATCCAAAAGTATAACCCAACATAAGTATCAAAGTAATAATTATTGGTTGCTAAGCTTTTTCTTTGGGGAATTAAAAGTTGAATTAATTCATTCTATACATTAGTATTAGTCTTAATTAAATATTTTTATATTCATTTTCTGTTTTGTTTTGTTTTCATAAATAAAATGATATTTGATGACATTAAATTATATTTTCTGATATGTAGCTTTACGACTTGATGCTGATGGTATTCAAATATCAGGTGGTTAACTGTCAACAACCTTCAGATGTACTCTTTGTGACTTTAAACCACTTAGATGCAGTTAAAGACTGTGCTCGCCCTCATCCTGACCTTCTGAATAAAGTTAAAAATATATATTCACTTCTGGTTTCAGTAAGTAAATTGATACATTTTTTTTACCTTTTTAAATACTTTTGTTTTATTGTATAATTTATCATTAGATTATACAATTTATCTTTAGATTTGTATTAAATTCAGTATCTGGAGACGGATATTAACCATTTGCTACATTTTTCGTCCGCAAATGATTCATACTTTACAAAAATGCACTCAAATTGCTGCCTAAATGTAATCTGATATAATTAACAACATAAGCAATTGATTAAAAGCATCAACTAGTCTTGAAAACAGAAAAAGCAAAGAATAGCCTCCTCCTCTAGGTTCAAAAGACAGAGCATCTATACTACCATGGACAAGAAGGCATCTATATAATAAAAGGCAATGTCTGTGTGTCTGTCTGTCTGTGTGTCTGTCTTATACACTATACGTTTCGCGACCGCGCGTCGGAGAGCTACGAAATTTGGCAATCGGAGACCCGGGGGGGAGGGAAGGGGACACGTGAAAACCGATTTTTAAAATTTTAATTATTTTTTTATTTATTTAATGTTTTATGCGATTTCGACCGTTTTTTGCCCTTTTTTCTCCACGATCCAGACATCGTAGAAAAAAACAAATTACACCATCGGAAAGAGCAGAGAATTTCGAGTAAAAATATATCAATTTCAAATCTGAATTTCGATTTCTAATATTTTTTAAAGATTTTAAAACAAAAGTCACTTTTTGCTCAAGAAAACGATTTTTGGTTTTTAAATTCTCGCATCGTGAAAAGTACTCATAATTTCGACTAATAATTTACATTTTCAGAAAGGTCAAACATCTGGCATTCTTACAAGTCCAATCTGGTCCAGAAATAATGAAAATTGCCTTCAGGATGGCAATTTTAAAGACGTCATGATTTTATATTTCTCGGCGTTCCGCTCGGCGTACCGCTTCGTTTCTCCCCCGCTGAAGCAGGGAAGGTGGTGGGGACGTCAAGGTGGAGGTGACGTCACGGTTCTGAATAGAGCGCCTTTGCTCTATATAAATTATTATATTTATATTTTAAATGATGGGACGATCTGGATTTTTTAAATGTATATTTTAACTTTTGGATATTTTAATTTTATGGATATTTTAAATGATGGAACAATGAAACAATGGAATGAAGATGATGGAATTAAGCATATGGTCATTTTAAATTGCAAATTAGCGCGCGGGAAGTTATCGGTAGGCCCGGGTTCGATTCCCGCCACTGCCAAAACTGCCGCCGTGTTTACGTGGAATACGATCACGTTAAATATGTGGGTCCGTAAGTCCTTCCGAGAGGTTGGTGGTAGGGGAAGGAGGATACGGCCCCTGTGGATGCCTCCCCCACTGGGTTCCCGTCTAAATTGGGTGAATATGTAGAAAGTTATGGAGATTGTCGCGGAGGGCGCGGCAGCCCAGTGGTTAGCGCGCGGGAATTGCACTCAGTAGGCCCGGGTTCGATTCCCGCCACTGCCAAAACTTACGCCACGTTCACGCAGAGTACGATCACGTTAAACATGTGGGTTCGTGAGTCCTTCCGAGAGGTTGGTGGTAGGGGAAGGAGGGTACGGTCTAAATTGGGTGAATAAAAAGAAAGTTATGGAGATTGTCGCGGAGGGCGAAGTAGCTCAGTGGTTAGCGCGCGGGAATTGCACGCGGTAGGCCCGGGTTCGATTTCCGCCATTGACATGGAGTACGATCACGTTAAACATATGGGTCCGTATGTTTTTCCGAGAGGTTGGTGGTAGGGGAAGGAGGGTACGTTCCCTGTGGATGCCTCCCCCACTGGGTTCCGGTCTAAATTGGGTGGCACATCCTGGCCGTCCAACCAGTTACCAGGCCCGGGTTCGATTCCCAAAATTGCCGCCGTGTTTACGCGGAGTACGAGCACGTTAAACATGTGGGTCCGTGAGTCCTTCCGAGAAGTTGGTGGTAGGGGAAGGAGGGTACGGTCTAAATTGGATGAATAAAAAGAAAGTTATGGAGATTGTCGCGTAGGGCAAAGTAGCCCAATGGTTAGCGCGCGGAAATTGCACTCGGTAGGCCCGGGTTCGATTCCCAAAATTGCCGCCGTGTTTACGCGGAGTACGATCACGTTAAACATGTGGGTCTGTAAGTCCTTCCGAGAGGTTGGTGGTAGGGGAAGAAGGGTACGGTCTCTGTGGATGCTTCTCCCACTTGGTTCCGGTCTAAATTGGGTGAATAAAAAATAAGTTATGAAGAATATCGCGGAGGGTGAAGTACCCCAGTGGTTAGTGCGCGGGATTTGCACTTGGTAGGCCCGGGTTCGATTCCCAAAATTGCCAAATAAAAATAAAGTTATGGAGATTGTCGCGGATGGCACGGTAGCCCAGTGGTTAGCGCGTGGGAATTTCACTCGGTAGGCCCGGGTTCGATTCCCGCCATTGCCAAAACTGCAGCCGTGTTCACGCGGAGTACGATCACGTTAAACGTGTGGGACTGCAAGTCCTTCCGAGAGGTTTGTGGTAGGGGAAGAAGGGTACGGTCTCTTTGGATGTCTCCCCCATTGGGTTCCGGTCTAAATTGTGTGGCACTTCCTGGCCTTCCAAGCAGTTACCTTACACCTTTCTGGTAGGTCGCGCCAACGAGTTTGCCACGGTCAGAATTTTCAAGGGTAGCGAACAGGCTGGTCGCCAAAGGCGGCTAGTCTATATAATAAAAGGCAATGTCTGTGTGTGTGTGTGTCTTATACACTATACGTTTCGCGACCGCGCGTCGGAGAGCTATGAAATTTGGCAATCGGAGACCCTGGGGGGTGGGAAGGGGACACGTGAAAACCGATTTTCAAAATTTTAATTATTTTTTTGTTCTTTAATGTTTTATGAGATTTCGACCGTTTTTTGACCTTTTTGCTCTTTTTTCTCCACGATCCAGACATCGTACAAAAAAACAAATCACACCATCGGAAAGAGCAGAGAATTTCGAGTAAAAATATATCAATTTCAAATCTCAGGGACAAATTCTAATATTTTTTTATGATTTTAAAGCAAAAGTCACTTTTGACTCAAAAAAACGATTTTTGGTTTTTAAATTCTCGCATAGTAAAAAGTACTCAGAATTTCGACTAATAATTTACATTTTTAGAAAGGTCAAACATCTGGCATTCTTACAAGTCCAATCTGGTCAAGAAATAATTATAAATATTCACAGGATCGCGATTTTAATGACCTAAGGATTTCCAATTTCTCGGCGAACGCGTTTTCACCCGTTGAATTTTGTCCCCGTCTCCATGGAGACCGACCGCCCTTCCGGATTGCCTGCAGGATCGCAATTTTAAAGACGTCATGATTTTATATTTCTTGCCCAATACTCGGCGAAGAACCGATTCTTCCCCGACATTTCCCCCCGCAGTAGTTTTTCCCCCGTCTCCATGGAGACGACGCTTTGGGTTTTAAATGTATTAAGAGCTTAGCATATGTATTGGATAGATACATCGGGTGAAATTATTATATTTATATGATATTTTAAATGGATATTTTAATTTATGGATATTTTAAATTATTTAAATGATTGAATTATGGTGGATTGAATTCTGGTGATGTATTTGAAATTATTATATATATGGATTGGTGCAACGATATGGATGATTCATAGAATGATATGGATTTTTTAAATGGATATTTTAATTTATGGTTATTTTAAATGGATATTTGAATTTATGGATATTTTAAATGGACATTTCAATTTTATGGATATTTTAAGTGATGAAACGATGGATATTTTAATTTTATGGGTATTTTAAATACCATATGGTCATTATAAAATTAAAATTAGCGCGCGGGAAGTTAGCGCACGGGAATCGCACTCGGTTGCTCCGGGTTCGATTCCCGCCACTGCCTAAACTGCCTCCGTGTTCAGGCGGTGTACGATCACATTAAACATGTGGGTCCGTAAGTCCTTCCGAGAGGTTGTTGGTAGGGGAAGGACGGTACGGTCCCTGTGGATGCCTCTCCCATTGGGTTCTGGTCTAAATTGGGTGAATAAAAAGAAAGTTGTGGAGAATGTCGCGGAGGGCGAAGTACCCCAGTGGTTAGAGCGCGGGATTTGCACTTGGTAGGCCCGGGTTCGATTCCCAAAATTGCCGCCATGTTCACGTCCGGAAGGACCAAAACAAATTTACATTGGACTGGAAAAAAAGAAAGTTGTGAAGATTGTCGCGAAGGGCGCGGTAGCCAAGTGGTTACGCGCAGAAATTGCACTCGGTAAGCCCGGGTTCGATTCCCCCCACTGCCGAAACTGCCGCCGTGTTCACGCGGAGTACGATCACGTTAAACATGTGGGGCCGTAAGTCCTTCCGAGGGGTTGGTGGTAGGGGGAGAAGGGTACGGTCCCTGTGGATACCTCCCCCACTGGGTTCCGGTCTAAATTGGGTGGTACTTCCTGGCCATCCAAACAGTTACCTTACACCTTTCTGGTAGGTCGCGTTAGCGAGTTTGCAACGATCAGAATTTGCCACGGTCAGAATTTTTAAGGGTAGCGAACAGGCTGGTCGCCAAAGGCGGCTAGTCTGTCAATAAATAATTGTTTCATGAGACTCAGGAAGTAAATCATTGCCAAATGAAATATGGGAGAAATGAGAAGAAAAACCTGGAAGTAAGAAAAAAGAAGTAAAACAGTAGCAGGATTTGAAAATTTTGTCAGTAAATGAAATTACAAACTAAAGTGCTTTGTGATAATAAGCACTTTAGTTTGTAAAAAGAGAAAACTATACCTGACATTGTCCAGAAGTTAGAGCAAAGATTAATATAATATTTTAAAGCATGAAACGGAAAGAACATTCACTTTCCAAATCAGTTTCAATCCCTGTCAGTTGCAATCTAAATCGCCATGAAATGCACAATCAGTTTAAGTGCATTCCACATTTCCACTTTGCAAACATGAAAAGTAAAATTTCACCGGAAGAGTGTAGTTTGAATATGAGTAACTGTATGCCTGTAATTCGTACCGTGGCTGTTAGTCCAGCTACTGATATGATTTTATATGCATTAGGTGAGCTAAGTATTGTCAGCTGTTTAAATTTGTCAATTTTAAACTAAGGACAAAGCGTTTCTAAAAACACGGAGACAAATTACTTTGTTTTCTGTGACTGTTTTCTTGCAAACTTCTGGCGCCCCAATGGGTAGCCCTTTATCTGGTATTTTGGCTGAGGCCATTTTGCAGGAGCTCGAGAATGAGATTTTGCCTTCTTTAACAATTAAACCTATTCTTTGGTGCCGTTACGTGGATGATGTTTTTATTATCTGGGATCATGATTTAAATGATCTTCTTCACCTTTTGGATAAAGTTAATGATTTTTACTCTTCTATTAATTTTACTGTTGAGCATGAATCTAACTGTTCCTTGCCTTTCCTTGATGTTCTGGTCACCCATTCTGATTTTGGTTTTCATACTTCCATTTTCTGTAAATCCACTTTTACTAACTCCTGTAACACTGCTAATTCTTTCCATCCTGTATCCTCTAAAAAAGCTTTTAACGTATATTTTAATCACGCATTTAATGTTTGCTCTTCTATCCCCGCTTTAACTGATGAAATCAATTTTATTTTTAAACTTGGCCATGAGGCTGCTTATTCTTTTGAATTTATTTATAAGATCTTCGCCTACATTCGCCTTAAATTTCCTCAATTTGATACTAAACTTGTTGCTATTAAAGATTGTTTAGTCCATAAATCTAGTATTCCTTACCATCCTAGGATTTTCTGTCCTTTTATTAATTTCTATCATGAATTTGGTTTCAAACCCACTCACTCTAATATTACCACTTTATTTAATCGTATTCGATCTGACAAATTTGGAAATTTTGATGACTTTAAAGCTTTGCTGGGGTGTATGTCGTTCCTCTGTTATCCCCTGCTGATGACTATAAATTTTACATTGGTAGTACAAAACGTATTGTTGGCATCCGTTTAGCAGAATATACTCATGATGTCAAATCTGGTAAACTTTCTACGGCTCTTGCTCAATATGTGGCTAATGATAAATTTCTTCCTGTTTTTGAAAAAACTTTCCTTTTGGTTCGTTGTAACAATCCACGCAGTATTCTTCTTTATGAATCCCTGTTTATTTATATTTACCGTGAATCAATTTGTAATTTTGGTCCTGTTCAAATTTTAAGTTATGCTTGGCGACTCATTCTCGACTCTATGCAATTCAAATCTCTTAAAAGTTATTTGTGACGTCATTCTCAGGAATATCATGCTTGACGTTTTTCTAAAATTTGTATTAGTTCTTTTTAAATGAAATTTTGTTAAAACACCCCTATTCCTTATGGAGTAGGGGTGTTTTATTGCTCAGGCTTCCTCACCTAGGGGAAGTTCCCCTGAGGTCCCTCAAGTTTTCCCGGAGCCGTGAGGCTCTGGACTTCTGCTTCCCGAGTTGATCCCAGGGGATGTGATTTGTGTTGTTCTGAGGTCTCCAAATCTATTCTTGGCATTGAGTCCCTTCCTGGCCTCTCAATTGGTCATTATACCACCTGTCCTCTCGTGGGCCTTAGCTCAGCTGAGTCGTCCTTAGACATCACCCACTGGTGTGGAATTAAATCTGTAAACTGAGAGGTATGTCAGGTCCACACTGCTGTATCTCAGTACCTGTGTAGTGTACCAAATTTCATGGCCTTATGACACTTAAATTTCCTGATACTGATTGCACAGACACACACATTCACACAAACATATTCTTTTATTATCTAATATAAATAATAAAACGATTTGTTTCAGAATCTATATAAGCAAAATCATCAACTAAAATAGAAAATGCTTGCACTATAAATTATTGTAAAAATATTTATGAATAACTACAAAATTATGTAGTAAAAAACGAAATTGAAGGAAATAAAGTGTTTTGGAAGCTAAAGGAGCTAACTTCATCAAAAAAGGGCAGATAATACTTTTAATCAACTTCTTATGCTGATATCAACAAAGTTTCTCGTTTATTTCAGATTCATATTCTCTTAATAAAAACAGACTCTTAAAAATTAGATGATAACAAATGTTTCAAGGTAATTATGAGCCTCTCTCATAGGTTCATTAATTGATACATAAAATATTAACTGTGAAAAAAAGGAAAAAAATTAAACAATAAATAAAAAGATCAAACACAGTGGCAACTGTCTTTAAAATCAAAACACACCAATTAGCTCATCAATAATGTAACAGTCATTAAGTAAAAATAATTTGCAAAGGGTAAGGAAAACTTTAGGAGCATATTTAAGCTCAAATAGTATAATAATGCAGCATACAGCTGTTTCAAGGATATGCTGGATCCCTTTTGTCAGTGCTAGATATCCCCCTAGGGCGGGCCACCCTTAGATGGTGGTTACAGATGTTGGCTCTGTAGCCTTGATCCTCCGACTCTGGGGGGCATAATAATCCGGGGAACCGGCTGTTGAGGAACCTGCTGTCGTACCGGGGAGGCATTTAGGCCTCGGACTCTTCCAGGTGGCTGTGACCTCACGGACTGTGTCTATTCATGACCTGATCCAGCCGGCGACCGAGGTCGGGCTTGGCAGGTGTTCTCCGGACCTTGCCCTATGAATGATTTCATTGAGAACGTGGTCCTCGGCTGCGGCTTTGCTGGAATGGATTTGCTTAGCCCGTGCTTCCTCCTTCAGTAATCGGCATAAACCCTATGGTTGCCGCGGGAGGTTGACCTTTCTCTGTCAGTGCTAGATAACCAACAAACCAAATTGCCAAGCTAAGCCACATGATTACGGAACACTTGTGACACTATGTCACTTATCTCCATCTCAGAAAATAAAAAAAAATTGGTTACATTGGAATTTAAATAGATATGGAAGTTAAGTAGATATGGAAGTTAAATAGATATTGGAATTTAAATAGATATGGAAGATAAAGAAAGATATGGAAGAAAGAAGTTGACACAAAAAGGGCAAGTCCTGTACACTAAATTGGTATCAAACAGAGAGTGGGTCAGTGTCGAACGGAGATATTCAACAAAGTATCAGCTAAGTAGTATCAACCATCACCAAAATCATATTAAGTGCACCAACTGCATGAGGGAGTTGCATTTTGATGACTCTTGCAAATTCAGCGAATTTGGAGAGGCTGATATTGCCAAACAAGTCTTTAAACATTTGGAAGACTTGAATGAAGCCCCCAAAAAGTCAGATCCAGAATCAAGAGGGAACGCCCCTTGGCCCCGATGTCCCCTACTCATTATGCTTATCATGTGTGAGGTGAGAGGTTTTGTCTCGTACCTGTTGGCACTGGATGAACTTGCCTCGCTAGCTCTTTCATACTGCCTGCTATGCAGGCATAATATGCCTGTTGAGACTTCCCTTGTTCACTGGTGCTCACTAATTCCTGGAGCTTGCAAAGCAAGTTGGTTGATTTGTTGAGCATCTTTGACTCTTACTTCTTTGTAAAAATTAAAGATAAGGCATATCATTATCAACATTGCTTCTCGTGTACTAACTAATGTTGTAGTCTATGGTTTTTGATGTGGAGGTGCTGTTTCTACTATAAATCAATCACAGAGAAGTTGGAAATTGCCTCTACCAATGAAATCTTTTCTAATATTGGCATTACATAATTTCATTAAGACCTAAATCGAAATTCTAAGCCCATCTTGCCCATCTGCATGCTGATAGTAGTATGTAAAATTTCATAACAGTATGTTTTGCAATTTGTTTGTTATGCAGTGACAAAATATCGTGTTACATATTTAATATAGCTTTACAATAATAAGACATATAATTGTTGTGCAATGTATAGCATTTTAATTATAATATTCTGGACAATAATAGTTGCGAAATGCTCTGTTTGTTTGTAAAAATAAACAGTAAGGCTGTCAGAAACACTGTAGAAATTTAACCAATTTCATGCATTTCAATATTTACTGAAATAATTACAAAACTGCTTTTTAGGAACTATTTCTTTATTCAAAGTTTAACATTTCAAACGTACAGCTCGTTTATCTGTCAACTTAAACAAAACCGAGACTGTTGCCATAGCATCATTACAAAAAAATGGTGTTGCCAGTACACCATTTTTTTGAACAAAGAACTAAAAATAAGCAAATTCACAATAAATGCAATTTTAAATATAAAAATTAAATAACTAAATTAATGTGTGTTACTTAACATTCTCCCACTTTTTGATTTAAACATTATAATCAAAACTTAAATAAAATGCTATAAACTTTCTAAAGACAAATTAGCGTTTAAATGAAAATCAAACATTTTCTTCATTTATCTAAACCTAGATGGGAGTCTAATTGTTCTGCCACTTCTAGTAATAACAGTCTTTCGTAGACTAGAGGGGAAAGTGTCCACAATCCTTTTATCACTAGCTACAGTATCAGTTTCTGGGTCTCGGGATGGACATTCAATTTTAAGAAGGAAAATTCTTTGAACTAGTCGAATTAGTTCCCCATTGCTGTCTTTAAATTCACAACTCTGTTGCTACCATTTTTTCCAGGATAAACTTCAATTATTTTTTCCATTGACCAGAAAGTTCTTTTCTTATTCTCGCATTCAATGAGAACTATATCTTCAATTTTGACATTCAGCATTTTCATTTTTCCCCTATGTTGCACTAATTGGCTGAGATACTCTACTCTAAATCTTTTCCTCAGCTAATCCTTTAGTGTCTGCTGATATCTGTCTTTTTGTGAGATCCACTTTGTCCAAAAGGTCCAAGTCTGGCACTCCCACCCTTTGCATGTCCTGCAAGAACATTGCCAGAGTCAACGGAGTTAGGTTTTCAGGATCTTCGGAAATGTAAGTCAGTAGTCTGGCATTCACTATTGCTTCACAATCGCATAGAATGCTCATTATTTCTTCATAGCCTAAAGAAGCAGTTCCCAAGACACATCTCAACAATCTATTAACCATCTGTACAAGACGTTCCCAAAACCCATCTCTGATGGTTGTGCCTCTGATGGTTGTGCTTCTTGCTTATCCTGATGAAAAAGAATGTTTCTTGCCTTCGAAACACTGTTAAGTTTATGTTGTATGTTGTTTTAAAAAAGTTTACATTAGTTTTATTATATTAGCAGACATTTAAGATGTGCATGTACAGTCTTTTCCTATACTTTATATCTTTCTACTTAACTATGAAAATAAAGTCTTCAATAAGCGTTAGTTAGCAAAAAAAAAACAGTACTATGACAACATGCTTGACTCTATTCTATTACCCTTTTTTTTAGAATAAAAACAATATTTAAAAGAATTTAAAAGAAGACATACTTTTTGGGGAAAAAAGACTAAAAGCTGGAATTATGAGGGAAAATTTATTTTATATTTATATGCATTTTTTTTTCCATAATCCATTATAATATTTATCAGCAATTGCAATGTTCTCTGTACCATTATTTGTACAAGCTCCCTCAACATTTTACCAATTGAGTTTGTTGCATGTGAGTTGCATTATAATAAATGCTAGTATAATAAATGTTCTTAAATATAAAATTTTTTATCCTTAAAATATCTCTATATTTTGTAGTGGGAAATGATTAGTATTAGTGTTTGTATTTTTTAGTCAATAGAAAAATGTTTTTAAATACTTTTCATTTTAACCAACTATTTTTGTTTTTTAGAATTACATTGAACTGTATCAGAAAGATTATGAATGCTTATACAAATGCATTGATGCATTTTTGTCGGACCTTAACATAAGAGTAAGTAGCTTACTGTAGACAGCTTTTTTTCCTGTCTTTTTTCTTTAAAGGGTGCTCTGAAATTTTGTATATTTCTGGTTTGTTAGTAAAACAGAGTTTAAATATTTTATATAACTTAGCTAGCAAGCTAAGGTAATATTAAAAAAATTGTGTGAAATTTACAATTTTATACAGGGGGATTGAAAAAATCAGCACATCAAATTCTAAAACCATATAATGTGTTGAAAAATAGTAGCGGGATCATTCCATGTCAAATCAACACAACCCCCCAAACTGACCGACACCGATTTTGTTAAAACATGGCTATTTTGTTGTCCATTTATATACAGGGTGTCCAGTGCTATCTGTGCCCAATGGCTATTTCCTCAACCGTTAGTCACAGAGATACACTTCCAATTGCAAAAATATTTTAAATTTTAAAATCTATTATCTTAGAAACAGTTTAAATCAATAAATGCATTTCTGAAGGAAATACGAAATATAAATTTTTATACAGTCTCCCGGTCCAACCAATTATATTTAGGAAAATCATCCTCTTACAATTTTATCCAAAATAAAAACAAACCATCCTTCTATGACCAAAATTGACCGACGTATAGCTGTTTAAAGTTGGAGCACTTTTGTGCTGAGAAATGGTCAATACAGTCCCGGATTGGTTGGTTGCCTGGAGAAATGGTCATTACGGTCCCTGATTGGTTGGTTACCTGAAACGGGACATTTTTATGTGTGGAAGCGAAGTCATAAAGTTTAATGCTTCATAACTCTGTGAATTTTGGTTGTAAAAGGAATATTTTTTTTTATTTTGCATGAAATTGTATCAGGATAATTTTCCTAAATATAATTGGTAGGACCGGGGTACCGTATAAAAATTTATATTTCGTATTTCTTTCAGAAATGTATTTATTGATTTAAACTGTTTCTAAGATAATGGATTTTAAAATTTAAAACATTTTTGCAATTGGAAGTATATCTCTGTGACTAATGGTTGAGGAAATAGCCATTGGGCACCGATAGCACTCTATGCAAAATTTTAGTCCCCAATTTTCATTATTTTTTTATGTATAAAAATTTGAAGTTTGGGGAATCTGGTAATGTTTCATGATTCTTGACATATTCAAACATCTGTGCATTTTGACTTAAGCAACGGATTGTGCTGAAATAAAACTTATTTTTTAGCTGAAAGTATGGCCTTTCTTGTGATATGTAAATGATATTTTTCATTTCAAGGTCACTTGATTTGACTTTTGACCTTGAACTGCCAAAAGTGTATCTTTAATTATTTTCAAAAAAATATATTTTGTTGATAATCCATTTATCTCTATTATACAAAAATTTCCAGTTGGGAAAACTATAGTGAAAAAAATCATAGTGAAAAAAATTCTAAGTAAATATATGTTATATGAGCAGCTATTCGAAAAATGCTGGAAACCAGATAAAAGCATAGTTGATTAAATAATTTTTAAATAAACATCATTGTACTTAATTTGTTCAATTTTAAAATTGGAAAGATTTGTTTAGTCGAATAATGGTCTTGTGTTTCCATTGGATGGGCGCCCCATGAAAACAGACATTTGGGGTGGATGAAATGCACCAGCAATCTTAGAACAACTATATGCTGACAAAGGAAAAGATCAATTGAAGCCAAGCATACAAAGCGAAAATTACAAAAAATGCAAAAATCTTTAAGGAACAAAGACAAAGTTTTGTTTGTTTAATCATCTAGTGATATATTTGGGGGGAAAAGCAGAGTCTGAAATATTGTAACAACTAAAACAAATGTTTTATGAAATTGAAAGTAGGTGCAAAAAAATTCAAATATTAGCAGTTTTGCTAAACTCACAACAATACACATGTGTAGAATTTCTTATTTGCATTTCATGCGATGTGAGACAGCCTCAATAAAAAGAAGATAGTTTTAAAATTTGTTCCTTAGTGATCCCTCACTTCTTAATTGTTTTGAAAGTTGTCAAGATACTTCATATGACATGAAAAGCAGATTTAAGAAAATACTGTTTGTGTTTATGCATAATTATATTGAAATTTAACTATACGAGTTCTTCACTGGATTTTACAGAACACTGCCTAGTTTTATAGCTTATAAAGAATTTTAATGCCTGAAAGATTAATATTCTTGTAATAATACTGTTCTTATACAACTGTTGCATAAATACTATACTTTGGTTATTATACTTTTCAATGCTGAAAGTAATTAATTTTAGTTATTTATTCTTAATTAATATTTTCAATTTTATTAATTGACATTTTTATGCTTGTTAAGCTGATATTCATTTACAAGCAAATCATAACTTTTAGAATATTATTTTTTCAACAGCAAAACTGCTATGCATAAATATTACCATCAGAGCCCACTCTTACTAGCTATTGCCGTGTCAATCAACACTTTTTGAACTACATTGACTATTTAAAAACTGAAAGTCAAATATGACTAGAAAAATTCATATGACTAGAAAAATTCATTTTGTTTCTTTTTGTGAGTTTCTAATGTTACAAAGAGTTTCAGGGACTTCCACTGAAGCTCGTCCCAACAAGCAGACAGAGACAGAACCGCCATTATTAAGATATGGTAAATTGAGTGAACAGAAATCATAGATGAAAATCTTATCATGTTGCAGAAACTTTACCATCCATTAAATCCATTGTTCGTCATTTAAAAAATTTAAAATTGTTGCACTATTGTTCACAATATATATGTGTTTTGTATATTTGTGCAAGACATCAGCTTTCCCCCCATTTTTAAATTAAAATTACAAAGCTTATAAAGTAGCAATAAATGATTCACAGATTTTAAGTTTGACTCATAAAATAATTAGAATAATTAGAATGGATACATGTCAACTTTAATAAACTTTTAAAATCAAAGACAACCAAACTAGGTTTAAAAAGTCATTTAATAAAAACTTCTTTCCTTGGCGTACATAAATGTATAAAGCCAAAGCGCTTTCAGGCATCACCATGCCCATCATCAGTCGCGAAGTGAAAATTACAATGCCAACAAATGTTTACATAAGACCAAATTGGCAGGCAAATTTTGCATATTATCCATTTACGATTTTATAATAGTTGCATTATTTTATTTTATAAACAAGGCATTTAAAATTTAAATAATTAAATACAAATTACAATAAGGTGACTCATAATGTTGAATTATAAGAGTCAATCTGACTCACAATTTTGCAACCCGGAGTGAGATCTGTGTCATCATGTTTGGTTCTGCAAAATGTCGATAATTGATAATGCTTGAGGTGAAGTAATGCTCCAAAAATAATAGTAAATTGGGGTGGGGGTATCAATGCCATTTGAAATTTTTATAAGGGGGACAGAGTGACCACAGGCAGGTTTGGAAACAATTTATTCGATACTTGCATTCTTCCCCTTTTACCCCTTCTTTCAGTCTTAATTTAATCCAAGATAACCAAGTGTCAACAGTACTTGGAAAATGTTTTGCAATTTGTAAAACCCTTTATTTATGTTTTGTGCAGGTTTCTGTTTTGATGAAGTTGGGTTTGCAATTGCCCAGTGGTGAATTAGTTATAGCCCATAATGATCCAGATCTTTTACAGAGGTATGCTTTTTAACTCAATTTTTTTAATTCAATATAACCAGAATAATTTTAATATTTCTTTTTTGATGTTGCAGTAAGTGTATCTTTTGGAAGAAATCTTTGTAAATAATTTCATACAGCTTAATCAGTTTTCATTAGCACACGTATTAGAGACAAGAAGCAATAGTTTTATAACCTTGATCTAATTATATGCTATTTAACATTAGTTCTAGTGCATAAATTTATGCATTAGAACCAGAGTATGGGGGTAGACACTTGGTGTGAACATAGCGTATGACCATAGCAACTGATCCTGTTGTTCCAGTCCACACCAAGCTCAGAATATAGGTTCTCATCAGATCATCTTTTAAACAAAATTGAGATTATTTCACCACAAAACATTTTATTTAGGAGGTACTTTTACTCTTTTCCACAAATTTTACAAAATAGGGAGTATTAAAAAAATTAAAAAATATTATTATTAATTTTTTTTTTAATTGAAACTACCGTAGAGAGTTATGGTTTCAGAACCTGCCATTAGAGAGTGAGTTCTGTGATTATAAGCTGCTATTGCAACCATTTTTTCCACTATTCATGCTTGCTTTTTTTTTTTTAATTTTTGTGACTTTGAAAACATGATTTTAGAAAGTAAAATAGCCCATGGTTGAAAATAAAGTAAAGGAAGCATAATATTGCTTTTAATCAAATCATGAGTTGATTAAAAAGGAGATTGATTTCAATTGTACTGTAATTACTGTTTTAAAAAACAGTGAAAAAAAATTAAATGTTCAGGTAAAGAAATTTAGTGGTTTTTTTTTACAGATACTTAGGAAGAAAGACTACTTCAGGATTAAACATTAGTTTTTTTATTTGTTTCTTTGGGGGGGGGGGGGGGGAGGGGTTAAAACTTTTAATTTTCAAAGCCTTGAAAAATTGTGTAATTGTCTATATTTTATGTTTATTACTAAGCAATATTAAGTGCAATAATTAATGCAATTTACTATTTAGATTGAGTTATTAAAAGTTGGTGTGATCATTACAGGCATTAACTTTTATTTTGTAATAATTTGTTTTTTCAGTCTGCACTTAACACCTAAAATTGGGATGCAATTAATAGTGCTTCACAAAATGAGAAAGTTTAACTAGTATTGTATCAATAAATGAATGAAAATATGCTTCTTTAAATAATTTTATATAAAAAAGCTGTAAAATTTTCTTCAATAAAATTCCCATATATTGAATATTGTTTTTTTACATTAAAATTAAATTTAATAATTTATTTCTGTAGTCTAAATTTCCTATTCTGCTTGGTTTTAACATGTATAATTTTACACAATATTTTACTCAATTTTCTATATCATATCTTAGTGCCACATTAAAGAATTAAATCAATCAATTGAATTTTAAGTTACTACATATAACCCTTTTTGGACCATTGTAGTTGAGAGAATCAATCATTCCTCACACAACCCATTGATGTATATTTGCTATGTGGTGCAAACAACTGTTATGACCCACTGATGGCTATGTGCAACACAAGATTGGGATGTTTTGTTAATATTTTTAAATAACACTAGATTACAAACTTGTAGTTTTTGTAAAGCTAGTCACTTTCATCATTGCCACATTTTAGTTTTGGTTTTTGTCTTTCATGAGAATGCTGACTGAGGCATTTTTGTATAAATAAATCCATGTGCAAACTTGTGATGGTCTAATCATTTAAAAGACATGTTGACTGAGAAATTTATAGTGCAGTTTTTTCATAGCATTTCTGTATTTATTTTTGCAAAGAGGGTCTTGGGTGGTATGTTTAGTAGGGGGTTAGAGCTGGGAATTCTTATTGTTGATTCTCAAGTGAGTGCATATTAGCTACTAAGAATTTTGTCAGAAGAATTGTAATAATCATGGTAAAAAAAAAGTGAAATGTCTTTCTGAAAGTGGGATTTCACAATTGATGTATGAACCTGATAGTGATAAGTGAAGAAAGGGAACTAGTTGATATGTTAGTTAGTGAGATAGATTATTTGAAAGATACTGATATGTGCGCTGATGTTGGGGATATTTTTCATACGGAGAATTAAAGTTCCAGTATCGAAGATTTGCCTTCAGTTTACCACAATCTCTAAACTAAATATAAACAGATTTTTAAAATCATTTTAATAATGATATTATACAAGTTATAGTTAACAAAACAAAATGGGATTTCAAGGTTCATGTTTGAAAAACAAACAATAGTGGAACTAAGTCCTTAATTGTACCAACACCCATGTGTTTTATTGATAATTATAAATGTATTTTAAAGCAAAGTTTATTTAAAAAGATTTTCTTGCCATGTCAGACGTAGGTTCAAAAAATGCCCGTGTCTGGGGTAACAGACAGGTTTTTCTACTTGCAATCTCGCAGAAATGCTTCTTCCTTTACTCGCCAATCATGAATGGCTTTACTGAGAATATTTAGCAGATAGTCACTGCCTAAAATTACTCATGAAAATTAAAATACTTCGTTATTTGTAGCTAAGATAAATATTTAAACACATTTGCATATTTTTACATATTTGTCTTATGTTATTTCCTCTAAAGTACAGTGAAACTTCTCCTAACAATCATATTTTTCCAGAACAAATTTCAAACTCCATATGCATAATGTTAATTTTTATCCTTATTGACTACATGTACTCTAAACAACCAGAAAGATGTTATTATGTAAATGTATTTCTTTGAATTTTAGTTACTTAAAAAGTGCATTGCTCTAAGATTTCACTCTTTTTCTTCCTAATCTTTATTTATGTTCTATTGTCTATGTTGGAAGGGAATCCTTCCTTTTATAAATTTACACTTTTTATATTTATTTATTCTATGTTTCAAAGATAATTATATTTAAAGATATTTTATTTATTTATATTTCCAGATTAAAGTTATTATATTTACATTTCAAGTTATCATTAAATTTACATTTGAATTTAATCGTATAGTTTTCAATAAAGTTATTTTTACTAAATATTAAAATTATCTCTTTATTTCCTTATTAAGTGCCATTACTATTTCTTGGTCTGTTCTCGCACAGATTTCGCTTTACATTTTCAGAAACATTTTAACACCTTGCATAACTCTCTACTTACCTTTAAATGTTCACATAAATAAAAATAGCACAGCCAACAAACAACTACAGAATGACAACCATTATTGTTAAATTAAAAATTAACTTTTATTGACAACAATTCTAGATTTAAAACAAGCTTCAATTAAGTGTATAACAATTAAAAATATCATCATTATTACTTAAGTTAAATGTATAGTAGTAGCATTCTAGTACATTGCATTATATTTAAATTAATTAAATTTTGAATTCAATTAAACAAAACACCCAGGATCATAATCCACTCTGGTCTAAAGACTAGAGTTTGGTCTGCCAGAGCTGTCCACCAAAAAACTGAAGTTTGAAATAAAAATATTTAAAACATTTAAATCCACAATTCTTCATTTAAGTTACAGAAATACAATTTTCATAAGATAATAAAGGAGACATGTTTTTCAAAACATTTTTCTTTCAAGATAATAAAACTTTCTCAATGCTAACACTTTTGCGTATTGTAACCTTTTTTCTCAAATTTAATCACTTAAAAAAATTTAAATGGTACTGCTTTGCACGCACCCTGATCACTGAGGGCCTTCTCTCTGATACTTGAAAACCGGCCCTGTTTACACAAGGCCCGCGAAGCTTAAACACTCTTGAGATGGCTGCACAACTACAGGTGCTTCCTGTTGATAGCTCCATGTCCAACATTGGAGACACAGCATTGGCATCTAGAAGTTTGTCCACAGGTCACAGGTGCCTGGACCGCGATTTTTCCATGCGAGCTCAGATCACCCTCGACTTCGGACTAAAAATAGGCAATTCTGCACAAAAACTTAACCTTGTTTCCAGCGTTCACGGGATACGAGCGCCCTTGCGTGGGGCCCATCCCACCGATCTCCGCAGCAATAGAGAACGGTACCTCTCGCCACACCATGTCATCCTTTTTTGATGATCCTATATCTTCTTTCTGTAAAGATGTGTACATCTGTATGTTTTTATTCTTGCTCACTGAAAAGTGTTAAATAAAATGCCTTTAATAATAGTTCTCTTAAAGGCAGAGGTTCGAATTAACATTAATTTAATGTATGCAATAAAACTCTTCATTAATATACACCTTTATTAACACTTTACAACATAGTTGAAAAGTGTTTATGATTTTGTCCATTCTGTCTGTCCGTTAGCACATTAACTGCCGTAAAAATGACTTTATCAAAATGAAATTTTAGTATGTTGTTCAGACGGTCTGTGGGACCTATGGGAATATAAATGAATAATATCACTCAATTAGTTTTGGATTGAACTCTAGTTGAAAAACTGAAATACATTGAACCCTATGGGACCTAATTTTTCAAACATTTTTTAAGCAAATTTAAAATTCACAAATTGCTTCAAAAGTTTTAGGAAATATTAAAATTATCCCATAAAATATATAAAAAATATTTCAGCAAAATACGTTCAGTAGTTTTTTAAATAAAAATTAGAATAATAATTACACCCTTTATATGAAGAGATCACTTGACCATTATATGAAGAGATCACGTGACCTACTTCAAAATAAAATATAGCATCTATTTTGTGTCAAAATCGTAATTTTTAAAGTTATTTTTAATTCATATTTAGTATTGTATCCATCCTAAAACAGCTTTATTAACACTTTACAATATAGTTGAAAAGTGTTTATGACTTTGTTCATTTTCGCTTAAATTCTGTGCATCTACATACTGAAACAATGCAATTACAATGTATTTGAGTTTGAATAATCATCAAACTTTGATTATTTCTACAACAAAGCCTAATTTTCACTTCATGGATAATGTAAACACCAAAAGATGTAGAATGAGTTGTATAAGAATTTCTGCGTTTTTTTAACGCAAAATTATTTAGCTCATGAAGTCTGCAATATAGCTGATATAAATGAATTGATTGATTTTACACAGAGAACCAGACGATTTTTTCAATGAAGTTTTAAGCATAGAGTTAAATTACTTGTACTTCCATGGTTTTAAGTTTAAGTTTTAAAATAAAATAAATTATTATAGTATTGTGATGAATGGAAAAAAGTTTATGGCGATTTATATTTTGATAATGTTTGAATAAAGTTCATTTGTTTTCGATGAAGTTTTCAAACATAATAAATTATTGTAGTATTATGATAATTTTAAAAATATTACCGAGGCATGTATCGCATTTTAGAGATGTTTAAACCAAGCAATGTATATTTCAATGCCGTCATTTGAATGAAGTTCATTGTTTTCAATGAAGATTTAAGTTTACAAATATAATAAATTAATGTACTATTTGATAATTTTAAAAATATTACCGAGGAATGTATCGCATTTAGAGATGTTTATTGCATTGAAGTTGAAAAGTGTTTCATAGTCAATGCTTTTTGCATTATTGATCTTTCTTGTTTAATTTTATCTGTCAGTTATGACATCAATTTGTTTTCTTTCCAATATGCACAAGTATTAAATAATTATCTTTTTAAATGACCATTTTTTGTTAGAATGCTGCGTGGTCACTTTGGAATAGTTTTTTTTTTATTTTCATTTTCAGAGCAACTTTAGTTTTACTGAATTGTTTTGTCTAAAGTTGGATTTGTAGTTCTCAAAAAAGCATTTCTGGGAGAAAAAAAATATGGGAAAGTACTATTAATTGTCATTAACAATTAATAGTGTTGACCAGTTTCATAGGCAATTAACTGATTTCTAAACTGGTTGACACTAATATTATTTTCATGTTATATGTTGCTTTTAACAAAGTCTTTCATATTTTTATTACATTAGCAGCATTTTGAGCTATATGTATTACAGTTAGTGTTAATAACATTAATCATAATTCATAAAAAATGAATATAAAATTGTATAATCTTTTCACAAAGTTAGTATTTATTATTTCTTACATAATAAAGGATGACTGTGTGTGTGTGCATGCAGTCTGTAGTAGAAAATCTAAGCATTGTTCGACTATGAAATTTTGTACACAGGTACTTCAGGACCCGAATAGATGTACCTTCACATTATTTTTTAAAAATTTGAATTAGTTTTTTTTTTAGTTATTTTATATTTTATCCTGATTTTGGCTAATATTTACATGAATCGATTCCTTAGCGACCTAAAATATTATCACAAAGCTTTCGTCTTGTCACCAGCGGAGAGATCAAAAATTCTTCTTCAAACAAACTTTGACCAGTGTCCATACAATGAATAGATAAATTTTAATGAATTTAAAATGTATATTTTTTTATGCATTTTAAACTTCTTTGATTTTTATATTACAATATATTAAAATAGACATGCTATTCAACGTTCATAATTTTCAGAAACTACTTAAAATGTTACAGATCAACCACTCTAGAAAAAAAAGAAATTTCATAAACCCGTCTGTTGATTAATTAATTTATAATTTGAAGCAAGATTTTGATTAATTTTAAATGAATCTAGCAGCCTTTGGACCCTATTGGAGGTTGAAACATATTGGGAAATGGATCTAACTCATTTTGTTTAGGAAAGTAGATATTTTGTGATTGGATGAAAAGGAGTGCATGAGAAGAGAGTTTTCTCCTAAAGAAAGAATTTCGCAAGGGCATATTTTTTTTTCTTTGGATGTTTGCAGGAAACTACCATGTAATGCATCCTTGATATGGGGTCGAGAGTCATTCATATATCTAGAATTTTGTAAAGAGTGATATCATCTGCTTAGGGATTTATTTGGATTGCAAGCTGTAACTAAAATAAAAAATATTAATGTACCCAGTGCCAAGACAAAGGCATGTTACGTATTTGAGCAGTGGTCTAAGGTATGATTAGGTGCTTATTTAGGGTGAGCATGTGTTTGTGTGTGTTTTGCAATTTAATCTTGTGCTTGCACAGCAGGTGACTAAGCTTTTTAAAAGGATTAATAAATTTAATAATTTTAATAAATATTATTATTATTTTTTTTTTCCCCCCAATGGCCAGGCAATGACTCTTTCATCTTCGCCTATACATCGGCCAGAACCATGAACCTCTTAGCCGTCATATGACGTTGCCCCAGTGCACCAGTGGGGGTGGGAACACATTGTGCCCAACAACACAAACATCCATGCCTGAAGTGGGACTCGAACCCACAACCTGGTGATCGAATGAGTATGAGGAAACGCTTGCCTTTGACCATTCGACCACTGCGTTGGCATTTTAATAAATATTCAAATAATTAAATTTCAGTTCATTAAGTAATTTTAATAAATATTAATTTTTTTAACTGAGTTTCAATAACTAGAATTTTCTTAGCACACCCTTCAGATTTGACTTACTCAGAGTTTATTGCATATTTAATTAATTGGGTTTTTGTTACATTTTGAAATGTTACAGTGAAGCTGAAGCTGATGAGTACCAGCAGTGCATTTCCTTACAAGATTTTGAATTCGATGGAGTGAGAAGTTTTATGCTTGGAACCAACATGTATGTTGTTTTATGTATAATATTTTTATTTGCTATTGAAATGCTGCGATTTCTTGATGGTTAACCTTTGCCAGTATAAAGAATCTGATGTTGACTGTGTACAATATTTTACAGACTTATATTTATATTTCACTTGTCTCTTTCATTATTTGTATTCATTAAGATGAAATATATACAGTAGGGCCCCTGTATCCATGAGTGATACTTTCCAAAGAATACCATTGCTATGTGAAACCGCTGATAATTCGACTGCTACATATAACATGATATTCATGCAACATACATAAATATGGTAATGATTAATTGATAAATTACATACAATAACACATTGTTAACATTAAATAAAGTAATAATAAAATGTACATTCTCTATGCTACATTGTACATTTTTAAAAGGACTTGTAAAAGTAAGGGATTCTGGTATTTTAGCCTAATCCTCAGGATATGATGGAGCAATGAAAAAATACAGTGCACCTGTACTGTATGACAGAAGTATTTTCAAAGGATTACAGACCAGTTAAAATCATCTAATTTCC
This sequence comes from Amaurobius ferox, assembly GCA_951213105.1. Classification (NCBI taxonomy): domain Eukaryota; kingdom Metazoa; phylum Arthropoda; class Arachnida; order Araneae; family Amaurobiidae; genus Amaurobius; species Amaurobius ferox. The sequence continues at coordinate 26,270,928 of OX578155.1, read as the reverse complement.
AGCAAAGCACTGCATAATTCTAGTGTAGGAACAGATTTTATTATATATTGGGGAGACTGGGAAAGGGTTGTTGTTGTTGAGACCCAGACCGTCCGACCTACCAGAAAGATGTAAGGTAACCGTTTGGACGGCCAGGAAGTGCCATCCAATTTAGACCAGAACCCAGTGGGGGAGGCATCCACAGGGACCGTATCCTCCTTCTCCTACCACCAACCTCTCGGAAAGACTTATGGACCCACATGTTTAACGTGGTCGTACTCCACATGAATACGGCAGCAGATGCGGCAGCATGCAAATCCAGCGTGCAAACCACCGGGCTACCGCTTCACAAATCTAATTCTGTAACAAAAGTTTTACACCCACAGACATGTTTAGCAATTTTTTTTAAAGACCATGCAATTTATTATCAAAATAAAAATACAACTGAAGTATACTTCACACCAAAATAGAAAAAAAAAATGATTTTAAAAATGAGAAATTTGTGGGTTAATGCTCTCCACATATGGGAGGTTTGGCTCACATTAAGGGAGAGTTCACTTGTTCCAATCTAAGTAAATGCTGAAATAGAATGGGACTAGCTTTGAGAATTGAACAGTTAACAGCACTTATAAACAGAAAAATCTAAATCTCTGTCAGTCATTAGAAAGATTAAAATATATTTAAAAGAACTTACTTTAAGCAAAAGTTTCTAGAAATTATAAAGTTAAAAAAGAATTTGGAACCTGAAAATTAGCAATTATCTGATATACAGCCATATCATTGTTTTGAAGTATTTTAAATTGATGATGGTGTACTTGTAGAAAGACTTGTTATGTAATGGTGTGTCACAATTTTTATGTTTCTGCATTTTTGAATTGTTTCCCGGGATTATCTTCTCTTAGATTCAACTTTCTTTTTGCTCTTTTCATTAAACATTTACTCATGATTAGGTGGTAAAAAATAAAAACGAATTTGGTAAAGGAAACTGCCATGTTTCACATGACTGCATTTGAACAACTCCTAACACTCGTCTTAGCTGCATCATCTGAACTAATTGAACCAACTGAACAAAAATTTTAGCAACACTATAATGAAACTTTTATAGGTATTTGAGAGGAACCACTCTTCTTAACTTTGTGTATGCATGAGTGCAACATAAAACAACTGTTTCAATTTGTGTAATTTGGTGTGTCACATTTTTACTTTCCCTGCATTACATGGTAATGTATAGGGAAAGTATTGGAATCATGCCGAAAATCGCAACTCGAGTTTTCGACGGATCTACACGTTTCGAGACCTCTAGAATACGAAAAAAACATTTTTAGTGTGACGTCTGTGTGTGTGTCTGTCTGTCTGTCTGTCTGTGCAGATTTTGTATCCACTCTAACTAAAAAACTAATGGACCGAATTTCACAAAATTTGGTAGGTAAGTCACATGTGGGCGAGTCTGGTGCTAATTAGTTTTGGGTACGATTTGGGATAAAAGAACTTGCCTATTTTTGCGAAATGGCCTGCAAAAGCTTGTATCCACTCTAACTGAAAAACTAATGGACCGAATTTAATAAAATTCGGCAGATGCGTCATTTGTGGGCCACCCTGGTGCTGATTAGATTTTGGTAAGCTTCGAAAAAAAATAACCTGCCTTTTTTTGCAAAATGGCCCGCAAAAATCGTCAAAATCTAAGCTAAAGAACTACGTATGCTCAAATATATCCATTAAATGCTTGTTTAATACGTAATTTTTAACGAAGAAAAGAATAAGACCAACCCCATTATACTAGGACTAGCCGTTTTCGAGATATTTTAGTTTTTCGTTTTTTCTCTACGCCACCTTTGAAAATAAGTCCGGTTACCGAATGAGAACGAAAATTGAATTAAAAGTGAAATAAATTTAATTAAAATAAAGAGAACGTGGATGTAAGTCTGCATGGAAAGTCATGTGCTGCCCACATCAGATTTTTTACTTTCCCTGCAATACATGGTAATGTATAGGGAAAGTATTGGAATCATATCGAAAATCGCAACTCAATTTTTCGACGGATCTACACATTTCGTGATTTCTAGAATACGAAAAAACTATTTTTAACATGACCCGTGATGTTTGTGTGTCTGTCTGTGTGTCTGTCTGTCTGTGCAAATTTTGTATCCACTCTAACTAAAAAACTAATAGACCGAATTTCACAAAATTTGGTAGGTAAGTCACTTGTGGGAGAATCTGGTGCTGATTAGTTTTGGGTACGATTCGGGATAAAAGAACCCGCCTTTTTTGCGAAATGGCCCGCAAAAGTTTGTATCCACTCTAGCTGAAAATCTAATGGAATGAATTTCACAAAATTTGCTAGATAAGTGGCTTGTGGGTCATCTTGGTGCTGATTAGATTTTGGTACGATTCAGAAAAAAATAACCTGTCTTTTTTTGCAAAATGGCCCGCAGAAATCGACAAAATCTAAAATAAAAAACTACGTATGCTGAAATATATCCATTTAATGCTTGTTTTATACATAATTTTTAACAAAGAAAAGAATAAGACCAACCCCATAACACTAGGACTAGCCGTTCTCAAGATATTTTAGTTTTTTCGTATTTTCTCTCCACCAACTTTGAAAGTAAGTCTAGTTACCAAATGAGAACGACATGTTAAAAATAGTATTTTCATGCTCTAGGGGTCCCAAAAGATGTAGATCCATCGAAGAGTTGCGATTTTTGGCACGATTCCAATACTTTTCCTATACATTACCATGTATTGCAGGGAAAGTTATATTCTTTAAAAATGCCCGCTATTCTGCTCAAAGAATGCAGACCCAGCTTTGGTTTGAAATTAATGAACCTTTATATCCTTAATTTTTCAAATATTTTTTTGAGCCACGGTAAATCGTAGATAATTGAAACCCTGGATACTGAATCAGCAGATATGCGGGCACTACTGTACATTATAAATTATTAGTTTAAAAATTTTATAGTTATTACATTGCATTTAGATATATGTAATTTATTTCTTTGTTCATTAACAGCTATCTTCAGGCAGCTGCTTCTGAGCCAGCTAAAAATGTGCAGCCACAGTTATTGTCCTCTACTAGTCAAATAAATCAAAATGTAAGAAATATATTTATTTTGTTATTTGATAATTCTTCTTATTTTCATATATTCGTGGGGTCCATTTAGAAAATGTCCAAGACCTTCTTAGAATGTTTGCAAAATTCCATGTTTGTACATGAAATATCATATTGGACTCTTCTTAAAGCTAAAGATATGTATTTACAGCCTCATTGTTGCTTTTGCAATTTCCCTGGTGTTGTTGAGGTGTAAATTTTAGGGTTTTACTCCCTGCTTCGGCTCCTCTTCCCTCACAGACTCCTATTCCAATATTAAAATTGAATGTGATAAATACGAACATGTAATGTCCATACATAAACTTTTTGCTGTAAAATCTCTATTATAAACACTCCTGAATAGAGAACATGTCCATTTGGTGGACATTTTTTTGTTTTCTCAGCATAACATGGTAATGTATAGGGAAAGTAATGGAATCATGTTGAAAATCCCAACTCGAGTTTTTGATGGATCTATACATTTTGGAACCTCTAGAGTACGAAAAAACTATTTTTAGCATGATGTATGTGTGTGTGTCTTTCTGTCAATGTATGTATCCACTCTAACTAAAAAACTAATGGACTAAATTTTATAAAATTTGGTAGGTAAGTCACTTGTGTGTAACCCTGGTTCTAATTAGATTTTGGTACGATTCAGGATAAAAGAACCTGCCTTTTTTTAGCAAAACAGCCCGCAAAAATTGTATGCATCCACTCAAATGCAAAAACTAATTTACCAGATTTCACAATGTTTGGTAGATAAGCCACTTGTAGCTGATTAGGTTTTAGTACAATTGAGGAAAACAGAACATACTTTTTTTTTATTATTGCAAAATGGGCTGCAAAAATCCTTAAAATCTAAAACAAAATACTATGCATGCTCACATGTATCAATTAAATGCTTATTTTATTTTATTCGTAATTTTTGATGATTAAAAGAATAAGATCAACCCCATTACTCCAGCTTTAGCCGTTCTTGAAATATTTTAGTTTTTTCGCATTTTTGTTATGCCGCCTTTGAATATACATGTTGTTACCAAATGAAAACGAAAATTGAATTAAAAGTACAAATTCAGTGTAATTTCAAACAAGCATGTGTGTTATTTTGTCTAATAAAACTCAATTTAATGAATAATTAAAGAAATAAAGTGAAAATGAATTTAAATCTGTAGGGAAAGTCATGTACTACTCACATCAGATTTTTTCAATTTCCAGTTCTTAAAGTATATTATAGGGAAAGTGTATTACATGACTCTTTATTATAGTTTATTAAATAGCAGAATAATGAACTGTGATTTTACTCATTTTAATGAGTTTTTAATATGCACTTCAATCATGCATTTACAATATGCACTTCAGTCATAATTATGTTGTTAATGAAAATACTGTTAGATGGATGTTTCAAAGAAATTTAACGGAAGCAAAAAAAAAATATCTGATGTGGCCAACACATGACTTTCACTACAGACTTAAATTTATTTTCTCTTGAATTCTTTAATTATTTATTAAATTGAGTTTTATTGCACAAAATAACATGCATACTTATTTGAAATTATACTGAATTTGCACCTTTAATTCAATCTTTGTTTTTATTTGGTAACTGCACTTGTATTCAAAGGCAAGTGACTTATCTACCAAATTTTTTTAAATTTGATCCATTAGCTTTTCAATTAAAGTGGATACATACATTGTCCATATAGACATACACACACGCAGATGTCACAATAATTTTTTCATGTTCTTGAGGTCCCAAAACATATAGATTCATTGAAAAATCGAGTTGCGATTTTTGACATGTTTCCAATACTTTCCCTATACATTACCATGTATTGCAGGGAAAGTAAAATTGAAATATTCATTGTGATATTAAAGTAAACATACTTCATGCGGAGGATAAGGAGAAATTAAAACAACATAATTAAACATGGATTAATAAACAGTGCAGCAAAATTGTTATTAATTTGCAATTGTTTATTAATTTGTGCTTAACTATGTTGCTTAAATTTCTCCTTATTATTTGGTGATAAGTTTAAGAAGGGTATGGACCTATTTTTTTAATTACTGTAAAATGAGCAGGGTTCACTAGTATATAGCAGCTTAAAATCTTATTCTGAAAGTTGTCATGAAGTTATATAGCAAATCCAGTCTAATTTTCAATAAAGTGTATATTTATTAAAAATCAGTCACATTTTTTTTAAACATAGGAACACATAATTCATTAGTAACTCTTATTTCGTGATAGGGTAATTTTGGGATAGATGCCGCATCCGGTATAGATTGCGCACCCACCCTAATTCTGAAACTGACCATAAAATGGTAATGCAGTAAACACTAACAATGTGTCATTTAGTGTTTTCATGTAAAAGTATTGTATTTCTGTGCCGTTTTTCATCTGAAATTGATAAATATCTAAGATGAGTTATAGAATTTATCATGAAATATGTTATTGTGTTACCACAGATTGTAAATTATAACTAAAACTCTAGAAATGTCAGTGTAATCTTTGTTTGAGTGAAACATAGTATTCGTGTAGAGTGTTTTTATTGTGATTTCCCATTCTTGAATCCAAGGCCAGGAAGCTGTGAAGTGTGGCATCTATCCCCTAGTAATGAGTACACTCAAGAGTTATGTGAAAAATAAGTAAAATTTCATTAATTATGTTAATAAGTCAATTTTCATCATACTCATTCATTTGTTCATTAATGCCATTATTTTGTCTGTGTTGGTTGTATTCTTAAACTGGGTTTAAAATAGCAAGAAAGATCAATCATGTATAAAGCATTGATTATGAAACACTTTCCAACTGAAATGCAATTTTATTTAAACATCTCTAAAATGTGATACATTCAGTGGTGATATTTTTTAAATTATCACAATACTACAATAATTTATTATATTTGAAAACTTCATCAAAAGCAGATGAACTTTATTCAAATAACGTCATTGAAATATAAATCGCCTGACTCTCTATGTAAAAGCAGTGAATATTTAATTCATAAACTTTTTTTTATTCCTTTCATTTAATTGCGGTAATTTTAAAATTATCACAATACTACAATAATTTATTTTACTTAAAAACTTAAAACTATGGGGGTAAAAATACTTTCTAACCCCATGCTTAAAACTTCATCGAGAAAGTAATACTATACGATAGAATCATCTACTTCTCTATGTAAAATCAATGAATGTTTCATTCATATCAGCTATATTGTAGACTCCAGAGCTAAATAATTTTGTGTTAAAGATCTTCAGCAATTCTTATATACAACTCATCTTACAGCTTGATGTGTTTACATTCTCCATACGTGAAAATTAGGCTTCCCTTGTAGAAATAATCAAAGTTTGATGATCATTTAAATTAAAAAATATTTTAATTGCATTGCCACAGTATATAGATGTACAGAAAGAAATAAAAAATAAGGCTGTTTTAGGACAGATACAACACTAGATATAAATTAAAAAGAACTTTAGAAATCACGATTTTGACACAAGATGGATGCCGCTTCCCGACCGTCCAAACAGTTACCTTACACCTTTCTGGTAGGTCGGACGGTCTGGGTTTCAACAACAACAAGATGGATGCCATATTTTATTTTGAAGTGGGTCACGTGATCTCATCATATAATATGGGTTCAATTCTTATTTTAATTTTTATTTAAAAATTATCTTATTTTTATCATCAACAACATGTTAAAATTATCTTATTATTTTATTTAAAAATATCTTGAAAATTAGAATTATTGTAGCTCTGTGACAATTAAAAATATATCAGAGTCGAATGTATCACATTTTAGAGATGTTTAAATAAAATTGCATTTCTGTTGGAAAGTGTTTCATAATCAATGCTTTATGCATGATTGATCTTTCTTGTTCTGTATTTGCCTCTTGTTTTAGGAGAAAGATTTGAAGGGAATGGATGACCTCAATCTTTTGACTCGCTTGATAGGGAAGTGCACGGCTTCAAACTGCATGCCAGAAATAATGCTTACTTCAAATGATGAAGAAAGATGCGCAGTGTGAGTATCCAAATATTTGCTTTTTGTACTTTATGTAAATTAATGTGAAAAAATTGGCAGTGGCTCCAGTCCGATGGAGCCGAAATGATTTTGAATGAATAATATTTTGTAAAATAAATCTTCTGTAAAGTTCAGTAAGTTTATTTGAATTTTTAAGACTCATTTATTTCATTTACAAGCTATCAAAGCACTGCGACTAACTTTTTATAGCTAGTTTTTGCCTCAATTTCATCTGGATACTCCGACCACAGACTTCACGTCAAAATGTCAAATTATTTTACTAATACTTTGGTATATACTGAACTATGCAATACATCTGATGGAATTTTAGATTTAAATTAATCTACAAACTTGACTGGAGGTACATAAATACATACTTGAATATGTACTTAAGTATGTACATTTCCATTTATTCTGTTCAAACCTCATTAATCATTAAATATCTTTAGAATATTCAAGTTCATTTAACTTCCTAATTATTTTTTAAACAAAATAAAATATCTCATGCTTGTGTACCAATATTCCATCAGGGAGTAAGTAAACAAATTGAGCTGCAATACTTTTGGCATTTTAAATATTACAGCTTTCCCAACTATTGGAAAACCCAGGTTAAAATACTAAAATATTAAAATTATAACCACTGTACTTCGAAAACTAGGAGCTCGATCCAAAATCCAATTATACATACTTTTAGGACTTTTAAAGAGTTAAACATTCTTACCTATTGTTCATAGTTAGCACATTAGTTTTTGAGATATAAGCATTAAAAACTTGAAAAATGGAAAAAAAATTTATTATCTTCAACTTGACAAGATAATTATTCGAAAACTGTAAGAACTTTGAAAAAAAATATATAGATAGATTTAGAAACTAAATTTCCTAATACATATATTTTTTTTTTGCTTAATATTTATATTTAATCTTTTAGTTTTGTAGATATTTCAAGCGAAAGTAAGAAAAATGAAAGCAAAAAAAAAAAAAAAAAAACAGTTAGTTACTTTTTTTTCGAAAAAAAAACAAGTTCAAAATATTAAAGTATTGTAATTATTTTCATATATTCATGATCTGTACCCTAATTCTGAAAAAAAAAAATTATTTGCATTTTTATGTATTAGGTTTTGAGGTATAAGTGTCCAAGTGTTTGCATTTTTCGTAATACTTCATTTTCAGTCACAGAAACTCCAAACATAGATATTATTCACATCAGAAACTGAATTTGAGGTATGTATTATCATGTACATGATAACAGATTTAAATTTTAATTTTGTTCACTTTAATAGGTCATTACACAACCACTGTGTGGAGAAGCAAACTTTATTCATTTTTAGATATCAATAGATAATGTTACCGCATACCCCTATTAAATACTTTAAATTATTATATTAAAATTTTTCATTTGACTCGTCAATAGAAACATACTATTAAGAAATTTTTGAAGCAGTTTAAAGAAAAAAAACTTTAAAAAACCATAGTTGTTGTTGAGACCCAGATCATCCGACCTACCAGAAAGGTGTAAGGTATAAAAATCATAGTTGTCAATCGTGTTAAATAAACAGTCATTTTATACATAACTATGGAAAAACTTATAGCACTTATTTTTAAATGTTAACATAAAGTAATTTTGAGATATTACATGTTTTCCCAATTAAATTTGTCAAAAATGTTACATATAATTAAGTGTTATTAAATAAGTTGATTTTCAATATGCAATATTGTACATTAATATCATTTCGTGGATTTTGGATGTTCCATTCAACAGAAAAGACATGTTTTCGAATAATTTTGTATTTTAATATCAACAGCTTTACCAAATTTCTATTATTTATTGCGATAGTAAATATATTATGTGATGTTAATTATATTATGTGATATTAATTATTTTATTTCATGTAATATTAATTAAATACCATGATATTTTCATTTTGTTTCTGCATGTACATATACATAAATTATTTTATTCTAACAAATGTCTCTTAATTTTATTTTCATGGTACATCTGAGTATAAATGAGGGAAAATATGTTTTTTAAATATATTAAAAGAATTCACCACATTACATAGGGAAAATTATGTGCTACCTACATCATTTTTAAGTAGGAGAGAGTGGGTTACTTTGGAATAGGAATATGTTGCAAAAAAATATATACACTCATAAGAAATCGAGCTACAGCCACGAAACTCAACATTTATGTATCGTTTAAAGGGATATGCAATTGAGTAGAATTTGGGAGGGGAAAAAAACTGTTTTATTAAGAAATGGTGGCAACTAGAAGATAACATTTTAGTAAATGGTAAATCCTCTCTTGGCAGCTATACAATCTTTGGTATGACATAGAGTCAATCAAGATGTGACATAGAGTCAATCAAGTCATTATGTCTTCTGCAGAAGATTCATGTTGCAACTGATCAGCTATATTCTTCGAAGGCTGCAATGTCTGTCTCAGCATGTCCCAAATGTGTTCTATTGGTGATAAGTCTGGGAACTTGGATGGCCATGGAAGGGTATTAAATCTTTGAAGATATCATTGAGAAAGTCATGCAGTATGTGGTTGAGCATTGTCTTGTTGGTAAATGGAACTTAGGCAGCTTGACAGCATAGGCAGAACAATCAGCTGCAAAATTTTGTCGACATGCAAGTGAGCTGTCAGATTGTTTTGCAGGACAACTAGAGGAGAACGGCTGTCTCATGAGATGGCTTGTCAAACTGTCACACCACATGTGATGGTGTGACTGATCAGCTATGTGATGGTATGAGCAGCACTGTGTGCTGCTCAATAACCACCCAATGTGGGAGAGGAATACTAGCCAGAACTCTTCAACACATGTATGTGGCAGTCATCAGTACTGAAAGAGAAGTGGAATTTGTCGCTAAAGACAACATTCCTCCAGTTGGACACTGTCCAGACTGACCAAGCTCAGCACCAATCCAGATAGCTCTGCCTATGTTGAGGGGTCAGTGGTAAGTGCTTTAATGAATATTGACACCTAATCCCACCTTCTGCCAATCGTCTCCAAATAGTATCCCTTGATACAGGATGCATGGATGATGGCAAACGGCTTCAAATGGCTGATACCTACGCCATTAGTGTGGATATAGCTTTTCTCATGACTGCATGATCTTTTTGAGTAGTTGTCTGTCTGGGCATCCTGAGCCTCAGTGATAGTTACATGGGCCTTCTTTGATTCACTATTGTCAACACCAAGCTACTACCATATTTCTCTGACCAAGATGGCTAATGATATATGTGTTGGACCAACCAATTTCTCTTGGGCCTATGATGTAACAGTGCCATCGAGTAAATCTCAAAGGCATTTTGCATACAATTTGCAGTATCAAAACAGAGAAATGTAGTTCCAATTGCTTGTGAGTGAGAACACCTGCTGTTTTAAATGCTGCACAATGTTTTGTTCTCCGGTGCGTTGCATGAATCCTATGACATCATTGGTGCCGACAGTTTGAATATTTGCATAACTCTTAAAACGACATTTGCATGCCAAATTTCATGGCTGTAGCATAATTTTTTATGGGTGCATATATATACAAGGTGATTCAAAAGTTCAGAGTAAAAGTAAAACGCTATAAAAAAATACCTATGGGTCAGAAAGGCATGCGATTTGCAGATTAATATTCACCGTGATGGGGGATTTTGTATGGCATGAAAAAAAAATAGTTCAAAATCTCGACACTAGGGGGCGCTGCTGCAAATAAAACAATGCGATATAATAATTGTGAAATGAGATATTTTTCAGCATGATTTACAGTTGCAAGTGCTCAATGTGTCCACCACCACATTGCAGTACTCAGTGTAGTCATGGTATTACGGCTGATACAGCATGAAACAGCATATCAACGGGAATGGCTGCTACCGCCTGCCGTAAGGCGTCTTTCAGTGCTGGTAAGGACAGAGGATTTCCTCTATGGACCCATGATTTTAGGTATCCCCACAACCAGAAATCACAGGGTGTGAAATCTGGAGATTTCGCAGGCTATTCATGCGTGCTATGCCTGCTCAGTAGGCGATCTGGGCCAAATGTTGACTGTAGGCAAACGAACCTTGGACCGTAGGAACTCCATCACTTGATGTGCCATGTAGGGTGGTATTCAATAATGTTTTTGGCTGATCCTAATTTTGCGTTGCGTGAGCGATATGCATAAGTCACCTCCATGGCTTTATCTGCAACAGTGCCCCCTAGTGTCGAGATTTTGAACTATTTTCATGCCATACAAAATCCTCCACTGCGGTGAATATTAATCTGCAAACCGCATGTCTCTCCGACCCATAGATATTTTTTTACAGCTTTTTACTTTTGCTCCAAACTTTTGAATCACGCTGTATATATATATATATATACATATATATATATATATATATATATATATATATATAAATAAAAATTGAAGGATTTTAATCGAAAATTATGCATAAACTACAGTATGTACAAAAAACCCCATCTCTAGCATATCTGTTACAAATGAGTAACAATAGGCCAAGACTAAGGATAAGGATAGAAGGTAACTTATCACTACAATGGAAAGGGGGATGAGAAGAATAATAGGTTTCAAAAATCACATTTAAAGTATATAAAGGTAAATAAAAATAAAACTCGGCAATATGAGAATAGGCAATAATAAACAGCTCAGGAGATAAGAGATTAAGAATAGAGAACAAGCAATTGAAACTACACAAAAAATGGCGGTTAGTTCGAAATTGCATTCTCATCAGGACAGTCATACAATTCGAATTAAAACCGATATAATAGCCAGTTTCTGACAATGGCGATAGTATTTAACTATAAACACCATTGGAACTGTCTACTGGCTAGTGGAAAAAGAAAATAAATCAATTGAATTATATAATTCTGAAAAACAATACCTCCTCGAACAGAAATGGGAAAACACTAGCATAGCACACCCACACGTGTAAGATAAACTAGTGACTGAGCATTTCACCTCACTTCGTCAATTCAAGTGGGCACTGGAATGAATACAATTGAACGATTCATAATATGTATGGAGACTTTCAAAAATAGTAATCAGTATAGGACTCAGGACAAGAGGAAAATAGTCATTCGAAAATAGTAAACAGTATTAGACTCAGGCCAAGTGGTAAGTGAGGTAATAAGAAAGGGTGAATTTTCAAAAAAGAGTTAACCAGTCAAAGTGAAATAATGCATGTGTAAAATTATTACGTGGTATATTTGAAATTATTAATAATATTATTTACAAATACTTCCGGATATTGGTAATTTTGACAAATGCGTTTAAGTTTATTGATGTGTAGAAAGTGAAACTGAGGATCAGAAAGTCGATGTATTCGAAATAGCTGGTTTAAAATGATGTTTCTAAACAATTGAATAGAATTACAAGATTGATATGATAGCAGCTTTATGATAGAGAAGTTGTAAGAATCTTTTTTATCATATATATTGGTGATAACATGATTGTTGAGGGTATCTAATTTTATGTCTAAAAAATTAACAGATTGACTAACGCAAGGCTCATTAGGAATTAATTCTAGGTTAGACGGGTAAAAATCAATATTAATGGTATAGGAATCATCAATGATAATACAAATTAAGTCGTCAACATATCTATATATAATATATGAATTAGAGTTAAAATGGCATTCATGATAATAAAGATATAAGTTAGCGAGTATACTACTACTACAGCCACCTTGTGGTACACCAGATGTTTGTAAATAAATGTTATTACCTTGGATAATATAATTGTTGTATAACACAAAGTGCAAGAGCATAGGAAAATTTTTGACATTAAAAGCAACATGATTGGATGATATATAGTCATGATAAAGAGAGATAATAACTTTATGTAAATCTTTAATGACAATATTATTAAATAAGTCTTTAAAATCATAGGTTTGGAAACCAAGAATTTGTGGATACTTGCTAAGGTGATTAACTAAATCAAAACTATTGTTCAAAATGAAATATCCTGAATTCCTGAATTTAAGAGATTCATTAATTCGATTTAAACAGTTAAGCAAGTACTTACTAGCTGTAGTGGTAAAGGTATTATGTCCACAAGTGACTGTTCTGAAACTGAGAGGTGATTTGTGGAATTTAGGAACCAAAGTAACGTAAGGAAATTTAAAATACTTACATTTAATATTTAATTGTGTATATAATTTTAGCATTTTAGTTTTGATGTGGATAGACTGATTATTAATGGGTTTAAAAATTTGATTATTTTTTAAATAATTCTGTAACAGAGATACATAATATTTTTTACAAATGATGGCATAATTATTAGAAGCTTTATCTACATAAGTTATGACAAAATGTTGTTGTAGTTCTTTGATAGCAGAAAGGAGTTGTTTATAAGGATACCTAGGCTTCGTTAATTTAATGTTTATAATAAAATTTTTAAGTAGATATAAGGTAGTATACTTCCATAGATTGAATGCTTCAATAGGAATAGAATGTGAACAAGCAAGTTGATATATGAATTTATCAAAATCAAATGATAGAGACTGAAGAAGTTGTTTAGGGTGATGGCAGAATGGAATGCGAAATTTAGACCCTTTATTCATAATATCCCTAAGTATATCATCCTGAACTATACTGAGATCCCCAGTAATAATGTGACCATGAGTGGAGTTGACAAAAGGGGCAAGATTTTGATTGCTGCATACACATGATGTAAGATCATCGGAGTTTATTGTCCTGGAAACTTCATTGTAATTATAAATAGTTCTACCAATTGGTAAATTATATTTAAATGATTTTTGTATTTTGATATCATTTACTGGTAACAAGTGCTGATGTTTTGCAAATAAATTATTGAAGTTAAGAGAATTAAGAATAGGGTGTTTAAAAGAAATAACACAGTAAACTATTTTAGTATGTGGATTTGGTGTATGGAGTAGGTGGTAATTTAAGAAATTTGTACGAGAAAGAAGCAAATCAAAAAATAAATGTTTAAAATGCTCATGAGTTAATTTTAATTTTAAAAAATTAGTATAAACAATACTTAATTTGTTTTTTCTGACTTTATATAACCATGTTCTAACAGGTAGAAAATTGAAAGTTTGAGAATAATTGTATTGTAATTTCAAAATGTCTGCTTTGTAATCAAGAGTTTTACTTAAGTTACTTTTTCCTTTGCCACGCTTATATCGCTTTATACTAGGAGTTGATGACTTTGAATAATGAAAAAGATGTTTATATACTGAAGATTTATGAGAATTGTATTCAAAACTATTGTTAACAACATTATTATTATTATAAATTTGATTTAAGCCAAAGGGGAAGAGAGTTTTATATTTTTTAATGTAATAGTTTTCAAATACTAATCTATCCGTGAGTGAAATTTTAATATCTAAAATATGAAGGGATACATTTTTAAATCCGTGTGTAGCAAAGTGCTGATATTCAAATTGATTTTTAGTAGGGAGATCATTAAAGACTTTATGGTCAAATTTTTTAATATGATCCCTGTGGACATTCATTCTCAGATGTAAAGGGTTGCTGGTTTGGCCAATATAAGATAAGTTACAAATAGTACATTTAATTTTGTATATGCAATTAAAAACTTTGCAGAATTGTTGTGAAGTGGAATTATTATTAATTTGTAATGGGTCAGCAAATGGACAAGTTTTGCACCTAAGATTGTTGCATCTATTGAAGGAATATGTTTTGGATTGAGAGAAGGTATGGTATTCTTCCAAATCGTCTATAACGTTTAATTGGTCAATGTTTGTCGATCTATAATTATCCCAATTCATAATAATTATAGACCGGACACAAGGTAATGAAGAAAATTTACATCACGAATTCTAATTAAAATTCCCAAAATAAACCCCTTCAAAAACTATTTTGTCAGGTACGAATTTCATATTTTAACTAATACCATAAGAATTGAATCGAAATTTTGGAGAGTAATAAAACAAGCATAGTAGAAAAGAGAGATTTTCATACGAAATATTCATAAAAAAGCGAAGTGTGGACAAATAATATTGATCCGGAATGGAAGATATACAAAACCGTTAATACGTATGTGTCTGACTGAATCTCTACAACTGCGGGCAAAAGAGGGCCACATATAGTGGAAATACATGTCTAGATTAAAATGTAAAAATAAGCAATAAAAGATATTGACGTCCGGATTAACTAAAAGATACAGAAATAAATAACACAAAAAACACAATAAACTCTAATGCCTGCCGAGAGATGTCAGCACTATACACATATATAACGAGTGAAGAATCGAGTGTGAAATCTACCAAAAAGAGCAATAACCCGCAGAAAAAATCATAAAAGCGATGAGAGAACTCAAACCAAAATACTTCAAAATGCGAAATGTGAAGACATACCATAATCAATCAATAGGAGGAATGAAAGGGTTAGATAAATAAAAACAATATCCAAAGAGGGCCATATTAAGACATAGATGGGTTCGTAGTTAAACTATAGAAATGCGTTAGCGATAATAATAATAATAAACAAAATAAAATTAAAATTAAAAAGAGAATAAACTCTGTAATAAGCGCAAATGCAGCTTTACAACAGGTTTTACCTTTTTAAAAATTTTTTTTTTTGCAAGTATGAAAATCAAAAGATAGATGGTTGAATTCAGAAGTAAATAATAAATATAAATGTATAATTAAAAGATGTAATAGAAGTCAGTATGTAGAAAACAGAATATAAAACACAAAATAATACAGAATATAAAACTTTCATCATGATATTGCGCAAAGCAGCTAATAACATAATGGATTTATAAATAAAAATTGAAGGATTTTAATCGAAAATTATGCATAAACTACAGTATGTACAAAAAACCCCATCTCTAGCATATCTGTTACAAATGAGTAACAATAGGCCAAGACTAAGGATAAGGATAGAAGGTAACTTATCACTACAATGGAAAGGGGGATGAGAAGAATAATAGGTTTCAAAAATCACATTTAAAGTATATAAAGGTAAATAAAAATAAAACTCGGCAATATGAGAATAGGCAATAATAAACAGCTCAGGAGATAAGAGATTAAGAATAGAGAACAAGCAATTGAAACTACACAAAAAATGGCGGTTAGTTCGAAATTGCATTCTCATCAGGACAGTCATACAATTCGAATTAAAACCGATATAATAGCCAGTTTCTGACAATGGCGATAGTATATATATATATATATATATTGCAACAATGTTTTTTTTTCAGTTTTTGATTTTTATAAATATATTTTTATAATTATATCTTTACCAAACACTTACCTCATATACATTAAACACTTTTACATAAGATAACAGTCTAGTCTACTTAAACTTCAAATGTTTTACACTTAATTACCTCCCCTGCCCGTCCAAATAGTTGCTCTTAGTCCCCTGGACGAGTCGGACGGTCTGGGTCTTCTACTTAATTTCCTTCCCGGCCACACATCTTGCTACCATAAGCCTTCGGGTTGGTCGTGTGGTCTGGGTTTTCAACATAATTACCTTATACCTTTCTGGTAGGTCGGACGGTCTGGGTTTCAACAACAACATAATTAATACTTTTTTTTTTCAGAACCATTTCAGTGTTCCAAGATGTCCTACCTGGTGGTGCACCTTGGAACAGTGTTTTCAATACATAAAACATTATTAATTATCAATTTTTCTGAGACAATTTTTTGGTTATGTTGCATAGTTTAAATAACTAGCACAACATACTCTGGATTTAAGCAGAAACAATTGTATACAATGTACATGTATTAAACTTGAAGTGAAAAATTAAAAAAAAAAAAAGTCTGACATTTTAACAAATAAAAAATTTGGAGGCTATTTGAGTAACAAAAGCTTAAATTGAATATATATAGCAAAGCATCATGTATCACAAATCATTACGTACAGCAGTCACTGCAAAAAACAATTCCATCAGGTGCCTCAATTTTCCCCCAACTGTTCAGATTCTTCCTGAAGGTTCCCATGCTTTTAATTCCATTCTCTTACATGATGATTTTGCATCTGATTTAACAATAAACAGGGCTGTTTCTTTGATGTTTGTTTTTATTTAAGCAAATTAAATTCTTATCCCACTGTTATTGCCTACAACATTTACATAAAAGTCCTTCCGGCTGTATAAAATCTTGAACAGTTTGATAAATTATTACCTAATTGCAGTAGAGCTTTCAAAACACAGCAACAAATGTCATTTAGTAGGCCATCTATTAGTACATAAAATAACAAGATTTTAATTTCAAACCTGATTTTAAAATATAAGGTGTGCTGTGTCCCAAGGTACCCCACTCTGCCCTATATAAACTATCATTCTTTCTGCATCTGATCCTTAATTTCTGAGTTCTACCGTATCATGACTTGTCCTAATAGTTCAAGGAACTGAAATTAAACAGAAAATTTTGTTGCAGGCAAGTTCCAGAAGCTGAAGAGAGTTCCGTAGTAAACATTGATGCCTCAAGAGTAAGTAAAAAAATCTAGAGATTTCATTCTACTCTCTTGTGCATTCCATATTCTTCACTTTGACTTGTGTTATTATTAGAGGGATAGCCATACATGCTGGTTCCCATGCAATGACCCTGGTTTATTACAATAAATAAAACCTGCGCTTGTAAGATAATAACTTACAAAACTTCCTTGAAGAAAGCAGATATATGTCAGTTTAAGTGACTACAGTGGTTTTGAGAACATTATAAGTCCCCTTCAAATCAAAAATGAACAGTATTCACCCTTAACAACCTGTAACTGCTGGTAAGATAATAAGATAATAAGTAAGGTAAGATAATAACCTACAAAACTTCTTGAAGAAAGCTGGTATATGTCAGTTTAAGTGAGTACAGTTGTTTTGGGGGCATTATAAGCCCCCTTCTTCAAGCGAAAACAGAATAATACATGCCCTTAACCCTTTATGGATGGCAAATGTGCCTGCACATTTACTGCGAAACTGCTTTTAAAGACGACACTCAAACATTCATGTAAAGGAGATATTTATGCTAAAAGACGATGGACACAAATGCACTTTTTTGTGTGGAACATTTTTATTTTAATTTATTTGAATACTAGATGGTTCTAAATGTTCATTCTAAAATTTCCAACGTATTTTGCTATTACTTGATCTAAGTATAGGGTTCCCAATGAATCATCACTTACTTCATCTAGAGCAGTGAAACATGGTTTTATAATATAAACAAACAAGTAATTTTTTTCAGACTCCACTATGTATGGATTCTCATTTTGATTTTAGCTTAATGATTGTGTGGGTGAATTATTGGAAAGTAAGAGAGTATTTTCCTTTTTTCTTTCAAGTTTGGATTATAGAGATATGTGGCAGTAGTTAATTTATTAGGTTATTTCGGTTAAAAGAATGGCTGGGTCAAGACGTTTTCTTTCTATGGAAGAATATACTTGCATGGTAATCGAACTGGACAGTAATGAAAGTAGTCAAGATTTGTGAAACTTTAGTATTTCTAATAAGTGCATAGACAGTTCTTATGAATGAAAAGATTGCAATGTTAGTCTGTGCATGTATCCATGTTATGAAATATATCATTACGTAAAAGACATATTAATTAGTGAAAATAGCAACGCTATTTTCTTATAAAAAAATTTGTGAATAATCTCTCTTAGCTATTCAAAGGTTTGAGTATAATCATTCTGATATTTTTCCTGCTTAACAGATAACTATTTGTATCAAGTTAAGTAATATTTTTAATCATTTAAATTTATAATATTTCGATAAAAGATAATTTGGGTGAAACATATACAGAGTGGCCATAATTAAAGTAGAGGTGTTTAGAGCCTGATAGTGAGAAAACTGTTGGACCAAACTGAACCAAATTTGCAGTAAATACTATTTAGACCATGGGGTTTTGATTTTTAAAAGAAAAAAAGAATAGGTCGGATTTTTGCCACCGCGGCCGCTGTATGGTCCATTTTTGGAGTAAAATAGACATAGGAAGTACAGAAAGCTGACATTTTACATGCATTTTGAAAAGGACATCACATTTACATTTTATACATATTTAGTACATTTTATATTTACTTTTGCATCTTGCATTTACATGCGTATGACATTAATTTTTATATTGGCATCATTTACATGTGTGATTCAATATGTTTTCCTTGCATATGTTCCAAAAAGTGCATTCTCTGAACAGCATTCTCTACTTCAGAATGCAGCAGAGCTCCGTTGATTTGCTTGACTTGAAATGTTATTTGGTCCTTCAAAGTGGCTAAATTATCCACATTTCCTTGGTATACCAAGTGCTTTACATGACCCCACAACCAAAAGTCACAAGGTGTCAGATCAGCCGAATCAGCTGGCCACTTCAGAGGAAATGCTCAACTAATTATTCGGTTGTTGGTAAAATGCTGTTGTAGGACTTCCTGAACTTGCAATCCAATATGAGGGGATGCTCCATCCTGCATAAATATTGTAGATTCAAAATATCCACACTGTTGAAGTTGCGAAATAATAAAGTTCAGCAGCATTGTTCTATACCTCTCAGCATTGACGGAACTTTCTGTACTTTCTATGCCTATTTTACTCCAAAAATTAACCTTACAGCACCACTTTGGCCTGCAGTGGCAAAAATCCAAACTATTTTTTTTAACCCAGAGCACTAGACCCAGTACCCCCACCTAACCCAGTTTACTCCAGACCACTCGACTCACCCTGAGGTATGAGCAGTAGTTTGAGTGACCGGGAATGCCCCCAGGGAGTGTCAAAAACCCAAAACACTCGACTGACCCAATCCCCCCCCTTCCAGGGAGTGTTGTTGTTGAGACCCAGACCGTCCGACCTACCAGAAAGATGTAAGGTAACAGTTTGGACGGCTGGGAAGTGCTACCCAATTTAGACCGGAACCCAGTGGGGGAGGCATCCACAGGGACCATACCCTCCTTCCCCTACCACCAACCTCTCGGAAGGACTTACAGACCCACATGTTTAACGTGATCGTACTCCGCATGAACACGGCGGCAGTTGTGGCAGCATGCAAATCCAGCGCACAAACCACCGGGCTACCACGCCCGAAATGTGCCAACAGCACGTGATGTTCCCAGGTGGTCACCCACCCAAATACTAACTGTGCCCGATGCTGCCTGACTTCGGTGATCTAACGAGAACCGGTGTTTTCAGCACGGTACGGCCGTTGGCTTTCCAGAGAGTGTGTAAGGGCCGACTCTTGCATCACTCTCTACTATGAATCACATTCCCAGTTAAGCGCATAGCACTGGTATACCATTCTATTAGTCCCAAGTTCAAACCTAAGCCTTTACAGGAATTGCTGGTGCCCTCCCCCAGGATTCTATAGTTGTGAAAGATTTGCTTTGGAATCTGTTATCAACATAGCCATTTGGAATTTAAAATTGTGATTTGTTTGTTCACAATTCTAGTTTGAAGTATTTTATAATTAACATATTTTTATTTTAAAAATATACTTAACTGCATATTTTATTTCTTAGGTTTCTGAGAAAAATCTTGAAAAAATTTGTAAAGACCTTGTGATAAACGTAGAAGAAAAGCAGAAGTTTGATATTTTAGAGCTATTAGATACTGTAGAAACAAATGGTACATAATTTCATGGATGTAATGGCTATATATATATGTTTCACAATTCACTTTAAATATTCAAAAAATTCAATTTATTCTCACAATCTGACAACAGAAGTGTCATTTGCTAAGCTCATTAATTTTTACATTTCCTATTATATGTAGTATATGTAGAGAAAATTATTGTGATGGGGTCAAAGATTCGATTCTTAGATTGGAATGAATTGTTAATACAAGATGATAAAGTTGTTCATCTAAAATTTTAAAATACTATAATTCACTGAAAAATTAAAATAGTAGAAATTAGGTGTGCTAATATACTATAATAATACCCTAAAAAAATAAATAAATAAAAATCAGAAATAACATCTGCTGATTTTAAATACATTGAAAGGTAATTACAGACTTCCTTTTCACAAACTTTTATATAACTTATCGTGACCGATGTCTGTTTCAACATTTTTGATGGCATTTTTAACGTACTTTCCTATGTACTAGAGAGCTGAAATTTGTTACACAGCCTCGTCTATTAAATTTAATCAATTAAAATTTGGCAAATTGCCAAAAAATAAAAGTGGCATTTTTTTGTGAAATGGCCCACAATAATTCCCCTTCAATTCTATATATATATATATATATAATCCCATTGTTGTAAGATAGCTAAAAAAGAGCCCAATATTCAGCTATATATATATGTATATATATAATAATAAAAATAGTTTGAAAGCCAAATGATAGAAAAGTGAGAAGCTACAACTCGAAAAACCTAACTTTATAACAAACTTACAAAATAAAAGTATAAAACAGCAAATCGTCAAACAAATGGGAAAAAATACAAATTTAGAGTCATCAAGTTAAAGATAATCAACAAATATCAATGGTATAGAATCGATAATAGAAAAACATATAAAATCCAAGCATTAATGCTATACACGTGGATAAGGGCTAGGTCTAAATAATGGAATTGTTCACTTCGCCAAAGTTCTTCATCGGGTCCAAGTATTTTGTTGAAGCAAACACAAAATATGTATGTTTCTGAAGAAATAGATTATATCTATAAACTATTTCTACTTGGACAACATATACAACAAAGGAAAAATAAAAGGAAGCATGTTTTATATATATATATATATATATATATATATAATATAAAGTGCAGTATTCTGAAGTTCTATGTTGCATATGACATCCGATACTGAACACAAAGCTAGATATTGCACTAACTTTTAACTTCTTTACAACAATGGAGGATCTTAAAGCTTTATGTTGCGCATGACATCAGATACTGGACTTATTTTTAGTTTATTTGCAGCAGTGGATATTAGAATACCTCCTTTTGTGTTGTGGCTACGTAGATAGTGATTGTATTCCTTATATATCCCATGAATAAACCGGCTTTTAAATTACTTATGGGCAGAATATTCGCAAGTCTCAGCAGTATATATAATAAAAGATAATTTTTAATATGTGATAATGAAAAGTTAAACATTGCCAAGTTTCTAATGTAACTATAATTTAAGCTCAATCGTTTGTATGAAGATATTTATTATTGTTCAGGTATTTCTTATGATTTGCTTCCATTGAAGCTGCTCATAGTGAGTTATGTATAAAAGTTTTTACTCAAAACGAAATTTTTACATTTACTTATTATTAACTGTAGAACATAGCATTTTCCAAGATTAGAAGAAATTTTATTTTAAACCATTATTTCTCTAGCAATTCAAGTGTCTTTGAAAAGTTTCAGAAGAAATACTCATGGCTCTAAAACCTCTAACAATTCAACAATTACAAGGTTAATAAAGCACTTTTGAGAAAACTGAATCTGTTGCAGACAAAGCAAGAACAGATAGGCCTTCCATTTTAACTTAAGATTAACTGTCTGAAATTGAGACTGTGTTGCTAAAACTTGTCAAATAACTTTTCTGAAACTCTTCAATAACATTCTTATAAGAATGGCTAGAGAAATGTTACCCTAAAATAAGAGTTTCCCGGCCGCCCACTTTTGCTGCTCTATGTCTTCGGATGAGTCGGACGGCCTGGGTTTTCGACCCTAAAATAAGAAGTATTTCACGCTGGTAAAATGCCGTGTTCTTTGATTGATAAAAAAAATGCCTGTAATGATCATCTGGTGTATTTAAAATAGCAGCCGATATTTCTGTTTTATTTTCTAGGGTATATTAGTGCCACTTAACTGAAAATAATTCTACTGTTTCAGTTTCTCGATGTGCTTTATTTTTATGTCACTCTGTACATTTTGAGTATCCATGAGGACAAATTAGATAGTTTTCAATGATATTTGTCTGTTTAATTGCCAGTGCATAAATATTTCTTGAAGGAATGAAATAAAATTTTATGATTATTTTAATTGATAAACAGAGGATTATTTATTTTGGGGGAGCTCGGATCAAAGAAACACTTGTAAATTTTCAAACATTTTTGTCACAATTGGAAAACAGATGAAAAAGAATTATACTTAAATTGCTACAAAAAATGCCTTTTATATATAATTACTTTCCCTACATGATAATATAATCTATAAAAAAGTACTGTAACTGGGGCCTAAAGTATTCAACTTTGAGTTTTGGACAGAAAAGCATGCTTTTAGCATCCATGAACTTGAATCAAACATTTTGATATGTCTGCATGTGTATGTGTGTGTGTTCATGAGTTAATGGTTGCAATATCGCATAAACAAATAAAGCATTTCAAAAACATTTGGTACAATTATTACAGTTACAAAATACTCGAATCTTATTAATTTTAATCACAATCAAATGTTAAAAAAGTAATTCCCAATTTTTGAAAAAATAATGACTTTTAATAATAATAAAAATTACACCTAAAATCTTATTTAATAAAGGAACGTGTCTGTTTGTGTAGTCTGTAGTGGGAAATCTAAGCGTCATACAAATCTGAAATATAGTATACAGGTACTTCAGCACCTGAATGGGTGCACTTCGGCATTATTTTTTAAAATTTTGAATTAGTGTTTTGATTGATTTTATAGGCTTGAATGTCCTTTGTGACTGTTAAAAACTTTATAAAACCCATGTAGAAAAATTTAGCTCAAATTTCGTTGGAGTCACAGTAGCAAGATCATAGACAAGCTTTGGTCAAGAAACTGGGAATTCCAGGTGGCTGGTGCTTCATATTTAATAGAGTGCATGTGGATTTCCACGGAATCGTTTGTTTCATGAGCAGTAGAATATTTGGTCAATTGGGGTTTTCATATTTTTTCTTTTTGCGGGGAGTGTGTGTAATGTGATTTGTGATATCTTCGTATCAGAACTATTTTAAATTGTGTTTAAATGTATTACAGCAAGTGTTTGTTTAATTATTTATACATAGTGGATGCTTATTTAGAATTTTAGGATCTGGATAATGACGGGTAATTTGTTCTAGTGATTATATATTTATTAGAAAACAAATCATACAAACCTTAGAACACTACCATAAACTGTTGAGATATTGTGATATCTATGATCTTGATATATTCATGAAATTTGGTATGCATATTTTATATGGTAAGAATTAGCCGACAGATATTAAACATAATAGTTTTTAAGAAAGCTCTAATCTCAGTTTTCCTGGAATAATGCAATTTGTCGATAATCTGAGAAATATATTTGTTGCACATCTGTAGTGACGATCACTTATTGGCACATCAGGTTTTTTTGTATAAATTATAGATAAAAAAGAGTGACATCTAATAAAAATAAATGCACATCTTGCTTTATGTAGAGAAAGATATATGACATTACTTACTCTAGCAATAAGTGATTATTTCAGATGAAATCCTTAATATTTATATTATTTCCCCTCAAATGCATTTAAAAATGTATATTTACTTAAATGTGTTCTGAATATTTGACTTAAATCAGACATAAACTTTTGAAAATAACATATAAAATTTTTATTTTTACTTTTAGCTTTAAAATCATTTCATTCCAGCAGATGAAAATAACTTTTTTTTATCAGCTTTGAGCCATAAACTTCAGTTTCAGAAAATGGCAGAACACCAACTGGGTTATAAAATATGAAAATCTAACTTTTAAGCAAAAACTTAAAAAGTGAAAACTTATTTTTAAATGTTTTACTTAGGAAGAGGATTGCATACTCATACAGGACACAACCACTGGCAAGATGGTACGATGTGGTACGTGTCCTATGCAACTTTACTGTAGAGTTTTTCATAAAAGCAATCACGCTAGTTAACGAAGGCAGCTAGTAAAGTAATAATAATTGCAGTTAGCAAGTGACACATGGGGATATTGCCTCGTGAGTATAAATTCTAATTTTCTATCTTTCAAATGCAAGATAGTCTATTCTTTTAAGTTCAGGGCACAAAAAAATTATGAGTTGTACTGAAGAAAATTATATTTTATTAGCATGTTTCAGGGTTTGCATTTCATTCAGATTTGTAGGAGTCACTATGATTTATGAGCTTAAAAAATGGATCATAAAATCATGTGACTGAAAAATGGAAATAATGTAAATGTGTCATAATCTGTTTTTTTTTGTTGTTTTTGTTTTCTGTATATGTGATTTGTAAAGGTTATGGTAAGAAGGTTATATATGTAATTTATTTGTGCATTGAGTTAACTAATATATTTTCACCATCAATATTTCAATAAGAAAATAGACCAGCACAGTTTTTAGCTTAAAAATTTTGCTAAAATTAGCACATTCATGATATGATTTTCTGTAATGCAATCTTATTTCTCACTCTGTAAACCATCATTTAAATAAATATTATTATTAGAACATGTAATAGGATGGTTTCTCTGTATTTAAAATTTGTGCAATAAATATTCTGATAAATTTATTAATGTTTCGTGAATGTTTCATATTTATCATTTTATAAATAAACTTTTTGTGTTTTCATTGTGTCTTTCTGTGGCTTAGTAGTCAAAAACTTTGATGGAAAGTGTTAATCTAAACTTTAATTTCAGAGGGTTTTTTTCTGATCTTTCTAAGATTAATCACAAGAGTTTTTGTGCTTTTTCAATAACAGCAACATTTGCAAAGGCTAAACTCAGCCTCGGTTGGGCTGCTTAGTAAATGCATGAAACCATGGAAACTTGTCACCTTCACAATACATAACAATAACCTGTCGCCTCATGCCACATAATGTAGCCAGCTGTTGTGTTTGGTTCTCAATGTAATACAAGCATGTCAATATGTGTTCTGATACAGAAGTTCCCACAAAGTGCGAGATTCATGAAGGGGATCTAGTTTTTGCAAGCTGGAGATTACAGTGCAGCTCAGAGGTGTCCCAAGGGCTAAGCAGCCCATGCCACCACGTGGGGCCTCATATTCAACATTTTGTGCATTATTTTTTATTGGACTTATTTTGCATTATTTTAAAGATTCATCAGTGCATTATACTATATATAATTCTGCATTTTATTATTAGATATTTGCATATTAGTGTATAATGTTCTTTACAACGTTTTATTAGATACAACCTGTTTATCGAATTGTAGTTGAACATATTAAGATTATGATACTATAATTCGATGGTGTGCTTTGTTATATAACCAGGGTCAGACTATTCATTAGGACAAGGTAGTTTCAAACATGAAAGTATTTTATATCGTACAAAGACTTCCAAAATGTTTACCCGTGGACCCAAAATTCTATTCCTGAACCTAAAAGGAAAGAAAAGACCTATATATATATGTTAGTCTTTTTATTTCTTTTTTAACTTGTAAAAGCAACATAATTAAGTTGTCGGATAATCGGTTTTTTGAATTGCTATTTTTCGGATGTGTGACATTTTACTGTATTTATTGTTCAGATGGCACCTCTTTATGAAAGTTCGCTTGGGGCCTCAGAAAACCTTGTGATGCACGATTTTTTGGAATTTTTGCCTGGCATAGTACACCCAGACATAGATGCATGCACGCAAGTCAAGTCATGGATGTTGCAACAGCTTTGTTAGGATTTGTTTGACCACTTATCATGCAGCCGTCTTTTGCATCTTTTCATGGAAATGAATGTCTGCCTGGGAACTTAGTGCTTCAACACAAATGAAGAGTTGATGTGTTGATGGATGTTATGAAGGACTGGTGGCAACTGTCTTTGGGCTGAGTAGTTTGTGCACAGGTGCTCGAAGCTACATGTACCAGGTTCGAATCCCTGTTATAAGGGAAGAAAGCCCTGAGGATGCATGGATGTTTATAGTGGTTTGGAATTCACTTTAAATTGTAGGTGTGAAAGAGTGTAATAAAAGCTGCCTCTTTTTCTGCCCCAGAAATGGTTTACTTCTTAGCCTCTTATATAGGCGAATGATCTAGTATCCGGTGCCTGGTAAAATAAAAACTCTAGTGAGAGGATACAAATACTTGTGCATTGTTATGACAAGTGCCTCAATTTACAAAGGGCAAATATGTCGATAGTAACCAAGGTAGGTAGCTGACTTTTGTGTGTAATAATATTTTTCCTTTTATTTTTTTTCTTACAGCTGAACCTATATTATTGCAAGGGAATTCTGGGCATTTGCTCAGGACTTTATAATTTTCGGAGCCTCATAGCATTCACAGAATTAAATTTATTCTTATTTTATTCCTGTGTGACCATTTTGATCATTTTAAACAAAAAAGATTTCATTAGCTTATTTTTAAGACTTTCCAACTTTGGAAAGTGTTTATGACTTTGGTCATTCTGTCTGTCTGTCCGTTCGCATGTTAATTGCCATAAAAATGACTATTAAAATGAAATTTTATTTTGTTGTTGAGATGGCCTGTGGGATGTCTTAGAATGAAAATGAATTATATCACCCAATTAGTTTTGGATTTAACCCAGGTTGAAAAACTGAAATACATTGAACCCTATAGGATATAATTTTTCAAGCAGAGTTAAAATTCACAAATTGCTTTGAAAATTTTAGGAAATATTCAAATTATCACAAAATGTGTTACGAATTTTCAGCAAAATAAGTTTGGTAGTTAAATTGAAATAATAATTACACCCATATTATATGAAGAGATCATGTGACTCATTTCAAAATAAAATATGGCATCCATTTTTATCGCTGTGTAAAGATAGCAATGTTTAAGGATTGTTTAAATTTATATTTAGTGTTGCATTCATCATAAAGCTGCTTTATTTTTTCGTATTATCAGTTATCTAAATTCTGTGCCAATACAATTACAATATTTTTTATTTTAAATAATTACTAAATTTTAAATATTCCTACAACAAAGCCTAATTTTAACTCTATACAGAATGCAAACAAATTAAGCAATTGTAAGATGAGTTGCATAAGAATTGCTGAATTTTTTTCATGCAGAATTATTTAGCTCTAGAGCCTGGAATATAAGTGATATGAATGAAATATTCATTGATTTTACATAGAGACAAACGATTTATAGTTTGATGATGCCATTTGAATAAAGTTCCTTTTGTGTAACAGCATTGCCTTTTTCAATGAAGTTTGAAGTTTTGAAGTATAATAAATTACTGTAGTACTGTGATAATTTTTAAAATACCAGTGCTGAATGTATCATATTTTAGAGATGTTTAAATAAAATTGCATTTCATAAAAAGTGTTTCATAATCAATGCTTTATGCATAATTGATCTTTCTTGTTACAGTCGTATCACATATTAAGGGCTACTTCAAGTGTAGTGAATATTACAATTATAAAATTTGCTGTCAATTATAACAGCAAAGTGTGTTTGATTTTATCATCATGCTTCATTGCTTTTGTATTCTACCTGGTGTGTTGCACTTGGTAATGCCGTTAAATTGGTAGGGACTATATATTTTTTTATTTCTTTTTTTTCACTGGTTCGATAGCTAAGTGTGGGCCTTGATCTTCTCGATGAGTCTGTTCCATCCTGCCTTACACCTAGCAAGAAAGAGTTCTCCAATTCTTAGTGTTAAGAACATTAAAGTCCTAATTAATCCAGTCAGCCTACCTTAATTTTGGCCTTCCCCAAGACCACCTACTTGTTGGTTTGCTCAAAAAGAGTATATTTGGGCTTCTTATATTAAGCATTCAGATGGCCAGCCTATTTTATTCTTTACATTTTTATGAACTTGTATCTTGTTGTTTGCATAGATGGTATATAGTTCTTAATTAAATCTATGACACACTCAATTTATTTTTTCACTTATCAGGGTGTTTCAAAAAGTCTGACTAGGCATATAACTTTTGAAGCTTTAGTGTTCTGTACATACTTCCAGTTGGAAAATTGTTTTACATCAAAAAATTATATAATAATACTTTCAAAACTGTATTAACATAAAAATACTGAAAATAACTTTTTATATAACCCCTTTAATAAAGAAAGTTCAATTACTGAAAAAAATTGTATAAAATTTTTATGCTAATACTGAATATTCATGTGCTACCTATTTCAGATTGTTTTTATTGCAAACACATGGATGTGATCTTTGATTTTCGCATTTGTAAAAGGGGTGACCAAAAGAAGATGGGCTGTTTGACGTTTGTTGTATACAATCAGTTATGAGAACATGGGTCATAATAGGTTGGCCAGATCCAGATGGCAATTTTGTTGTCGTTTATCAGTCAATTTAGCTGATCTGAAGATTAAGACTGGACAAAATCTAAAGAATTTTTCTTTTCAAATATTTTAGTAACACATTTCCTATACGAGTATTCGCAGTGTATGCATTAAATTATCACGGGTGAATCACAGTTATCATTTTTCTTTGTGGTATTCTTTATAGCATCTTCTACTTAATTCTTTTAACTACAGTATAATCAAAAAGTTGTACATTTC
Organism: Amaurobius ferox; assembly: GCA_951213105.1. Classification (NCBI taxonomy): domain Eukaryota; kingdom Metazoa; phylum Arthropoda; class Arachnida; order Araneae; family Amaurobiidae; genus Amaurobius; species Amaurobius ferox. The sequence goes on along the minus strand of OX578155.1, from coordinate 26,241,583 downwards.
AAACTTTAACATCCAGGGCTACCACTGGTGACTAAAAGTCAACTATAGAGAGTCATCATCATCATTCTCTTCGTGCCTAAGTGGCACTTAAGGCCTTCAGCTTAGATTTCCAAACATGGTGATCGTGTGCAGCAGCTCTCGCTTCAGTCCAGCTTGCCCATCCCCGCCTGGTTTCTCTCACTCTCTACCAACAGTCTCCAAATTAACTTCGGTCTACCTCTTGTCCGCCTGCCCTCAGGCGGACAAGAGGCAGGCAGAAGGCAGCATTCCCGCCCCCCCAGTCCAGGGCAATGGCGGGAATGCTGTTCAATGGCATTCTCAAAACATGGTCTACCCATTTCCATCTTCGATATTTGATGTCATATTCAATGGGCTTTAAATTGGTCCTTTTATATAGGTTGTCATTTGATATTGTGTTAGGCCAAAAAATTCCCCGTATTCTCCTAAGGCACTTGCCTTGCCAGGCATTAAGTTTGGCACTTTTGGATTTAGTCACTTTCCATGTTTCTGCTCCATATAACAGTATACTCTTCACCAATGTATTAAACAAATTTAGTTTAGTCTTGAGCTTTATCTCCGAAGCTTGCCACACTTTGTTGAGCTCACGAAAACAGTTTTGGGCTTTAGCAATTCTAATTATGATCTCCTCATCAGTTCCACCCGTTTTTCCCACCATGACACCAAAGTAGGTAAACGTATCCATATCTTCAATGGGTCATTATTCAAAACAATGCTATTTGATGATTTTTCTTTTAATCTCAATACTTTAGTTTTGTTCTTGTTGATATGAAGACCAACCTCTTTAGCATGTTCAGCAAAAACCTTGGTTTTCTGCTGTAAATCATCTAATCTCGAGGACATCAAGACAATATCATCAGCAAAATCTAGATCTTCCAATACTGTGTTATGCCGAGATTCTACAGTTCTAAATTTAATTAATAGTTCAAAATTGATAATAGCTTAAAATTCATTATTTTCCCCTTTCCCTTCAAAATTCTAAATTTATTTGTTGTTTTGGAATATTTCGGCGATTTATTTCCCCTTTAGCGTAATTTGTTATCTTTTTAATGTTTTTATTATTCAAAATTGTGCGCAATGTGCCTTTAAACGTTAAATAATCTTTTGTTAATTCTCATAATCTTCGTTTTCAGATGTTAACTTCTTTTCACTTCATTCATGAGTTTGCAGAAAAAAGGCACTTTTTAAGGGAAAGTTTGGCCTTGACGCCGTTATCGGCTGGACACCTGCAAGAGGAGGGTGCCAGCACATCCGGTGGGGCTGGCGGGTTGTCATTTCGCGGCGGCTTGCCGCTTGGCGGAAGTTATCCTTTTCTGATTCTTGGCATAACAGCATTTTATTTCCGCAGTGTATGCGTGGGCGCTCGGCGCGAAGCGCAGAGTTTCGCTCGCCAAGTTTGGCGTCTCCTGGGAAGGCAAGCATGTGTTGCCGGGGGAGTTCGATTCTGAGCAGCAGAGCAGAGAGGTGGTAAAAATTTAGAGTGCCGAGCCGGGGCTCATGCTGAGCGCCCGGGCTCGCCCGAATGGTGTTTTGAAGACCTCGGAAAATTCTCACGTAAGCTTAGTTTCTTCGACTTTCGACGAACTTCGCATTAGAATTTTTGGACAACCAAATGTAAAAATGTGACAGCAGAAAGAAAAATGCGACTGGTTTCGCGCAGTCATCACTGGGTTGTGCTCCTCTAAAGCTTTTGTTGCCGACTCACCTATTTTTCTGAGTCGACATCTATGTTGCTGATGAATGAGTCATGTGCCGTCATTTGATTTGCAAAAGAAATTCATCACCGTGTGCCGCGGCGGTTCTGCTTGTCTCAAGTCTTGGGGGTGTGTTTCTCTCAACAAAATCTTCTAACCGGCCAACTCAAGTGTACTGTCATCAATCCATCCCTTAAATACGTCACTCCAGGGATAAGTGCATCAGTGATCCCTCTCCACATTGTTCAGTTACTCAAGTGTTTTGCGGGCCCACTCGAGAGCTCTGCAGTTAAGAGCCGTATTTTATTTTACCGGCCAACTAGAAGCGTTTTGATTCCAACCGCTTTGTGGGTTTTATCATGTTTAACAACAGTCATTTAGCTAGCTCCTCGCCTCTGGTGCTGACATCTAGTGAGAGTGCTTTAAATATTTCACTATGAGAGAAATTTCAAGCAGTAAATAAATAGTAAAACAGGGTTTTCTGTTTACTCTTTGTAATGATTCAGCTTGTGAAGTGTAGAGCCTTGGGCTTATGTAACGTTGGAATGAACATATATGTTGAAAGTTTTATCAATTACAATATGTATTGGTTTTTATATTTTTAAATTAATGCCTATCATAATTTTTGGGGGTGGACAGCTCCTCAGGCAGACCAAGCTCTGGTCTTCTGACCAGAGTGGATTCTGTTTCCTGGGTTGTTTTAATTGAATTTTTATAACGCAATGTACCTTTTGTTTTTCCTTGACCACTACGGGTCAAGGTTTGTGTAAAGAATCTAAATTTTAATTGTCGATAAATAAAAGTTAATTTTTAAATTTAATATTGAGTGTCATTCTTGACTTGTGTTGGCTGTGCTATTTATTTAAAAGGTAAGTGGATTTTTTAGAAATATTAAGAAGTTGGAATGTCTTTGAAAGTGTAACATGGTTCAGCACAGATCAAGCTGTAGGTAATAAAATAGTAAACAAAGAAAATAAATATTATTAAAAGTAAACTTTATTGATTTAAAAATACTATACGATCAGGAATAAATAAATTAAGGTAAATATAAATAGTAAATTATATAATTAAGAAAATAAAAGAAATAGTAATAATTACAAAGGAGAAAAAGCTATATAACATGTTATAATGCTTTTTCTCCTTTGTAATTATTACTATTTCTTTTATTTTCTTAATTATATAATTTACTATTTATATTTACCTTAATTTATTTATTCCTGATCGTATAGTATTTTTAAATCAATAAAGTTTACTTTTAATAATATTTATTTTCTTTGTTTACTATTTTATTACCTACAGCTTGATCTGTGCTGAACCATGTTACACTTTCAAAGACATTCCAACTTCTTAATATTTCTAAAAAATCCACTTACCTTTTAAATAAATAGCACAGCCAACACAAGTCAAGAATGACACTCAATATTAAATTTAAAAATTAACTTTTATTTATCGACAATTAAAATTTAGATTCTTTACACAAACCTTGACCCGTAGTGGTCAAGGAAAAACAAAAGGTACATTGCGTTATAAAAATTCAATTAAAACAACCCAGGAAACAGAATCCACTCTGGTCAGAAGACCAGAGCTTGGTCTGCCTGAGGAGCTGTCCACCCCCAAAAATTATGATAGGCATTAATTTAAAAATATAAAAACCAATACATATTGTAATTGATAAAACTTTCAACATATATGTTCATTCCAACGTTACATAAGCCCAAGGCTCTACACTTCACAAGCTGAATCATTACAAAGAGTAAACAGAAAACCCTGTTTTACTATTTATTTACTGCTTGAAATTTCTCTCATAGTGAAATATTTAAAGCACTCTCACTAGATGTCAGCACCAGAGGCGAGGAGCTAGCTAAATGACTGTTGTTAAACATGATAAAACCCACAAAGCGGTTGGAATCAAAACGCTTCTAGTTGGCCGGTAAAATAAAATACGGCTCTTAACTGCAGAGCTCTCGAGTGGGCCCGCAAAACACTTGAGTAACTGAACAATGTGGAGAGGGATCACTGATGCACTTATCCCTGGAGTGACGTATTTAAGGGATGGATTGATGACAGTACACTTGAGTTGGCCGGTTAGAAGATTTTGTTGAGAGAAACACACCCCCAAGACTTGAGACAAGCAGAACCGCCGCGGCACACGGTGATGAATTTCTTTTGCAAATCAAATGACGGCACATGACTCATTCATCAGCAACATAGATGTCGACTCAGAAAAATAGGTGAGTCGGCAACAAAAGCTTTAGAGGAGCACAACCCAGTGATGACTGCGCGAAACCAGTCGCATTTTTCTTTCTGCTGTCACATTTTTACATTTGGTTGTCCAAAAATTCTAATGCGAAGTTCGTCGAAAGTCGAAGAAACTAAGCTTACGTGAGAATTTTCCGAGGTCTTCAAAACACCATTCGGGCGAGCCCGGGCGCTCAGCATGAGCCCCGGCTCGGCACTCTAAATTTTTACCACCTCTCTGCTCTGCTGCTCAGAATCGAACTCCCCCGGCAACACATGCTTGCCTTCCCAGGAGACGCCAAACTTGGCGAGCGAAACTCTGCGCTTCGCGCCGAGCGCCCACGCATACACTGCGGAAATAAAATGCTGTTATGCCAAGAATCAGAAAAGGATAACTTCCGCCAAGCGGCAAGCCGCCGCGAAATGACAACCCGCCAGCCCCACCGGATGTGCTGGCACCCTCCTCTTGCAGGTGTCCAGCCGATAACGGCGTCAAGGCCAAACTTTCCCTTAAAAAGTGCCTTTTTTCTGCAAACTCATGAATGAAGTGAAAAGAAGTTAACATCTGAAAACGAAGATTATGAGAATTAACAAAAGATTATTTAACGTTTAAAGGCACATTGCGCACAATTTTGAATAATAAAAACATTAAAAAGATAACAAATTACGCTAAAGGGGAAATAAATCGCCGAAATATTCCAAAACAACAAATAAATTTAGAATTTTGAAGGGAAAGGGGAAAATAATGAATTTTAAGCTATTATCAATTTTGAACTATTAATTAAATTTAGAACTGTAGAATCTCGGCATAACATAATTCCTCTCGACCACCGGAAAAAAATTTTAGAATAAAATTTTTCACAACAAAGAGCCGAAAATGACCAAAAGAGAACACCATCCTGGTGGCAGAGAAATTGTAAACCTACGAGAACACTCGCTTCATGTAGCAACTCCTGGGATTACAATCTGAGAAAAAAAAAAGTTTACAATACATATTTTACATACAGGGAAGGCACACTGATCATGACCATAAAATTTAAAACTTGCACTTTTCCTAGACTTTCATTAAAAAAAAATTTCGTATCTCCCCTTTAAGAGAGGAGAAAAACCTCCAAAAAGAAAACATTTATTACAACTCTAAAATTTTAAAAAACTCGAACTGAACCTCAAGAGAAACAAAATATCTGAATTCTCACCAAATTTAATAAGAAAAAATTTGAAACTCAACAAGGGAAAAATACACTGCTCATAAAACAAAAAAAAATCAAATCCCTCCTAATCAAAACAAAAGCCAAAGAACCCCAGTAGTGTGTAGCAGAGCCTGGGCAATGTGACATAAAAATACACTGATCCTGGCCGGGGGGATTTTTCTCCAAAAAAAATCCTCTTTTCTCATGGCGCCCCCAAGCATTCCTCGCTTTTGGGTCCGCCTCCTTTCCTATATACAACATGAGTTTAGCTTCCTCATGCTTACACCACCCTCAGCTTAGCCTTGCACTACCTACTTAAAAGCAAATGATCACAAAAATTTTAAATTTAAACTGTACTGCACCCAGGTGAAAGAAAATCTCAAAACACTGAAAAACAGTCTGTCAAACCCCCGTTCCACATCCCTCGGGTTTGCAAAAGTGATACAGAACCAAAACCTGCCAGACTTCCTCAATAAACAAAATTCCCAATGACACAACACACAAAAAAATCAAGTGTTTCCAACAGGCGAGAGTACACGTCTGTACTCCCTCTAAAACTTAAACTTAATGAATAGTATCGACAATTTCAAAATTTTCACAATGAAAAAAAAGTTGAATTCAAATTTAGAATAGAAATAATGTGAAATAAAAATTTTGCAAACAGAACTGCCAGAGCTATGTACTTCCAAGACGGGTAAAAGAAGAAAATTAACTTGAACTTGAAGGAGTCGAACAATCGAGATCCTTCGAAAAAACTATTGTAGGCCCAAAGTAGCACATAACCGTGAAGGTCCCATTTAATTTCCTAAAGCAAATCCTGTCGAACGAGAAATTCTCCCAAAAAAAAAAAATATAAAAAAACATCTCTGCAGCAGTGACTTTCATAAACAAGTGTACTTCCACTAGAATTTCACTAACTCAAAGGTCCCCAGAAATCTAACAAATTCGAAGAACTCCCACAAATGGTAAAATTTTGAAATTCAAATTCCCGTCCCAAAATTCGAAGTACAAACTTCAACAAAAAGGAAATCCCAAAAATGTAAATTTCACACAAACCAAAGTTTTAGCTCCACCTCCCAGAAAATTAAAATTCTGACAAACAACAAAAAAAAAATTTTTCAAAATGTAATTTTAAACAAAAACAAAATTTAATTCTAATCTTCCAGTCTATCAATTCATTCTTAACACTCCCAATCATCACAAGTAAAAAAAAATTTCAATTACCTTCAAAAAGTTTCAATTTTAAAAAAAAATTCCAAAACAAAAAAAAATCTGCTTTTGTAGAGTGCATCACCCAAGCAGTCGGAAAGAAGGAAAACAAAACAGAGTTCCCAATTACTTGTCATTACAATAAAAACATAAATTTTGATGAAGACTTTGGACCAGCCGAAGAATTCAAAGGGTCGAAACATAAAATTTTGAGGCCTCCAAGATTAATAACTAAACAACTGAAAACTCAATTTCAAATCTCCTCCCCCACATTTGAAGAAAATACACAATCTCCCAGCAACAAACTTTTAAGAGCCAAAACACTTTTAAATAAAAAAAATTTCACAAAGCTAACTTAAATTAAAAAAAAAAATTTCTCAAGGAATATCAAAGAACAATCTCCATTCCCCCCAAAACAAACATTCTGAGGCTGAACTTGCACAATTTAACAAAAAAATTTTACACTACCCAAAGTCGATCGCTTGGCTGAAGGATCAATGACACAAGAAAAAAAACAATTTTTAGCGGGCAAGTAATTCTCCTAAAAAGGAAAGGTGCATTCCCCAGCTGAGCACCTTAAAGGCGGCTTCAAAGTACCAAAGTGACAGTTAACATGGCCTACTGAAAAAAAAATTTTTTTTTTTCAAACACATTTCTGTGAAGAAGAATTTCAATGAAAACAAGGCTTCCCAGACCTCAAAATTCCTCCGGGTGACCATGAAACTAACCCATTAGCCTTACCTTTAACTTCACCCAAAGCCAAGAGTTGTGACTAATTACTCAAACAAAAACAAAAGAAAACTTTTGATCACTGTCCTCCCTCTTTAATAACATTTTAAAACCAAAATTTGACTGAAACCCCAAAACTATCATATTCCAAAAAGAGAAAATAAATTTTCCTATCATAAAAAAAAATTCCTAACATTTAAGACTAACCTAGATCTTTTGACATATTTAGCTACTTTTAAACACACATTAAATTCAATACACTTAAAACACAACTACTAATACACATACATTTTTCGCTATTCTTAGCCTTATTTCCAATAACTCTATCTGAAATCTTAATAAAAACTGTTGCAACATTTCTCAAAAATCTCAAAAAAAATTCTGACAGTGGGCAAGGGGTCGTGAATCCCTTCCCAAAAAAAACACAATACACAAAAACATCATGGGCAAGTGATTTAATTCCCGAGGGAAAAAGGTGCATTCCCCAGTGAACACCTCAAAACTGTGTGGCATCAAAGCACTGAAGTAGCCATTATGGGCAGACTGAGAAAAAATTTTTACCCACTTAAAAAGTTGAGAAGGAATGGTTTAGCAAGCAAGGCCTCCTTTGCGCCTGAATCTCCCAGAATCCCCACAACAAACAACCACTTCTCCGCCGCACACTTGCAGAAAAAAATATAGCCAAAAGATCCTTAAAAAAAAAATTTCTCACAATAAAAAAATCCTACTCAAATTTCAAAATCACAGAGTCAAACTCCAAAGTTTTACTTTTAAATAAAAAAAAATTCTACAAAACAAAAAAAAAATCTTTCTTAAAAACAACAAGCTATGATTAGCTTATTCAGGAGTGAAAAAGAAAAGAATTTCAACTGACAAAGCTTAATAAAAAAAAACTCCTAAATAAAAACAAAAACAGCACCAGGCAAGAGCATATATAAAAAAAAATCCCAAAACTTTCCTACCCTAAACATTTTGGATGTGAAGTAACTACAGAGAGTATTTTGAAGGAAATGCAACTTTTTAATCAAAATACACATCAAAACGACTACTTTTTTTGTCCACTGGCAACTATTTTAAAAGAATCACTCAGCATTATTGTTTTACCGATTTTAAAATCTTGCTGTGTACCGTACACTACAGGAAATCTCATCGCGCAGCTGACAACCATGCTTCCTATTATATTGGATAAAGCATAAAAAGACTCTACTCTTCATGGTACTGTGATGTTAACAAGTTGGCAATATTCTACCAAATTAGTCCGTAAAATTTCACCATGCGTTTTGGACAGAGAAATAGGTTATTCTTATAGTAGATAAATTACTATTGGTGAATTGTAAAGCGTTAAGATACAAAACTATTACCCAAAGTACCGAATGCAACAAACTAGATCCACAAAAATAATGTTAACAAAGTTATTGCATAATATACTACTGGACAATTGCTAAGAATGGTTGATACTATCACCCATAGCAACCACAAAATGAAAGAAAGCAAAATGTGGAAAATTAGAATACGTGCAGCATACAGTAAGAAGAGGTGATCATATGCAAATTTTTCATTTCCATGCCTGTTTGTCACGTGATAGCGCTGATAAAAGATTTAAAGGATTTGATGTGTGTGGACAGTTGTTCAAAGATTTAATTGACGAATTTGAAATTTTCGGTATGTCTTCCTGATATCACTTAGATGATTTTATGCATGGCCGTATTATTGGAAAGATCGAAAAAGGGCGAAAAATAACAGATGTTACCAGAGAGTTCGACATCGCCCACAGTATTGTTTCACGACTGTGGCAAGCATTTAAAACAACTGGAATATGTAGCAAGCGTCACGGGGGAGGTCATGTTAGAAGTACGACGCTTGCAGGAGACGGGTGTTATGTAGGGTTTTGCCCTTCCCTTACAATTAAACCTCTTTATTTACTAAATTATAATTTACCTTTAATACTTATTATATATGTATTCTATGTTATTAAGATTAAGCCTGATCGTATAGTTTTAAACAATAAATAAAGTTTACTTTTATAATTATTATCTCTTTATTTACTTTAACTCAACCATTACTATTGCTTGGTCTGTGCTCAACTATGTAAACCTTTCAAAAACACTTCAACATCATATAGCCTCTAAGAAAATCCACTTACCTTTAAATAAATAAATAGCACAGTCAACAGTAACTAAAGAATCACAAACACTAATTGTTAAATTAAAAATTAACTTTTATTAACAACAATAAAAAAACATCATCCTATTCTTTATAATTTAAGTTGAATGTATAGTGGTAGAACATTGCATCATTTAAAATTAACATCTATTAAATTTGGAATTCAATTTTAGAAAAACCTAGAACCAGTTAAAATTAACCCAGGAAACAGAATCCACTCTGGTCTGAAGACCAGAGCTTGGTCTGCCTGAGGAGCTGTCCACCTCCAATAATGTTAAGAAAACAATGAAAAATTTAAAATTATAATAAAGCAAAACGTTGTGTATAAAGAAAACAAATGTGTAAAGATAACAAATTCACAAACTTGACGAAGCACTGTTGCACAATGTGTCAAGGTTGACAACAGACGTACAACTTTTCGAAGACAAAAGGAAACATATTTTTTTTTCTTATTTAAATCACTTTTAAGATCAAGTGGCACGGCTTGCACGTTCCCCAATCACTGAGGAGTGAATTGACACAGGCTTTTCAGAACACATTCACTCATTTTTTGGCACGTGGTCGGTAAACAAAACACAGCGCCTCACTGCGGACTGGGCCGACTCGTAGGCATAACACTTGAGGAGCCTTGATAAAAGAATGTGGATGAGTATCCCCGATGCACTTAATTACTGGATCACTGTAAGGACGTATTTATTGGATGCATAGATGATGGTAAACACTTTAATTTCCGGCGAAAAATAAGGTCAGTAGGTCTGAGAATTATGGAGCATGAAAGGCTCCCAAATCACTGTTGCTGGACAATCTTTGTTATACCCGGTGACAGGTACAAAAACACCTGTGCAGCAAGAGGTGTAGTCTTGAAAAATTAAAAAAACGATGATCATAATTGAGAGACACTGGTGCTTGCATTCCGGCGACCGCGGGATACGGACGCCCTTGCATTGGGGCCCCGATCCACGGATCTTTCCGGCAAAATAAAACACCATCTACCACAGTGCCGGTCTAGAATCGAAAAAAAATGCCAGGCAACACGCCTGTCTCCCAGGAGATGCCAAACTTGGCGAGCGAAACCCTGCGCTTAGCGCCGAGCGCTCACGCATACACTGCGGAAATAAAAACGCTGTTATGCCAAGAATCATAAAAAGGGATCACTTCCGCCAAGGCGGCAACCACGAACCGTGGTGACGCATGGTCACCGGATGTCGTGAGGCAACCCTACCGGCACCCCAAATGCAGCTGTGAGGGGGAAAACTGATAAAAAGTCCACTTTCCTCTTAAAAAAATGCATCTTTTCTGCAAACTCGTGAATGAAGTGTATTGAAGTTAAAACACGAGAGCAGGAAGCCAAAAGATTAACAAAAGATATTTTAACGTTTAAGGATGCATTGCGTATAATTTTGAATAATAAAACAAAGAAAAAGATAACAAATTACGTTAATAAAAGGGGAATAAATCGCCGAAATATTCATAAACAACAAATAAATTTTGAATTTTGAAGGGAAAGGGGAAAATAACGAATTTTAAGCTATTACATAATTTTGAACTAATAATTAAATTTCGAACTGTCAAATCTCGGCATAACACAGGTACATTGTCCTATTGGCAAAAAGGGACCGGCGCACCACAGCTGAGCAGGTTGCAAATCAGTTTCTTGCTACCACAGGACAGTGGACCTCCCAAAAAACTGTAGCCAGATGTTTGGGAGAAGGACTATACACCCGCAGACCTGTTGTGTGTATCCCATTGTCCAGACTGCACCATACCGCCTGTTTGCAATGGTGTCGTGAGCATCGCAATTGGACCGAACAGGACTGGGCTTGCATACTATTCTTAGTTGAAAGTAGGTTCAGTCTGTCATCGGATTGTAGACGCTAATTGATCTGGCATGAGAGTGGTACTTCTTATCATCCATGAAAGGGCTTACTATAGGTACATTATAGGCTTGCTATAGGTTAATTTTGCTTACAAAGTTGATTTTTGACTATCACCGGTGGTTTCAAATAAAAAAAAATACTAATGTTTGTCATAGTCTAATATTTTTAATTTGTAGTGCATATATTATGAAATTAAAAATTTAATTCAATAACTTTATAAAATTTTTATAACTTAGACAAGAAAATTAAAAAAAAAAAAAGATTGAAAAAAAAAAGCTTTCTGTGAGCAGAAGAGGTAAGGCCTAGGTACATGGGGATCAAATACAGTCTAATTTGCTTATTTTAATGAATATGTAATATTTCATTTTTCTAGGGAAAATATTTCAAAAAAAAAAATTAATTTTTTGAAAAGGTTGTAACATTGACCCCTATTTTTTTTTTTTTTCCCCATCTGGGTAACATTGACTCCCAGAAAAAATTTGCATTTAAACATGTTTTGTGGGTTTACGTAGGGCCATTCTCTGTTGTAAGAACAAAATAAGTAAAATAAAAAACATGCAATAAAATGCTTTCTGTGTGTCTTGTACATTTTAGAGGAAAAAAAATATATATATGTTATATATTCAAATTTTTACCATTTTATTTACAATTTTCCCAAAATTAATTCATTTCCTCAATGCTTGATTCAATAGGTTGTGTTAGTTAAAATTTTTGCAAAAAAAATGTATTGGTCTTGCTCCCCCCCCCCCCCCCCTCAAAGAAAAAGGAAGGTTGTTGGGAGCTCTGGCAAAAAAATTCTTGCTGCTGACATGCCAAGTACCAGTAAGTCATTGACTGTTAAACCTACAAAGAAGGCTGTAGCAGTACTGAAATAAATATATTTTTTAACAGAAAATGAAAGCAGGAGAACCCAATGAAACATCCAAACAAATGAAGACATTTAAAGTTGTAGCTAATAATGGTTTTGATTTCTTATCTGATTCATCTGATCTTGAAGATGTCAACCTGTTGTCAGATGAGAATGATTTTTGTATGTCAGATAATCTGCTTGTAGATGACATTGTCACTATAAGCTTTCGTTACTATTAAGAATTTCACCATTTAATACACCTTGTTTTGCAGAAAATTTGTAATAGCGAACACTTTCATCAAATAAGGTTTAGAAAGTTCTTTTAAAAGTTTTGAAATGTATTTCCTTAATCTTTTTAAATAAAAATTTCATCTGTCTGTATTGAATGTACATGTATTTAATTTGTAACTCCATAAAAATTAGAGAAATTTTCATAGGTAAAATTGACCCCCATTCTACCTTATAGTCACAGCTACCTTACTGAACATTAACATTGACCCTATTAGAGTTCTAAATTGACTTATGTGTAAAAAACAAGAGGTCGAAGTTAGCCCCAAACACCAGGTAACTTTGATGCCCTCTTTTATTTTGTCCTGAATAATTTATAAAATTAAAAGAAAATTTAACAAACTAAAACGAAAAATATTAAAATTTATGTATAAAAAATATCTCCAAGTAATTTTTTACATAAAATTGGAAGAATATTTGATGAAAACTACAAAAAAATATTCATTTTTACCCCGGTTGACGGTACACTTTTATATCAAATTCAAAATCTCAGTCAAAAGCTTTAACAGAATAATTTTGCAGAAATTTTTTAACATATAGTTTAAATTTGCTGCTATTAAAAATATGGTTGATCAAGAGAATAATTCCTCACTCTTCTAAGCTCGTTGATAAGTGTTTTAATTCAAAATTTTTGTTGTTGTCATTTTGTGTTACTAAATCTGATAACTTCTCATGTGCATTTACATCTAATAAGCACACGGTTGCAACCATATTTTAAAGTAAAAAGCGTTTCACCACATTTTTGCATAATCCTTTGTTGCAGACATGTTTTATAATGTGAATTAAAGGTTTCACTCGTTTTCGAAGATCTTTTTTTAATGTATGTCAATTGTTTCCTTATGAACTTTTCCTTCCTTATGGTCGATTATAGTTTCCTAAAGTATGTATAGTGTGGAGATGTGATGAAATTGTGCGAATGATGGCGATTGATTGATTGGTATAAATGGAGGTAGAAAGAGGTTGGAGTAAATCGGCATATTTCTAGGAACGTAAAACGGGATACATGGTTTGATAAAAGTAGAGTATGATTAAAATTTTAATCATGACTTTCATGCGATTTGGTAGTTGCGAGGGGTGATCGATAGAATAGCCCCACACCTCATTTGTCAAAGTACAAAATTTTGCCAAGTTGGCGCGATGCACAGGGTTACAGTTTCATTCCACTTACTTTACCAATTTGGTAGCCTACGACTTTCCGGCCATCCAATCAGCACGTAGAATAGTATTTCAATAGTAATCTGTTGTTGTTGAGACCCAAACTGTCCGATCTACCAGAAAGGTTTAATGTAATTGTTTGGAAGGCCGGGAAGAGCCACCCAATTTAGATCAGAACCCAGTGGGGGAGGCATCCACAGGGACCGTACCCTCATGTTTAACATGATCGTACTTCGCGTGAACACAGCGGCAGTTTTGGCAGCGGAAGGAATCGAACCCAGGCCTACCGAGTGAAAGTATTTCATCAGATCTTTTTCGTTTGAATTCGTTGAACCTTGTTTTGAATAAATATTTGTTTCTTTCCATATAATTAACATACATAAAGATTGCCGTAATTGCCTTCAATGGATATTTTTGTATTGCAAATAAAGTTTCTAAATGACATCTAGTAAGTGGCAAATGGATTCAAGTGAATGTTTTTGTAGATTTAATTGGATTGTGTGATACATGGTCCGGTGTGGAATGTATGTGTATATTCAAGAAAACGTGTTTGTGCGGATGTACGAGAAAATATGGATATAAGATTTCGTTCTTTAAGGTTAGTAAAGGTCAGTTCTTTTATTTATTCATCCCATGTTTTGAAATTGTCTTTTGTATTCTTCCGTGTTTTTAAAATTGTTTTTCTAAGTATTGCTTTTTCTCAAATTTTGTTAAAGTGCAATTCATTTTTCTAAGTTCTATTTTTTCTTAAATTTTGTTAAAGTCCAATCATTTTTTTAAGTATCCTTTTTCTTGAATTTTTTACAATCTTTTTTCTAAGTATTGTGTTTTCTTAAATTTAGTTAAAGTCCAAGCTTTTTCTAAGTATAGTTTTTTCTTTAATTTTGTTAAAGTACAATCTTTTTTCTAAGTATCGATTTTTCTTAGTATTTCATTAAAGTACAATCGCTTTTTTAAATTTTCGTATTTTTTCTAAGTATTGTTTTTTTTTTTAATTTTCGATGTTTCGAGTTAAGTTTTTGATATTGATTTAAAATCAAAAAATATTTTAAGTATCGCGTGTTTCAAATTATGATATGGTTTATTATGTATGGTTAATTATTGTATGGTTTCTAAAATTTAAAAAGTTTTTTATTCTGCCATTATGCAATATTTTTATAATGCACAAAAATCGTATTTTGTAGAGTATTATTCCCTTTTATTAAAATTGAATTTCACTATTTACATTAAAAATTCCAGTTTATAAAACTGTAGAATACGTCACTTTGGTAGGAGGAGCCTATTTTAAAACACGGGAATATATGTCACTTGAGTTGGGAGGAGTCAATTTCAAAACACGGCGTAACGTGCCAACTTGGTGCAATTTTGTACTTCGAAAAATGAGGTGTGGGGGTATTCTACAGATTTACCGTTGGGAGTACAAGTTTATAATAAATCATCTGAATATACTGGACAAAACTGTGACCAACTGGAAACAATTTTGAACACAGTTTGTCAAATGGAAAGTTTTTCCAATTCTGAGTCGAACAAGCAGTAGTCCTTTTTGTTTAATTTATCCAGTGTTTAGAAATTTTGATTTATATTTTCATGTGTTATGTCATACGTACAATTTCATTTTTTTAAAAAATTATTAAAGTTTTAAAATTTTCCCAAGTATTAGATTTGTGAAATATTTGAAAAGTCAGACAAATGTTTAGAATTTTTATAAATATCAGGGTTCATTCTAGGATTTCAAAAGGGCAGGGTGCTGACTTCCAAAAAAGGGCATATTGTCATCATAAAAGGGCACATTGCGTATGAAAGAGGCACATGTTTTTAAAAGGGCACAATTTTAAATTTTAACCAAAGAATGCATTGCATAATGTGGCCCACACGTAAAATGGATACAGATAATTTATCTATTTTACATATTTATATAAAAATAATTAGTGATGCAAATAAAAGTATTAAAAATTAAAACAAAAGGGTACATTGTACTGCTTGATGCTGCTAAAAAATAGCATAGTCTTTAGATGGTATCAATATTTTGGCAAAAAGTGGCTAGTTAATGTACACGGCTACTAAGTCTAGTAAGTAGCCAGCATTTTATCATTTTAGGATTAGTTTATTGTAAAAATTTTAGTTGAAGCAAAATGGAAAGAGTTTATATTTAAATTAAAACTTCATAAAAAAAAAATTATATAAATAAAATCAAAATATGTTACAAACATAAGTGATCCTCCTTAAAAAGCTTTGAGTTCCCGAATCCAAAAATTACAGAAAATATTTTTTCTTAAACTGCATTGTTAATACATTGAAAATTAAATAATGAATTTTCAAAATTTAAAGTAATATTATATTAACTTATTAGAAAAACTAGAATTAAAACAATCTTATGCAAGTAATTTAAATTTATTGAAGATCCAATGTTTACTTTATCTAAACTAAACATACTATGAGCAAAAATGTATGGGCACACATAAATAAAAGAAAATACTAAAATTTGTTAATTAAAATAAAACCATGTTTTACCAGTATAAAATGCTGTATAAAAGTTAAGACATTTATTAAAATAATTATTTTTAGAAAAGTATATTAATGGTATAAAAATAAGGCAGCAGTGCCCGGAATTTTAGATGCAAACCTCTGATTAAAATTATACCGGAACCATGGCGAATTAGTAAAAAGTTTGAGATATTAAACTTGATATATTCATTTGTTAGGGGTTTAGGGGAGAGTAAATAATTTGCATTATGTTAGGGGATAGTATGTATGCTTGATAGGAAGTCACAGAAGAAATGGTAATATTAAATGGGAGGAGTGTATGGCTGGCATGTGTCTAGTCTGTGGATATTAAGAACGGTTCGGGGAGTCGGATGTGCACCGGTTCCTATCTCCTATGCATGGGCGTGGCAAAAAAGCATGCTGGCATATGTAAAATTAAAATCAATGATATAATCCACAATATAAGAAGCAATGAAAATATCTAGTTGCATATTAAGACACTGGAAAATGTAAATAAATACAAATTGCATATAAAATAAATAAATAAAAATATAATATATACGTTTCATGTAATGTAAGTTCATTATGAAAGAAGGAAAAGCAGAAAACTTGAGATTAAAGAGCACCCTTTTAGTATAAAAGTTTATTGAAATGTATATAATTTAAATGTATGGAAAACAATGAAATAGTACAACCTCAAAAATCCGGACTTTGCCGATTCCGGATTTTCGATTTTTCCGGATTATAGAATTTGAATAAAATTCAGATTTAATATTAACTAAATACACTATAAAGCCCTATTTTTAGTAAAAATAATGGCAAAAGTTAAGTTAATCAAAACATATTATTTAATCTAAAAAATAGGGCAAAAGAAATTTCTAAAAAAAAATATACACATTAATAATTTAGAATGTGTGAACGAAACGAAATGATAAAATTACATTTTATCATTTCGTTTAAATATTTGAATTAACATTTGTTATTTCATTAATTTTGTTTTATGGGAAAGCAGTTTTCTTTATCCTGTAGATTGACATTATTTATGCTCGGTTATAAAGTTTCTTTGTTCAAGACCTTTAATTGCATGATCGATTGTTTGCATAAGATTATCAATGGGTATTTTTTCTTCTCCACATTTATCGTCGTTACTTTGATCTTTTTCTATTTAATATCATATCGCGAATTTCGCCATCACTCAATTTATTTACGATTGGCGCATCATCATCACAGTGCAGAACTTCCGTTATATCGGCTTTGTCGAGATTTAATGAAGCGCCGGAAGATTTAATAAAGATCGAGGATTAGCACCTTTGACGATATATTTAAAGGTGTAAATGTGTTTAAACCGTTTTCGCTATTAACGAACGAAAAACAAAAAATAAGAACTTAAAAGTTATATTTATTTTCTAGCATCTATATAATGTTATGTTTAAAAAAGGCTGATGTGTCTGAAAAAAGTAAAAAGTAAAAAAAGTAGTAATAGTCAAATATGTAAAAAATATCGCAGTAGATAAAATAAATATCTTTTCCAAAAAAGAAAAATATCTCTCCTCTCAATGATTATTTTAAATTACGATGAGTCATTACTAGATTGCAGCAGCACCGAGACGTGGTGGGGCAGGGAAAGCGAAGAAAGGAATTTGCTTAGTTCCTAATCGTAAACGCAGCCGACCCCTTTGAGAGCTCTGTGCGTTAATGACCTTGTTGCTCGGTTCTGTGCGATACGATATTATTTAGTTACTTATTTGCTATTTATAGTATTTAAATATGGCTTTCTAAACAAAAAAGGCAAAATATACAGTCGATTTCAAGCTGACACGTTCGACGAAAACGAAAAAATCGTCAGATATTGGGAGGGGGAGGAGATTCTGAAGAATGGAATTCGTACTACGAAGTGAGCAAAATAAATTTCCGTGAGCGTTAATATAAATTCTCGGGATTTTTAGATTTAATTGAACAATCTGTGATAAAATATTACGATAACGTTTTAAAGTGTTTAATATTAAAAATTACATTGTTTCAGAAAAATGTTTTTTTCAATAATGAGAAAAGAAAATTTTGATAATAAAAATTCTGCATTTAAATATCGATGTATATTTTACGCGAAATAATTAATCGGGAGTTGTGACTTGAATAAGGGGGAAGAGGGATTAACACTAACAACGTCATTCACGCTCCAACCACGAGCCGATTTAAGGCAGTCCATCTAAACTTTCGTTTCATTTCCGGGTTTAGAAAGTCGACCGGAAAATACGATATTTGTTTACAAAATATAATTCTATATAAATAATCTTACCCTGTTGTTTTAAATCCGCGACTTTGTCAGTCCGGGGGAAGGAGAGAGAAAAAAAAAATAACCCCGAAGGAAAACGTCCGAATTTTCGAGGTTGTACTGTACCAAACTTGGACTTCCTAATTGCCCCGGTTCAAAGGTTATTTTCCTAAAACGAGTACTATAGCGAGCTTAGGACGGATTTGATTGGGTTAAAAATCAAAAACTTAAAATATACCACTGAAAACAGCGGTACACTAATGTCGTGTTTTTAGTTACACAGGATCTCGAGTTATTCCGGAAAAACAAGTACATTATGGTGATGGTGAGCCCGGGACTTGTTAACTGAAGAATGCCACTGCTTCTCAATATTAAGTATGGTTAAGCAAAGTTTATAAGCTTAACAAGAAGCATAGGGTAGGGGGCCCAGAGAGAAATGGGATATTTGCGGCATCCAGATCCAAATCCCCCCCCCCCCCCCTCAAATTTTATTGAAAAATAATTTTATTATAAAAATTATACGTATTAAGTTATGTTTGATTATTTAACTGAATTTTATGATAAATACGAAAACAATTTTATACAAAATATTCATTGCTCATCATTAAATACAACCAAGTGTACTCGGCGTTGGTCATGGATTTTGATGCAAATCTCATGAGAATTACACCGGAACTCACGGCAAATGCTAGGAAGCTAAGGAACGCTTTAACAATACACCCGTTTATAACAAAATAAAATAAAATAATGCGTGGACACACACACAGCTATGCTAGTCACGATTGCTCATCTTAAATACCGGCCAACGCCATATATAAAATTGTAAACAACCTTACAAATTATACAACACAATCGCCTATTTTGAACCAAAATCATTCTTGTGAGTCGCGACACAAATAAATGAAAATACTTGAAGGTGCAAAAAAATTCCTTTAATTCAGAACCAATATTCAAACAATTATTGCTATCTCAACGAATTTTCATCCAATTTTAATAAAATTTTAACCCAATACTCATAATGATAATATAATGCTAAATTGAAAAAATTAGGACGAAATCTTCAGAATTCGTAAATTTAGAAAACCCAAAAAATAAATACACTTAGTGTGTCAGCTGTTTTCAGCTGAGATGAAAGGTCTGCAATAATCAAAGCACCTGCTTGCAAATTATCCTTTGCGGAGGCAAGAAAAGAATAGATTTGATTTGACAAAATGACGGAAAATAGGATTTTTAACTTTAAAATTTAATTACTTTTAAAATATTTATACGAATTTTTAAAAAAATCTTGACGAGATGCACATGATGAAGTAGGAAAGAGCCTATGTAGCAAATTTCACCGCTGTCTGGCGCTTTGATTTCCCGCTATAGAAGAAACAGACATATACAGTTAGTTCATTCAGTCATTAAAAATTCCTCAAGAATCTCTTCACTTTTTGTTCTTAAGGACCCCTTAAAACTCCTAATTTTCTACTGAATCTCCGATCCGAAATACAAAACGAAACCGGGCTGACGACGAGGCCGCAACCTTCAACTGTAAGGTATATTATCAAAATATTAGGGATTGCTATTCCCCCCCCCCCCCCACACACACACACACATTCAAAAAAAAAAAAAAAATACGAATTTTATTAACAGAATCAAAATCAGAAAAGAAATAAGGCAAAAGCACCTCCTTTCACCTTTCCTAAAAAAAGTAGAAGACTGGAAAATTATTTATTAGTGAACTCTTTTTCTTATATGATAAATTATTGCAAGTTTCTTCTTTTTTTCTTTTTTACAAACTAATATTTTTAAGTATAATTATTTGGGCTACGATTGCCATACACTCCTCATTAGCAATATTTCCCCCCAAGTGTTTACTATTTATGTTACATACTTACATCAGTCAATTCAAAACACTGTTGAACTAGAGTTATGTCTGTGATTAGTGGTCTCTGCTAGGAATTAATGGGATTAAAGAAGTCAAGTGTCTAATGAGATTGAAATCCATATAAATAAAATTGAAAATCTGTCTGCATATGTGTTTGTATTTGTTTCTGCATCACCGGGAGAAGGATTGCACCGGATTTGATGAAATTGGGCGAAATTTCGGCGTAAACTTGAAATAGCCACTTAAAATTCAATCCATATTTAAAGTTTTTATAGGATCTGGGGCTCTCGAGATATTAATAAAAAATGCACAATTACAGCAGTGAATAATTTTCTGAAAATTAATCAACTGAAGCAGTAAATAGTTTTTTTAAATAATTTTTCGGGGGGGGGGGGGGAGAAAAGAATTTTATTGTTGATATCATTTAATCTTTCAATATTAATGCAACTGTGTTAAAATATCAGTAAATTGCCCATTGAAATTCAGGTGCCCAAGGTCGGACCCCAAACATTAAGATACAGGCTGCTCTGCATGTTTCATTTTCAGATTTATACACATTTTTATAAAATAATTTAAAAGAATAAAAACAACTTATCTGTGCACTAAAGAAACTTGTCAATTTCATGCACTTTGACGCATCTTGTCTAAGCTGGCGATCATTTTCTCTCTTCCTTCTATGTATGTTAGGCATTATGTCTGAGCACTTGCAGTGGACAACTAGGTAAATTTTGAAACTGTACCTTACAGAAATTCGTAAAATAACTTCTTCCTCAGTATCTGTAGTTTAGCAAGAATTCCCCCCCCCCACACACACACACACCTTTTTAAGAATTCCCCCATCTCCTGATTGGATAGATGCTTTTGCTAAAGTGTTTATGTGATTTTATAACCCTTTAAAGGCAACCTATGAATTCTCTTCGAATTTTCTTTGAGGGCGGCCGTGGAAGGTATCTATGTGGGCACGGGCATTCAAGATCAATATAATTTAAACGCCTTTGAGGTACAGAGAAGCAATAAAACCCATTGTTATCAATGTCAGGACTGGGGAGAAACGAATGTTTATCTGAGGAGTGGGGAACAATAACTCCTGGAAGGAGAAACCTTGAGAATGACACTCTCCGGGGTATATAGCTTATCTTGGGTCCGGGGGCTCAGAGGGATATGATTTCACCCTGTGGGGTGGAAGTTGCCGACAAAGGGTGGAAGTTCAGCTAGTGGTGTCCAGTTATATTGGTACATTTCCCATTCATTTGGCTGTCAATATTGTTGCGATTTTTGTGCAGCTTTAATGAATGGGAAAAAACTTCGCACAATCACGGATGTTTTGAAAATTTGACTATACATGACATGGCCCCATTTTGGAAAAGGGCATGCAGGGCGGTATTTTTCGATGTCAGGGCGCAAAATTATAGTATTGGGGCAGGCGGGGCGGGTTTTTTAATTTCTGAGGGCAGCGGGGCGGGCCGCCCTGCGAAAAACACCTAGGATGAACCCTGTAAATATTGGATTTGTGGTACAATTGAAAAATCCCAAATATGATTATATATGTTTTCGATGTCTTTTTATGTCCTCAAAATTTCACAAAGTATTTGATTCTATATTTCAGTATTCTTCAATCTATTCTCGTCAAAATTATATCTCATAATGTAGTAAATGGCATAACTTCCTATGCTTTTTAGATATCCTGGTAATTTTCAAAGTATTTTATCTCGTATTTTTACATTTCAATACAACTGCTTTCCATTTAAACTAACTAATCTTTTAGATTCTAAGTTTAATTTCGTGGTTGAATAAGTCACTTTGGAAGGAAGAGGTTATTTCTAAACACAGAAGAATACGTCAGTTTGGGTGGAAGGAGTCTATTTCAAAACATAGGGAAATGCACAAACTTTTAAAAAATAAATAAATAAATGGGGATTATTATCCAGATTTACCATAAATATTTTAATTTAAGGAGTACATGGCCACAATCCTGGTGATATGTGCATAAATCCAACACTGGGCATATTCATAAATGAATCACTTTTAAGACAGATGCTGACTTTTTTATTGAACTAAATAATTATTTGACAATATGCTTGCTCTCTGACTTTCATCACAAATAGGTTTAACTGGTATGTATAAGTTTTGAGTCCATTTAAAATATTTTTTATGTGAATGCTTTCTGCATATGTACTATACAAATGACTTTATGCCTATATTTGTATGCAATTAAAGCATGTTTTGATGCAAATGCTTTCTGAAATATTTTACACACAGGTCTTCACATGAATGTACAAGTTTCTGCTTATTCAAATTAAATTTTAGTGAAATTGTTTCGTGACACATTTCATGCCTAAAAGGCTTTTCACCTGTATGAACAAACTTATGTATATATATATAACTTTTATGTCTGAATGCTTTCCTACATTTCACAAACAAATGGCTTTTCATTTGTATGAATAAAATTATGTATCTTTAAATTGCTTCTATATCTGAATGATTTTTGACATATTGCACAGTCAAAAGGCTTTTCACCTGTATGAGCAAGTTTATGGCTTATTAAATTGCTTCTATGTCCGAATGCTTTTTGACATATTTCACACACGAAAGGCTTTTCACCTGTATGAACAAGTTTATGACTATTTAAATACCTCTTGCATCTGAATGCTTTTTGGCATATTTCACATACAAATGGTTTTTCACCTGTATGTACAAGTTTGTGTGTATTTAATTCATTTTTTCGTGTGAATGCTTTCTGACATATTTCACACACAAATGGCTTTTCATTTGTATGTAATAATTTGTGTGTATTTAAATGTTGTTTTTGTATGAATGCTGCCCCACATATTTCACACACAAATGGTTTTTCATCTGTATGTATTAATTTGTGTGTATTTAAATGGTGTTTTTGTGTGAATGCTACCCGACATATTTCACACACAAATGGTTTTTCATCTGTATGTACACGCTTGTGTCTGTTTAAATTACTTTTCTGATTGAATGCTTTCTGACATATTTCACACACAAAGGGTTTTTGCTTTTCACCTGCATGTATTAATTTGTGTGTATTTAAATTTTGTTTTTGTGGGAATGCTGTCTCACATATTTCACACACAAATGGTTTTTCATCTGTATGTACACGCTTGTGTCTGTTTAAATTACTTTTCTGAACGAATGCTTTCTGACATATTTCACATACAAAGGGTTTTTCACCTGCATGTATTAATTTGTGTGTACTTAAATTGGCTTTTCGTGCAAATGCTGCCCTACATATTTCACACACAAATGGTTTTTCACCTGTATATACCTGCTTGTGTCTATTTAAATCACGTTTGTGTGTGAATTCTTTCTCACATACATTATGCACAAATGGCTTGTCACCTGTATGAACAAGTTGCTTTCTATTTAAGCTCATTTTTTATGTAATGCTTTCAAACATATTTCACAAATAGATATTTTTCTGAAGTTTGATATTTAAATTATTTTTTTTGAATGAATACTTCGACATTTTTCCAATTCAAGTAGTTCAACTGTATTCTCAAATTTTTGTTGATTGAAGTTATTTCGTGGGGGAAATGTTTTCTAAAACACTTGAATTGCAAATGGTTTTCTTACAACATTGAATCAGCTTATTTTTAGCTAAACCAATTGTTTTCAAATATATTGCACAAAAATGGTATAATTTCATCTGTGTTCAAAAGTTTGGGATTTTATTTGCACAGATGCTTCACTAGATATTATACATTAAATTATATTCTACCTGTAGGTTGCTGTTTGTGTTTAATTAAATTATTTCTATAAATACTTTTCGAAATTTTTCACAGATGATTTCTCAATAGTATATTTGCAAATGGTCATAGTTTATGGAATATACAGCATAAAAATTTTACTACATTTTTCTCTTGTACTTTACATGCAAATGTTGTATAAGTAAATTATGATTTAAAAGATTTCTTATAGAAAATGCATTGCTGCTATACTATCAGTATTCTTAAGTATTTGTTGATTCAAAATCTTCATTGTATAAACATTTTCACACATTTAAAAAAAGGTTCTTTTTTTTCCAGTATGCATAAATAACTGATCTAAAATTTCTCTAACTTAGGCCACTGAAGTAAATGTTATGTAAAACAATAAAATGAATTGAACTGTGTTCTGTAGAACTTGTATGAGTCACAATTTCATCACAGTTTTATGACGAAGAGTAATTTCTGGTAAAAACTGATACAGGTTTTTTTTTATATTCTGAATTTTCAGTTTAGCTAAGTGCTTTTTCCAATTTATTTGGTGGCAATAAAAATCTTCAGGATTTAAGTATAAAAAAGCCTGTTAGCCAAAATCTTGACGAATTTTATCGAAAAGTAGTTCATGGTTTTTGCAATCACCTTTCTTAACACTTGTTCACAGTACAAATCGTACAATAACATACAACATGATCACATCATAAACACCTATGATTAACAGTCGATCATTTAAATGTCACAGTAATCAGGATATCAAAGTTCAGACAAGAATTTTTCCTGGTTTTCCCTCAAGACATTAAGAGAGAAGACGACTGAAACTACAGTAGCAGCATAAAAAAATGCCAAGCTTCGTGAACCGGGTAACTAATCAAAAATGTCTTCTTTATGAATAGAATAGGCACATAATACAGAATGTATATATTCATCACCTTCTTACAATAGTAATGGTGGCTGCCCGGGCTCCTGGAGTATATAACTACGAAAGAACGGTTTTGCGCTTCGCAACTAAAATCACAACATACCGCCCTAGTAGCAAGAAATTAAACACATAAAATTAGTATAAACAGCATAAACACCTAACGTCATTGCCCAAAAATGCAAATAGAGAAGCCTGAGACATAGTACAAAATCTCATTACAATCGACTCAAAGCTTTCGTGAATCCGTTTAAAAATAGAATGCAAGGGATGGGGTAACTGTTGCCAATCCAATCCACAGCAAAAACCAAGTTTTCGTGAGCCAGGAAGCATATATTGTTACGGGATGTTCAAAGTCAGTATGGGCCGTGTAAGGAAATTGTCACGGACTTATGTCACTATGAAGACTAGAGAGAAAGAGAGGACACGCCGTAGTAAAGCGAGCATTTTTCTCTGGTCAAGCAATTCACTTCACAATTCTGCTAATCGTACCGCCCTCTACTGCACAATATGTAAACTAAAAAGTCTAAATTTTTTCAATCGTCATACGCAGTTTTAAAATGTTTTTATTAATAAATGTTTTTATTTTGAAAATAATATTTAATTCGTATTGAAAGTAAATAAAAATAACAGACAAGCCGTGTTAATTTTATTTTTCATCTCTAAGAATTATAATTCATAGAGATGAAAAACTTCATGAAAACACTTGATGAGAATGCACTTGCTCATTAATTTTAAAATACAGTCGTATAAATTTAGGGATGTGAACGTATTAAAATCCAGCATTAGCTTTAATATATTTTTAGATTTTATTTTCTTGATTGATATTTTCCTGCAGTGAAATTCTAATCCTTAACTTTTGTAAAAAAATGATGAGAATATGCATATAAAATAATAGAACATAAATTAATTTGTAATAATTACACATTTACAATTTATTTCATGTGCTTACCAATGTTTTAGGAAGTTTACTTTTAAGTTACTTCGTATTTGAGAATGTTTCAACTATACCACTGTTAAAATGATTCCCGTCAACTTGAAATACTGCAACATTATCTTTACCTTTAAATAATCCAAATCAGTAACATTATATTATCAGCAATCTCGGATTCTAATAATTCAGTTTAGACTGTATTTATAAAAGATAGCGCTCTGCAATTAATAGGATATTAATTTTAAAATGCTATCTATATTTCAATATATGCAGTGTTTTTAAGAATATGTATTAATTACAAGCAAACAGAGGGAAACGTTACGAGAAACAAAACATTGTAAGCTGTTATCGATAGAAATACAGTTGAAAATTTGCCTGTGTGTTTGTCTCATCGCAGGAGAATTAACTAGTGCACTGAATTTCATGAAATTTTGTGGATAGTCATAAAATAGCCCTTTTTAAATTTTAATCCATGTCTCGAGTTTCCAGGACCAGGGGTTATTGAGACATTTATGTAAAAATAATCTCCCATAGATAGGGCCTGATTAACGCACGAGTCTTCGGAGCTGCGGCCCTAGACCCCATATTTTAAAGGGCCCTAAATTTTGTATGTGATACAAAGATTTAAGCAGAAATAACTTAATTAATTTAAAACTGATATTCGTTTGCATTGTAAATTAAAAAATATGTTAATAGATATCCTTTAAAGTCTTAATATATTACTTTTTATAAAGTAAAAAGTCTGAAAGTTCTATGCATGCACCAAAACGCTTTTGGAGCTGTGAGCCCCAAATCCTGAGCCCCAAATTTGTTATATGTTAATGTTTTGCATATGTTTGGCATGTGTTGAGTGCATGCATGGAGGCCCCAAATTAACATCAGGTTCTGGGTCCCATTTTGGCTTTATCAGGCCCTGCCCATAGATATCATTATGCAAATTATCTTTTTACTGCAAGTTTTTATTTCTTTTTTTTTAAATGACATCATGTTGCTAAGCAACAGAATTAAACCCAATGAGTTTATATAGCAGAAAAAAAATGATATGTTGCTAAGCAACGTAATTAAACCCAATGACCCAGCTGACTATTTTTATTAAATCTTCTCAAATTTGAATAATTAAGAAATCCATATAACAATAAATTTGATCAGTGCGACATTATTTTGAAAAGTTGTGGAGATAACAGATATTTTCAATTTTTTAAACAGAATAAAATTGGTATGGGTAAATCTTCTAATACCATTTCAGCACTTTCAATTCAGCATATGTTGATCCAATTTCATAACGCTTTCATTTAGGCATATATTGATTCAATTTGATATTTTTTGTAAATTGCTTAAGAATGGATATGCTGCTAGTGAAAAATACTTAGGTTTCATAATTTTACACTTTGCCTAAAAAGTTGAGAAGAGGGATTTTTTCCACAATAATTTTGTTCAATATCCAGGCAAATTATTTAGGTTATAAAACGATATAAATAATACAGGTAACAATATTGTGTATAGGTAACAACAGGGTGGCATACAAGTAATAGAGTGTTTTAAGGTATCTTCGTTACATAGAATTTTGTCAATGATTGTGGGAGCTAAAATAATGCTCTTCACATTGCTAGGTTCTGTGTAAATCTTGGACTAGAAAAAAAAATATATACAATCAGTGCAATAAGTGCTTATTGATCATCTCATTGCTTACATTATGCTGATGAGTGGTAATAACCATGAAATCATTCACAGGTGGTTAAGTACTAATTTGCTTGTATGCAGCAGTGTGTTTTAAGGTAGCAGTTGCTTTACTGTTATAGATATATGCTGTCCAACTTGGCCCAAATTCCAAAACAAATTACTTTGTGGGCCACACTGTTTTATATATACACCTTTTTTTTTTTTTTGAAAGGTTATAGGAAATAAAATACTCATTTTATTAAGACAAATTTTTATTGATATTTTTTATTCAGAACACATGATTGCGCAGGCATAAACATTCCTTTGATAGTTGGATCCAACCTGCATATCACCAATTGAACAGTCTGAGTTAGATGCAACGATGGCTCAAAATACCAGAATTAACTTCCTAGAATTACAATAAAGGCAAAGGTTAAGATTATCTTTGCATCCTATCATAGAAAATTAAATTCATTTGACATATACATAAAATTGTTATACATTATTAATGAATGATTAAGAATGGGCTTTTACCATTCGTTTTAGTTTTTACAAACCATGACAAATAGTTAATAAACAAAAATATACATGCACTATATAAATATATTACAAATTTTACATGAAACAACTTACGTGCTACACTGTACATAAAAAGCATATATTCTTCATATTCTTGAAAATTTTCAGCCAAAAAACCATTAAAGAGATTGCTGACATTATAAAAGCAGCATAACTCTCTAGTCATCATTTAGCTCTAAATGGTTGTAGATGAAGAAACGGTACTTGTTTGTGATTCACTTCCTACTTAAATTAAATAACAAGGAACAGAAGCCGTCATTAGGTAGACTATCTTTATTCTACACGCACACAACAAGATTTACACTGTAACTACGCTCTACCTCCTTCGTTCATTCCATACAATACATTACATACATACTATTTTGTTCGGTCGAAACAGTACAAACACCTTTTCTTCTTCGTGACGTCATGCGTTGTCATGGCAACTTACAAAGATAAGAAAATTACCATATATGGCGTGTAGACTTCTCATGGTTGGCACCAAACAGTACTATATACCGCAGAAATCCTATAACACAATCTAAAAGTTTCTATTGAAATTAAAAGAAACACAGAAAGATACTCAATAAAGAAATAATATAATTGTAGGATTGCACATTAAATCAACAAATCTCCATGACTCTTAAAAACATGAAATTCTTTTACCAAATCTTTTATTACCAAACATCAAAATTATTCTGTGACTTCATGCACTTAGTTAAAAGCTTGGAGTTCTATTAAGTATTTTTCCAAAACATGCAAAATTGTTATATTTCTTGCAACCTCAAGAAGCATGCTATTTCTTATTTGCTATTCTTGAACTCCATCTTAAACTAAATTATACCCATACAATCCATCAAAATACTACAATTTTTACTTGCAGCTACTTACATGCATCACTGTACTTAAAAATCACCCATTCAACATATTCGGTGAAATGAGAATATACTTATTTATATAGAAGATTTCTACAAAAAAAACTAGAAAATTTGTTGAAATTTTAGAAATCTTTAACAATTCTGATATATGCCAACGGCTGTACCGTGCTGAAAACACCGGTTCTTGTTAGATCACCGAAGTCAGGCAGCATCGGTCGCGGTTAGTACTTGGGTGGGTGACCACCTGGGAACACCGCGTGCTGTTGGCACTTTTCGGGCGCGGTAGTCCGGTGGTTTGCGCGCTGGATTTGCACGCTGCCACAACTGCCGCCGTGTTCATGCGGAGTACGGTCACGTTAAACATGTGGGTCCGTAAGTTCTTCCGAGAGGATGGTGGTAGGGGAAGGAGGGTACGGTCCCTGTGGATGCCTCCCCCACTGGGTTCCGGTCTCAATTGGGTGGCTCTTCCCGGCCATCCAAACAGTTACCTTATACCTTTCTCGTAGGTCGGACGGTCTGGGTCTCAACAACAACAACAATTCTGATATATTTTGTATCATAACATTATAAGTGCCCAATTGCATGCACTCTGTTTAAAATTACAAAATTGTTAAACTTGATGCACTTTGTTAAAAACATACAGTTTTGTTAGTTTTAAAAAACATGCAAAATTGTTAGATTTCATGAAATCTATTTATAACACTCCTTGAGCTTCACCTTATTCTAAATTATGCACATACGATAAATCAAAATAATATAATTTTCACCTGCAATTACTTACATGTCTCATTGTACTTAAAAATTACACATTCTCCATATTCTGTGAAATGAGAATATCTTTAAAAGTTTTCTGAAAAAAAAAAAAACTAAAATTTGCAGAAATTTTAAAAATCTTTAACAATTCTGATATTTTTATGTACCAGAACATGCTAAAAGTATGTCTGATTGCATGTACTCTGTTAAAAATTGTTAGACTTCATGCACTCTGTTAAAATTATACAGTTCTGTTAATTATTTTTTTAAAACATGCAAAATTGTTAGATTTCATACAACCTATTAAAACACTTCTTGAGCTCCACCTTAATCTAAATAATGCACATGCAATATATCAAAATACTACAATTTTTACTGTTAAAATACACAGTTTTGTAAATTAGTTTTCCAAAACATGCAATATTGTTAGACTTTATGCAATCTGTTAAAAACATGGTATTTTACTTCCTGAACTTCTCCTCAATCTAAATTAAACACATTCAATAGATTTATGATTTTGAAATGTTAAAGTTAATATTCAAATTCACCAGATTAAATGTTAAAAAGTTAAATTAAATATTATTCCATTTAAGATCTTTAATAATTTTTATACATTCCAAATATCTAAACTCTTTCATTTAGAATATTAATAATAAATTGAAGGATAAAAACAAATTAAAATAAATGTTTAAATTATGTAAAAATTTAAAAAGAAAACTGTAAATTTCTAATAACCATAAGCACATAAAATATTGTGAAATTTCAAATCTTTAGCAGTCTTCATTATGCATTAAAAATGTTATATTCTTTCACATAATTAAAATTGAAATATTCAACAGAAAGCATATTAAATGTTATCACACTTAAGATCTTCAAGAATTTTTATACATTCCAGAGAATAAGTGCCCAACAAGCAAAAGAGCATATACAATAATAAATTAGAGACAATACTTCCAAAGAATGCTTTCGTCTAGTGGGTTATTAAAGCAAGTGGTATACCATTACCTCATATTCGCAATAATGCAAAAAATTTGTACATTGTTGCAAATTACTCAGACATTTTGATGTCACCATCTATGCTTGGGGATTTTGTGGCGGAAAATGGAGAGTTACGAAAAATGTAAACAAAAATGTAGCTTATGCCCCCAAACGTAATAGATATAAATATGAATAATTTTTCCAGTTTTGTCATAAATATGATTCAGATTATGGATATGTAAAAATAATTTTGATATTTTGAATTTTCTTTCCTAAAAACTTGAAAAAGTATCTGTCCGAGTATTTTCATTTTTCTTATTTTCATTTGAAATATCTCCGAAAGTATAAAGATATAAACAGCAAACAATAACAATATGTGCTATGAAATTTAGTATCTAAATTTACGTTTATTTTGAAAATAAGCTTTTACAGTTTTCGAGTAATCCTCTTGTTAAGTTGAAGATTGAAAATTTTTTGTTCAATGCTTGTATCTCAGAAACTAAACATGCTAGCTCTAAACAATAAACAAGAATTTATAGCTCTTTGAAAGCTCTGACTAGTGTATATAATTAGGTCTTGGATTGAGCTCTTTTCTTTCAATTAAACTTAAAGTATCTGTTCGATTGAGGTTCTTTTTTTCATTTTTCTTACTTTCACTCGAAATACCTTCAAAACTATAAAAGAGAAATATAAATGATAAGTGACAAAAATATGAGAAAATTTAGTTTTAATTTGCTATGAACAGTTAGCGAGTGACTTGTAGTGCTTTGAAAGCCTGTAAACAAAACAAATGAGTTTGGTAAAAAAATTTATTGAACTTTACTGGAGTTTTATTTTATAAAATGTTATTCATGCAAAACCATTTTGGCTCCATTCGACTGGAATCACCACTAATTTTTCAAGACTGATTTCAGCAGTTTTTGAAAATTATTAAAAATCTATTAATTTTTCTAATAGCTAATGGTCTTCTATAGAAAAAAATCTTCCATTTACTACCAAACACCAATTTGATGAGTGCAAATTAGGTGAAAATATATTGGACATACAGATATAGATAGTTCACATATATTAATAGATTAGATAAGAATAAATGCAATCTCACAAAATCTTACTTTTCGAGATAAACGAGAACATTTTCTCCTCTCTGAAGCAAGACGCTGGTAAAGCCTTTGATATCCGACTGCTTTTTTTGGCAGACTCTTCGTAGAGCATTTTTTTTCATTGCTTTACATTTTGAGCACCATATTTTAGTATTTCCCTTAAAATTGTTCCTTTCAGGCAAACATATTAGACAGTCTTTGAATCTACAAAAATGAGAACCAACAAATTTTCAATATGCTACCATAATTATTTAATGTATAATATTTCATTTTGATAAGTGTTAATACATTTGTAAGACAGAACTGAAAAATGCATAAATGTCTGACAGAAATAAATAAATGATAACTCTCTAAAAAAACATTTACAAAAACTAATTTTTCATGATTAGGCTTTAATACTAGTATGTACTTTTAATTAGCACTTAGGAAATATATAGGTATTACTTATCAGCTCCTGCACATATTCTGTAGCTTTCAATCTGCTTTAGTAATGTTGTCATATCCTCGATACATCCAACTTTCTTCAAATTCAAACCATCTATTTCTTTATCCTTTATAAAAACCTGAAGAGAAAACTAAGACTCATACCCAAAGTCAAAGGTCAAAACTTAAGCATTTAGTGACCACTATGAAGGTTTGTGAGGTACCTTGTATGGTGGCCACTATTTTATAACATCTCATTTTATTTTAGTAGCCATTTATCTAAATTACTAACAGCAAATAATTTGTTAAAAAAAATTATGTATATTAAATTCATAAAAGTTATTAACATGCTTTTAGCCCAGTGGCTGCCATAAAATTTTCCCTTTAATTTCTGGACAAATTCATTTTGATAAATCAAAATATCATATTTAGTATAAAATGAAAAAAAACCAAGGTTTTAACTTATTTCTTTACAAGTTTTTGTTTTTGCAATTAACATTTTTAACAGTATTGCGATATTATTTCTATATTATAAATATTATTTCAATTAGTTATTTGTTTTAAAGCATATGATATTTACATGTATTAACAAATCAGTCAATGACATTAATTATTGAAAATACAGTTTGGGCAGTAAAAAAAATGTAAATACAATTTCAAATAATTAATTAACAAAATCATAATTTAAGTTATCTTTATACCAAGGATGGGGAGTCTGGCATCTTAACACATTTTAGAAGAGTGTTAGTTGAGTATATTGTATTAATTTAACTTGATTTACCTTATAAAAGTTTTTTGCTTTTGCAAGGAGTCGAAATTATTTTTTTTTACTCCTCATCCCTGATTTAAATAAAATTGGAAAGGATAGGTACTCCCTTATTTAGTGGCCTTGGCAAAATCGCATTGGAGACATAGATTACACATATTATTATGTATATTGTAATATGCATATATTTACAACAAAGGCGACCAAACTTTGCAATTAATCAACTTGTTTACTTAATATGGCCAAGGCTTCCATTTTAAATAAGGGAGTACTTTAAACAGTTACTTACTTTAATATCCCTATTATTTTGAATAACTATTCTTTTTTCTGAGTAATATGATACATTCCATTTGGCACACATCACAAAATTATCTACATGAGTAATACTCAAAAAAGAATTTGGTTTTTCCACAGACTGAAGATGCATCAAAAAGTTGTCAAATGTAAAATCTTCTTCTGATTCTACCACAGGCGAATCATCAACATATCTACAATCAGTTGTATTTTCAGTTGTACACACTAGATTTTTTCTGTGGTGCAGCTCTGCTTGCAGGCAATTTGCTGTTAGGCTTGTTCTTAGATAAATAAGGTGGCAGATTTTGAAAAATTTTTGGAATTGCTCCTGATTTTAAAATGTACCTCATTTTTTCTAATTGAAAAGTACTTCCATCAGTAAAACATTTTCAATATCCTCATCCAAAAAATGCAATTCACAGACCTTACTTATTTTGGTCAATTATTTGTCCCCTCTGGGTATGGCCAATTTCCTTTTTGCGAATAGATCAGCATTCTAAAATAAAATACGTTACAATATTTTTATTTATTAGTTATCTTTTTATGTATTAGTAAAAAATGCATTACAATCTTCTTATTTTTTTTATATATAAAAGTGCTTAATAGATGCTCACCACAAAATCTATGTTTAGAGGAAATACAATAAGCACACATTAAGCATTGTTGGCTATCAGTTACAATGATCGTATGCGAAACAAACTTTTGACTTGTAAAATGTCAGATTAAAATAGCAAATACTTCAGAATTTAACACTCCATTGTATTCACAGCTTCAAATTTTATAGGGGGGGGGGGGGGGGAAGGTGCACTTCAAATGTAATGGCCCTCTTAAAAGAAAGTAATTTCTTTTCAAAATAAATTATTTTATAACTATAGCAAGTAAAACTGACTGAGAAGCGCTTGTAAATATACAGTGAAATCTAATAAAAATATGATACTTACATTCGGCGGGTAGAATAAAGTGGGATTCTGTTTACCTTCAATTTTACGTTGTTTTCTGTCACTGTCATACCCTGATTTACAACCAGGAACAAAACATGTACTTGAAACCATATTTTGAGAAAAATCGAAGTACTGGTAATAAAGGAATAAATAAAAATCAAATAAACTTGTGATCAACCTAATGCTATTTGAATGGAACAATAAGGATTGTACTAACAGCAACGCCACTAAACTGGAATCTTTCTTCCCATCAATCATTTGTCACTTTTCTCCAGAGCTGCTTATTTCGTTTCCCCTCCTTCTATCTAGTCTTCATGATCGTCATCTTCAGATCTTCTATCAAGTCTTTTCAAAATTTTTGAGTTAGTGTTACTTAGACGTTTGACTAGTTTCTGCAGATCGAAAGATATTTTAATTCCTGAACAGCGCGGCTTTCGATCTGATTTTTCCACGCATTCCCAAGTTGAACAATCCTATTCTTCTCTTCGGCCAAACAGAGCCGGAGTGCCCCAGGGCGGAAATCTTATTCCGCTCCTGTTCAATCTGTTCATTAATGGCATTCCTAAGGTCCCTCAGGTACAGGTGGCTATCTTTGCAGATGACACAGCCCTGATTTCAACCCGTTGTTGTATCGAAAAGTTATGAGACACCTGACGCCGAAGGCTTCTTAATCCTCGATTTCCTCTTTACTTGTGTTGAGTCTGTGACATTAGATGAGTTGTCGTGGGTCTGTCCATGAGAGCACCCCAGATGGGCGGAGCGTCAGTTGGGGCCTGAAAATGGACTGGCGATGGCACTTGTGGAAATCCGTGACGGTGGCACGTGTTGAAGAAGATGCACGTGGTATTGGTGGAAGTATTCTGATGAACTTGCTGCTGGCCCTGAATACACTAATTCTGGGGGGCTGGGGTTTTTTGATATCTGCGACCATCTTAATGATGCAAAAAAGTTTTGCCATGGGATCATCTTCAGAGGTTATGATTTTAAGGATGTTGTTTAATAAGTCCTGCAGGTTACTCAGATCGAAGCGTTTTTCTACCTCCTTAAAAAATTTAAGGAAGTCAAGAAATGCGTTCGAAGTCTGAGGGGGGGGGGCGTCAATTCCTGTGTCAGGTCGTGCCTGGGCAGAGTGCTCTCCGGTTTTTCCTGAGACCGTCTCAGCACTCGCCTGCACTTCCTGAACAGAGGGGATGTTTTTAGAAGGCAGGGGGGGAGTTTTCCTCACCAAGGTTTGGTGTGGGGGGGGTCAATTCAGAATTTAGAAGGGTTTTTTTTAGCGGACTGGAACTTTTTACAGTTCCAGAGGTTTTGGGGGCAATGCCTAAAATTGGCGGGGTGATCTCCACCGCAGTTGCAACATTTTGCAGGTAACTCTCTCGATTTCTCACATTCCCTACTAGGGTGGCCTTCGCCACACTTTAAACAGCGGGGGGGGGAGGGTACATTGATCACTGTGATGGTTGAGAAGTTGGCAATTATAACACATTTTGAAGCCCTTGCTTTTAAATGTTTCAATTTTAACCTGCATGTAGAGTATACTTTTTATCTCATGGATCCTCGCCCAGTGTTCTGTAGGCTCGAGACCTACCAGAAAAATGGGGAGGGGGCTCCTATCTTTCCTATTTCTAAGTTGAGCAACTCTGATGACTTTGAATCCTTCACTAGCAAGGGCAGTTTTTACTTTTTCACTATCGGTATTGAACGGCAGTCCTTTAATGACTATCTTTTTAGGTCTTTCCTGTTTCAAATTGATGGCACTGAAGGGGATCTTCTTAAGGGTCAGGTGGGCCTGCACACTCCTGATGTCCTCAACGGACCCAGGAGTGATTCGGATCACCCTTCCCATAAGAAGGCCCTGTACTTTATTCTCTAGCATACTATTAAGCTCCTCTATGAGGGCTCCCCAATCACTTGAGGAGTCCACATAGAAGGAGGAGACTCTATCTTTAGGGGGGGGGGGGCTCAATAGCCATAGTGGCTTCCTCACTCTCAAGTTCTGAAATTTTATTTTGAGCCTCAGGTTCTGGCTCAGGCTGGACCGAAAGTTTTGTCTTCTTCCAATTACTAGGGGTAACATAACCCTCAATTTTCTTGTACATCTCGTCTTTAAAAATTATATACAAGTCATCATCGATGGTTTTTTTCCAGTTTTTTACCATATCGTGTATGAAATTATACGTATCGCGATTAACTAACGTATGGAGGTCAGGGTTTTGCAGCAGCGCAGAAGCATCAAAAGCTCTTCACCACACAACGCTATTAATACACTCCAAAGTTACATAAAGAATAGCGAATAATCACGAGCACTGGCTCGTGATCTGGAGAATCAAAATTAATCCGACCAAGAGTGCAGTCGTCATTTTTCGCCAGCACTACCAAGCACTTAGACATAACTGCTCCCTTAAAATCTTCAATGATTCGATCCCCTTTTTATCATCTGTTAAGTATCTAGGCGTCACACTCGACGACAAAATGCTTTTCAGTGAGCATATCAATAAGAAAGTTGAATCTGCTAATAAAACCTTTAGAGCCCTCCTCCCACTTCTTGGTAGAAAATTTCATCTGTCCCTCTACAATACATTGATCATCTACAAACAAATAATAGCACCTGGCTTTTTGTATGCCAGTCCTGTCTGGGGGTCGGCTGCAAAAAGTCACATAGAGAAACTGCAAGTCTCTCAAAACAAAGTGTTACGCTGCATTGTAAATGCACCCTGGTTTGTACAGAACGAGGTGATACACCACGATCTTAAAGTCCCACACGTTGCTGGGCAGATTCGGAAAACTTCACTAAATTTTTTCAGGAAAAACACTAGCAAACCCTGCCTGAGAAACGTGGATAGTGGCTACGACACTTCCACACCTTCCTATCTTAGGAAAAGAAGGCCTAGACGCCTTCTTTCCGGGCCTACGGCGCCCCCGTGTAAGCGTCCCAGATATTCTACGCCCCAGGCTGGTGTTTCCTAACCTTGCCCGCCGGGCGGCGACTGATGGCTATTTCACCTTGGAATTGCCCTGGCAATTCCGGGGTGAAATGGAGAAACCTGATTCGTCCTCTCCGGTGAGCTCTCAATCCATGAGAACAATGACTCTGCTTTGCCCGCGAATTTTTTTTTGCCATCCCGGTCTTCTCTTCAGTAGTGAATCCGCGCAAGCTGATCGTTTGTTGTAAATATTCAATTAACTGTGTTTAAATTGTAAATTTTGTAATATTGTGTGCCTGAAAAGGGCCTTCTTTTTCACGTCACTAAACTTAACTGTAAATCCAAAACTCTTAAACTTATTAAACTTTCATTGTAAACTTCTAATTATCTCTGACTGCATCTGCAAATTATAAATCTTAAACTTGTAATTCAATCTTAACTTCTTAATCCTAACCTTGTATTTTAATAATTTTAAATTCTTAAGTAATCTCAAATTTGTACTTCAAGTTGCATCTTAAAACCTGTAAACTTTGGACTTTTCATTCACCAATACCTTGGTGATTTTCTATTGGCCCGCTCGTATCCCTGGCCCCGCCCTCCCCCTCTCTTGCAGCCACAGCTCAGCACTCAGCCACCAGCAGCCACTCCAAGACGAAGGCGGCACAACACCAGCCGCCTCTGCCTCTTACACAGCTACCTCTCGAAGATGAATGCTATTCCATATTGCTTTTACTGAAAAAACCATCTACAGTGGACTTTTATACATTCGATGTGGCCGTGAGGGACCTTCGGTCCCAGGAAGGTCGTAAGCAAGCGTCTTGGCTTGGCGAAGGTGGCGTTCTTTAAGCTATAGGGAGGTTTCAACTACGTCACGTTCCCGTAGAAACCATTTGAGCAGACGACTGCTTTGTACAAGTAACCGCTAGAACGCCATGAAATCACATTGCAAATCTTATTTTTCGCAGCTAGATCCTGGATATAAAAGCTTATATTAAGCAAAAATCAACGAAATTTTAGAGGTAAAGATCCTTATGATGGATGAAAATTACTCACAGAAAAGTTATATTTTAATGCTTTTGAAAATCAATATGGCAATAGTTGGAAACTTTATTATTTGGGAAAAACATGTTTTCGCAAATCAATCTTTTGCCAATTCAAAGAGCTCTGGTGTAACTTTATGGTCACTGAAATCTCATGTCGGTATTAAGTCATGTCTGTCACGATGGGTCTTTAATTTTATATTAAATAAGTAGACAACTTGAGATTTTGAAACTTGCCTAGGAAATAGCTATGATATAGATATACATATCTGAATAAAATTTATTTTCCTAGAAATATTATCTTTAAACAGAAAAACATTACGGAGTTGATTGCTAATAAATCGATGATTGTATAATCAATTTATAAAACTAAAAAAATTCCGTTTTTTTTAAGATTTATTAAACTTAAATTGAAAAGCATACTGTGTCATATAATGAACTCACCATGAATAAAATGCTCACTGCAAATTTTCCTCACCTTCAAATTTTCAGTATTCAAATCTTCTCTGTTGATTCTTGAAAGCCATTCTTTGCTTCATTTAACAGACAAGTCCTTGATTTTATTCCCTGTACTTTCAATTAATCGAGGGAATGAAAAAATCTGATGTGGGCAGCACACGACTATCCCTGCAGACTTATATTTACGTTCTCCTTATTTTAATTAAAGTTAATTCACTTTTAATTCAATTTTCGTTCTCATTTGCAAACTGGACTTATTTTCAAAGGTGGCGTAGGGAAAATACGAAAAAACTAAAATATCTCGAGAACGGCCAGTCCTAGTGTTGTTGTTGGTGAGACCCAGACCGTCCGACCTACCAGAAAGGTGTAAGGTAACTGTATGGACGGCCGGGAAGTGCCACCCAATTTTGACCGGAACCCAGTGGGGGAGGCATCCACAGGGACCGTACCCTCCTTCCCCTACCACCAACCTCTCGGAAGGACTTACGGACCCACATGTTTAACGTGATCGTACTCCGCATGAACACGGCGTCATTTGTGACAGCGTGCAAATCTAGCGCGCAAACCACGGGGATACCGCACCCGAGATGGCCAACAGCACGCGGCGTTCCGAGGTGGTCACCCACCAAGTACTAACCGCGCCCGATGCTGCTTGACTTCGGTGATCTAACGAGAACCGGTGTTTTCAGCACGGTACGGCCGTTGGGCCGCTAGTCCTAGTGTAATGGAGTTGGTCATATTCTTTTCATCGTTAAAAATTACGTATAAAAGAAGCATTTAATGGATATATTTGAGCATACGTAGTTTTTATTTTAGATTTTGACTATTTTTGCGAGCAATTTCGCAAATAAAGGCAGGTTAACTTTTCCCGAATCGTACCAAAATCTGATCAGCACCAGGGAGACCCACAAGGACCTTATTTACCGAATTTTGTAAAATTCGTTCCATTAGTTTTTCAACTAGAGTGGATACAGGCAATTTTTGCTGGCCATTTCGAAAGCAAAAGGCGGGTTCTTTTATTCCGACCCATACTAAAAAGTAATCAGTACCAGGGTCACACCCAAGTGACTTGCGTACTAAATTTTAGGAAATTCGGTCCATTAGTTTTTGAGTTAGAACGGATACATACATTGCACAGACAGACACACACACACATAGACATAGCGCTAAAAATGGTTTCTTCGTGTTCGAGAGGTCTCGAAATGTGTAAATACGTCGAAAACTCGAGTTGTGATTTTCGGTATGATTCCAATACTTTCCCTATATATTACCATGTATTGCAAGGAAAGTAAAAATCTGATGTGGGCAGCACATGACCTTCCCTGCAGACTCGAATTCATATTTTCTTTATTTCTTTAATAATTGATTGAGTTTAATTGCACCAAACAACACTAAATTTGCCTTTTTAATTCAATTTTTTTACTTGGTAATTGGACATTTTTCCGATAGCAGTGTAACAAAAATACAAGAAATCTCAAATATCTCGAGAACGGTTAGTCCTAAAGTAGAATGGAGTGTGTTATATTCTATTCCTCTTCAAAAATTGCGTATAAAACAAGAATTTAATTGATACATTTCAGTATATGTAGTCTTTATATTTTTTTAAGTTTTGGCGATTTTTGCGGGCTATTTCAAGAAAAAGGCAGGTTGTGCTTTTCCGAATCGTACCAAAATCTAATCAGCACCCAAACATCCTACAAGTAACTTATCTACCAAATTTTGTGAAATTTGGTCAATTAGTATTTTAGATAGAATGGATACATGGAAATTTTACGGGCCATTTCGCAAAAAATGGCAGGTTCTGGTTTTACAAATCCTACCAAAAACTAATCAGCACCAGAGTCTCACTTAAGGGACTTACATACCAAACTTTTTGAAATTCGGTAGCTTTTAGTTAGAGTGGATGCAAAATCTGCACAGACAGAGACACAAACAGACTTCATGCTAAAAATAGTTTTTTCGTATTCTATAGCGCTTGAAACGCATAGATCCGTCGAAAACTCGAGTTGCGATTTTCGGCATGATTTCGATACTGTTCCTATTGCAGAGAAAGTAGAAATGATACATTACAATCACGTACGAATCGTTTGCTGCAGTTAATTACGGCACAAATCACCATTCTTAAATTCAATTACTTTATCTTAAAAAGAAATTATGATTACATAAGATATCAGCTGGATATAGTTTTAATAAAATGACTTTTACTTAAAAAATTGCACACCAAAACGTATCAACGTACCAAAAGGTGCAAGGTTACCTTACACCTTTCTGGTAGGTCGGACGGTCTGGGTTTCAACAACAACAACACCAAAACGTATCGACAGTTACCTTACACCTTTCTGGTAGGTCGGACGGTCTGTGTCTCAACAACAACAACACCAAAACGTATCCGTTCTCGACAGGGACGTAAGTGGGCAATCTTGGCTGGGGGGGTGTGAAGGAAATTTTTCCGACTAATATTGAAAATTTCCGACTGTACAAACAAGTGAGTTAACTTTTTGTTTTGAACGAGTGCATTGCTGTTCTAGTGACTTTTGTCCAGTTTAAAGTCTACACGGCAATTATTTGTTTTAATTTTCGAATGTTTCGTGTATATATCCAAATCACACCCCAATTATAAATTGGGGTGTGATTGAGAAAAAAGTCTCAAAATAAAAGATAAAAGTCTCAAGATAAAAGAAAAAAGTCTCAAAAACAAATTTTTGGTTTTGAGGGTTTTGTTTTATAAATAATTTTACATTTGTTATTTAATTATCGGATGTGTTATGCAAATGCCCAAATTTTTAGCTATCATTTGAAACAAGGCAAGTTTCTAGGGCAAG
The DNA here is from genome assembly GCA_951213105.1 of Amaurobius ferox. Classification (NCBI taxonomy): domain Eukaryota; kingdom Metazoa; phylum Arthropoda; class Arachnida; order Araneae; family Amaurobiidae; genus Amaurobius; species Amaurobius ferox. The sequence continues at coordinate 26,200,376 of OX578155.1, read as the reverse complement.
GATTAGCAGAATGTTCAATATATTTGAAAAAGTATTAAATTTCGTATGTTTTGGGATTTTTTTTCGAATGCACTTGACACATTCCCAGATGATTGCCTAGCACTTAAAAACCCGCGAGTTTCTATGCCAAAAATTGGTTGTGTAAATTTCGGGGCATGTATCTTTTTTTAGCTAAATTTGGGTCTTTTAATAGGTTTTTGTAAATAATTAAAACTTTATTATTTTTTTCTAATTTTCGAATGCGCATTGCACATTTCCAAATAATTTCCTCATAAAGGAGAAAAACACGCGTTTCTAGGCCAAGCATTATCTTTGTAAAACACGGGATGTGCATAATAGCATACATACATTGTTCAAAGGAAATTAATATGATATGATTTGCAGTGCTCATAAAGGATGCCGTTGTTTCATTTCCTCGATATTTGTTTTAAAAAAATCGTCTAGACATGGACTTAAAAAAAAATTCCAAATGGTCCACCAGAAAACCTACTTGCATGTGGCTATACACATGTTCTTAAATACATCGAAATTGCGTTTTTTTAGTTTATATGATACTTATTTTGCAGCATCCAAAACAGGAAGATTAGCTTAATTCTACAGTTTGAATTCTACAGAAAGCTGTGTTTATCTTCGCAGTCTAACCATTTTTTTTTAATTACTGCATTTTTTTTTTAAGAAAACGCATCAAAGCAACAAATGCATCTCCCTTAATGAAATGCATAGGACTACGGTTTCTTCCCGGTAGATTGCACATGCCTGAGCACTCTCCTAGAGAAAGGATCGTTTATTTACTTTAATTTTTTTTCCAGGTTTGTGGATCGTATGCTTATAAAATTGGTTTGAAACTAACATTGAGTTATACAGCGTTTTTCGACGTGTGTTATAGTTTCGTGTAAATTTACGGAAAATTAAAGAATTTTGATGTACAGTTGGACTTTTTCTCATTTTGGGGTTCCGGTATTAAATTAAATTTCCAAAAGGAGTTCTGAGACCAAAAACCTTCGAAAAACAGTGAGCTATTGAATACAACTGGAGTGAGTGCATATTACACTTTAACATTGTTGAGCCGCGGTTCCTTTCGGAGTTGGCGAAAATCATCCGCGTTTGAAAATACAATTCTTTATGTAGTATAGCGGGCTTTTATCTAAGACCTAAATATGTGGATTACAAGAAGTTGGTGGTAGGAGGATGGTGCGGTAACTGTAGTTGTGTCCCCCACTGGATTCTAGTCTAAATTAAATGGGAATATTCCGGCCATCCAAACAGATACCTTACACTTTGGTGTATGTCATATGGTCTGGGTCGAAAGTGGAAAGATCTCCTCTAGTTGTTACAAGCCAATCTGAAGACTCGCTTGTACGTTGACGATATTCTGCTGCCGATTGTTCTGCCTATACTGTCAAGTCGCCCAGGTTCCATTTACCAACAAGACAAAGCTCGAACATATACTGCACAACTTTCTCAACAATGTCTTCAAGGATTTAATACCCTCCTATTGCCATCCAGATCTCCAGACCTATCACCAATAGAGAACGCATGGGACATGCTGTGACAGCAATTGCAGCCTCCTCTGAATACCACTGAATTAGCTGATCAGTTGCAACATTTGTGGCAGAATCTTCAGCAGAGGGACATAAGCAATCTAACTGACGAATATCGACTTGTATAGTCGATAACCACTTAATAAAATATCAGCTTCTTGTTGTCACCATTTCTTAATAAAACGTTTTTTATTGATTCCAAATTCTAATCATTTGCATATTTTCTCAAACGACACATACATGCATCGTGGCTGTAGGCTCAATTTCTTATGGGTGCATATAATTTTTTGTGTGTACAGCTTCAATGCTTTTTCATCACTGATTTGAACGAATTTTTAATCACCTTTTTAAAAGCGCAGTGTCATCATGTCAGAGCACCAAATGCAATTTCGAAGGCAAAAAAACGCCTGTTTGCTGATTTTACCATGCTGAATTTAAATGTGAAAGTCGTTTTTAAAATTAACCCTTGGATCTGGGAAGATAGCCTCTCAAAGTTTGGCCTTTTTTGCCATTTTTGTGTTTATAATCTCAGGTCGAAGATGTTGCCACAACATGATGCAATTGCATGGTTATGAGAACTTAATGCTTGAAGAAATAACAGGAAAACTGTATTCAACTCATGAAGTTAGAGGTGAGACCACCTCCATGATTCAGCTGATTAGGAAATTTAATTTTGTGAGGTCATCCCTATTTAAAAATTCAGAATATGAATATCTAAGCCATGGACTTAGAGAAACTTATTTTCTGCTTTATCTTCAAAATCACCTTGTAAACGATGCAATTATACAAACTTTGTTTATAGATAGATTGGTTGGAGCTGAATTATATGATCCATAAAGTTAGAGTTAGACTCTTTTCTTCTATGGTTATTAATTAAAAGTTATAAATTGACCAATTAAAAGATGAAAAGTCTGAGGTATTAAACTTGATAAATTGATTTGCTAAGGTTATAGGGGAACGTAACTTCACTACGTTATGTTAGGAGTCTGTATAGTATGTATGTCTTTATAGGGAGATTATCCTATAAGAGATTATTATCCTATAAGAGATATATTATTATCCTATAAGAGATAATAATATTGAACAGGGGGTGTATGACTGGTATGTGACTGTGGATATTAGAAGTGGGTGGGAGGATCGGTGGCAGTGGATGTCCGCCGGTTCCTGTTTCTCATGCATGGCCGTGGTGTACTTAGATGAGCTTAGCGCCCGAAGTTGCGCGGAAGTTTGCTGGTTTATAAAGAAATTTCAACTTCGATCAAAGTCTTCGAGAAATAAATACTTCGAAAGAACGTAAGATTAAATAAACCAATTGTAGAGATGGGAAGTACATAAAATATAAAAGCAATTTTTTTTAACTGAACACCAAAATTTTTAGTATAAGTAAATTATTACTGGAAACGAGTGCATATTAAGTGGTGCAAACAGAATCAGAAATGAATGAAGTAATATAAAGCATCACCATATTTTATGGACAGCTGACTTTCAAAAACAAAAAATTATGTTATTCATTATTTTGATCTATTTTACTGGCTTCTTCATCGAAATTGAATATGTAAGATCATTTCATTACTTTTATGTTTCCTATTTATAGGGGTAACACTAGTAGAGAGGTTGTGACTATATAAATACCAAATGATGGCCACAAAAATCTGAATATAATATTTCGCAACTAACAATGTTGGTATATTATTTTGAAATAACTCTGTTTAATTTTAAATAATATTTTGGGGGATTTTTATTTGAACGAGAAAGAAATATTTTAATTTAAAAATAAAATAATAGTAATTATAAATAAATTAATGATTATTTATTAATAAAAATATAATATATAAAATGTGTCTACAAAATGTACAACGGTAAAATTATAACTAATGAAAATTTTGATTTATTGGAAGCTCAACTATTTAACATATTTTTCTCTATTAATAAAAGGTTTATAAAAACATTTTGACGTAGTTAACATTTTACTGTAACATTCTAATTTATATACAATTTTATATCGAACGGTAGAGTAAATGTTGCATTATTATTACATATTTAGTATTTTTCAAAAAGATGTCTGTTTCTGTGTGTGTGTGTGTAACGCGTAGTGGCAGAAAATTCAAGCTTTCAAAAGCTTCGAAGATCTGTATAGAGTTGGCATCTCAGCTTATGCAAATATGCACATTGCCGAGATTTTTTTTTTTTTTTTAAATTTCAATTCGTTTAAAGGTTATGAATATTTAAAGTCAAAATTTCGTTGTTTCTAAATCCATTTATCCCAGCAGACTATTGTTTGCAGAATGGTAGATGTTTATAGACAATTAGCACGACACAATGTGGGTGATGAAATCAAAAATTCTAAGTTCCAGAATTTTACAGATATCATTTTGATTTTTTTAAACGAGCAATTATTTTATAAGAATTTGCTTGACAAATCTCTTCTATAGCACGAAAATATTCGGAGATAGTATTTAATTATCTAACTTTACTTTTCGATATTTATTTCACGAAAGTGCAGCAGACGAAACACATAAAGTGATTTAAATTGAGAAGTTTTCTTATTCCTTGAATTTTAAAGATATGATTCATATTTTTAAAAATACAATTATTTGCCATTAAAAGCATTGTAAAAAAATAATTTGAATTGGATAACTACAACCATAATCCCGATTTTTACCTCCTTGCTTTTTCTTCAATCCTAAAGGTGACGCAGCGCAACGAGAAAAGGCGTTGTTGTTGAGACCCAGACGGTCCGACATACCAGAAAGGTGTAAGGTAACAGTTTAGACGACCGGGAAGAGCCACTCAATTTAGAAAGGAACCCAGTGGGAAAGGCATCCACAGGGACCGTACCCTCCTTCCCCTACCACCAACCTCTCGGAAGGGCTTACGGACCCACATGTTTAACGTGATCGTACTCCGCGTGAACACGACGGCAGTTTGGGCAGCGGAGGGAATCGAACCGAGGCTTACCGAGTGCAATCCGAGCGCCAATCACTGGACTACCGCGCCCCACGAGAAAAGGCGTGTTTAAGCGCGTTAATGTGTTTTTATAGATCTAATGCAATTTTCGAGGAATCTTCTTATCAAAAGTTTAAAAAGATTGATAATATCCTGTTTTTAACATTTTACAACATAGTTGAAAAGTGTTTATGACTTTGTTCACTCTGTCTGTCTATCTGTCTGTTAGCACGATAATTGCCGTAAAAATGACTTTATCAAAATGAAATTTTAGTATGTTTTTCGGACAGTCTGTGGGACCTATGGGAATATAAATGAATAATATCACCCAATTAGTTTTGGATTGAACCCGGGTTGAAAAAATGAAATACATTGAACCCTACAGGACCTAATTTAATATTTTTTAAGCGACTTTAAAATTCACAAATTGCTTCGAAAATTTTAGAAAATATTTAAATTATTTCTTAAAATATATAAAAAAAAATTCAGTAAAATATGTTAGGTAGTTTTTCAAATAAAAATTGTTTAATATAGGGAGAACAAGAAAGATCAATCATGCTTAAAGCATTGATTATGAAACACTTTCCAACTTCAATGCAATTTTTTTAAACAAGTCTAAAATGCAATACATTCCTCGGTAACATTTTGAAACTTATCACAATACTGCATTAATTTATTATATTTGAAAACTTCATCGAAGAAAATGAACTTCATTCAAATGACGGCATTGAAATATAAATTGCCTGGTTTAAACGTCTCTAAAATGTCATACATTCCTCGGTAATAGTTTTAGAATTATCATAATACTACGATAATTTATTATATTTGAAAACTTCATCGAAAACAACTGAAATTAATTCAAATGACGTCATAGAAAAAATAACACGCCTGGATCTCTCTATAAAAACAGGATTTCATTCATAACTTTCTCCCATTCATTTCATTCATCACAATACTATAATAATTTATTTTATTTAAACATTTTGTTTAAGACCATGGAGCTACAAAAAATTAAACTCTATGCTTGAAATTTCAGCGAAAAAAATCGTCCTTCTCTTTATGAAATCAATTAATATTTCATTCATATCAGCCATATAGACTCCATGGACTAAATTATTTTGTGTTAAAAAAATATAGGAATTCTAATACAACTCATTCTATATATTTTGCTGTTTACATTTTACATAGGTGAAAAATAGGCTTAGTTGTAGAAATAATCAAATTTAGATGAGCATTTAAACTCAAATATATTGTCATTGCGTTGTTTCAGTATGTAGAAGCACAGAATTTAAGCAAAAATAAAGTAGTTTTAGGACGGATACAACACTCAATAAGAATTAAAAAGAACTTAAAAAAATCACGATTTTGAAACAAGATGGATGCCATATATCATTTTGAAGTGGGTCATGTGATCGTTTCATATCATGGTCACGTGATCGTTTCATGTAGGAGGTGTAATTATTATTTTAATTTTTATTTAAAAAACTACTGAATATATTTCGCTGAATTTTTTTTATTTATTTTATGGAACAATTTGAATATTACCTAAAATTTTCGAAGCAATTTGTGAATTTTAAATCCGCTCAAAAAATGTTTGAAAATTAGGTCCCATAGGGCTCAATGTATTTCATTTTTTCGACCCGGGTTCAATCCAAAACTAATTGGGTGATATTATTCATTTATATTCCCATAGGTTCTACAGACCGTCTGAACAACATACTAAATTTTTATTTTGATTAAGTCATTTTTACGGCAGTTATCGTGCTAACGGACAGACAGACAGACAGAATGAACAAAGTCATAAACACTTTTCAACTTTGTTGTGAAGTGTTAAAAATAAATTCAATTAAATTCTGACTCTCGCTATATTCTCCAGAAAGAGACACGAGATATATTATATAATAAATATCTTTCCAAGGGTTTAATTATTTTATATATAAGAGAGGTTTCATATTTAAAAACAAATATGGTAGATAACAATTTTTCAAATTTTTAAATAAAATAAATTATTATAGTATTGTAATGAATGAAACGGTTGGAAAAATGTTTATGAATGAAATGCTGCCTTTATAGAGAGGCGATTTATATTTTGATGACGTCATTTGAATAAAGTGCATTTGTTTTCGATGAAGTTTTCAAATATAAAAAATTATTGAAGTATTATGATAATTTTAAAAATTTACCGAGGAATGTATCGCATTTTAGAGATGTTTAAACCAGGCAATTTATATTTCAATGCCGTCCTTTGAATGAAGGTCATTTCCTTCGATGAAGTTTTCAAATATAATAAATTAATGTAGTATTGTGATAATTTTAAAAATATTACCGAAGAATGTATCGCATTTTAGAGATGTTTATAGAAAATTGCATTGAAGTTGGAAAGTGTTTCATAATCAATGCTTTATGCATGATTGATCTTTCTTGTTTAAGTTTATAAATGTTTATTTCTCGAAAACAAAAAGTGGTAGCTATAAATAATATTAGGTTATTTGTTGTCCTTTGAAAACCATATAGGAGAGTACAATTGGATTTTGGATAGGTTCTTAGTTTTGTGAAAAATAGTGGCAACAATTTCGATATTTTACTATTTTGTAGATGTGGTCCTAATTTCGATATTTTAATAATTTAAAAAAAATTGAAAAGGTGGTTCTAATTTCGATGTCTTAATATTTTGAACCATTTTGAAAAAGTGGTTCTTAATTATTTAAATTATTTTAAAATTGTCAAAAAAGATAAACTACCTACATAGAAAAATGTTATTCAAGCGAAATCATTTCGACTCGGGCCGTGTCGGAGTTTTAGAAAGCTGTTTCGGGCCGGGCTCAAACTTGACTTAACTAAAAAACGAACTTGACTAAGAAAGGCCAAACATATTTGATTTTGAAAATTTTTCTGGGGCCGAATATATTTATTTCGCCAGGCCGAACATATTTAATTTTGAAAATTTTTCAAATGAGTTTTAATTGAATACATGAAATAATTGTCTTTATTTCAGCTATATATAGATAAATGTTTAAAAAAACTTTTATCTCAATTCTTCGTAGAAAATTTTCGCATATTCATGTTCCCGGCCGTCCAAGTGGATGCTCTATGTCTTCGGATGAGTCGGACGGTCTGGGTCTTCAACACATTCATGTTTGCGGCGGCCGCTCACTTTGCTGCTCATACCCTCGGGTGAGTCGGGCGGCCTGGGCTTTCTACACATTCATGTTTTTAACACATATGAATATAAATTATTTCGGGCCGGATCAAGCCGAGACTCAATGGTCTTCGGAACTGGTTTAAGTACTGGCATTGTCGTGCCTGGCAGGGAAAAACTCTAAATTTTCGGTCCGTTCTGACCCGTATTGGAACCACTGCTGATCTTTTTGTATAGTCTAGTGTTTCATTCACAATTTGCGATTTTATTTTGTCGCAGAAAATTGATTTAAATGACGTATGAATTGTTAAATGATACCTTTAAAAGCACAATTTTATAACAAAATTAAAAAAACCAATAAAAATAAATAATAATAATTATGAGAAATGTATATAAACGATTCTTATGCATGCCTTTATATAATTTAAAAATATTACCTTACTTTATGCAGTCGCAACCTAGCTCTGCGAAAAATTGAAGCGATCTGGACTGAATGAAGATTCCATGCTTTTCAGCATTTTACAGAGAAGGCATTCACATTTTCTGAGAGTCATAAATTACTTGCCCAATTATAGACACTTTTAAGGGTATACATACTGGGTTTACTTTCCAAATCCCTGGACAATGTGTTTCAGTATTTTTCTCCTGCTGTTTTGCCGACAGCATAGCGAAGAAAATAGATTTTGTCTCAAGAACTCGTACCAGAACCTAATTGCTTTTTCATGGTTTTGTCCCCACCAAAGAGCTAGAATCACGTGATTGCTTCTCGAAGGTCCCCACATATGTGTACTACAAATGATCTGCACCCTCCGGTTGCAAGATCTGCTTCTCCGAATTTCCTCAAGAAAAATGCCGACAAAGTTTGGGGACTTCCTGGACCACCCTCGTTGACATAGCCCTTATCCAGGTGGCTCATACGCATTTAAATGAGATTTATGACATCGCAAAGAAACCATTGCCCACGTTCATCAGATGGCTTTGCTTCAACATGGACTTTAAGGATTTTGTTTCACGAAAGAGAATCGGTGATTTTGTAGTGAACATTTAGAAAATTGAAGTAAAACATAAGTTTTTAAAATGAAATTTATGGAGAACAAAACACACTCTTATTCCGATTTTTTTCCGAGTGATTGGGGTGTGACACCCCCCCCCACACCCCCCCGGCACTTACGTCCCTGGTTCTCGAGAGTCTGCTCTAATAAATCGTCAATTAACAAAATCAAAAACTGTGTTCTCATGGCGAGAGAAATATCCAATAAAATCACGTAATTAGCCTGGGAGCCTTTGCTGCTTTTAACTTTTTCTATGGTTGTTGGACCCCCTTATCTGTTATAGTTATTCCCCAGTGGTGTCGCTTTTATATTTCCTTCTTGTTGTCCTGTTTGTTTTTGTCTGGTTTTGTTGTATTATATTTGTGTCGGTTTTGCCTTGTTTGTATATAATAGGGTGCTTTTGGTTGTTAGAAGCAAACCAACTAATGTCTTCGCTGAGTATAGCGTTCTAAGAAATAATTTTTACAATTCATCAAAAAGGAAAAAATGTCATTGTGAATATAAATTAATCTTCATTCTATTTTCATTGTTTTTTCCTATCATTTTCATTGTATACATTTACTTTTTTTTATCTATGTTTATCTCTTCAGATTATATTTATAATTTTAATCAAAACTTAAGTATATAAAATCTGAAACACACTATCAACCTACTATACTCCTTTATCATCATCAAAGCTTGTTGGAGAAGTTTGTCTCTTCATTCATTGTATATACTTATCATCTTTTTTGTATATGCTTATCATCATAATACATCTGTCAATCTCTTTATATATCCTTCTCATAAATGTTTAAAAGAAAAAAAATTTTCTCTTGTTTTACATCTTCAAATCATATCTAATTTCATATATAAAAAATTATTACAGTATATTTATCAAGATGTTATGTTCAAGTTCCATCATCAATATATGATGAAGTTTGTCACATCTCCAGCACAAATGTCACCAAGAAAAATTTATTTGAACTCTAATTCACCATGTGTTATGTAACTCAATGTAAATCTCAAGAATTTTAAATAAATTTTGCTATGGACCGTCGGACGTTGGCCTTGGGAGTTGGCATCCGCTAACTCTCTTCCCGGCCGTCCAAATAGATGCTCAAGTCCTCAGGACGAGTCGGACGGCCTGGGTCTTCAATACTAAAAACGTATCCGGCCGTCCAAATTGTTGCTCATGTCCTTCGGATGAGTCGGACGGTCTGGGTCTTCAACACCAAAACGTATATATCCGGCCGCCCATTTCGCTGCTCCATGTCTGCGGACGAGTCGGTCGGTCTGGGCTTTTCGACACCAAAACGTATATTTTACATATAAACCTAATGCAAGTTCAACGTTTGTTTGTACAAAGAGAACTTAGGATTTTCGCCGATAGATGGACGTGACGTCACGTGAATCCTCCCCATAATGCTATTATGGTAATTATGCCGGACACAATTTTTTAATGAAGTATCAATCAAGTAAGTGTTATATTTCAAAATATGTATAACAACGCTTTTAACAATAATCTGACATAATTTCAAGATTGTTTCATATCAAATTCAAATATTATTTACAAAAATATCAAATTCTTATCAATCGTGTACACGCTAAAAGAGTGCTTATTTTGTTAAATGTCTGATAGGCTAGATCAGTGGTTTTCAACCTTGTATTTGGTTTCAATATTTGAAGGCGTTACATCCCCCCCCACGAATAAATTAACATTAATATAATTTGCAATAACATTTTTAATTCATATAAGTGTTTCACGGTAGATGGCACCACTAAATTGCAACTGAAGTCCGTATAAACCGCGGGACGCCCACCTCACTGGTATAAAGGCCATTGCATCACTCAGTTTCTGAGTTTGCACCGTCGAGACCAACCTGCTTCTCAGGTGCCAACGGCTCATTCATAGACTTTGTCCTAACGAGAAACATAGAATACGCTCACACTATCGATACCCTAGATGAATTCGACTCGGATCATTTACCGGTATTGGTGACATTCGATCTGAACACTCCCTTTCCAGCCTCTCTGGGACAAGAGAGGGTGAACTGGAACGTTTTCAAAAGAGCACTTTTTGAGCCGCACTTGGCAGTACCCAACATTATGAGCACGGCGGATATTGACTCTGCCACACACACACTCACAACAGAAATCAAGAGAGCTATTGCCTCTGCCACAACACATCGTGAGTCACCAAAAATGCCCGCACTTTCCCACCATGTCAAACAATTAGTTAGGCAAAGGAACAGAATGCGTAAGACATGGCGGGCTAATAGAGACCCTACCCTCAAAAGGGAGCTTAACAGACTCACGTGGAAAGTCAGGGATAAAATTGTCGCAGAAAAGCAGCAACAGTATAAAGAGTTAATTGAATCCCTCAGCCCAGAAGACGTATCGCTCTGCCAATTCGCTAAAAGACTCAGAAAACCTCAAATTAAACTCCCGCCACTAATAGATGGCGTTAAAATCGCGTACTCAGGCGAAGAAAAAGCAGAGGCGCTTGCTAGGCATTACGAAAAGCAATTTGAACCAAACCACGATCTAATGTGTCAGGACACCCTAAGAATGGTTAGGCAAACTCTAAACAACTTCAGGAACTCCCCGGTCACGGCTGAGATTAACCCAGCCACCCCGCAAGAGATAATTGATATCATCAAAAACCGTAAAAGCCCAGGGCACGACAAAATCAGGAATATTGCGGTCAAAAACCTACCCTTAAATATAATATTTTACTTGACCACCCTAATAAACAAAATACTAAAACTAAATTATTTCCCCAAAGAATGGAAGGAAGCGATAATTATAGCGATCCATAAGCCTGGTGAGGATGCCACAATTCCAGCCAACTACAGACCAATTAGCTTACTACCGACACTTAGTAAAATTACTGAGAAAATAATTCTTAATAGACTGAACACGCACCTTAGTGAGAATGATATTATCATTCCGGAGCAGTTTGGATTTCGGCCAAAACACTCCACCACTCATCAATTGCTGAGAGTGGTAGAGTACATATCTTCTGGACTTAATAGTAAGACACCCACAGCTGCGATTTTTCTTGACATACAAAAAGCATTTGATAAAGTGTGGCACTGTGGATTAGCATACAAATTGATCACTCTAAAAGTCCCTGACGCTCTTGTCAAACTTTTAATCTCATACCTAAATAACAGACACTTCCAAGTTAGAGTAAAAGATAACTTGTCTACACCCAAGCTCATTAAAAGTAGTGTACCGCAAGGATCCATCCTGGGCCCGACACTCTTTAACATATATCTAAATGACATCCCCAGGACCCTAGACACGGAGCTGGCACTCTATGCAGACGACAGTGCGATACTTGCAAAACATCCTTACGTCTCAGTAATGCACAGACAGCTACAACAACACTTAGACATACTCCAAACATGGCTGGAAAAATGGCGAATAAAATTAAACCCCAATAAATGTCATTGGATTTATTTCTCTAGAAAACGTAAACCTCCGTCGGCTCTGTACATAAACAACCATGCCCTAAAAGCGGAAAAATCTATTAAATACCTAGGTGTAACGATAGATTCCCACCTAACCTGGAAACAGCACGTAACGAACTTAATCAAAAAAGCGTATATGGCCACAGGAGCCTTATACCCAATGATAGGAAACGGAAATCTAAGTTATCAAAATAAACTCCTAATTTATAAATCGGTCATCCGCCCGGGAATGCTGTATGCAGCACCCGTATGGGGATATGCCTGTAAAACTACTATAGACTTACTAGAGACAAAACAAAACAAAACCCTAAGGATTATAAGGAAAGCTCCTAGATACTTAAGAAACTCGGTAATTAGGAAAGACTTCAAAATAAAAACTGTTAGAGCCCAAATTAAAAAGCTAGCGCTTAAATTCTATAAAAATCTGCCATCTGTTCCAAATGAACTACTATTCAATCTGCATGACTATGATCATCGCAAAGCCAAATCACGTAAGAGACCCCGCGCGGTACTTAATATTGAAAATCGGAATTAGGTAAGTCCCAACTTAAATAGTTGATATTAAATGAAAACTCGATCAATGTTTTCTAAAAAATGTTCTTAAACCTTAAACTGCCAAATTGATAGGAAATCCTTAGAACTGCATCAACTCCCCAAAATTACTCAAACTCTAAATGTGCAACAAACTGCCACACTAGGAGCTAAGTCAAATAATAAAAACAGTAAATCAAAAACTTTGAACCTCCAACTATGGGCAAATGAAATAATGTCACAGTATGAAGATAAGAACCACACCTAGAGATTAGAGATTAAAGGCGCTTCGCGCCTGGTGCTCTTTTCTGGACGAAACCCATCTGCAGTTTCTGAGTGCTGAAGACGACGCTGTCGGCACGTGGTTTATTAGTATCTTAGTTGACGTCGTTCTTAGTAAATTGCAACAGTTATGGATAAGTATTTAAAATGAAATCAGCCCTCATGTTCACCCGAAGCCAGTGAAAAAACTGAAAAAGTTAGAAAGTACGATGATTCGTACTTAAATTTCGGATTTACAGTGCTCGGAAATAGCCCACAGTGTGTATTATGCTCAGATGTTTTATCTGCAGAAAGCATGAAGCCTTCAAAATTGATGCGCCATCTTGAAACAAAACATTCATCAGTGAAGCCGATTGAACTTTTTCGCCGGAAACTTTCTGTTTTACAAAATCAACAGATGAACATTACAAAAATAGGTAATGTAAGTGAAATGGCACTTCATGCATCTTATCTAGTGGCCTTAAGAATTGCGAAAAAAGGGAAGCCTCATACCATTGCTGAAGATCTTATTCTTCCATGTGCAACAGATATGGTGCACAATTTTTGTGTTTTATACGGTTTGAGGCAGATGGATATGTACAAGAAGAAATTTTGTTTTTGCAAATCTGTGCCTGACCACACAAAGGGGGAATGTTTATTTCAGTCATTTACGGAAGCTACGAAAAGATTTAAAATGGATTGAGGAAAGTGCATAGCAATATGCAGTGATGGTGCTAAATCATTAACAGGTGTTAAAAGTGGCTTAGTCCAAAAGTTAATAGCTATTATGCCAAGTGGGTGCACTGTTTTCTGCATCGACAAGCCCTTGCCACCAAGAAAATTCCTGCTGAACTTCAACAAGTCCTAACGGAAGCTGTAAAAATAGTGAATTTTATTAAAAACAGACCTTTACAGTGCCGACTGTTTGAAAAACTTTGCAATGAAATGTATGCAATACATAAAGCGCTGCTGTTCCATACGGAGGTACGATGGCTGTCCCGTGGGAAGGTTTTGAACAGGTTATTTGAGCTGCGATCTGAACTGCTGCTATTTTTACAAGATGCTAACGCACAACTAGCCGAATTTTTCAGCTTCCCAACTTGGTTATTTCAACTCGCATACTTAGCAGACATATTTACGCACCTAAATGAGCTAAATGCAGAGCTACAAGGTCGAAATATAACTATACTCAAAGCACAAGACAAAATTAATGGATTTCTAAAGAAACTTAATGTTTATGCTGCTAGAGTCAAGAATTCTGATTTTGAAAACTTCCCTTTATGTTATGAATTTAAAAGTTCCGTAATAGATACAGAAGAGGACATTGACTACGATTCCCTGTCTGATTTGATATCAACGCATATAACTGAACTTAGAAACCAAATCATAAGCTACATTCCACTTGATGAAAATGTGGGTTGTCAGTGGATACTTAATCCTTTTAATGAAAGAGCAGTTGAAAAAGCAGAAATTCCATCGCAACTTCATGATAAGTTGATGGAACTGTCATCAGATATCATTTTAAAACTGGAGTTTGCAAGTGAAGAAATTGATAAATTTTGGTTATCGAGAAGGCGTGAAAACCCTGGTTTGGTATCTGAAGTTTTAAGAAGTATCATACGCTTTGCCACGTCCTATCTTTGCGAACTTGGCTTCTCGACCATGTTAAACTTAAAAACTAAACCAAGAAATCGTTTAGACCTGGAAAATGACTTGATTATGTGTGTGACAGAAATAGAACCAGATATTAAAAAATTGTTAAATCAAAACAAGCACAAGTTTCTCATTAGCTTGTTGGAACGAAAGCGTGTTAGTATTGCAATTATGTATTAACATTAAAAACGTTGGAGCGTATATTAAGTAAAATAACATATTAAGTAAAATAGCGTATGTTAAGTAAAATAACATATTAAGTTATTAAGTAAAATAACATATACTGATTTTTTTTTTAATTCTAGTTATAAAATTATTGTATAATACATTATTAATAAAATTTTTTTTGTATTTTTTTAAACTTCTTGCGACCCCTAGGATCCATTCGCGATCCACCGGTTGAGAACCACTAGGCTAGATGAATACAATGAAGTTTTTGCTGTTAATAAAATATCAGCATACTTTCCTGTGTTTTTCTGGCCAAGAATTTGTAAAGATATGTATATGTAAAAATTATATTGCATATATAATTGATCAATTATTTGTCAATCTTTGTAATAATTCATACCAGTATCTTTTTACACAAAGAACCCCATACCTGGTATAAAATAGTTATAGAATGCAGACATACACACATGTAGATACTTTATTTTAACTAACTTTGTATTTATTTTTGGACAAACTTTCATTCAACAAGCTTTCTTCTGTAGAAGTAAGTAATTTTGTTGCGATTTGCATTTTCTGTTATTATTTATGTTAAACAAGACTTGGTCTAGCTTTGAAACAATCAATGAGTTGGGCATTGGTTTTATTGTATACCTTTTGCACGCGTCCAGGCTGTGTTTGAAAAGTTAACTAAATGGTTATCTCCATTAACAATTGTTTATCAGGATCACTCACCAGAGAAAAACACAGCATGGTTATTGTGCACAGTTCTAGACAGCATTTCAAGCAAAACACGTATCATGTGACCACATAACATCGATTGAGAAAATCTTTGGTCATTCTGGTTATAACTGCACTGTGACCGAAGCAAGTTTTCAAATGGAAGTGGTTATGAAAAAGTTTTCGTGCACACTGATCATAACTGTTAGTCATCTGTCATAATCGTCGACACTTTACAAATGTGTCCCGAATATTATCAATTTTAGAAAGATTTTGTCCAGTGGTATGCAAGCCACAGAAGCAATGGAAGCATTGCTTACCTAACATCAGTTTAAAAAAAATAAAATAAAATTACAATAATATTTCAGCAGAATTTGTGAAACGGTGATTGATGATAGATTATTGGTCACCAAGCTCAAAGTAAACTTCCCGATATCAATGTTGCTTTGCATGCTTAATGTCAGCGCTAGAAGAAATGTCTGATTAGCACAAAATAAACTGATTAGAGAAGCAATCTGTCAATTTCTTATTGATATGTGATGACGCGTCATCTAATAGCAAAGATACAAATTTTTGTTTTATGTACAAATATATTTAACAGTAGAGTTAACCGTCCCATAATGCAATTAACGCTAGAATGACTGATATTTTGTCCTACCTATCACGATGGGTAACGGTCAATTTGACCGCCATAGTAAAAGTACAACATACCTTTAATTCAAAACCAAAACATCACAGTTACAGCATTTAGGATGTTTCGTCGACACATTTTTTACAAAGAAAATAAGAAAAGTCATAAAATTTCAATGGGCTGGGATTAGTCGTTTTGGAGGAATCGTTTCTCAAAGTAGTTATGCGGTCAAAATGGCCGCTTCTGCCGTTCTAGTGTTAATTCATACCGCTTTATATTATGAAACTCAGATTAGTGCACATCAGATTAATTCGTACCATGTTATATAGAAACCGCATACCGCCTTATAAGAAACTCAGAACAATTCGTACTGTGTTATACGAAAACCGCATTAAGTGGAACATATAAATCAGACTGATTCATTCTACGTTATATTAAATTATATATTTAGATTACCATGTTATGGTGCAAATGGTTATGAAATATAAGTTTATAGATACAAAAGTAAGGCAAAACTATTTTACATATTTCGAATTAATTTTATTAAGACTTTAAAAGAAAATTAAAAAACAATGTGAAATATAAACTTAATAATTTTTTCCAACAAAAATCATTAATATTAATCATTGCTGTTAAGTATTAGTGGCCTAATTCTTTTAATGTCCTCTTCACTTTGCATATCTTCATTATTGTTTTCAAATTTTAATTAGAGTTACAAATTAGTTTTAATTTGTAACTCTACCAACATCTCTCTAAAAGGAGCTAAGCAATTTTGTAATTATCTTTTAAACTTTGCACTTCGCACTGATGAAGGATCATTTTTAATAAAGTAATTTTCTAATTGTTTACCTAAACCCAGTCCCCTTTTTACATCACTTAAATTGATATTTGAAACCCATTCTTTGTCCATATTTTCATCAACCAATGCATTTGAGGTGAATGTATTAATTTTTTTACGGAGAATTTCTCTAATAATTGAAATTTAAATATGGTGATGTACGTGGATCAAAAAACAGGGGAATTCCCCATTAATTTCGAACCGCAAAAGTGTAATAGAAAAATTCATGCTATAGGGAGACTGCTTAAACTGAGTGATATTATAGAGAAACATCTTTATAAGACAACCACGTTTTATGAGTATCGCCTTATGAGAAGGCTGTAGCAATTTCTGCTCCATATTATAAGAGTACCGCATTATAGGAGGGTTGACTGTAATATATTTTTCCTATTGTTATTATATACTGGAATTAAATGTTGTGCTTGCCTAAAACAAAATATCGTTGCATACCATTGATTTTATCCATTTAAAAATCATTTCGGTAACCTTGTACGTTTACATGTGTAACATGTTAGAATTTTGTTTTAAGTTTTTAAAAAGCATTAATTTAGTAGAAATGTTTTATTATTTTGGTTTTATGGCTGACAAGGCAGATAGCGTCTATCTAAATAATTTGAGATCAAGTTACTTTTATATTAATTATATATTATCCAAAATAAATGGATAAAACATGCTTTGTGTAATAATAAATAAACAAAATATTTTTACATGGTTCAGTAAAGTTAAGCATCAAGAGGGAATTTTCAGGAGAGACGACTCTTTCTCTGTCTATCCACATAGGGAGATATTCCATTGGAAATGGAACTAAAAGAAAATGTGCACATAATTTATACTCAAACCACAGCAAGTCTTTGATAGACATGTCTAAGCTATAAGGAAGTGGCTGTTTTCTTAATAGTTAATAGGAAATTTGACTTGGGAAAATTCCTAAATTATAGATGTTTTGATATTATAGGGTTGTTTCGATATTTCTCAACGTTAAAAACTCGACAAATGGAATTGATATTTTTTTAAAAATATGAGACACTCATCTCAAACATCCTGATGTTTTAATTTATTCAATTTTACCTTACATTCTTTGATTTTTATTTATTATTTGCTTGAATTATTTTGTATAAATTAGAAGTTGCATAGTTGCTTATAATAAAGAAATTTACAAGTCTAATAAGGTCAAGGCAAAAAATTCTTATGGAAACCAAATCAATCTTGAATGTTATATACGAATATATATTTGGAATTGTTCTTGATTAAATTTTTATCAAATGAAAAAGTATAGCTTGATAAGTGGTCTATTTATTTTCTATATATTTTCCTTGATTTTTATATTCCAATTAAAATGGAGTTTTCCATGTATTTTGTTTTCCTGCATACAGTGGCGGCTCGTGAGCGACATGTAGAGGGGGCGCTCATCTATGTATTTATGCCTATATATATGTTAGTAATATATATATATATATATATATATATATATATATATATTATTTATATATATATATTATATATATTATATATATATGTATATATAAAGCATATGTATATACATATACGTATTTTGGGCATAGCAACGAGAGTATTAAAAATATAAACGACGGATGTATTAAGTAAAATAACGTACCTCCCACCTGCTCGCTCGTTCATAAAAAGCCTGGACACATGGAACGTATCTTTCCTAGTGAAAAACATTACATAGTCCTAATTTAAGTAAAATTGTAGGGGCTAGTTAAACTAAAAGTTATGCCCAGGGAGTTGACTAAAAAATATGCATATTCTGGCGATACGTACTGATGGTTCAGACACTATAGCCACCCGTAAAATCAAAATCGGTGGATTAGGAGGCGAGATAGAAAATTGGGGGGGGGGGGGTAACCAAAGTAAGAGTTACGCTCGGAGATTTGCCATATTAAAGTTGCATATCCAGGTGACATGTACAAATGGTAGAGAAACTCACTACAGCGATAAGCCGAACCAAAATCGCTCAATTAGAAGCAGATATGTAAAATTCTGGGACTAGTTAAACAAAAAGTTATACCCAGGGGTTGACACAAAAATATGTGTATCCAATTGAAATGTACAAATGTTGCTCAGACTATATAGTCACCAGCAGAATCAAAATCGCTCAATTAGAAATTGAAATGTAAAATTATGGGGACTAGTTAAACTAAAAGTTAAGCCCAGGGGTTGACGCAAAAAACGTATGTATATTATATACATCAAATATGTATATCAAGTTAATATGTACATGTGGGTCAGAGACTATAGCCACGATCTGAATCAAAATCGCTTTATTAGGAGTCGAGATGGATAAGTGTGAGTGTGTGTGGGGTGCTATTTGAAGTAAAAGTTACGCTCAAAGATTTATCACTATAAAGATGCAGATCCAGGTGACATGTGCTAAAGGTGCAGAGAATATAGCCATCAGTAAAATCAAAATCGCTCAATTAAGAGGTGAGATGGGAAATTGGAGGGGGGGGGTGTAACTGAAGTAAAAGTTAATCTCAGGGATTTCTCACAAAGATGCATATCCAGGTGACATGTACAAATGGTGCAGAGGCTATAGCCACTAGCAGAACCAAAATCTCTCAGTTAGGAAACGAGATGTAAAATTGAGGGAGCTAAGCTAAAAGTTACGTCCAGGGGCTTGGCACAAAATATATATTCAGGTGACACGTACAGATGCTGCAGAGACTATAACCATGATTAGAATCAAACTCGCTGAATTAGAAGGCGAGATAAGAAATTTGGGGGCTACTTCAATTTAAATATAAGCCTAGGACCAATATTATAAGTCTAGAGCCAATTTGGGGGCTACTAATATAGTCGCCAGCGGTCGGGCCAAAATTTTCCAGAAAAAAGACGTCAGATAAAAGGATCATGTTGAAAATTTAATTTTTAAGTTTTTTAACAAATACTTAGAATTTCTTTAATTTTTAGGCATTTTTTAATGTTAAATAGCTGAAAAAGTGAGACAGCTGGGTAAGTCAACTCAAACTAGATGTCCGAAACAACACATTTATGAAAGTGTCACTAAAAATAGCCTATATGTCACAGTGTGCCAAAAATTGAAAACTCGTGACGTTTAAAGAATTATTTTGAAGTCAAACATATTGAAATTCGTCACCAGCAGATCAACCAGAGCATAGAAATAAATCCCTTCCGGAAGAACAGAACAACAGACAAACTACATCAGAAATGACGAAATGCGAAACAACTTCAATAATTAAGACAGCTGGGTGGGACAAACGATCCATCAAACTGAGTGTCCTAAACAAGACACTTTATTCACGATGGCCAGAAACCCCTAAAATATCATAACCCCCCCCTTCCCATCACCACACACGTACACTTTATTCTCTCATTTGTTCAAATGTTTATTTAAACTTCCAAATTTATAACAAAGACGAGAATGAGAACAAACACATTCTTAAATGTAGAAAATTGAAGCCAAATTAGAGAAACTGAGCCAATTTGAGAAGTCCCTCTTCATGTTTTTCTACTCTTCTGTTTCTCTTTGGCTGGGGCGCGCTCAGTCCCGCGACACAATCTACTAGTAAATCTGCAATGTCTGGTTTTTTTTCACGCCAAATTTCTAATATTGCTCCTATACCATTCTTTCACTCAGGAGATGCTGACGGTAGGGACGCGGCTTTAAAAATATCCCTGTATTTTCCCCTATGTGTTGAAAATTCTGTGCAATATAGCTTTCGTGAGTCGACTTTCTCCGAAGAAAGGTGTAGTGCTGCCATCTAGTGGCATTTTTATAACTTATTTTTAATAATTCTCGATTTAATTGAACCAAAAATTCAGATTTTTTCAATAGAAATAGTAATAAATCTGTATAACTAAAAAAATGATTTGGGGAGTTTACTCAATGGTGTCGCGCGTACTCGCGGACCCCCAATGGCCGCCACTGCCTGCATATAATGTTCGTATTACAAAACGGGGGTTTCACTTCAATAAATTTGTTAATGCCATTAATTTATTTTAATTGTAATGCAGTTATTACTGAAACATTACTTAAAATAGTATTCCATACCTCTCAAACTGCTGCCTAGTACAGTGGCACTGATAGATAAGGCATAATAATACTTTGGATAGGGCTCGAGAGGCTTCATTTTTTTATCCACACCATCTGACCTATTCGAAGGTGTAAGGTATCTGTTTAAATGGCCGGGAAGTGTCATCCAATTTAGATCAGAACCAAGTGGGGCAGCATCCACAGGGACTGTATCTTTCAGAAGAACCGCATATTTAACGTTCCCGTACTCCGCATGAACACATAGACAATTTGGGCAGAGTTGGGAATCAAACTTGGGAAGATATTTTCGAGTCTGAAACATGGAAAAAAAACTCATTTTTAAGTTTCAAACTTTAAGTTTTTTTCTCCTCACACCCTCCCCCTTTCAAAATATAAAAAAAAGTTCGATCCAAAATCCAATTATATACACTTGTAGGGCTTTTAAAGAACTTCAAATTCATGCTTATTGTTCAAGGTTAAATCTTTTAGTTTTTGAAATGTTACAAATTTGAAAATTTTCATTCTTCTTCAATTTGGCAAGGCGATTACTTGAGAACTGTAAAAGCTTTTTGTAATAACAAATATAGATTTTGATGCTAAATTTCCTAGTACGTATTTTTATCGTTTACTATTTATATCTATATTTTATAGTTTAAAATGAAAACAAGAATAAAAAAAACACCCGCTCGGACAGATACTTTTTTTGTTTTCTAAAAAAAGTTCTAAATATTACAATATTGAAATTATTATTATAAGCGCCCAAAGAGTTTATATTTCTCGTAACGCTTCGTTTTCCCTCCACAGAAATCACAAACATGGATGTTAATTTGTTGTTCACGTAAAACAAAGAAAACTTATATCCACGTTCTAGAATCTATTTCAGTATAGTATTAGCAGTGTATTAATTAACGTAAACAGAAATTTATAGCATTATTGAACAAAAAAAAATGAATTTGTCTTTTCTCATGAATGAAACGTGCTATATATACGAAAATGTTGATAATAGATTTATCGTATAAATCTTCTTTTATTAATTTTATGCATCATTTTTCATCTATATATTCGAAAAACGTGCAATAGCACGAGAACGGTTCATGCTGTCGTTCTAAAGTAAGTTCCATTCGATTTCTAATGAAAACTTACATATACCATAATTGTTTATTTGATATATTTGGATGTCGTTTTATTTATGATTTAAAATAAGTTTGAAAATTTGCGACCTTCCGAATGTTCTTTTTCCTTTAAAATCATAAATTTTATTCGCGTCATTCCATTCGTTCTAACATTATACTCAAATACGCACAGACATCCCTTTAAAAATAATTGATTCGGGTTAAAGGATGTCCAAAAGGTATATTAATCAGTCGAAAATTTCAGTTTTCGATCCCATCAATATTTTTCCTATGCATTATTTGTGTGCATGGAGATTACAAATAAAGTCCAAAATTCAGCTATATATTATAAATTATTGCTATATTATATATGTATGTATGTAGAAGGAAATGTAAAGCGTTACATTTCCTAAACCGCTAATTAGAGCTATAAACATAGATGAGAATAACATTGGATAGATCATTGAAATAAAATAATTTTCGTAAGGTGATAGTGATCCTGTTTCTAAGGGGGATTAGTTCCCTCCTGCTCTTGCCTATCTAAGATGCTAATCATGAAAAAAGTCCAGATCTCATCCACACACTTGAAAGAAAAAAATGGGATGTTTTTTTTTAATTTAATTTTGTTAATTTTGCACTTAAGGATTTCTCGTGTAAATCTCTGTAATTTTGTTTTTTATGCACTTAATAATTTCAACCCTGTTTTTTGTTTAGTAAAATTTGACATCAGTAAATATTGATAAATATCAAATTTTAAATTTGGTATATTAACTATATCCTAACCCTTATTGTCTTCCAACCTTGACCATTTTCTTATTTTCTGTAATTTCTTTTTTGTTGTATTTTGTGCCAGGGTTTTTTTCCCTACGGGGTTTTCCCCTCTTTACAATTTTCTTTTGTTTGTCTTATTTGTTTGTCTTTCTTGTTATGTATTGTCGCTGCCATTCTCTTCTTTTCTTGATGTAACTACTTGTGATGTGATCCATTTTCATATATGTACTGTAATCTCTTGAATCAAAAAATAAAGTTCCCGGCCACACATCTTGCTACCATAAGCCTTCGGGTTGGTCGTGTGGTCTGGGTTTTCAACACTTATGCAGCAGTCATCAGTACTGAGAGAGAAGCGGGATTTGTCTCTAAACATGCCTTTAATCGGACACTGTCTAGGCTGACCGAGCTAAGTATCAATCCAGGCGGCTTTGCCTATTTTGAGGGGCTAGTGGTAGACGCGTTTATGGACGTCGACACTTAATCCCACCTTCTGCCAGTCGTTTTCGAATTATATACATTGATACAGGATGCATGGGGGACGCCAAATGCTTTCGATTGGCTGATAGCGACGCCATTGGTGTAGACGTGGCTCCTCTCTGTGACTGCACGATTTTCTAAGCCTCTGCTACGTTTACATAGGTCTTCTCTGATCCACTGTTTTCATCACCAAGTAACTACTATATCGCTCCAAACTAGTTGGCGATTGGTACGTCTATTGGACCAACCAGATTTAACTAAGGCAAATGCTTAGATATAAGCATTTATTACGACAACAAAGAAAGTATTTGCTTTAAAATGTATGATAAAAGAAAGACCTTTGATGTCAGCATAAACTATATCATCAACTGGAATTCCAACTTGAGTATATGCGTACTACGTAACTTAATACTCAATCATCTTAACAGGATTAAAAGATTAAATACAACCAAGACCGAACGCATTATATGCGAACGTAATTTGGTATGTGAAGCGAAAAAACAGCTATATCCGTTACATTTCCTAAAGCATTATTATGAAAAATCATACAAAAAGTATGATCAGGACTTTTATGCAAAATTCTATGAACTATTATAGTTCGCTGGGTGCAAAAAGATTAACTGTGACATGTATCTTAACCGTAACACGTTACAAGGGCTTGCACGGAGTGAAAAGTCAGTGCTGATATGGATGTTATAGGTTGTTTAGACATTAGGCATCCAAATAGTCTTGCTATTAGTATCGTTCCATGTTGGTAATCTGGGTTTTCAAGTACGTTTTTCAATGGATTGGATTTGGCTTTTTCAATGGATTGGATTTTGCTTTTTCAGTGGATTGGATTTTGCTTTTCCAGCGTTGGTATATGGGGGACTGCTTCATGCGAGTCTGGTTCCGGGAACGTTTCCTGGGATTAAAAGCGTGCTTCAACCGGGAACAAGGGGTCGTAATCCCCCTTGGCCGTTCGACTTCCTTGTAAGCATCCCCATCCGTTTATACTTCTTTCATTTCTTAATCATTTGAATCCATATTCGTGCTTATATTGTATGTGCTGCAATGCGCCTTATGATAATATGGGCATATCCCGTTTTAATATTTCTTGTAAAAGTTATATTTTATTTAACATTTGTATTGTATAGATATATATATATATACACACACACAGTAAAACTTCGATTAACCGTCACCGTCGGGACTGGGGTTGTGACGGATAACAGAAATCGCTTAATACATATGTACAGTAATGTGATTTCACTGTGGGCTTGGGACGAAAAGGAAAATAAAATCCTTTAAAAGTGAACAATACATACATATTGTTTTTAATTTTACAAAACGATCAATATAAACTTCAATATAAGAGTAGTAATGTACAGAAATTTATCGTAATACCATAAATATAATATCGTAATACCATGACGGATAACAGAAACTGACGGTTAATCGAAGTTTTACTGTATACATGAATATATATATATATATATATATATATAAGGATATAAACAAGAAGAAAAAATAAGCGAGAACAGGAGTGACCATATGATTTGCATAGAATGGCAGGGGTGGATTGCGACACCCCTTTCCCGCTTAAAGCAGCTTTTACGACCCGGGCAACGCTCACGGCACCAATGTAACTCAATGGTCAATCTCCCACGTGTGCAAAGACAGAAGCACCCGAACGGACAAAAAAGCAAAGATGGAACCAAGCATGGAAGAGATACACCCTACAATCCAGCATTTTATAAGGGAAAGGGATTTATAAGGGAAATTTTATTATAAATTTCAATTTAAGTGAAAATAACTGCAATACAGAAGATACAAACACTAATATAGACATCATTCTGGATTTAATTAAACTCAGAGCCGCAAAATATAATGTAGCACTTGAACCAAAATATCAAATTAACAAATCAAAAGAATTTTTTCTCACAACATTTAAGAATAAAATGTTCGAAAATATTCCATTCAACCAAATATTACATAATATAGAAGAACGTCTTCCTTTGCCTAATCTAAATATTAAGATATCCTATCGCTTTGTAAGAACCAACGGAAGAAGATTATTCAACTACAATAAATTATGTAAAACTGTGTCTTCATTTAATATTGAATCCTGTCAATGTCATAAAAATATACATTGTGATCCCTACCACAAGCATATAATTACTGGAAACTTAGATTTTATAAAAGATAATAAACTCAAAAACTTATTACAACTTGGTACTAAGTACCGAATACAAGAATTTAATAATATTTATAATGAATTTAATTACGATCTGGAAACCTTCATATACAAGATGGCAGTCAAACACAGTATACCTGTACAAACTTTTAACGCATGGAAATATGCCTTTTACAGTGCTTTTTGCCAATTCTACCCGAGAAGAAACAAGGGTTCAGGAAGTTCTCGATTTCCGTCTTCAATCAAACATTTTAATGAAGAATTCGTAATGACATACACCGACAAAATCGTATCGAATTTTGCATTCACGTGTAAAAAATTCTATGTCGATACTTTAACACAATGCTATAAGGATTGTGCCATGTATACCTTAATTCCTAGCAACGAATCAATCATCACTAATAGAATAAAAGCACTGTATAAAAGAATTGGTATGGATATTAAATCAGTAAAATGTCCATACTTGATCCTCATTCCCAAGTTACACAAAAAACCAGTCAAGTTCCGAACTGTAACAGTGGGATGCGAATCGTACCTGGAACAAGCAAATAAAAACTTCTGAAATTACTCCAATATGTTATAACTGATATTAAGAAGCAAAACTCCATAATGTTAAAAAACGGACAGGAATTGATAGACCGACTGAAATTTTGCCATAAAGATTTGAACTTCAGAAGCTACGATTTCCGGGATCTGTTTAATAACATCGATTTAACAAACCTACAAATGATCTTGAAAGAATTACATGAGGAATATAATTTAAAACCATATATAACTCTCAGAAGATATTTGGATTTGATTGAGTTGGTTTTGAATGAAAACATACTATATGACGGTACGCATTACTACAAACAGGTCAAAGGCATACCCATGGGTGGTGTATGCTCATCAATATTGGCGGATATTTATCTATCCAAATATGAAAGAGGAACCCATATATTATCGGAAATACCTTATTTCCGTTATGTTGACGATGTGATATTAGGGGGTTATGCAAACACCCCTGACATAGATTTTGCATTCTACCCAAGGGAATTAGACTTAATTGAAAACCCGATCAATGAGGATGGATCGACAGACTTCCTGGACTTGTCAATAAGAAAGCACCAACAGTATGGAATTTATACAACCATACACGACAAGAGAAATTCATACAATATCAAAATTAATAATATTATTGATTGGAATTCAAACCTCACTAAAAATATATTCAGAAATATTATTATCGGGTACTTCAGAAGAAACAGAAACTACAGTACTTTTAAAAAGGACTGCATTTATGAATGTAATAAAATAATAAATGATGCATTAGAAAGAAATTACCCTAGATATTTTTTACAACATTATTACTACTCCTTTTTCAAAGAAAGAAATTGTGCATTGTTTGATTCTAAATGAGTATTCTTAATCATATATATTTTCTTATCTGCGATCCTATCATCATGAAGTCTTATCGCGCATGTGTGACTTTCCCTTATAAAATGTTGTGTTTTCATGCTGGATTGTAGGGTGTATCTCTTCCATGCTTGGTTCCATCTTTGCTTTTTTGCTTTTTTGTCCGTTCGGGTGCTTCTGTCTTTGCACATGTGGGAGATTGACCATTGAGTTACATTGGTGCCGTGAGCGTTGCCCGGGTCGTAAAAGCTGCTTTAAGCGGGAAAGGGGTGTCGCAATCCACCCCTGCCATTATATGCAAATCATATGGTCACTCCTGTTCTCGCTTATTTTTTCTTCTTGTTTATATCCTTATATGCCACTCTGGATGCAGAGCTGCTAAGCGCCACATCCTCTGTAAGGTTTCTGTTTTCTCCTTTACTTAAATAGGAGTTCCGTTCGTGATATACTTATTTTTATATGTATTTATTTTTATATGTATATATATATATATATATATATATATATATATATATATATATATATATATATATATATATATATATATATATATATATATTTATATATACATATATATATACACATATATATATATATACATACATATATATATATATATACACACATATATATATATATACATATATATATATATGAAAGTTTTATATTCTGTATTATTTTGTGTTTTATACATACTGACTTCTATTACATCTTTTAATTGTACATTTATATTTATTATTTACTTCTGAATTCAAACATCTATTTTTTGATTTTCATACTTGCAAAAACCTTTTTTCAAAAGGTAAAACCTGTTGTAAAGCTGCATTTGCGCTTATTGCAGAGTTTATTCTCTTTTTAATTTTAATTTTATTTTGTTTATTATTATTATCGCTAACGCATTTCTATAGTTTAACTACAAGCCCATCTATGTCTTAATATGGCCCTCTTTGGATATTGTTTTTATTTATCTAACCCTTTCATTCCTTCTTTTGATTGATTATGGTATGTCTTCACATTTCGCATTATGGAGTATTTTGGTTTGAGTTCTCTCATCGCTTTTATGATTTTTTCTGCGGGTTATTGCTCTTTTTGGTAGATTTCACACTCGATTATTCAATCGTTATATATGTGTGTATAGTGCTGACATCTCTCGGCAGGCATTAGAGTTTATTGTGTTTTTTTGTGTATTTTTTTCTTATCTGTATCTTTTAGTTAACCCAGACGTCAATATCTTTTATTGCTTATTTTTACATTTTAATCTAGACAGGTATTTCCACTATATGTGGCCCTCTTTTGCCCGCAGTTGTAGGGATTCAGTCAGACACATACGTATTAACAGTTTTGTATATCTTCCATTCCGGATGAATATAATTATTTGTCCACACTTCGCTTATTTATGAATATTTCGTATGAAAATCTCTTTTCTACTATGCTTGTTTTGTTACTCTCCAAAATTTCGATTCAATTCTTATGGTATTAGTTAAAATTTGAAATTCGTACCTGACAAAATAGTTTTTGGGGGGGGTTATATTGGGAATTTTAATTAGAATTCGTGATGTAAATTTTCTTCATTACCTAGTGTCCGGTCTATTATTATTATGAATTGGGATAATTATAGATCGACAAACATTGACCAATTAAGCGTTATAGACGATTTGGAAGAATACCATACCTTCTCTCAATCTAAATCATATTCCTTCAATAGATGCAACAAGCTTAGGTGCAAAACTTGTCCTTATGCTGACCCATTACAAATTAATAATAATTCCACTTCACAAAAATTCTGCAAAGTTTTTAATTGCATATACAAACTTAATTGTACTACTTGTAACTTATCCTATATTGGCCAAACCAGCAACCCTTTACATCTGAGAATGAATGTCCACAGGGATCATATTAAAAAATTTGACCATAAAGTCTTTAATGATCTCCCTACCAAAAATCAATTTGAATATCAGCACTTTGCTACACACGGATTTAAAAATGTATCCCTTCATATTTTAGATATTAAAATTTCACTCACGGATAGATTAGTATTTGAAAATTATTACATTAAAAAATATAAAACTCTCTTCCCCTATGGCTTAAATCAAATTTATAATAATAATAATGTTGTTAACAATAGTTTTGAATACAATTCTCATAAATCTTCAGTATATAAACATCTTTTTCATTATTCAAAGTCATCATCTCCTAGTAAAAAGCGATATAAGCGTGGCAAAGGAAAAAGTAACTTAAGTAAAACTATTGATTACAAAGCAGACATTTTGAAATTACAATATAATTATTCTCAAACTTTCAATTTTCTACCTGTTAGAACATGGTTATATAAAGTCAGAAAAAGCAAATTAAGTATTGTTTATACTCATTTTTTAAAATTAAAATTAACTCATGAGCATTTTAAACATTTATTTTTTGATCTGCTTCTTTCACGTACACATTTCTTAAATTACCACCTACTCCATTCACCAAATCCACATACTAAAATAGCTTACTGTGTAATCTCTTTTAAACACCCTATTCTTAATTCTCTTAACTTCAATAATTTATTTGCAAAACATAAGCACTTGTTACCAGTAAATGATATCAAAATACAAAAATCATTCAAATATAATTTACCAATTGGTAGAACTATTTACAATTACAATGAAGTTTCTAGGACATTAAACTCCGATGATCTTACATCATGTGTATGCAGCAATCAAAATCTTGCCCCTTTTGTCAACTCCACTCATGGTCACATTATTACTGGGGATCTCAGTATAGTTCAGGATGATATACTCAGGGATATTATGAATAAAGGGTCTAAATTTCGCATTCCATTCTGCCATCACCCTAAACAACTTCTTCAGTCTCTATCATTTGAT
Source organism: Amaurobius ferox (assembly GCA_951213105.1). Taxonomy (NCBI): domain Eukaryota; kingdom Metazoa; phylum Arthropoda; class Arachnida; order Araneae; family Amaurobiidae; genus Amaurobius; species Amaurobius ferox. Next base: position 26,170,631 of record OX578155.1, on the reverse strand, counting down.
TTTGATAAATTCATATATCAACTTGCTTGTTCACATTCTATTCCTATTGAAGCATTCAATCTATGGAAGTATACGACCTTACATCTACTTAAAAATGTTATTATAAACACTAAATTAACGAAGCCTAGGTATCCTTATAAACAACTCCTATCTGCTATCAAAGAACTACAACAACATTTTGTCATAACTTATGTAGATAAAGCTTCTAATAATTATGCCATCATTTGTAAAAAATATTATGTTTCTCTGTTACAGAATTACTTAAAAGATAATCAAATTTTTAAACCCATTAATAATCAGTCTATCCAAATCAAAACTAAAATGCTAAAATTATATACACAATTAAATATTAATTGTAAGTTTTTTAAATTTCCTTATGTTACTTTGGTTCCTAAATTCCACAAATCACCTCTCAGTTTTAGAACAGTCACTTGTGGACATAATACCTTTACCACTACAGCTAGTAAGTACTTGCTTAACTGTTTAAATCGAATTAATGAATCTCTTAAATTCAGGAATTCAGGATATTTCATTTTGAACAATAGTTTTGATTTAGTTAATCACCTTAGCAAGTTACCACAAATTCTTGGTTTCCAAACCTTTGATTTTAAAGACATATTTAATAATATTGTCATTAAAGATTTACATAAAGTTATTATCTCTCTTTATCATGACTATATATCTTCCAATCATGATGCTTTTAATGTCAAAAATTTTCCTATGCTCTTGCACTTTGTGTTATACAACAATTATATTATCCAAGGTGATAACATTTATTTACAAACATCTGGTGTACCACAAGGTGGCAGTAGTAGTAGTATACTCGCTAACTTATATCTTTATTATTATGAATGTCATTTTAACTCTAATTCATATATTATATATAGATATGTTGACGACTTAATTTGTATTATCATTGATGATTCCTATCCCATTAATATTGATTTTTACCCGTCTAACCTAGAATTAATTCCTAATGAGCCTTGCGTTAGTCAAACTGTTAATTTTTTAGACCTCAATTTAGATACCCTCAATAATCATGTAATCACCAATCTATATGATAAAAAAGATTCTTACAACTTCACTATCATAAAGCTCCTATCATATCAATCTTGTAATTCTATTCAATTGTTTAGAAACATCATTTTAAACCAGCTATTTCGAATACATCGACTTTCTGATCCTCAGTTTCACTTTCTCCACATCAATAAACTTAAACGCATTTGTCAAAACTACCTATATCCGGAAGTATTTGTAAATAATATTATTAATAATTTCAAATATACCACGTAATAATTTTACACATGCATTATTTATCTTTGATTGGTTAACTCATTTTTGAAAATTCACCCATTCTTATCACCTTACTTACCACTTGGCCTGAGTCTAATACTGTTTACTATTTTAGAATGTCTATTTTCCACTTGTCCTGAGTCCTATACTGTTTACTATTTTCGAAAGTCTCCATACTTATTATGTATCGTTCAATTGTATTCATTCTCACTCGCATTGACGAAGTGAGGTGAAATGCTCGCCCACTCGCATTGACGAAGTGAGGTGAAATGCTCAGTTACTAGTTTATCTTACCCGTGCTGCTATTATTTCACATTACAGTTCGTGGAGGTATTGTTTTTCAGCTTTTGTATAATTCAATTGATTTATTTTTCTAATTCCACTAGCCAGTAGACAGCTCCAATGGTGTCTATAGTTAAATACTATCGCCATTGTCAGAAACTGGCTATTCTATCGGTTTTAATTCGAATTGTATGGCTGTCCTGATGAGAATGCAATTTCGAACTGACCGCCATTTTTTGTGTGGTTTCGATTGATTGTTCTCTATTCTTGATCTCTTGTCTTGAGCTGATTATTATTGCATATTCTCATTTTTGCAGAGTTTTATTTTTATTTACTTTTATATACTTTTAATTGTGATTTTTGAATCCTAATATTCTTCTCATCCCCCTTTCCAATGTAGTGATATGTAACCTTCTATCTTTATCCTTAGACTTGGCTTATAGTTACTCATTTGTAACAGATATGCTAGAGATGGGTTTTTTTGTACATACAGTAGTTTATGCAAAAAATTTTCGATTAAAATCATTTAATTTTTATTTATATATATATATATATATATATATATATACAATATATATATATATGTGTGTGTGTGTGAAAGACGGCCCCAAACAGTTTTGCCTACACAGGAAAAATATGCTTGAGCCGGCCGTCGGTAGATTACAGGTGTTGCAATATGATCACCATTTTTTATATCTGTAATTTTTTCAATGATAATAAAAATTTAATTAAGCGTGGGGAAACTGCTTTGCAGTCTTCTCTCAATCTTTCAGCTATGACCTTTCAATGTATATCATTCAGGCCTCAATTAAAGCAAGTATGAAAAATAGAACATCCGACATCCAGGTAAGTTTAATTCATTTTTTTTTAAGTCAAGGGATCTTAATATTCTATTCTTCAGGGATAATTGTTTTCTGAGAAATTTTCTGCATCATTTATTGTACAAGACTTCATTCTACTTCACTGTATATTAAAGTGCGGCGGAAAAGACATCTGATCAAAGATGCTTGGAACCTGTACCCGAATTATAAGAACGGAGCCGAAGCTAGCTTTTGCTCTATGATTATAATGTCGGTCTTGTAAGCACTAGGTCCCGAGTTCGGTCCTGGCAACATCCTTGCCGCCACAAAAGTATACTCTTCAATATTTTTACTCGATCTCTGAATAATGTATCTACATCGCCCCAAATGGCTTATTTATAGTAATGAATTGCTTCATACCAGCTGAATATATTTTATATTTTTTTTTCATTTCACCTATAATCTTTATGTATACATTGAAGCCGTGGGTATGCAAGATTTTGACAATTTCAAAACGAAGTAGTTATTGAAAGTTATTCAAATAGTAATGGTTAAAATTTGCTAAATGAAGAATGCTGATATGTACCTTTTTATATTATAAATTTTAGGTTAGTTGTTTTACTAGCAGTTTTAGATAAACCAAGGATGCCTGATGAAGTTATATGGCAATTATAATTCTTACTTTCCCTGCAATACATGGTAATGTATAGGGAAAGTATTGGAATCATGCCGAAAATTGCAACTCGAGTTTTCGACGGATCTACACGTTTCGAGACCTCGACAGCACGAAAAAACATTTTTAGCGTGATGTCTGTGTGTCTGTGCAATGTATGTATCCACTCTAACTCAAAACTAATGGACCGAATTCAATAAAATTTGGTAAGTAAGTCACTTGGTGTGTGTGTGTGGGACATCGATCGAAGATGCTAGGATACCTGAATTATGAGTTCGGAGTGGAAGCTATCTTTTGCTCTAATCTTATAATGTCGGCCTTGTATGCATGAGATCCCGAGTTCGGCCCTGGCTCGGGACTAGCAGCATCAGTTCCTACAATGATAACTGGAAGTTTGAAACACGTAACCTTCTGGCTCCAACGATCTCACTTCTCAACAAGAGATGGCAGCACCTCACGGAGCCAGAGGCTCTATCACTTCCTTCCTAGCTGACCACGACTGACGTCACGCCCGAGGTGACACGCCTCCCGGCCATTCAGCCCTCGACTGAGTCTCGGATGGGGACGCGCGAGGTTTTCTGGGTGGCCCCCTCCACGCCGAAATTCAACCGGGGCCTTTTCATCAGGTGAGGGAGTGTGTGGCAGCAGACGACTCTGCTCCTGCCAAAACGAGCGGATAAATAGCACCGGACCCACACCGACGTCATGATGTGACGTCACCGGACGTCAATATCGACGACCAATAGTAGCTTCAGAGAACTGCGCCAGTGCACGGAGATTGTAGTTTATAATACGAACTCATCATCACTCAACTGTTAAATTTACTATCGTATACTAGTATTATTAGATAGTTTAGAATATTAAATTCTAAGTTATAGTTGATGCTTAAAATGAACTACGCCTGTGCAAGGAGTATTTTGTTTTAATGACGATCTCGGTATTATTCAAGGAGATTTAAATATATTTAAATCTCCTTCGTATTATTGAATAGCATAGAATATTAAACGCTATAATTGATGGCTAGATGTGATATATAGATATAATACGCTAAATGAATGAAAATGACGATTAATTGTCGAAACTTCAATATCTTGGAAATAATATTAGTATCTAATAAGAAAAACCTATTTTTTTTTACTGTAAAAGTAGTAAATTCATTACATTATATAAGGAAAGTCATGTGTTGCCCACATCAGATTTTTTCTTCCATGCCATGAACAGTGTGCAAATGATTGCGATAGTCATCTTACTTCAGTGCTGTAAAATTACAATTTATTTCTTTACAAACATAATTTGTCTTTTCAGCAACCGGTGAACATTTTTTTTTATGTCTGTAAAAGGTATATTTACTGGAAAATATATTTTTGCAATTGCACATTTTAGAAAATTTTTCCGTTTTCTGTGAGTTTTTGGCTTGTGAAGTGTTTGGTCCATCCTTAAGCTTTGGATCAATATTCATATTTCTCAAAAAGAAAAAATTCACGAAACATAAATTTGCCGCGAATGCTAAATAAAATCTCCGCTAACCAGAATCAACGGGTACCCTACGTCATCGGCTACGTCAATCGCATCATCGTCAGTAGTGGTGGTTCCTTGTTGGTCGAAGCGGAGTGGGTCCGGTGCTATTTATCCGCTCGTCTGCCAAAGACATCGATCGAAGATGCTAGGTTACCCGAATTATGAGTTCGGAGTCGAAGCTGGCTTTTGCTCTAATTTTATAAAGTCGGTCTTGTATGCACGAGGTCCCGAGATCGGTCCTGGCTCGGGACTAGCAACATCAATTTCTACAGACTGAATTTCACAAAATTCGAAGTCGCTTGTGGGTTTCCCTAGTGGCGCTGTTTAGATTTTGGTACGATTCGGAAAAAAATAACCTGCCTTTTTTTGGGAAAAGGCCCTAAAAATCGTCAAAATCTAAAATAAAAAACTACGTATGCTCAAATATATCCATTAAATGCTTGTTTTATACTTAATTTTTAACGAAGAAAAGAATAAGACCAAACCCATTACACTAAGACTAGCCGTGCTTAAATATTTTAGTTCTTTCGTATTTTCTCTACGCAACCTTTGAAAATAAATCCAGTTACCAAATGAGAACAAAAACTGAATTACTAGTGAATTAAATTTAATTAAACTAAAGACAACATGGATATAAGTCTGCAGGGAAAGTCATGTGCTGCCCACATCAGATTTTTTAAACTGCATTTATTTCATGTTTGATGCTTTTTGTAAATGCATTCAAATAAAACTATCAATAAAAATACATTTAAATTGGGTAAATTTCAAGTAATTACTAATTGTGACGGACACAGAAAATGGCAAAAAGGATAAAGCAAACTTAATCTGTGAAATGAATGATAATTTTAGTACTTTTAATAGAATACAGCAATATATTAACTAATTAAATCCACATATAGAATGACATTAGTTGCAGAAACACTTTTATTAAAATTAAATAAGTGTGATGGAATGGAACGTCTTCATTGCAAAAGTAAAATTGACAGTGCTAAAGTGCTTTTTGAGAATAACAGTATTACATTGCATATATATTGTGATTGAGGAAAAAAATAGTTTGTCTGTATTTTATATATTTAACTGAAAAATCCATATTTCGTGACAAAATGGAGTAACTCTGTAAATAAGTATTATGCAATACAGATTTATAAAAAACTATTGTTACTACATTGCTTTAAAGTTTTTACAGCAATTTAACTAAAATTACCAGTGTAATAAGAGCTTTTAACTAAATTGTTACTTTCCTTATATACATAATGTATAAGAAAAGTATTATGACGGGGTCGAGAAGTTTTCGACGGGAGAGCACGTTTCAAGCACCCCTGATCACGAATCGAACATTTTTGAAGTGATGTCTGTGTGTGTGAATGTGTGTGTCAGTGAGTCTGTGGAGAGGATATCTGACGAACGAATGGAGCGATTCAAATGAAATTTGGTACAAAATTCACAATCCATGAACACTGGAAGCCTATTGTTTTAAAACACAATCGAATGTTCAGAACCCTCCTAAATTTTCGAGTGAAATTTTGAAAAAATCCTCAAAAACTCAAAACCTTTAATAAAGTTACGCAAATAGGCATTTCTTATGTAATTTTTCCTTAGAACACGATTGACCGAAATTTTAGAACGCTAGCATGAACCGTTCTCGAGACATTGCACATTTTTCAAATAAATTTATCAAAAAGTCCCATAAATTAAAAAAAAAACATTAACTGCTAAGAAACATGTTCACTTTTCATATGTAATATCATGCGATAAATTAGGTGACATCATTTTCGTGGATCTAACTGGTTCTATTCACGAGAAAAGATACTTTGAGTAATACTTTTGTATTTGAACGCCAATAGTCATTTATCCGCTGCAAGAATAATTAATTTCTTCGTCTATAACGCTTGGCGAGATTTTGGCGACAAATTTAGCGGAATGTCTCTAACTTGGCGACATTTTTGTTGCCAAATTAATGAAAATCTCGCCAAATGGATAATAATGACGACTAATTCAAGAAAATTCAATATCTTTGAAAGAATATAAGTATCTACTATAAGAATAACATTTTTTTTAGCTGTAAAAGTAGTAAATTCATTGCATTATATAAGGAAAGTCATGTGTTGCCCACATCAGATTTTTTGTGATAGAATGAACAAGCCCGTCACCGGGGCTGTATGGGGGCCGTATAAAAATTTAAGTTTTGTATTTCTTCAAACTCTCTTGAAAATTTTAATCGATTTTATAAAATTCTGTACCTTTTTTTTACGCAACTTTGTAATTTATTATACATGTCTAAGATCAATATTTAAGGAATAAAAGTCGAGGTCAATGTTTTTTGGGACACCCTGTATATGTATACGTACAATTGTTTAAGTAATAGGATTTTTGGAAAAAATTGGGCTCTTACGTGGATTGAAAGCACTATAAATATATCAAGGTTTCTTATATTTACTAATTGAAAATAAACTACAAAATTTTAAGAACACTACTTATTTCTTTCAAGCGATATCATGTCAACATGAGATATACATTTAACATTCAAAAAGAATTCAAGTATATCAAGAATTCTCAAAACATATAGATTCATCGAAATTATATACATTTTAAAAATTTAAAGAGTATAAAATGTTATTAGTTATATCCACTAGAGAATAAAAATCTGATGTGGGCAGCACATGACTTTCCCTGCAAACCTGAATTAATTTTCTTTTTATTTCTTTAATTCATTGAATGCATTTTAATTGCACAAAATAATAAGCATAATTACTTGAAATTGCATTGAATTTTCATCTTTAATTCAATTTCCATTTTGTAACCTCATGTATTCGCAAAGTCAGCGTAGAATAAATGGAAAAAACTAAATTATCTCAAGAACAGCTAGTCCTAAAGTAATGGGGTTGGTCTTTTTCTTTTCATTGCCATAAATTACATATAAAACAAGTACCTAATTGACACATTTGATCATATATAGTCTTATAGTTTAGATTTTGACAGATTATTTTGCAAAAAAAAAAAAAAAGACAGGTTCTCTCTTTTCTCGAATCATACCAAAATCTAATTAGAACCAGAGTAACTCAAAGGTGACTTATCCACCAAATTGTGTGAAATTTGGTCAATTAGACCTTCAGCTAGAGCGGATACATATAATTTTTGCGGATCATTTTACAAAAAAAGGCTAGATTCCCCCCCCCCCCCCTGAATCGTACCAAAATCAAATCAGCACAAGGGTAGCCCCCAACTGACTTACTTATGAAATTTGGTCCATTAGACTTTGAGTTAGAGTGGATACATACACTGCACAGACAGGCACACACATAGATGTCATGCTTAAGATAGTTTTTTTCGTATTCTAGAATTTCCAAAACATGTAGATTAGTCGAAAATTCGAGTTGTGGTTTTCGACACAATTCCAACACTTTCCCTATACATTACCATGTATTGTAGAGAAAGTAAAAAGGGTACAGTTGTCGGTATTATAATAAGTTATCTTAGAAGCAAAATTATCAATAAATTCATTTTTTTCTTATAAGCCATCATATATATATATGTACCTTAATTTAATGTCAAGTGTAAATTCTCTATAACTAATTAAATTTATTCTAAAATATCTCCCTCAAAATTAATCTAGAAAAAAAAGCACTAAATAGAATAATTTTGGTTTTTAAACTAGTTCTTTTGGTGATGGATTCTGAAAAAGCAGGAAAAAAGATCTACTACAAATGCAATTATTGTAGTATACCCTACATTAAAGAAATTATTCCTTTCATCATTGTCACTTCGACTCATGCAGGAGCAATACAAGCTTGTGTCCAATTTATATGTAATCCACAATGTTTATTGACAACTGTATCATTGTATGTAAATTAATGTATTTTGGGTCTTTCAATTAGTCTAAGTGTAGTTCTATCAGTTCTAAGTGTAGAGAAATCAAGGTAAGTCGTTCATGATTTTCCCTCTATAGCTGAATATTCTCTATCACTGGAAAGATTTTTCTTTCATCACTTAGTTAAAATCAGAGCATCTTATAAATTTCATTTAAATATGAATTGAGAGATTCATCATCATTCTCTCTAAACTGTTTCGAAACGTTTTTTCGAAATTCCTTTAATTTCTTGTATGTCAACAAATCCGGTTTAGAAAAATCATAATGTATTTAACTTTAAAACTTCAATAAATATACACATGTTAGTGATTTTATTTATAATTTCATATAAGAAAATTAAACTACTTATTCAAAGAAATGGCATCATATAAACTAAACAATAAATAGTGTCATTGAACCAGTTTTGTTAATATTAGATCCGCAATGAATAATAAAAATGTTAATGGTCGTTGATAAGCATTAGCAGTTTTCTTAAAATGTTCTCATTCTAGTAATCAAATTAAATGCATGGTATATTAAAGAATTACACAAAAAAGTACTTATTTGTATATTAACAACAAATCTGCAATATAAGTACCAGATTTTTAAAATGTGGGAAAAAAGTTAAGTAAGTTTATCATATTTGAAATAAGTTAAACGAATGTTTTACTTGATATTGTAAACAATTTTCTCAGTTCTACAGATAGTCACACTTACCAAGTAAATGCCATATGTTGATTATAAGATATTTTTATCTCTAATCGCTATTCATAACTAGTCTGAAATATAAATTTAAAAGTTGAAGATTTTCCTTTGGTAAAAATACCCAATATGAGAAAAGTTTAAGATTGATTCATTGCATTGAAATATCATGCCGTATTTTAAAGTATTATACCCACATGATAATTAATATTTTCGTTGCGTACCGTGAACTCCATTGGAATTTTTCCCTTGAAGGATATGATAAAAACGCAAAGAAGCACTATATGATATATACATAAATAAAAGTAAATGCTTTGATTATAAATTACAAATAATTACAAACAACTGCATTCAAAAGACTAAAAAGGTAAAATATTATTTCAACTTTAAAAGTGCAATAGCTCGTTATTAACGTTATATGATATATGCCAAAAATGAATATATTTAGAATTATACTTACGTTAACACCTAATAAGTCGGCGATTTCTTACAAAATACTGAAAATACATATTTATCAGTAACGAAATGAGTACAATGCTTCCGATTCCACCATTGTAATGCCATCAAAGAATTTTTCTGCGGCAAGCAGGAGTCCCATTTCAGCGCGAACCCGTGAGATTCTCGCGAAATCCATAAAAAATCTCGCGTAAAAATTTCGATTGCGCGAGAATTTCTCTCTCTCCAGTTCCGGCCTAAAAATATTTTTTCCTTCAAATTGGATACCGAGAAATCCGATACCCGATGACTAGAGATGCAAATTCGCGGTGGCCAGGTCACCATTGTCGACTAAAATGATTAGAGTAAGTTGCCATTTCTGGCGACCGAAATTTCTCCAGAATCCTTTCAGTCCCATGGCGCCCGCAGCCGGTAGATCAGTCCGATTGCTCCGCGACCGCAAATCGCGATCAGTCGTCTCGTTGTTGTGAATCGCGGGCCGATTGCAGAGCGGTCGCGGACCGCGATTCCATAGCTACGTGTGAATTGCAGTCAATCGTGATTTGGACACACTAAAAGTGCTACGTGTTTCTAATTAGCGAGATAGTTTATAGAAAACTATAAGTGTCTCCCCAGCTTGCGAGCTCCGTGAAGCTGGCCCCCCCGTGGAAAGCACAAACGACAAAAACTAGTGGAATCGTTTGTACTTCGTTTGTGCTGGTTTGTGCTGCAAAAATTTTCGTTTGTGCTTCTTTCGTTTTCGATTTATAGCATTTTCTTTTCCGGGGGGGGGGGGGGGGGGCTAACTTCACGCTCAGCCATTGTTTACATAAGAGAAATTAAATCAATATCCAAAAAACGTTTATGCCATTCGTTTGTGCTTCGTTTGTGCTGGTTTGTGCAGCAAAAAGTTTTCTTCGGACCCTTTACAAATTTGAACTATAAAGCTTTCATTTGTTTGGCGCCAAAACGGGCTTTGATGACATACAAGAAATTAAACGAATTTCGAAAAAACATTTATGCCATTCGTTTGTGTTTCGTTTGTGCTGGTTTGTGCCGCAAAAATTTTCGTTTGTGCTCTTTTCGTTTTCGATTTATAGACGTTTCTTTTCCCGGGGGGGCTAACTTCACGATCAGCTGTTGTTTACATAAGAGAAATTACATCAATATCCAAAAAACGTTTACGCCATTCGTTTGTGCTTCGTTTGTGCTGGTTTGTGCAGCAAAAAGTTTTTTTCGGACCCTTTTCAAATTTGAATTATAAAGCTTTCATTTGTTTGGCGGGAAAACCGGGTTTGTTGACATACAAGAAATTAAAGGAATTTCGAAAAAATGTTTATGCCATTCGTTTGTGCTTAGTTTGTGCTGGTTTGTGCCGCAAAAATTTTCGTTTGTGCTTCTTTCGTTTTCGATTTATAGCATTTCCTTTCATTTACTTCGTGTGAAGTTGCCCCCCCCCCCCCGTGGAAAGCACAAACGACAAAAACTAGTGGAATCGTTTGTACTTCGTTTGTGCTGGTTTGTGACGCAAAAAGTTTTCTTCGGACCCTTTTCAAATTTGAACTGCAAATCTTTTATTTGTTTGGCGCGAAAACAGGGTTTGTTTACATACAAGAAATTAAATGAATTTCGAAATACCGTTTATGCCATTCGCTAGTATTTCATTTGTACTTGTTTGTTCCGGCAAAAAAAATTTCGGACCCTTTGCATATGCAAAGTATAAAGCTTTCATTTGTCCCCGGGACAAGTGGTTTTTTTTTTTACATAACAGAAATTAAATGAATTTTAAAAAACCGTTTATGTCATTCGTTTATGCTTCGTTTGTACTAGTTTGTTCCGGAAAAAATTTCTTCGGATCCTTTTCATATCCAAAGTATTAAGCTTTCATTTGTCTGGGGGACAAGTGGGTTTTGTTTACAGAACAGAAAATAAATCAATTTCGAAAAACCGTTTATGCCATTCTTTTGTACTTCCTTTTTTACTAGTTTGTCCCGGAAAAAATTTCTTCGGACCCTTTTCATATCCAAAGTATAAAGTTTTCATTTGTCTCGGGGACAAGTTGGTTTTGTTTCAGAACAGAAATTAAATGAATTTCGAAAAACCGTTTATGCCATTCGTTTGTACTTCGTTTGTACTAGTTTGTTTCGGAAAATAATTTCTTCGGACCCTTTGCATATCCAAAGTATAAAGCTTTCATTTGTCTGGGGGACAAGTGGGTTTTATTTACATAGCAGAAATTAATTGAATTTCAAAAAACCGTTTATGTCATTCGTTTGTACTTCGTTTGTACTAGTTTGTTCTGGAAAAAAATTTCTTCGGACCCTTTTCATATCCAAAATATAAAGCTTTCATTTTTCTGGGGGACACATTGGTTTTGTTCACATATTAGGAATTAAATAAATTTCGAAAAAACGTTTGAAATAACCAGATCTAAATCTGTCGTTACTATTCCTAACATTATTCAATTGATTCAATTCATAGAAGCTTAAAAAATTTAGAAGTAACATTTCAGTATTAGTCTAATTAACCTCATTTGACATGACAAAAGGCAAAACAATACCATGTAAATTAAAGTCACCCATAGTAACAATGTCGTAATTAAAAAAATTAAAATTAGCTTCGAACAAATTGATGAATTCATCATACGTATCAAAACTGGAAGAAGGGCTTATATATACCACACAGAGAAACAAATATTTACCAAAAGCACGATCAATTTTTAACCATACCGATTCCGTTTGATTTTCACCCATGGATAACTCATTGAACACAATGTTAGAATTGAGTACAATAAACAAGCCCCCGGCACAAAGGTCTCGAATATCCATATTAGTCCAATCTCCACGTATAATTGTATATCTGTCATCAAAACATTCCGCACTACTAATATTTTCACAGAGCCAGGTCTCAGTTAAACATATTACATCATAGTTTTGAGTTAATACCGATAAGAATAGTTTGTTTGTTTTTGTCCGTAGACCCCTAATATTCTGATAATAAATTTTCATGTCACGATTTACAACACATCCACCAGTGATCAAAGACTCATCAGGTAGTCACTTCCCTGCTTCATTCTCATGGCCACGCATTTCACCCTCTTGAAGAATCTGCTTATCATTAAGTTTACCAACTAATTTGGTAATGAAACATCCATCGGGCCAAACATCACTTTCAACAACTTTGCCATGTCCTGTTCCTGGACCTCAACATGAAAAGGAAAGTAGGTATTACATTTAGTAACTAATGGCGTACAAATGAAATTATCAATAAAACCGTTCTTTAAATGAATTTCAATATCATCGGCTCTCGCATTTGAACTCAGTCTCAAGAGAAATATTACTCCCATTCTGGGACGTTTCTCAACCGCCACTAATGTGGAAACTTTACATGAACCGTTTACAACTGTCTTTGATTTCGGTGTAGCAATATATCCCTTATCGCCTTTTTAAAACCAGATCGCATAGTATTTATAAACATATCACTGTGTATGTGCAGTTAAGCAATACTAGCTCCATCTTGTAAATTTGGCCACTGTTCAGCATTTCCATTGCTCTATTCAGCAACATCATTGACAGTTTCCCTCATGTTTTCCCTGATACTATTTCTTCAATTTAATTCCGAACGTAGTTTAATCACATTCAAATCCATCCAACAGTGTTCCCGATCAACGAAGTGAACATTTACCTCTGTCTTTATGATACCATTTATACCATTACTGCCTGAATATACTTTTTATTCGATGCTGACCACTCTCCTAAGGAGGTCAGTATCATTATCTTGCACTTTTCTATTCAAAAGTTCCACTAAAGCTAATTAATTTTATCCGAAAAGTGTGTGTTGTCATCAGAACTTACTTCCGCTCTGTAGGTTTATTCCTATCATTCAATGCTTGTTCAAAAATCTTCAGCGCGTTTTCTCTATTGAGATCGAAACTGACCCTATGTTTAAAGGCAGATTTTCTATCAGAAACAGAAATGAACAAGTTATTCAAGTTGCTAGCACACTCCAAAAATGCTTTGCGTAACACTGGCTCAACTTCTTCTGAAGTCGAACCACTAAAGTCCGCCATGACAAAATTAAGAACAATTCGTTAAATTCTTCTTAACTACTTGTCAGTATCTAAAAAATAGTTTACTCACAGTATAAGCCACATTAAAAACACAATATTAAGAATAAAAGCTCTTTAAAATTTTAAAACTGTAAAAAATTGATCTCTTTCTAGCCTTCCTCCTCCCTTTCGTGTTTTAAATTTTTCTTCCTCAAACCCTTCCTCGTTTTCTAGGTTTAATGTATTCACAGATGGTCAAAACTGGATAATAATGTAGGTTTATCAATATGCATTTTCGAAAATGATTGACTGATCGAATCATTATCCTTTAAACTTAGAACTGGAAACACAGTTTTTCAAGCCGAACTTGAGGCCATCAACCAGGCCATCCTCTGGGCCAGCAAAAACAATTTAAAACTCAATATCTTTTCGGACAGTCAGTCATCTATTTCGGCTTTTAAATCTATCAAGAATAAAACGAAATTTCTATCTAAAATTAAAACTAATGCTCACCCCTACAAATCATTTATTAACTTATCCTGGATCAAGGCCCATTCTAACATTCAGGGCAACGAAGTCGCCGATGAACTGGCCAAACAAGCTACGATCTCCGGCACCCCACTCCTTATACCTTTTCCCTACTCCTTTTTGATTAATAATTATAAATCTTTCCTTCTTAAAAATTGGCAATCCCTTCTTAATGATTATATTTCCCCCCGGACTCCTGACCCTGCCAGAATTCTAAGCTATTTACCCAAAGTCAACCTCAATTTTCAAATTTATAACAAATTCTTAATCTATTTTTTAACGGGTCATGGTCCTTTTCTTGACTATCTTCATTTTTTCAAACATAAACGTTCTTCAAATTGTCTTTGTAATTCATATGGTGACGTAGATCATTATGTCTTTAATTGCCCCCATACCTCAAAATTTCACTTAACCCGTCCTCCAGATAATCTTCGTGCGACATGGTTCTCTGGTGTCAGAACCAATAAAATTATTTTAAATAGGTTGAAAAACTGTGTTTTAATTGCGAGAGAACTCTCCCATCAGGTTCCTTAGCAAGCTTGGTGCCAACTGCTTTCAATTTTCTTCGGTCAATGTTGTCTCCCCCTCTGTTCCAGGCGTTTGTCTCTTATTGTTCCTGTACTTACACTTTTTGGTGTCCATCTTTTGTATATTTTGTTTCCTGTTTATATTCCTCTGTTGTATATATCTGTTTTCCCTGTGTTCCTCGGCTGTTCATATATTTGAAAGTCTTACCATGTACATGTATTGCTATATTGCATTTAACTTTGTCTTATCCGATTACCTCAACTGATTGCATGTAACCTTTGTTCAGCCATGTTCTTTTTGCTTTCTTTTTGTTGGTTTTTACTGTATTGTCCCTTTTCCCGAGGTTGCTCGGATTCTTTTGGCCATACGTTTTTACATAAATTTAATTTCATTTTAAGAAAATAACTTAATTTTTACCTCAAAATTCAAAATTTGTTAAAATCTACGTTTCTTTGCCCCCCCCCTTCCCACTGTATTTTATGTAAAACATGTAAAACTGTATTACTGTCTGTATATATATATATATATATATAAATATTTACCATGTAACCACTTTATTGAATTTTAAATAAATGCAGACTAAAACTTGGTGGCTGACCGTGGAGGTCGGTTTCGACTAACCTTTCCCGGCCCCACATTACACTGCCGTAAGCCCTAGGGTTGGCCGTGTGGTCTGGGCCTTCCACATAATTGACCGACCTTCACATTGTCACAATTTTGAGTAACCTTTCAGAAGCTTTGGGATAGTTTGTGTTTCGTTTTCATTCCAACATCTTTGACCTTCTTAGATTCAAAATTAAAAGTTGCTTGCTGCTGTTTAAAATTTTTTGCATTGCCAGGCCATTATACTAGCTTTTCAAAAGTTATAGCTTCTATCTTAACACCAGCCTCTATCTCAACACCAGCAACAATTAGATCCCGAATAATATATTGTTCCAAACGTTCATGGAGTGAAGTCAAGAATTTGTAAACATTTAATCCAACAAGCTGAACGCGGATGTTGAATTTGGACCCAGTCGTGAATAACATTACATTTGCGATAAAATAATATTAATAACTTTTCAACACTTTTTAATACTTTTTCTAATTTCAGCATTCAATATTAGTGCATGTGGAATCAGTTCAGCTTTCGTCACCGATAGTGCAAACGAATAGACTTGTTCTGAGCCAGGTTTGCTCTACATAAAAATTAACAGAAGGAAGAAATATTTCATAACTCACACATAAGATGTCAATATCGACTAGCTTGACACCTAGATTTGTGACCTTGACCGTTTAAAGGCGGAAAAGTCCTCCTCCTTACCTTTTTTATGAGCGCCCATTGCAAGGGCTTATTGTGCAGCTTGTTTTTACGAAAGTTGGTTCAGACTGCTTTCGCTGGCTACATGAAAGGTGGTGGAAAATGTGAAGCTCAATAAATCTGAAACGAATATATCTGAAATGAATAAAAGGAAAATCGTTGAGGTGCAAGCCGGTACAAACCGGTAGAAACGGAATACAAAAGAATGGCATAAAGACCTTTCTAAAACTCGTGAAATTTATTTTATGTCAACAAAGCCCGTTTTCGCGCCACACAAATGAAAGCTTTATAGTTCAAATTTGAAAAGGGTCCGAAGAAAACTTTTTGCGGCACAAACCAGCACAAACGAAGTACAAACGATTCCACTAGTTTTTGTCGTTTGTGCTTTCCACGGGGGGGCCAACTTCACACGAAGTAAATGAAAGGAAATGCTATAAATCGAAAACGAAAGAAGCACAAACGAAAATTTTTGCGGCACAAACGAAGTACAAACGATTCCACTAGTTTTTGTCGTTTGTGCTTTCCACGGGGGGGGGCCAACTTCACACGAAGTAAATGAAAGGAAATGCTATAAATCGAAAACGAAAGAAGCACAAACGAAAATTTTTGCGGCACCAACCAGCACAAACGAAGTACAAACGATTCCACTAGTTTTTGTCGTTTGTGCTTTCCACGGGGGGGGGCCAACTTCACACGAAGTAAATGAAAGGAAATGCTATAAATCGAAAACGAAAGAAGCACAAACGAAAATTTTTGCGGCACAAACCAGCACAAACGAAGTACAAACGATTCCACTAGTTTTTGTCGTTTGTGCTTTCCACGGGGGGGGGCCAACTTCACACGAAGTAAATGAAAGGAAATGCTATAAATCGAAAACGAAAGAAGCACAAACGAAAATTTTTGCGGCACAAACCAGCACAAACGAAGTACAAACGATTCCACTAGTTTTTGTCGTTTGTGCTTTCCACGGGGGGCCAACTTCACACGAAGCAAATGAAAGGAAATGCTATAAATCGAAAGAAGCACAAACGAAAATTTTTGCGGCACAAACCAGCACAAACGAAGTACAAACGATTCCACTAGTTTTTGTCGTTTGTGCTTTAAACGGGGGGCCAACTTCACACGAAGCAAATGAAAGGAAATGCTATAAATCGAAAGAAGCACAAACGAAAATTTTTGCGGCACAAACCAGCACAAACGAAGTACAAACGATTCCACTAGTTTTTGTCGTTTGTGCTTTCCACGGGGGGGGGGGGGGCAACTTCACACGAAGCAAATGAAAGAAAATGCTATAAATCGAAAACGAAAGAAGCACAAACGAAAATTTTCGCGGCACAAACCAGCACAAACGAATGGCATAAACGTTTTTCCGAAATTCGTTTAATTTCTTGTATGTCAACAAACCCGGTTTTCCCGCCAAACAAATGAAAGCTTTATAATTCAAATTTGAAAAGGGTCCGAAGAAAACTTTTGCTGCACAAACCAGCACAAACGAATGGCATATACGTTTTTTGGATATTGATGCAATTTCTCTTATGTAAACAACAGCTGATCGTGAAGTTAGCCCCCCCGGGAAAAGAAACGTCTATAAATCGAAAACGAAAAGAGCACAAACGAAAATTTTTGCGCCACAAACCAGCACAAACGAAGCACAAACTAAAGGCATAAACGTTTTTTCGATATTCCTTTAATTTCTTGTATGTCAACAAACCCGGTTTTCCCGCCAAACAAATGAAAGCTTTATAATTCAAATTTGAAAAGGGTCCGAAGAAAACTTTTTGCTGCACAAACCAGCACAAACGAAGCACAAACGAATGGCATAAACGTTTTTTCGAAATTCCTTTAATTTCTTGTATGTCTACAAACCCGGTTTTCCCGCCAAACAAATGATAGCGTTATAATTCAAATTTGAAAAGGGTCCGAAGAAAACTTTTTGCGTCACAAACCAGCACAAACGAAGTACAAACGATTCCACTAGTTTTTGTCGTTTGTGCTTTCCACGGGGGGGGGGGGGGGGGCAACTTCACACGAAGTAAATGAAAGGAAATGCTATAAATCGAAAACGAAAGAAGCACAAACGAAAATTTTTGCGGCACAAACCAGCACAAACGAATGGCATAAACATTTTTTCGAAATTCCTTTAATTTCTTGTATGTCAACAAACCCGGTTTTCCCGCCAAACAAATGAAATCTTTATAATTCAAATTTGAAAAGGGTCCGAAGAAAACTTTTTGCTGCACAAACCAGCACAAACGAATGGCATAAACGTTTTTTGGATATTGATGTAATTTCTCTTATGTAAACAACAGCTGATCGTGAAGTTAGCCCCCCCGGGAAAAGAAACGTCTATAAATCGAAAACGAAAAGAGCACAAACGAAAATTTTTGCGGCACAAACCAGCACAAACGAATGGCATAAACGTTTTTTCGAAATTCGTTTAATTTCTTGTATGTCAACAAAGCCCGTTTTGGCGCCAAACAAATGAAAGCTTTATAGTTCAAATTTGTAAAGGGTCCGAAGAAAACTTTTTGCTGCACAAACCAGCACAAACGAATGGCATAAACGTGTTTTGGATATTGATTTAATTTCTCTTATGTAAACAATGGCTGAGCGTGAAGTTAGCCCCCCCCCCGGAAAAAAAATGCTATAAATCGAAAACGAAAGAAGCACAAACGAAAATTTTTGCAGCACAAACGAATCCACTAGTTTTTGTCGTTTGTGCTTTCCACGGGGGGGGGGGGGGGGCAACTTCACGGAGCTCAGCTTGCGCGGGTCCCAGAACCGATCAAATAAAATTTTGCTTTTTTTTTTTTGTTTAATAGGATTCTTTCACGGACTTGAATTATGGTCTCTCCGAGTACTTCCCGCATTTTTCGTGTTTTACACGAAAAATTTTCTTCTTTTCGCAGCCGAAAATCCTTTCCCCCGTACACAGTATGTCTACAGGTTACAAAAATCCCGAAAATGTCATGAAATTGGCCATATATGCTCCAAAAATGTCGCAAAATTTGAACTAAGCAACGAATTTTTTATCAGTGGCATTCCTTTCTTACATCTGAAAATCTGTTTCTCCGCGATTGCAAAAAAAAAGCGTTCGCATACGGCGATTCCCACAGTTTCTGAGGAGAGATGACTAATGAATATCTTTTTGCCATTTTTACAATATATTTGCATCGACTGAATTTTTTCATAATTATTTCGTTTAATATACAAAGAATAAAAACCAAACCATTTTTCTACCGTATTATTAATAAAATGAAGGGTTATTTTGCAGCAGCATGACGAAAATCTGCATTTGTATGAGATCCTCGGCATACCTCGTTTAATTTGAAAAATATTTCCTACTTTTCCAATCTGTTTGCATCGACTACAGTGTTTGTAATTGTTTCACGTTTTATACAAAAAAATTATTTTACAAATGTATTATTTATGAAATAAAGGGCTATTTTGAAAACAAAAAGAAAAAAGTCGACACTTTTCAAACAAAATGGCTAAAATCACATGACTGGCTTGAGATTCAACAAAGGGACGATGAAAGTTCTGCAAGTTTTGTAAAAAATACAAAAAAAAAAAAAAAAGAATCCATTTTCAAACATCAAGTCAAAATTATTACCCAATTCCATTTGCCTAGTAAAATAGTTTTCGTCGATATTGGCCTTCGGCTTAATTGCTATTGCTGCATGAAAATTGATCATAAAATGATTTTAAAAATCAAAATATAAAGTAAATACAGTCGGCCCTCGACTTTTGCAGTTTACAGATAAAAAAACTCGTAAATTCGCATGTGAGTCATTTTACATAAAGCAACCCATGTAGACGCTTTTATGTCAGCAAATAAAATCATAACGTAAGCATGGGGGAAGTCAGGAATTTGAGTATTTTTGTTAACAAGTGGGGGGGGGGGGGGTATAAAATTACCAAAAATGTGCTACTTAATACTTAAACGACCCCTAATTAATTTTTAAAAAGAATGTTAGTAAAAATGTTAAAAGAATGTTAGTTTTAAGAATTAAAAAATTTAAATGTCGAGGAATATGAGTTATAGTTAATGCTTTCTTTTTTATTACTTTCTAAATTAGCATGGTAAAAAAAAAAATGAAATTTTAAGTTTCTCTCCTTATGACAGAAAATCTCTCCCAAAATTTTCTGGAAGGAGAGAAATTCTCCCCCTCTTTTCCTGACTTAGTGGGAACCATGGCGGCAAGGAAATGAACATTGGCAAGGTATTTGAGTTTCTGCCATGGACTGATATCAGCGACACCTAGCGGTCACTCTGGGTTCTGTATGCACTACTGATTTTGAATATGCTTCTTACACATGCCTGTGGGAGGTCGCATGATCCCCTGATGGTGGGGATAGGTTCGAACTCAGAACCTTTTAATTACTGCTCCCTTACTATGCCACCTGGCCCAAAAGGATCCTCACGGGCCGAGGGAATAGCCAACGAGTCTTTCATAGCGATGAGTGATGCAATTTTGCCCCTCATGCCTGTCAAAACATGACTTAGAAGCAGATATTAATATTTGATAGTTGATGATCAATTTTCCGGCAAAGAGGAACTTCCTTATCTAGTGCCACTGTCTAATAGTGTGAAAGGCTGAAATAAGGTGGATGAGGAAGGCAAACCTATCCTAGAAGAAGTTAGAGTTCAGGAAGGAAAATTTGCACTAGTGTCACTCTTAGGTAGGAAAAGAAATGTGCAAAAATATGTGTATTTATGTGTGATTCAAGAAATAAAAAAGAAAATAATACACTTTCAGGTACTGAAGGCAAGAAATAAAAATGATTTTGCTATTGAAAGCAATGTGTTTAGTACAATAACTCTTTCAGATATAGTTGCAGTGGTACAACAATCAGAATTCATGAAAGATTGTAAACTTAAGAATTGGATGTAAAAGAAACATTTTAAATAAAGTAAGATTTAAAACCCACTTATATTGAGTATGTTTTATTAAAGCATTTTGCTATATAGCCAATTCACTTGTTAATAATCCCTTTATTATGCATATATCTCAGCAATTATATCAATGAAAATATAACTTTTCCCTTTTCATATCTTATATATTTCAGTGGCCTACTTTAGACAGACTTACTATAGGTACATAAGAAATTTAGTATACACATTACTGACACATAACGAAAGTTAGATTTTAATTTTTTTTTCTTTAAACTTTGTTTGCAATTTGATGTGATAATTATGATAGATAAGAATTTAAATAATGATAAGAAAATATATTTATGCTAGAATTTTTTAAAGTTTAAATGATAATTGATTGAATGCCCTTAAATGGCTAACTACACTTTTATACCAAACTTAGAATCTTAGTTAAAAGCTTTAACAGAATAATTATGCAGAAATTTTTTAACATAATATAGCTTAAATTTGCAGTTTTTAAAAATACGGTTTATCCAGAGAATAATTCTCCACTCACTTAAGCTCACCAAGTCACCGGTAATCGGTCTTCGGGAAATCGGCAAAATCTAGCACGTCTGCGAGGACAGCTAGTTGTTGTTGAGACCCAGACCGTCCGACCAAACCAGAAAGGTGTAAGGTAACCGTTTGGAAGGCCGGGAAGTGCCACCCAATTTAGACCGGAACCCAGTGAGGGAGGCATCCACAGGGACCGTAACCTCCTTCCCCTACCACCAACTAGGCTTGGGCGATATGTCAATTTCCATATCGCGATATATCGGCAGTGTAACATCACGATATATCGTGATGTTAACCATGCATTTTATACATAGTTAAATTAAATCTTGTTCCTATAACACCTTATGCACATTAGTAGATATTCAAAACTTTTGATGTAAAACATACTGTCTATGTGTAATTACTTTTTAATATTTTGTGCAATTCATATATATAAGTATATATTTACCAACCAAATAATATATGCATTATTACCTATGTCAAGAAAAAAACATTATACATTACATATAGAGTAAATATTTCTTTTACCTCACAATTTAACAGAAAGTCTAAAAGTGGAATGAAAACAGAATAAAATAATTAAAAATTTAAATATTATCTTTATTTTGAGCCAAAAAAACCTGCATCTCTGCATTGTTTGGAAGCAATGCTGCTCTTTGCCTAGTAATTGCATTTCCTCCTGTGCTAAATACTCTCTCCGAAGGAACACTTGAACCTTGGATTGCCAAATATTTTCTGGCAAGAGTTTTTAACACTGGAAAAGAGTCTTCGTGTAACTTCCACCATGTTAATGGATTTATATTTAATCCAACTTTAGGCATTGCCAGATAGCTATTTAATTCAGCTTCGGACCTTTTCTCAGGCAGCGTTGAATCAAAATCATCAGTAGGTTCATCCTCGAGTAATTTCGCTAAACCATCTTTCATTGGGATATACATTTGGCTAACTGAGGTTTGAGGTTGGAATGTGGAAGACTCGTCAAGAGATGCATAGATGCTAGCCATCTTTTCTAGGGCCATTGTTTTCATTTCATCTGCAGAATCTGTAAATTTAAGACGGAATCTTGGGTCACAAAGTGAAGACATCCATAAAATAGACGTCAAAGATTCCTTCTCATAGCGTTCCTTTAATGCAGATATTATTTCAAATTTCATTTCTCTGCACAAGTCACTATCTCCATCTTGTAACTGGAGGCTTCTTTTTATTTTTCTGTACAGAGGCAGAATTGATGAGGCAGTTATGTACTGTTCTCCAGAAAGAGTTGTTGTGATCTCTTCTAATAACTTTGTAGTGGATACAAAATCTTCTAATGCTGCAATATCAGAACCCTCTGGCATATGATGCTTTTTATCAGGGTAGTCCTGTAGCATCTTGCATACAGGTAACTGATTTCCAAGAAACCTATGGATGAGTTTTAACGTACTCCACCACCTTGTCGAACAAGCACTAGGAAGTGTCACAACGTTCATTTGAAGAAATTCTTGAGCTTTTGCAAGGTCCCGTTTCATTTTCCAGCTATGTGAAATTGAACTTTGAAGCTTCTTTAGCCTTGCAACTGCCTTTTTTAATCTAGAGAGCCCCAAAGCCCGATTAATCCCAATATTTATATTATGTCCAAAGCAGGAAATATGCGTCAACTGAAGGTGTGACATAGCTTTTAAAATGTTTGAACCATTATCTGTTGTACAGCACGCAATATTTTTAATATTAAACCCCCAATCTGCCAAAAGGCTTGTCAATATATCACATATGTTGTCATACGTATGATTTTCTTCGAAATGTGCACAACTCAAACATACAGATCGCAGATCCCATTGGTGGTCAATAAAATGTATTGTGACTGCAATGTATGGGGTGTTTGCCAAAGATGTCCAACAGTCTGTTGTTATTGATACTGCATCCTCATTAACCCCAGCAAACTCTTGTCTCATTTTCTCTACTGTATCATTATACAATTTTGGAATTCCAGTTTTGGAAAAATATTTACGACTAGGAAGTTTGTATCGCAGATTTAAACTTTTGACCATGTCAATAAATGGCTTTCGTTCAACTAAATTAAATGGCTGCATAGTGAAAGCTAGAAATTTTGTTACTGATTCTGTACAAACTTTTGAGGAATGAGAATCTAACGGCTGAAAGTCCAGCAAAGTTTTCTGCTTTTTCTGAGCAGGATTGCTAGGTGCTTCAGGTGGCTCCATGGTACAAAGCTCATTTTCTTTGGAACTACAGGGATGGGGGTCATCAGCATTTTTAATATCTGACTGAACTGGCAAACGTCGTTTACAGTCTTTTGATATGTCCATATATTTTAACGGGTGATGAAGTTTCAGATGGCTGATCATATTGGAAGTGCTTCCTCCTTTTGCTGAGACACAATTCATGCAGATCTTGCAAACTGCAATATTATTATCGACAATCAGTCCATTTTCATCAGCAGGCAACCCGAAATGACTCCAAATGGGACTACTGGTCTTTTTTTTAGTGACTAATTTGTCATACTTTGGGCAAACAATATTTCTAGACATCCTGTAGAGGGCTCCTGAAAATTAGAAGTAAAAAAATTTAGTAATTAAATTTTGCAATAACATTTATAATGTATTTTAAATATAAAAATAAAAACATTGAAACATCGCACACAACTAGATAAATCTGTTACTTTGCGCTATACGTACACCTCCCCGCAAAGTAATATTTTGTTTTAAAACAGGTAAAATATTTTATTACTTGGGGTTCATACTCAGTTTCGATAATACATTACAAACTAGGGACTTTATAAAGACCTGATGCATATTTTTAAACATCTCACAAATAGAAATTGTCTCAACAGTTTTTCAACAAGATTTTTAATTATTTTAACAGTTTTAAATATTTCTTTATTTCAAGGGACTAGGTATGTATTTATGCATGTTTTCATTACTTTTTACAGTTTGGTAGCATTTATGCAAGCTAATTATTAAAAAACTTTATTTAGCCAAGATAAAAAATGCTAATTTCGTCAAATTAATGTGCAATAATTATTAAAAAAAGATGGATAAAAATAAAATATTTCTGGACTCTTGGTAATGCACCAGAATACAAACTGAATTTCGCAATCGTATTATTTATGTTAAAATAATCAAAAAAATATCTTGGAACTTTAAACGAAATATAAAAATAATTTTGTCAATAAAAGGTGAAATAAGAGGATGAAAACAGATAATTGTGTTACGCTCGGCAACGCACGCGAATAAAAACTGAATTGCGCAATCGTACAATTTACTCAAATAGTATTTGGGTTAGTAAAATATTTGTTTATTTTTACTCGCATTATAAAAATAAAAAATCTATATTGCTCTAATATGGTATAATTAGATGATGAAAATGGATGCAAACTGATACTTTTGGGTCAGCAATGCGCGGAAATATGAACAGAATTGCGAAATTCGGCCATTTCAAATTCAATAATATAAGAATTTATAAAGTAACTGCCGTATTTCAGTAGTTCCCGCCGCAGCCTACATACTAATCGCGGTATTTCATAACGAGATACGGCACTTTCCCGTAAACTCGTACATTTAACAGAAATAAGTTCTTAAGTATTTTTAAGGACAGTAAAAACCCCGTAACTAATCTAAAAAAAGTGAAATAGAAACTAAAGTAAAAAAGAACTTGTTAACTAATTAAAGAAAAACAAATTATAAAACTTACCGGGATAAATTCAGCCAGTAGAATTCTGCTCTCTCTTGCAGTTTGAAACTCTTTCGTTCAATACTCGTGTGTACCTCCGTACTATATCTCTAGAATTTATGCTCTAAGAAAATCACAAAACCGGAATTATTGGTCTCAAGATCGGCACTAACAATGTCTGCGATATCGGAATATCACGATTCACAGGCAATGACGCCGCCGGGAATTTGAGCATGCGCAAAGAAAATCCCAAAACCGGAATCGTCGGTCCTAAGATCGGCTATAGCGAAGTCTGTGATATCGGGTTATCACGATTTACAGGCGATGACGACCCCGGGAATTTGCGCATGCGCTGAAAAAACCCCAAAACCGGAATCGTCGATTCCAAAATCGGCGGACAGTGCTGGTTATGAACATCGGGAAATCGCGATGTTACGATATCGAGCGCGATATCGCGATCTACGAAACCGGTATGGCAATGTTGACTTCATACCGGTATCTCACGATGTATCGATACATCGCCCAAGCCTACCACCAACCGTTCGGAAGGACTTACGGACCCACATGTTTAACGTGATCGTACTCCGCATGAACACGGCGGCAGATGTGGCAGCATGCAAATCCAGCTCGCAAACCACCAGGCTGCCATGCCCGAAATGTGCCAACAGCACAGCACACAGTGTTCCCAGGTGGTCACCCACCCAAGTACTAATTGCGCCCGATGCTGCTTGACTTCGGTGATCTAACGAGAATGTGCATAAATTAGAACCTGGGCATATTCATAAAACACTCACTTTTAAGCTAGATGCTGACTTTTATGTTGAATCAAATAATTCTTTGACAATATGCTCTATGGCAATAGGTGTAACTGGTACGCATAAGTTTTGAGTCTATTTAAAATATATATTTTTTTATGTGAATGCTTTATGACATATTTAACATAGATGGCTTTTCTCTTGTAAGCCTATATTTATATGTAATTGAAGTATGTTTTCATGCAAATGGTTTCTGACACATTTCATACACAAATAGTTTTACACATGAATGTACAAGTTTATGTTTATTCAAATTAAATTTTGGTGAAAATATTTCCTGACATATTTCACAACAAAAAAGTTTTTTATCTGTATGAACAAGCTTATGTATATTTATACAACTTTTACGTGTTAATGCTTTCCTACAATTTACAGACAAATGTCTTTTCATCTGTATGAACAAAATTATGTATATTAAAATCGCGTCTATATCTGAATGCTTCTTGACATATTGCACACACAAAAGGCTTTTCACCTGTATGAACAAGTTTATGTGTGCGTAAATTGCTTCTATATCTGAATGCTTTTTGACATATTGTACACACAAAAGGCTTTTCACCTGTATGAACAACTTTATGTTTATTTAAATCACTTTTGTATCTGAATGCTTTCTGGCATATTTCACACACAAAAGGCTTTTCACCTGTATGAACAAGTTTATGATTACTTAAATAACTCTTGGTTGTGAATGCTTTTTGACATATTTCACACACATATGGTTTTTCACCTGTATGTACAAGTTTGTGTGTATTTAATTCACTTTTTCGTGCGAATGCTTTCTGACATGTTTCACACACAAAAAACTTTTCATGTGTATGAACAACTTTGTGTGAAGTTAAATCACTTTTCCGTCTGAACATTTTCTGACATATTTCACACACAAATGGTTTTTCACCTGTATGGACATACTTGTGTTTATTTATATCACATTTTTGCGAGAATGCTATATGACATATTTCACACTTAAAAGGCTTTTCACCTGTATGAATAAGTCTATGTACATTTAATTTACTTTTATGTATGAATACTTTCTGGCATACTTCGCACACAAAAGGCTTTTCACCTGGATGAACAAGTTTATGTGTATTTAGGTTTGTTTTTCGTGTGAATTTTTTCTGACATATTTCACACACAAAGGGTTTTTCACCTGTATGCATTAATTTGTGTGAATTTAAATGGTGTTTTTGTGTGAATGCTTCCCGGCATATTTCACACACAAATGGTTTTTCACCTGTATGTACACGCTTGTGTCTGTATAAATTACTTTTCTGCGCGAATGCTTTCTGACATACTTCACAAACAAACGGTTTTTCTCCTGTATGCATAAATTTGTGTACAATTAAATATTCTTTTAGTGCGAATGCCTTCCCACATATTTCACACACAAATGGTTTTTCACCTGTATGTATAAATTTGTGTAGAATTAAATTTCTTTTTAGTGTGAATGCCTTCCAACATATTTCACACACAAATGGTTTTATACCTGCATGTACATGCTTGTGTCTGTTTAAACCACGTTTGTGTATGAATTCCTTCTCACATACTCCACACACAAAAGGCTTGTCACCAGTTTGAACAAGTTGTTTTCTATTTGAATTCATTTTTTGTGTAGATGCTTTCTAGCATATTTCACAAATGGTTTTATTTCTGAATGCTGAAGTTTGTGTGTATTTGGAATGTTTTTTAAGATATTTTACTTGCAAATAATTTTCTTACTACAGTGAATCAGCTTATTTTTAGCTAAATCAATTGTTTTCACATATATTTTGTACAAAAATGATATAATTTCAACATTGTTCAAAATTTTGAGATTTTATTTGCACAGATGCTTCACTAGATATTATACATTAAATTACATTACACCTGTAGGCTGCTCTTTGTGTTTAATTAAATCATTCATTTGTATAAATGGTTTTCGAAATTTATCACAGATGGTTTCTCAATAGTATTTACAAATGTAAATAGTCAATTTGAGTACATGCTTTATGGAATATACAGCATAAAAATTTCACTACATATTTCTCTTGTATTTCACATGCAAATGCTTTATCACTTGTATAGCAAATTGTGATTTAAAAGATTTCTTGTAGAAAATGTATTGTTGCTATGCTATCAGTATTCTGAAGTATTTGTTGATTCAAAGCCTTCTTTTGTATACACTTTTTGACACATTTAAAAAACAAGTGCTTTTTTCCCAGTATGCATAAATAACTGAAAGTAAATGTTCTGCAAAATCATGAAATTAACTCCTGTGTTCTGTAGTAGAGAACTTGAATGAATCACAATTTTCACAGTTTTAGCTAAGAGCTTTTTCCAATTTATTTAGTGGCAACAAAAATCTTCAGGATTTAAGTATAATAATAGTCTGTTAGCCAAAAGCTTGAAGAAATTTATCTAAAAGTAGTTCACGGTTTTTTGCAATCACCTTTCTAACACTTGTTCACAGTACAAATCCAGTATAATAAGATACAACATGATCACATCATAAACACCTATGATTAACATTCGGTCATTTAAATGTCACAGTAATCAGGATATAAAAGCGCAGGCAAGAATTTTTCTTGGCTTTCCTTCAAGACATTATTAGAAAAGGAGAGTGAAAGTACAGGAGCAGTATGAAAGAAATGTTGAGTTTCGTGAACCCGGTTAGTCAACTTATAAAAAATTTCTTCTTCATAAATAGAATTGGCATATAATACAGAATAAATGTATTCATAACCATCTTATATTACATCCACACCTCTGCGTTGCAGTATATAGATATAATAACTTGTTGTAACCTTGTTGCAGTATTACATAATTCTTATAACGACAAGGTAATAACCAAGAGTAATAAGGCTGTGGCTGGATCCACGGACAATGGCCGTGTATCCTGAAGAAAACTCCTTAAACGACGAGCGGATAAAAGAACAGAGTGCCGAATGACGTCAGAAAATTTTCCACGAAAATTTTCCACGTTCAGCAACTCCGACGACGATCCCAGCAGCAATGTTTTGCGGAGTTTTCTAATCGTATCTCACGTATTCTGTGCTATCGTGTTCTTGTGTTATAAAATAAACGTATCTGTAGAATAAATAAAATGCTGGATTTTCACCTGTTTCTAAAATGTTGGAAATTTTTAAGCACGATCTTATGTAGTGCTCATCTGAATATAATTTTTGGAGATAGTTTAGCATATAATTTGTTGACACACGGGAGTTTTAAATATTTGAATTAAAAGATGTACATATATATTTAAGTTTACAAATCCCAATCACAAATTAATTCAATATCCTTCAATCACAATTAGTTTTGCTAATGAAACATATAAAAATATATATTCATTTTATGCTAATTCCATGAATATTACAGAATTAGTAATTTTGTAAATTCTTAGAAAGTAAGTTTATATTAATATAGAAGTTTCAGATTTTATTAAGTGTTATTTCCGTCAAAATAACTAAAAAGCAATATCTTTGTTAAAATCACAGAATTAAACAATAAATGATAGTATTACTGATTTGTTTTAATACATGTTTTTAACTAAGATTTTATGTCTTAGTTATTTTGTATACTTTTGCTTTGTTGTTGGGCATCTGCAGGACAAATTTGAATGCTGTTGGGTGGTGAGTTCAGATTTACAATACAAAGGGGTCCAAGGCCAACAGAATTTTTCATGCTCTTACTACCCCTATTTTGTATTACATTGAAATGTTTTACAAATAGTTTGTGCGGCCGTCCAAACAGTTACCTTACACCTTTCTGGTACCGTCCGTCCAAATAGATACTCAAGTCCCCAGGATGAGTCGGACGGTCTGGGTCTTCAACACCTTTCTGGTAGGTTAGACGGTCTGGGTCTCAACAAATAGTTTGTGGTCCAGGCACCTATGAAATTCATCCTTTTGCCTTTCCTTCCCCCTATTGGTGGCCCTGGGAGTTACAGGCAAATAAAAACAGTCGCTAATAGGGATAATGTTTTTGACTATACGGAGGATTCATGTGACATCATGATAATGTTTTATTTGTACAAGCATACTGAACGTACATCAGGTCGGTCATAAAATATACTATTTTTTCAAGTATTTTGGAATTTTTTTTTAAATAAAAAGACGTTTTATTTAGAATGTATGTGTATATCAATACATATGGATGTACGCCTAGCTAGAACTAACTAGAAAGCATAAAGATGTGCGGTAGTCTGGCTTTCATCATGAAAGTTAAAAACAGTAGTGATATATAGTTGACTATTATTTTAAAATAATTGAAATAAATTTTTTAATATAGTTTTTAAATATATTTACTTTCATGTTCAGTTTAGAGTATCCAGAAAGTTATCCATACATTTTCACTGATTATTTGTTTCTTATTTTAATATTAATTATGTTTATATTAAAAACAAATGTCTTCACAATTTATTGTTTAAATGTCTGAAATAATAATA
Organism: Amaurobius ferox; assembly: GCA_951213105.1. NCBI lineage: Eukaryota > Metazoa > Arthropoda > Arachnida > Araneae > Amaurobiidae > Amaurobius > Amaurobius ferox. The sequence goes on along the minus strand of OX578155.1, from coordinate 26,140,345 downwards.
CCTCAGTACCAATAACTGTACCTCAAAATCATGCTAAAGCTTGATGTTCGAAACTATGAAAATGAAAACTCTTAGTCTTATATGTTATAAAAATGTTAATATTTACTAATTATAATTTAAATACAAGAAAATTCACTGAAAAGATGTAAATTTTAGAAAGTCTCTTTTGAACTTTTCTTGCTTATTTCCACACTTAATTACACAACAATTTAATTTTCTCTAATCTCTTTTGTAGCATAAGCATTACTGTTTTATGTTTAAATTTCCTTATGTTTCTTAACCAAATAATTCTAAATATAATGTAGTTTTTCATTAAATATGGCAATGAGCAGGTAAAAAATAAATAAATGGAATTGTTACTTTATATGCACATGCTTAAAAATTACCTATTCAATACCGCTTCTTAAAATAAAATCATGACAGCATTGACATGCACAGGAGTTTTTCCTAGAAAGTTATTGATAACATGCATTGGTATAAAAATAAAAAGCAAGTAGATATGTTCTTACATTTTCAAGCAAAGTAATAATGATCCTATTGAGGAATCTTATATAATTTGCTCTTTAATGCTCTTGGAACATAAGTAACTTGAAATATAAACAAGTCTGATACAATAAAATTTAGAAAAATGCATTGAATGCTATGAATACATTAAATGCAAATTGAAATTTTAAAACTAGATTTCCAATTATTACAAATGAAATATTGAATACATTAAATGTAAAATAAGAAATATAGATTACCTAGCTACTTTATATTTATGCATAAAATCTATTATAAATTATATATTTTGAACGGTTGAAAATATGTAATACATACATATGAGCAGCTTTCCATATATTACAGTATAATTAAAACATTTATTTTGATTCATTTCCGCTAAGAAAAGAATGAACAAAATTAAATTTATCTTGTACACATGAAAATAATTTATAATGAGGGATACATACTTATAATTGTGTGGGGATGTAGAACACATATTCTACATTTGGCATTATAATACACAGTTTTCTACTGATGTATTCTGTATTGTAAAAATCTCAAATTGTTTACATATTCTATGTGTACAAAACTTAACCAAACATTTTGCAGAGTCCTCTTCAACTATAAGAGCTTCCAATTTCGTCCCAGTAGCTCAACGGTAAAGCGTCGGCTGGCCAGTTCGGAGGTCCAGAGTTTGATTCCCATTTGGGGCAGCAAAGCTCTTTACAATTTTAATTCCGAGTAATATTTTAAAACTTTAAAGAATGTAAGATATTTAAAAGTATTAGCATATTTTTAAAATACAAGATAAAAAAAAACTTACACAACTAGTATATACCCGGGTGCCCCCTCCATTATATACTTTTTTGGGCGCGGTAGCCCATTGGTTAGCGCGCTGGAGTTGCACTCGGTAGGCCCGGGTTCGATTCCAGCCACTGCCAAAACTGCCGCCGTGTTCATTCGGAGTACGATCACGTTAAACATGTGGGTCCGAAAGTCCTTCTGAGAGGTTGGTGGTAGGGGAAGGAGGGTACGGTCCCTGTGGATGGCTCCCCCACTGGGTTCCGGTCTAAATTGGGTGGTACTTCCCGACCGTCCAAACAGTTACCTTACACCTTTCTGGTAGGTCGGACGGTCTGGGTTTCAACAACAACAACTAGTATATACTTATAAAAGAAAAACTTACACAACTAGTATATACTGGAGCCAACAACCGTACCGTGCTGAAAACACTGGTTCTCGTTAGATCACCAAAGTCAAGCAGCATCGGGCGCAGTTAGTACTTGGGTGGGTAATCACCTGGGAACACCGCGTGCTGTTGGCACATTTCGGGCGCAGTAGCCCGGTGGTTTGCGAGCTGGATTTGCACGCTGCCACAACTGCCGCCGTGTTCATGCAGAGTACGATCACGTTAAATATGTGGGTCCGTAAGTCCTTCCGAGAGGTTGGTGGTAGGGAAAGGAGGGTACGGTCCGTGTGGATGCCTCCCCCACTGGGTTCCTGTCTAAATTGGGTGGCACTTCCAGCCCGTCCAAACAGTTACTTTGCACCTTTCTGGTAGGCCGGACGGTCTGGGTCTCAACAACAACAACTAGTATATACATAGTATATACATAACTGTAATAACTTTATAATTAAATACATATATGATACTGATATTTAGGAATTTTTAGTTTTTGTACATATATGAAATGCCCTTGAAAATGATACCATCTCACTGAACTTTTTTTAATTTCCCCAAATCTTACTCATTGTTTTTAATATTCACCAGATGAGGATACTTTGCATTTCCTAATTAAAGTATGATTAATTTTCTAAAAGTTAGGGAGGGAGGAAGAGACCGAGTTTTTGCATGTTATTTGGAAATTTTGGATTACTTTTTGAAACATTTGCATCAAATAAATTAAAATTTTATTATATATTTTGTAAAATATACATTTTTATCATGAAGAAGTCACTCTTCAAGCTGATTAATTTTTTTCCCATTTTGAGTTGTCTGTATTTTCAAGATTAGTGATTATCTGTTGAATTTTATTTCCTAAAAATTAACTTGAAGTATTGGTTAATTTTTTTCATTTTCATGGCACTAATATATCAAATAAGAAATTACATTAAGCAAAGTATAAAACTATAAGATCACTACAAAATAGTGAAATAGGACAAATCTATGGTTGAAGTTAACACTAGGTATGATACACAAATAATGGTTTTAAATGGGCATATTTAATATATTTATAACAATATTATAAACATATGACGAGTTTGAAATAGCTATTTCAAATTGAGCAGTTTCATAACTAGCCCACCCCAGAGACATTTTATGTTAATTTATGTTAACCTAGTTTCTATTTATATGACATACCATTTAGATATATTTATATAGGCCAATAGAAAACTTGCCTTCCCTAAAATGTTATTCCCCCCCCCCTCGGCCAAAAAGTCTTCAGAGAAACACTGATACCAAATACTTCAAAAGTTAACTATGTTGAACAACAAAAAGTACACAACTATTTTAAGAAATTATATTACTTCTCTGTAGTGACATATGATTATGTTTTCTATTATTTTTATATATTGCGTTGAAATTTCATATATTTTAAATTATTTGGTCATCATATACTTGGTCGAATGCATGTGTTATTTGGTTTGTAGTTTTACGTTGAATATTAAACAAGATCTTGTAGATTGAAAATAGGTTTTTAACACAAATGAGTTAATTCATCATTTCAGAGGAAGATTAATGAAATATAGTGTCAAGCATACACAGTATATGTAACACATACTATACATACATATATATATATTATATATATAGTGTACTATATATTACAAAGAAAGCAAACAAAAAGTTTAAAAAATATCCTATTTTTTATTCAGTGAAATGTAGTAATAAAATTCTAAATAGTATCAAAACATTGACAGCATATTAAAAATCATGTCTGTCTAAGTAAGATACCATCTAGATCTCGTAAATGAAATGAAATTTAAATCAATTCAATAGCTCGAGTGATATCAAATAATTTCTGACTGTAATCCTTATCTACCAAAGCACCAAAATGCAAAATCATATTGTTAAAAGCATAAGATTGGCCAGAGGTTCATAACTTTCTCATATTTCTTTTAAAGCAAATTATTGCATTAAAACAAATTAAATAAATAAACATCAAAAGTACCTTGACTTCTTGTTTATCAGTTGGAGTAGATGTAAACAAATTCAACATCCGATGGATTTGTTTATAGTATTGTATAGATTATACAACTAATTATATTCTAACTATCCTCAAAATAAACTATACAACGAATTATATGCTGAACTATTCCCCAAAATTAAATCCAGATGAGCACTACATAAGATATTTCTGAAAATTTTCAAACATTTTAGAAACATGTGATAATCCGATATATTATCACTTTACAAGCACACTGCGCAAAACATTGCTAGAAAAGAAACGTTGTCAAAGCTGCTGAATTTTGATTAGTTGAAAATTTTCTGACGTCATTTGGAACTCTGTTCTTTTATCCGCTCGTCTTAAACGGATGGGTCCACGGATGGGTTTAGCTATACTGCTTCTTCTTCTTCTTCTTCTAGGTTTCGATTGAAACCGACTTTTTACGGCAGCACTGCTCACAGTAGGCATATGGCTGCCTCTATCTACTTCTTGAGTTCCTAGTCAAGTGGCAGGTGTCCTGTCATCATTTAGTTAGCCATTATCTGTTAGTTTTTATGTTGGGAAGTTACCTAGTAGTAATCAGTGCAAAATCACTGACTCATGCATTTTAAATTTTTTAAACGAGAAAAAATTTTTTGAACACCTCTGCTATTTCGCTGCAGTATGCAAATTAGTTTGGCTATAAAATGCTCACGTTTTCTGACAGCGATCAGTTCGCAGCCAGTCTCTCAGGCACAAGTCATCTTTTTGACAAAAGAAACAATACTCACTACAGCATGGGTGGGTTCCGCATACTTTTCCGTGTCTAAGAGTTCAATTAGGTTTGTGACACTTTGTTTTTGAATTTCCTTCCAGCATTTGTTTCTTTCTGTCTTGTATTTTGGGCAATGTATAATAACATGCTCTAATGTGTCCGGTGTATTGCAGCTGGGGCAGTTTGGGTTTATGCTTTTGTCCCATTTCGCTTTTTGGTAGTTAGTAAGGTGTGTTTGAGTCCGTAATGTCATTAGGATTGTGGCTTATCTTCGGCATTTTGCAAGTTTAAAATATTGCGCATGGTAAGGGCTCATGTAGGCGAATTTAGGAAAATGTTGGGATTGTTTCCATCGTATGTTCCAGATCTCTTTCATTCTAGCTTTTACCAGTTTCTTTATGTCTCCATAAGTGCATACACTCCAAGTAGGGCAAGTTTTGTTATTGGCAGCGTCTTTTGCTTTTCTGTCCGCCTTCTCGTCCTGCGTGATTCCTTTATGCCCTGGTACCCATACTATCTCTATCTGGATTTCTTCTGTATGCGCTATTAGTTTTTCGTATGTGTATTTTATGAGTTCATCTGATTTCCGACTTGCATTTTTGATGGCTTCTATAACACTTAAGCTGTCTGTAAGTATTGTATACTTCCGGTGACTCTCAATGAGGAAGTCAACCGTGTACGTTAGTGCTGCCAGCTCAGCAGTGAATATTGAGACGAAGTTCGGTAATCTTATACTACGTTCTGTGGTGTTATTTTTGTATATTCCAAATTCCACTCCGTTTTTATTCTTTGATCCATCTATTCCTGTACTTTCCAAATAGTAGAGGGATCTCCTGGGGTAAGGTGTTTTGAAAATCAAGGCCTTTTTCTTTGATTTTGAGTTTGGAGGTTTTCCATGGTGGGGCTTCATTGTAATTCAATTTATGCTGGGCCTCGAATTTCTCATTCTTAATAATCTTGACGATGTTGGTCACCTTGTTTAGTGCCCAATCAATTTCTTTTCTTCTTATTTTGTTCAGTTTTTCTAGAATTTTTTGGGCGAATCCTTGACCGCCTCTGGCTATTTTTTGTTTTAAAAGGATTTTTTCAAGTTTTTCTATCTTACGCAGCTCATATTCAGGGATATTGCTCTCTATTCTTATGACTTCCACAGCGGTATACTTCGGGACCCCTAATGCGAGTCGGATTGCTGCATTTTCGATTAGCTTGTATTTATTCATATTTGTGGCAGTTTCTTCTAATCTGGCTGAATTCGCGTAATCGATTTGGGCCGTCACAACTTGTCCAACAATTTGTACAAGGATTTTTGTTTGAAGACCTCTAGTATGGCTAGCTAACATTTTTAACGTTCCGATGGCTTTATCTACCTTCTTGGTGGTTTCTTGTTGATGTCTATTCCATTTCCATTTCTCAGTGATCATGAGGCCCAGAATCTTCATTTCGCAGACCCAGTTGATTGTTTTTCCCGACATAGTTATATTTGGTTTTTGAACTCTCCTCTTTGCGGATATGTTTATCATTTTTGTTTTCTCAGTCGAAAAGGACATTTCCCATTCTGCTCCCCATTTTTCTATTTTCAGGATTGCGCTTTGTAGTTTTGTTAAGCACATGGATTCTTCTATATCCTTTACAATTAAGGTGGTGTTATCCGCATATTGATATAGGCTGCCGTATTCTTTTATTTCTTCTCCAATGTCAGACATGTAGATATTAAATAGGAATGGGGAAAGTACCGATCCCTGGGGAAATCCAGTATTTATGTTCTTCGGATCCGATTCTTCACCTCTCCATCTTACCTTTACCGTTCTTTTTAGCAGGAATTCTTTTAGCCACTGAACTATGTATTCTTCACATCCTTTTTTGAGTAATTTTCTCAATAGCTTTTCTATGTTGACGTTGTCGTACGCACTTTTTATGTCTATTGAGAGCAGTATAGTGTATTTGTTATTTGCTCTGGAGCTTCGAATTTCCTGGCATATGTCGAAAAGGGTTTTCTCGGTGTCTGTTCCTGGTCGAAATCCATAAATATATTTGGGAAAATTTTTTTCTTTGGTAGCCCACCATTGAAGCCTTTCTAACAGGATTTTTTCTACCGTTTTCGTTACACAAGAGGTCAGAGCTATTGGTCGATAGCTTCCTATGTTATTTTTTCTTTATTGTTTTTGTAGATAGGAATGATAGTTGCAGTTTTCCAGCTTTTAGGAATGCAGTGTTGTATTATTGATTTGTTGATTATTTTTGTGATCCAGGCTTGTGTCTTTCTGCTACACTTTTTTAACATTTTCCCACTGATTTCGTCCGGACCTGGGGTTTTTTCTTTGAGTTTCTGAATCGCCTTTGTAACTTCGTCTATAGTCACCTGCGGGAACTGTGTTGCATCTGACTCCATTCTGCTGATTTCGTATGTTTTACTTTTTCCTTCGGTGAAGTAGCTTGCAAATGCATTCGCTTGATTGACAGGATCTGTTATTTCTTTTCCTTTATATTCTATGATCCAAATGCTATCTTCTGGTATGTTGTTCTTCCATTTCTTAAAGTCATTAAAGATGTTGTAGTATTCTTTGGAGGTTTGAATCGTTTGGAATTTTTGATTCCAGAATTGTTCTTTTGCAGTTCGTATAGTTTTTCTGTATTTTGCCAGGTTCTTCCTGTATTCTATCCATGTCTCATCGCGCAAGTCTCTTATTGCCTTTGCATAAAATCTCTTTATCAGGGCCCTCTGTTTCGCACATTTCTGCGTCCACCATTCTGCCTGTTCTTTTCGCTCAAAATATCTTATCTCCGTCTTACTTTTCTTTAGTGCTAATTTCATTTCTTGATTTAAGTTCTTATATTCCGTTTCCAGGTCTTCGTCGTAAGTTGAGTTTATAGCTTTGTCCAACTCGCGAGTATACTTTTCCCAGTTGAGGTAATTTTATCGATTAGTTTTCTTTTTAGGGCTCTCATTGAAGGATCTTATCACTATCGGGAAATTATCGCTCCCATAAGTGATTTCCAGTGTGTTCCAGTCAAATTGGTAAGCTACGTCAGGAGTCATGATGGTTAAGTCGATTCCTGAAGTTGTTCTAAGATTTCTTTGATACGTTTTTTTGTCTTTGTTTATAAGGACACAGTTGTTTTCTCGAATCCATTTTTGTAGTCTTTCCCCGCTGATATTAGATTTGTTGTTGCCTTTGCCTTTAATTCTGGCATTCATATCACCACATAAAATGGTGTTCAGTTCCATAATGGTTTCCAGCCTCTCCAGCTCTTCTGCCTTTAGGGTTTTCGGTTTCCTGTAAATGTTAATTATTTTGTATTCTTTTCCCTCCATAATCACTTTGATTTTTTGGCATTCCAGAGTACCTTCGTTGTCTTGTCCAATCTCTACCGTTTTGTAACTTAGTTCATTTTTTATTGCTATAAGTAACCCGCCTCCAATAGAGGGGAATTCTCTATTTTTTTTTGGCAGATCTTGTATCCTTTTAATTGAACTGTTCTTTTGAGCCACGTTTCTTGCAGTGCCACGATGTGGGGCTAGTACTCCTCAACCAGTTTTTGTAGGTTAGCAAGGTTAGCCATAAATCCCCTAACATTCCATTGGAGGATAATCATATTAGCCAATTGAAGAGAATCAAGTTGAGAGGAAAAAAGAAAGGCTTCCAAAGGCAGACTTATGCCCACGGAAGGAGCGGAACTCGCTTCCCCAAAAAATACGAAATCTGAAATGAAAAAGGAGTTCTCGAAAACTTTTCGAGGCACCGAACCAAAAAAGAAACCGGGAAAAAAAACTACTTTACACCAGAAAAGTTCCCGTCCACAGAAAAGCCGGGATCTAAAGAGACTTGATCCGAAAACGAAGAGCAGCTCGAAGCACTTGAATCAAAAGGACCGGGCTTGTGCCCCCTTTCTGACCTTTTCTTGTGTTCCTTATTATTTGAATCCTTGGTATCTTCTATTGTTTTTAGGGTTTTGCGTAGTTTTTTTGCTGCGGCAATGTGCACCTTTTGTTCTCTGTTAGTGCTTTTTAAAATCCTCACTAATTCCTCGTGCTCTTTATTTTTGGTCTCTATATGGGTGCTTATTCTTTTTATTTCGTTGTCTTGCAGAGCGACAGTAATTTGCAATTGTTCTACTATCTCTATAAGCTGTTCTACCTTTGCTAGTAATCCTTGTAGTTTCTCTTTGATTTCTATTTTCTCCACTCCTTTATCTTGGTTCTGAAGTTGTAATATTTCAGCGAATGTTTTCTTTCGGGTGATTTCTCTAACTCCTCTGAGGGGAATTTTGTCTCTCTTGGCTATTTCATGTATATTAATCTCCTTTTTATATTCTTCGCATCCTTTGCTGTTGGCAAGGTGCTCCTCCCCACATCTAAAACACTTCGCAGTAACTGTCACACAGTCTTCTAGTTCATGATTTTCTCCGCACTTGGGACATTTTATTATTCCTCTACATGTCCACATTAAATGACCATATTTGAGGCATTTCTTGCAGATTCGAGGATAGTCTATGAAAGGAGAAACTCTAATTCTCATCCAACATATATTCACATTGTCTCTTTCCTTCTTTCCTATTTCACTGATTAACACTGTCGTTATTGGCTCTTAGGAGCCTGGTTTCGTGAATCTGGTCACTCTTAAGCAGTGGATATCTTCTTCTTTTAATTCGTCGTATATTTCTTGGTTAGATATTCCAATTGGAACCCCTCTAAGTAATTGTTTAGTACAGATGAAATCTTCAATAAATTTAGTCTCTGTTTCTATTCCGCACAATTGAGAAATCTTTAAAACGCTTACTGCACACTCTTTATTTTCTGTTGTTATAATAATGTTTTGGTTTCTTGTTATGCTTAGCTCTTTTACTCTTCTTCCTTCCGTATGGGTTTCCAGTTCTATTTTCAGTTTTCGGGGGTGATTAACCACTATCTTCCCACTTTTCCCACGTATTATAATTCCAAACAGTTGAACTCCATTTTTTGCCGCAAGATTTACCTTTTCTTCATCAGATAATTGAGCGGTAAAGCTGTTGTCTCTTCTAGAGCAATCCGCCGTTTCCACATCTACAACATTGGCCACGTTGTCTATATCCATGCTAGTGCTACATGCTGGTCGCTCCTTCAGCGACGTCATGAGCGCAACTTTCCTCAAGAGGAAAAATTAAAGTAAATACACGACCCTGGTCGTACAAAATATAAACAAATCAACTTCGTAAAACTAAACAGTTGCAAATTCACAAAAACTAAACACTAGCTTTTATCAAGATAACGCTAACTCGCTAAAGAAAAGAATTCCACCATACGTGTGCTTCATCAGCCGCAAAAAAAAATCTCATCCCCTCCAACTGCTTATAAATGCGATTACAGTGTTGCCAAACTTTAAAAGTTACCATAAATTTCTAAACCAGGCATGAATACAGTTAAATTTTTATTCAATAAATAAAATAAATAATTTATACCTAGTTAAATATATATATTTTTTAATTACATTATTTATTAATAAAACTTTTTACGGTCGTTCTGAGTGTTCTAAAACCTTTTCAAAAGAATTACATTAATGAAGAGTAGAGGCAATATAACAATGTATATCTACTATAACCGTGGCCGTGAGGAGCATTTGTAAAAAATTTTGGTGTTGCCATAGTAAACCAATTTTCTGCAAACTATTAAATTTTTTGCTAAATAAAATATAATAAATGTATTTTTTATTTTTAATAGAAATTATTTATAAATGAATTTTTGAGAATCGTGTTGGGTGTCTTAAAACCTTTCACTATTTTAAATTTCAAAAGAATTGCATTTAATGAAGAGCAGGAAGAATATATCTATGTATATCTGCTATAACCGTGGCTCTTATGACACATTTGTAAACATTTTGTTATGTGCTGTAAATATATGCAACAACTTGTGCAAAAAATGGAAACTGTCTATCAATCCGGAAAAATGCCAAACAATTAACTTCACCAATAAAAGGAAAAAGATACAATGTGAGATAAAAATAAATAATGTCATAGTACCGGAAGTAAACAAAATAAAAATCTTAGGAATTATATTTGATAAAAACCTAACCTGGAAGGATCACTTCGAATATTTAAAACAAAAAAGTGCCAAAGCCTTAAATGGATTTAAATACTCCTCTAAAAAATGGGGCTCAAGTACAACTTATCTACTGAGGATCGGAAATGCAACTATTAGAAGTCAAAGTGAATATGGATCCCCGGTTTTCAGCGCAGCAAGTAAGACTCACTATAAAAAAATAAATCCTATTTTTAATAGCATACTACGCATTGCAACGGGACTTCCGAAATGCACCCCTCTCAGTATCCTTTTTGCAGAGACCAATTCTGCTCCTCTTCATAAGCGGCATGCGACACTTGCAAAAAAGTTTTTTATAAGAAATGTATATTTGGGAAGCTGGTCCCCTTTGCAAGAGATTATTTGGAATCCCCCGCCTCAAATTTATGATAACTGGAAGACAGAAAAGGCACCTATTACAACCAATATGAAAAATATTTTTGAAGATTTGGGGATATACAAAACCGACCTTCTGACTTGGATCCCTCCTATTGGTAATATCAACTACAAGATATTAAGGGTGAGCGTCAGTAAATTTTCTGCCCTATCCGCGCTTTGTTAACTTTCGCGGCACACATATTTCGCCGAGATTCTGCTCAAACAGTTGCGAAATATTTTCTTATAAATAAAATGCTATGCTTAGATTATATTAAAACTAAATTTAATACCCAATAAAACATAGAATATATGTTTTATTTTAATTTAAAATATTTTTGGTGCTGTTATCTGTTGTCGTAATTTAATTCATACCGACTATTTTTATTTTTTAATGAACATTTTTAAATGTCTATTCCTTCTAATACGCTATTAAATACAACAACAGATCATATATAATGCCATAATCACAGAAACGTAATTGAACTTGGACTTGAAGACAAAGGAACTTGAAGACAAAACTGCAGTCCTCAGTGATGTACATTCAGATCCCTTATCAAATTTATAGAATGATAAATTACCTTTCCGTGATTGTGGCATTATTATATATGATCTGCTGTTGTGTTTAACACTGTATTAGAAGGAATAGATATTTAAAAATGTTCATTAAAAAATAAAAATAATCGGTATGAATTAAATGACGACAACAGATGGCAGCACCAAAAATATTTTGGATTAAAATAAAAAATATATTCTATGTTTTTTGGGGCATTAAATTTAGTTTTAATATAATCTAAGCATAGTATTTTATGTATGAGAAAATATTTCGCAACTGTTTGAGCAGAATTTCGGCGAAATATGTGTGCCGCGAAAGTTAACAAAGCGCGGATAGGGCAGAAAATTTACTGACGCTCACCCTTAACAAATGAACTGGCTTTCCAGAACAAAAACCTTTCAGAACCATTGATACAAGCTTATTTTAAGAACTTCACTGATAAAAAACATATGTACACCTTAATAGGAACGGATGGGTCTAAACCTGACCAAGGAAGTGTGATAGGAATAGTTATCCCTAGCCTTCATATCAGCAGAAGTTATTCGACGTCGAAACACAATTCTATCTTTACAATAGAGGCACTGGCCATTCTAAAAGTGATAGAGGAATGGACCAATAAGGGGAAGAAGTACATTATCTGCACTGATAGTTTAAGCTCTCTCAAAAGCCTCAAAAATATTGGGAAAGACTCTCCATGCATCATACTACACATCCACAAGACCCTTATGGAAAAAGCAAACGAAGACAATATAATCTTCGTATGGACACCTGGTCATAAAGGCATCTTAATCAACGAACAAGCAGATGCGGCGTCAAAACAGGCATATCTTCATAACACTATACCTGGTATAGCGGGAGATGATATTGTAAAAACCTTTTTCAACAAAGAAAGAGAAAATAACAAGAAAAACTGGTTCAAATACAGAAACCAAAAGCGTTTCCCGCATATTAACCCTAACAAGATGTGGTTTAAAAACGGTCTTCTTAATAGAAAGAGTGAAGTCCTTATACAAAACGTTCGTGCCAATACTCTGTTCCTTAATCCTGTCCTTTATAAGATGAACATTCTGGATACCCCGAATTGCCTGCAATGCAAGACTGTGGAGTCTATAGATCATTTTCTCTTCGTTTGTCCGTCGTATTGTGATGCTCGGAAAAATCTTTTGGCGTTTTTGTCCCGGAATAAGATTGATTCTTTGTATATGGATCTCATGAAGCAGTTTTCGTTGGATTTGTGTTTTGAGCTGGCTTTCTTCTTTTCTAAAATTAATAGATTTTAGATCCGTTTTTTTTTTCCTTTTCTGTTTTCCCCTTGGGACAGAAGACGAGGTTGGGACAGAAGGCGATAAGTCCCAACCTCTACTCTCTAGGAGAGTGTGTTAGTTAGTTAGTTAGTTTTTATGAGTGTGAAATCCTATACGTAACCGTAACTGATTATATTTCATGTAACGGACTTCCTGATTAGTCGAACGATAGCACGGGGCTTGTGCTTCTGATTGGTTAAAGGGGTGTTGCAGCAGTGATTGCCGTTTTGTAGCCAACGGGAAAAGCTACGAAAGACGTCAAGACCGCCCTCAAAGATGGTATGTTCGGAAAACGTACCCGCTATACCCCCTGCTGTGAGACCCATTCTTCGCTATTGACGAGTTAAATGACATCATGGGCGGAGCCTAGTGCACACTTTGAAGTTGTGGTCTTCGAGATTATACATGGAAGAAAATTATGATAGAAAGAAATAGTGCAAAGATATAACGTTGTGTGACAATATACGGAGATATATATACACGTTCGTAAAACAACAAAAATGTCTTAAATTTAGGTAAGTAGTATATGATATATTTATTACAATTTTTGCGAGTAAAATGCTGACACTGGAACGTTATATATTATACATCTGTAATAATCCGATTGAATGATTTTCTAACTTATTTTTTTATAGTACCTAATTTTAGATAGAAGATCGCCGAGCAAATATGAATATATCAAAACTTGTACTGCAATATTTCACCTGGCCTGTTTAAATAACTTAAGTGGTCAGATGTTTTTATTGTTGTATCAGTTAAATTAAAGGAGAAAATTTGATTTATTTTCTTCTAGGCTAATTAAATTAGTGTAGAGAACAGCAATATATTTTTTAATATGATTCATAGTTAATTTGTATATCACAGTAGTGTGTTATAGTATAAGAGTGTTGAAGACCCGGGCCGTCGGACTCATCCTAAGGACTCAAGCAAATAGTATAAGAGTGTTGAAGACCCAGACCGTCCGACTCGTCCAAAGGACTAAGAGCAACTATTTGGACGGCCGGGAAGGTAGTATAAGAGGGTAAAGATGCTATACAAATTAATGAAATTACTAATAAAATTAATATATATTATATATGTATATACCAAGTTGTAATTTAAATAGCATATATATGAAGTTTCATTTCAATTGTATGGGTGTTGATTTTGAGATTTTATTGATATTAAGTAACATTCTGAAGAAAGCAAACACTAATAGCCATTATCTAATGTTTATGAAATACTTTGAAATTTGATCTGTACCCAGTAGTGAGCTGCCAAATTTTTAACAGCCAGTAAGCTATTATGCAAGATTATGGTTTCAAATGCTATCATTCTTTGCAGTTCACACTAACATAATATACATTTATTGTGCGTTTAGAATTCATTTGGTGTTCGAGTTAAAATTATTTACATTTTAACTCTGTTGTTGTTTCTTATGACCTCCTGATTTTGACGGACATTTTAACTCTTAAACATGTTTATTTCAAATTATGTTTAAAATTTAACAACCAATATTTAAACTTTGGAAATGTTTAATAACAATTACATGTGTATTATCAAACACTTTGAATTTTGAATATACAAAATTTTGATATCCAAATTTAAAAGGCATGTATTGATACATCATTCAAATTTTTCAGAACATTTTGCATTTAACTCAACGTTAATTCAGTTAAAAACCTCTTTACACTTGCTATTCTGTATAATACATCTGAAATGTAAAACCTGAAGCTTTATTTTTCAATCTCTTGAATAATTTCAGTTTGAAACATTTAGCCAAAATACTATTAATTTCTAAACCCAAAATTATTTATTTGAAACAAATATTAATTTCAATATCTTTATTACTTGAGCAACTATAATTCGATTTATAGATAATATATTACTACCCAATGTTAACGAAATACTTTAGCATCGGTTGGACGCAGTGATAACTAGTCAAACTTTTAACTGGTATATGTATTTTCAGTTTCATTATATCTCATTACATCAGGATAAATCAGATAACATCAGTATTAACTAGGTAAGTCAATTTGCATCTATTCATGCATCCTACGATATCAAATCCATCTTCATATAAAATTAAATTAGTAACTATTATCTATTATTTTCAAAAACAGCATTCAGTAAGTTGATTTAAAATATCTGTTGGATAAACTCCTTTTTTATAAACATGTTATAAACTGAAAATAGTAATATCATGCAGTTATATCATTATTATGCAATTAAAGTTGTTCAAACAGATTCTAATCTTAAATAGAAAATGCATATTTTTAACTATAGTAAAGCACTATTTATACACTACTCTAGGGACCAGTGAAGTAAAGCGTATACCTGTGAAAATATGTAATTGAAATTAATGTCACTGGATAGGAATGTTTGGCGAGCTATGTAGAAATGCATATAAATGATGCATGTACTGTATTTCAAATATGTGAAATTTCATATTCAATGATTCGAATGGGAAATTAGACTATATAAGATTTAACAAAATATTTGAAACATTTTTATGTAAATAAAATTAAAATGTGTTTTGATTTGACAACAAATTGTCAATTTTATACAAATATTGAAATAAAAATATAACTATCCATATTTCATTACCTGAAGATACATTCAATTGAGTAGTAGAAAATTAGTACTAACTTTTGAATCATTTGTGAGATATCAGTGATTACAAACTTACATATGCTTATCTCAAAAGTATTCAATTCGAAAATAAAAATATTTAAAACAAAAACATGTAAATCCATTGATAGTTCAAATATTTGATCCTATTACAATATTTTCCTTTAACGTTAGTATTATGTGCGTAACAGTAGCATAGTGTCCCCAGGTAATTCTTTTTTTGAGAAAGAGGAGGTGGGAGGTTGAATTGGTAACCAAACAGTTTGCTTCCCATTTTGCTAAATATCATTTGTCTGAACTTAAATGGGTTTCTAGGGCATATGATTTCCCTACTTGGTAATGCTATTGGTGTGTAGAGACAAAAAATATTTCTTAAATATATTTCTATAATTTTAAAGAATCAAGGATACTTCCTTCTTATAGCAGCCCCCGAGGATGAATCACCAAGCGTCCGAGATTTATTGCCAAGGTAGGTTGTAAAATCTCACCAAACGTTTGCAGTCTTAAAGACACAGCACGTGTTTATATTATTGTCATATTGCTTTTTCGTTAACGAAAAACTTGGCGAAATCTTAACTGCGACCTTGACTCAATCGGATTTATGGGAGCCACTATAATAAGATAGTACGGAATCATGCTATATATACAATATCTTTATAATAGTACAAAGATTCTAGCTAACACTAAATCTGCTTTTTAATTTCTTCGTTTACAGTTACAATTGCAATATATAGATATCAGTTTATTAAATGGGATGTTTTTATTTACTTTTGACATTTATTTTTACCTTTACTCTAAGGCAGGAATTTAAATTTATTCATCAAAATTCTATTATCTGTACTACTGATGGGAAAAAATCAGTACAAATAAGATAAGCAAACGCATTACCTAAAAACATATTTTAGTTCATCCGGTGAACAATATCTTGAAAAATTATAAATATTTAATCAACTGAACCTGATTGACTAGTACCTACTTAATCAAATTTAAAACATTATAATTTTTAATACATAGTGTTTATGTTAATTCATGTCTAGCCAATCCGCATTTCTTATAGAAAGCTGAAGGTTAATTAGGTCCTTGTAAATTGATCATGATTCAATGAATCGTGAGAACAAATAACGAAATTTAAAAGGTATCTGCAAAGTTTACAGTTAGTACATTACAAGGGCAGATTCAGGCAGAAATAAAAAGGGATTTACTTCGACATGTTTCTTTTATTGAACATTTGCTTTTGTAGTATATCAGTAAATAGCTATCGAAACTGATAATTTTTTTGATAAATCATAAAATGAAACAAACTAGCCTGATAAAATGAATTTTATGTCATATTGGGATTTATGACATTGCAATAAACTTTCATAAGTGAATCTATAGAATCACAAGAAATGACACATATATCTGAAAAGGGGGGGGGGGGGGAGGGGTAATTGCCACAATGACCCATACCTGGATCTACATTAAGTTTCTTGTTACCATTATAGATATGAGATATTCTATATTGACGAATGCATAATAAGCATAAAACCAGTCCAAGAATGCTCATGCTGGTATCTGTAATTGGAATATCACCCATATTTTTTAGAATGCGTCTTATAGATGATCTTTGTGTTTATAAACTTTGCCTTAGCAGCTTCATGTGGCCTGAGCTAAATTGTATATAAATTTTGAGCCGGCCACGCAGAAGAACTGAAAATGTTAGTTCCCATAGAAGTTCTAAAAAATTGTGGTGCATGCTAATTTTCATGATACCACTGCAAATTTTGATTACTTAGTGATGACGAGCATATAATAAGTGAGAAACTAGTTCATGGATGCTAGTATCTGCAATAGGAGTGTCTTCTCCATTATATCCTATTCACAAATTGATATATTAGAATGTTGCAAAACTATAAGAGCAAAACAGTTTTATCAAGCTATTTTCACAAAAAATATTATGACTGGAGAAACAAATATGAGCAAGATAAATAGCAGATCTATTTTAAAGTTGAAATTGGCGCTGCAGCTAATATATTTCACATGACGTCTTTGATGAACAAGTATTTTAAAGCTGTATCTATTTACTCATATTTGTTTCCATTCACCTATTATGTGTACATATATTACATAGATGGTTATCATAGAGACAAAATATCAATTTAGAATGTTCTGATAATAAAATATGGAATTATATGAGGGTTTTGCTGTCTAAGAAAAGTTGAAACCACCTTATGTGAAATATCAGTTAGCACGAACTGCAGGCTAGGCACTATCAGTGCCTATTATATATTCTATTATATATTTATTTGTTGCATATAAAGTAGTTGACATGAAATTTGAATTAAAGTAAGAAAAAAGCTATTCCTCTGAAAGTTAAATTTTTCAGGTAACACACTAATTTAGAGTGCAAATCTCAACCAACTTGCTTATTTCTGGTGATATCAATTCAAATCTATAGCATCTATTCTATTGGTATATAACTTTTTAATACTTATATAAAGAAACCAGGCATAAAAAAAATTAGGTGACAAATCAGATTCTTTAAGAAAGTATTACAAATTTATATTCTTAAAAGCAGCAGTTTATTTATTTTGATCTATTGGTATCTTTTATTCACATAGAAACAAGGAGCGAGCATTAAAGGAGAACTAGAGTCAGTATGTACATACTGATTGTCAAAAATTTCAATGTTCAAGTATCAGTTGTTACATTGAAAATGTTTGAAGTAAATAAAAGTTTAATAAAGAATGCCAAGAAATTAAGTTATATATTTAAAAGTATGCACTGGTTGTGACTGATGGACTTACCTGGTTAAAGAACGTCCCCCCTCCCAACTACAGGAAAAAATCTACTGTAATCTTTTTTTAATTACACTAAATCAAGACACAAATCATATTGTAATTATTAACGTCTGTAAAAATTTCCTCAAAATCCAGAAGAAGGTGTATTGAAATATTTTAATTGTAAATCCATTGACGGAGTTCTATAAAAATATAGGTATATCATTCTTTTGGTTTTGCCACTTTGTTTTCTTTCGGTTAATGACGCTGGCATAGCATTAGCATTGCTCACACCTATTCAAATGGTAAAGAAACTAATATGCATAACTATTTGTTTAGAATTTAATGGGAACAGCAAACAATTGATATATATATAATTTTTGAAGCCTATCAGTTATTAAAAATTTTTAGCAAAGAAAATTATTAGCGCATCACTGGGTGTATAGAGTGGAATGGATTACTCACCCTCTACACTAAATATTTTACCCAGGACTACATTGTAAGCCTGCATTTTTATTACTTTTAGATTAATTTAAAAAAAAAAATTCCACATTTTTTGTCCAAAATTTTCCATTGTGTGGCTTTTTCTTTTATATCAAACACACAGTTTTGTTTACAAACTTGCATACATATTTGAAACTGACTTCAAAAAAGGGTATGGTAACCCACATTTAAACGATTATATATTTTGTTTTGGATAGGTAACTTGCTTTTTTGTAGTTAAAACATTAATAAAATAAAACAAATTGCCTCAAGTGCTATAAGTCATCAGTGAAAATAGGATAAAAAAAGTTGCGATACGCGTACGGAATACAATATAAAATGGGCATAAGGTGCCTTTAATAAACATAATACATATAACACAAGCATTTGAAACTGTATGCTGTGTATAATTTTTTTTCCCGTAAATGAAGCATTTTTATCATTGATCAAGTAGTAATAATAATAATATATTTTATTTAATTCTTTAGTTTAAAATCATATCAAAAGCAAATAAATATGTGTGTATGAAGTAACATACATGGCGAAATGTTTCTAAGGAAAATGTAAGCACGTATAATCTCGAAGACGACAGATTGTGTCCAAAGTGTATACTAGGCCTCGCCCATGACGTCATTTAACTTAGCCAATAGGGAAGAATCAGCCTGACAGCAGGGGGCACAGAATACTATATAATAGTCTGTGGCAGGGGGTATTAGCGGTTCGATCATACATCTTATACATTCCTACCTTCGCCAAAGATCCTTTACAGTCCGCTTCAACAACACTCATGCCACATACAGACCCATATGCGCCGGGGTCCCACAGGGCTCTCAACTGGCTCCGACGCTATTCAACCTTTACATAAACGATATCCCCCACTCCAACAAAACAAACATCGCACTTTACGCGGACGACACAGCACTCTACACAAGATCATCCAACTCTAATTTTGTACGCTCACGCCTTCAAAATCACCTGAACACCCTTTCCGCCTGGTTTCAAAAGTGGAAAATTAAAATAAACGAAAAGAAAACAAGCTGTATCATATTTACAAAAAAAAAGAGCCCCCCCCTAATCACAATCAATAACACTCCCATCGACTATGTTAAAACCTGTAAATACTTGGGCCTCCACTTTGATAATAAACTAACTTGGAACACGCACATTGATAAAACCATTAAGAAAATTTCATATTGCCAGAGCATCTCTGCACCCTCCACTCCCCCCATGTCAGCATCAAAAATAAAATTCTTTTATTCAAAACAGCCCTCAGGCCAATCATGCTTTATGGCGCCATGATATGGGGCTTCGCCTCGAACACATCAATGAAAAAATTACAAACTGTACAAAACAAAACTCTAAGATGCATCCGCAGAGCACCCAGATTCCTCCGTAACGACGTTATCCATAAAGACTTCCAAATAAAAACTATAAATAATGAAATCCAAAAACTAGCCACTAACTTTTTCAACAACATTCCAAATATCCCAAACCCTGAAATGCAAAATATTAAAGACTATGACCCCTACCACTGGAAGTTCCGGAAACGTCCGAGATTTACAACCACTATTAATAATAGATAGATTAGAGATAATTTAAACATTTGAAGAGTTTGAGATTAAAAAAAAAAAAAAAAAAAAACCATACCGTGGCCCCCTTTTTTTGAACCGAGATTGAACGACTTATGCTTTCTTTAGAACTTTACATAACTTAAGTTATGTTTTCCAAGTATCAGCTTTTTATAAATTAATAAATCGTCTTTTTAGAGAATTTTAGAAAATTCTTAATAACTTCACTTTGCTATCTTTTCCTAAAGGTTCACTTGACCAATAAAATCATCCCGGCCTCTGGCCAATTGAAACTCATCCCGGCTTCTGGCCATTACTTAACCCCGCCCCCTTTGGAGCAATGCAATTCTGATTTTCATGCACATCACCTCGGAGATGCAGCACTCAGTGCTAGGAGCTCCATATTAGTGTACGCACACAAGGAGAGGTATTCGCTTTCGGAACATGCCCAAGGAATCACAGACTAATATTTTATTCTACTGTTGACTAATATAATGGCTGTGGTTAGGCTGCCTGCATGTGCGGTTGCGGATGGAGTTGTAGTAGGAAACCTGCAAGTGGACTTCCGTCAAATTAGTCGGACGGTTGTCTTCCGGTGAAAAGTAGCGTTATATTCCGATTAGGTCGGCTGACTGCAATATACAAGTATAAGAAATTTTTATATATTTTTAAATTCAAACCCCTTTTTATAGCTATGTTGTGTAATATATGTTTAACTGTAGCTGTAATATAAGAATAAATACTTTAAAAAGTCATTGGACATATTATTCCAGCTAACATGTAATAATGAAAATAATTTCAATAAAATCAAAGCCCCCTCCCCCAATTCCCTCCTTCTATATGTATATAGGTGGAAAAAATTCCATTTTTCAAGATCTATTTTGATATTATATATGCATTGCTGAGATCTAAAAATAGTATATTTTTAATTTTTAAATATTTTCTTTCTTGATAAAGAAAAGTTATAAAATAATTATTTTTTATCTATAATAGGATTTTTTTAATGATAAATTTAAAACATTACACAAAAGGAATAGCAGGAAAAATAATTTAAAATTCTTAAAACGTAAATTATTAAATATAATAAATAAGAGTAAATTATTAAATTATAAGAACAAATTTAAAAATGCTTTTGAAAAATATATTATTAAATATTATATTAGAATTCGTTTTAATTACTTACCGATGGGAAATCTTTTTACCACTTATAAAAAAAATAAAATTAATAACAAAAAAAAACATAATTTACTCAGTTTATTATATACATAGAAAATGAAAAACCGGTTTATAATTAAATCTTTTTTAAGAATATATTATTATATATAATATTAAAAAAAATAGCTGCTTGTAATTGAATGGTTGAATATTATGAAATGGAAAAGAAAATTTGCTGAAAGATATGTTAAGCATAATTGCGCAAATATTTTATATTCTTCCTTCACAACTTTTTTCTGAGGAGTAAAATGTCACTTGTATCTTTCTCTTCAAAATAAAGCACACACATGCAGGCCCGTGGAAAGCGAGGGGGGAAGGGCCCCTCATTTTGGTACCTAATTTTTCCTGTCCGGGCCGAGTTCCCCTGCACACCGGGAGGGGGGGGGGCTCCAGCTTAGGTCTATTAATTAGACAATTTTATCATCAAATACTTCTTGTCAAGTTCCTTAAAAAGTTTGGGAAGATTATTATATTTTATTTTCAGAAAAATAGAAGTGGAAAAGAGGAATTGCTCCATTCTTCAAGCTCTATTTTAATGCTATATACAGGCCCGGTTTAAGGCGTGGGCAATTGCCCACAGCGGACGAATTAGGGGCGGCCATTTGGAAGTGAAATCAGGTGTAGTAAGAATGACTTTTGTGGTCGTATTAAAAAAATATTTCGAAAATGAACCAATTTTATGCCACTTTAATATAAATGAATTTACTTTTTTAGATAGTATTAAAATATAAAAAGGATAAAATCGTTTTTCTCCCATAATTATACCTTTTTCGAAGCAATGTACAGTTCTGCTTGAAAGTACGTGCGCTCAAACACTTGGGAGATTACCAGATTTTAAACAATTTGCAGCTGGGTGCAGCCTGCAATCCCTTAGGGCATTGCAGGCTGCACCCAGCTGCATTGACTTTGCATTGACCCCCTTTTGCATTGACTTTGTTTTCCCCAAATACTGGGAAAAACCCAAGGGCCGATTCTCAGAATTTTTTCCTGGTTTCAAATTCAAATTGCAAACACATGGATGCGGCCTCTATGATCGCACTTCTAAAAGGACGGGAGGGAGGAGATTAGTCCAGATGGTCATTCTTTTGGTCGTCTACCGTTTTAGCTGATTTAGGCATTGAGCCTAGCTGGAGACCATGTAGATAACAAACACAATGACTACAAGTAAAAAGCTGCTTCTTAGTATTCAAAGTGTTGTGTTATGCTGCCGTGCGAGATTCACAAATCCATCGACAAATATGGCTGTCTTTTGAGTTCTAACTATTCGGGTAACTTTTTCTTTCAATTACTTAAAATATTTTTGCAAAATTCCTTAATTGACTACATTTTTTGTCGATTTTTAATGTGTTTCAACAAATAAAATTAATTTGGTACTGAATTTAGTCTTTGGTATTAGCCCCAGAATAATATTGATAAAAGAATAATTTTTCATGTTTTTATCCAAAATAATACGCCCCGTGGCTGTTCTATGAGGAATTTCAGAGGCAAATAACTAAGCAGTGGTGTAAAATGATCTTAATTTTGTATTTTTTCCAGTTTCATTGCAAAACGAAAAAAAAAATGATGCAAAATATTCCTTTATGAATATCTGCATGAAAGTGCAAAAGTTGTTTATAAATTGTTAGAGCTGTTTCATAAATTAATAAATTTATTCTATAGACTCAATATGGGAATTATATATATTCTTTTGCTCATGCATACAAATTTCTGTCTAGATATACATTCAATAATCCGTAAATACTATTTTATTTTTTCATAATTACACTTTTAGTTATAATTATAATTTAATACACTTTTAAGTAAAATGTTAATTAAACAACCTTAAAATTTGTAATATACATTTTGATATTGTGATTTTTTTTTATTTCTACTCAAACAATTCATTTAATATTCCTATGTTCTAGTCAACATTCGATTTATTATTATTCTTATATAAAGTTGTATTGTATGATATGTAGTATTTTTTTGTCCATTTTTTTTTCAAAACCAAGAAAAAATGAAACATTGACGTTCCTCTTTTCCAACGAATGTAATTTATTTTTTATTCTTAATACACCCTATTTTTATTACCCCACTCGAAAGTTCATATTTTTTAATTTCTAACCCCCCCCCGTCCTTTTTTAATGAATTTGGAAGCATTTAGATATTTTCCTGTGTTTCTGTTGGGCCCATGTATCTCCAAATTCTTTTCAGATGTTTTCTTTTATTATTTTTTTCAAAATTACGAAAATAAATATTGCGCGTTTTACCGCCTTGTTCTCTAATGATTGCAAATATGATTTTCCCCTCTCTCTTAGTTTTGTTATGCACTTTATCTTTCGGCAGAAAATTAGAATATTTTTAATTTTTACCCTCTCCATCTTTCTTTCCTAATTGTTGTCCCCTTTTCTATTCTATATATTTTTCCTGCTTTTGGATTAGGTTTTGTATCTTCGAACATTTTTTTTATATATTTTCATTCACTTGTCACAAACTCAGGGGCATTTTAAACATTACATTTCAATCGTCTTCACCCCCCAGTGAATCTATAATAATGAAAAGAAGAATCTATCTGTTTGTTTGTCCACAATGCCGACCGATATCTATCTCATTGAATTTTTTCACACAGTCTCATCTCCGGCCGTCCAAATAGCTGCTCTTAGTCCTCTGGACGAGTCGGACGGTCTGGGTCTTCAACACAGTCTCATCTATACCTGAAATAGTGCATCTGGAAGGCCTTTTACCAAAATTTACATTCGATTTTTAACGAATTTTGAAATTCCAAAATCAGATAATCTCCAGCTACTGATATGACCTAGCAGCTTTATTCTTGATTTAACAGTTACAGAACCTCCTTAACAGTTACAGAACCTCCAGCCATAGCCCTGTGGTTAGCGCGCGGAGGTTGCACTCGGTAGTCCCGGGTTCGATTCCCGCCTCTGCCCAAACTGCCGCCGTGTTCACGCGGAGTACGATCACGTTAAACATGTGGGTCCGTAAGTCCTTCCGAGAGGTTGGTGGTAGGGGAAGGAGGGTACGGTCCCTGTGGATACCTCCCCCACTGGGTTCCGGTCTAAATTGGGTGGCACTTCCCGGCCGTCCAAACAGATATCTTACACCTTTCTGATAGGTCGGACGGTCTGGGTCGAAGAAGAAGAAGAACTTCCAGCCATAGATATGATCTAACAGCTAATCATACGATTTAACAGCTACCGTAACGATCTAATGCCACGTTCATCTCCTAGAGGTTATTAATCTTTCATTCATTTATATTTTCCATCACGGAGCACGGAGAGCGTTTATTTTTTTTTTCGCTTTGCGGATAGCGTACTGGTAATTTGAAGTCGGTTTAGGATTTGAAGAAAATTGAGTAGTGTTATTTGTAAATGTAGTAACGGGGGTTTATTTGCATCCCAGTCAACACCGGGTAATTCGTTCCAGTGATACAACAAAGCAAAAGTTAAATTAGTCAAAGTGTAAAATTTTGTTGTAATTTGGGTAGTATTCCATTATTATGTATATTTCCTCATATTCTGGTCAAACCTCACCAATCATTAAACATCTTTAGAATTCCCAAGTTCATTTAACTTTCTAATTTTTTTTTAAACAAAACAAAATATCTCATGCTTGTGCACTAATATTTCACAAAAGAATAAGTAACCAGACTGATGTGCAACAATCGTGCCATTTCAAATACTATAGCTTTCTCACCCATTAGAAAACTTGATTTTTGAAGTATAGTGGTTATATTCTATGTCCCTTTTGTATTTTAATCAGATTTTAGAGGGGCTACAATGGACAGTCACAAACTGCTTCGAAATAGAATCCCAGATTTTTCTCTACGAAATCAAAAACAAACAAATTTAAATATTTTTGCATTTTAAATTTAATATTAAAGATTAGCTATTTAAATAAATTGCTGATAATAACCGGCAAAATTCTGAATTGTCCTGTTATATTATATCTTAGCTTCGTAGGGATTGAAATGCTTTTCCTTCATCTCTCCTCTTTCCTAATTTATTCATAAAATTATTTCTTTGATTTGCTTATAATGTTTTACTGCTAAGATATACAAATTATTCATAAGATTTATGCAATTAAAAATTCAAATTTTATTAAAAAAATGATGAGGGCAACTTTCATGACACTACATAATGAGTAAGTTACTTTTGATACCTGATAAATTCAGAAAAATATAATCGGCGGTGACTGTAGTCCGATGGAGACGAAATTGCTTTGCGTCAATATTATTTTGTAAGATAAAACTCCAGTAAAGTTCAATAAGTTTATTCGATTATTTCAGACTCATTTGTTTCGTTTATAGGCTTTCAAAGCAATACAAATTAACTATTTGCAACTAGCTAGCGCTTTTAATTTTCACCCCGATTACATCTGAAAACTCCGACCATAGACTCCACTTTAATATATTCGATTATTTTACTAACTTGATTTGCAGTATAAAAAGTAAATTTACTGAGGAGATTTTACATTTGAGTTAATCTATAAACGTGTCTGGCGGCACATAAATACGTAATTGAATACGTATATTTCCACCTATTCTGTTCAAACATCACCAATCATTAAACATCTTTAGAATCCCCGTATTCATTTGACTTCCTAATTTTTTTAAACAAAGCAAAATATCTCGTGCTTGTGCACCAATATTTCACAAAAGAGTAAGTAACCAGACTGATCTGCAACAATCGTGGCATTTCAAATATTCCCACCCATTGGAAAACTTGGTTTTTAAAGTATAGTGGTTATAATTTCGATATGTTAAAATATCGAAATTATAACCACTGTACTTCAAAAACCAAGAAAGTGACCTAAAATCCAATTATATACACTTGTAGGATTCTTAAAGAGCAATAAATTCATACTAATTGTTTATAGTTATCACTTTTAGTTTTTAAGATATAAGCATTACAAACTTGAAATACTTCAAATTTTCAAACTTCTTCCACTTGGCAAGATGATTACTCGAAAACTATATAAAAGCTTTTTTAAATATACATATAAATTTAGAAACTAAATTTCCTCATACATATTTTTATCACTTAATATAATTCTATCGATCTTTTATACTTTCGAAGATATTTCGAATGAAAGTATGAAACATGGAAATAAAACTCATTTTTATGTTTCAAAGTTTAAGCCACCCC
Source organism: Amaurobius ferox (assembly GCA_951213105.1). NCBI lineage: Eukaryota > Metazoa > Arthropoda > Arachnida > Araneae > Amaurobiidae > Amaurobius > Amaurobius ferox. The sequence continues at coordinate 26,113,875 of OX578155.1, read as the reverse complement.
TCCCCCAAAAAATAGAGTTCGATCCAAAATCCAATTATATACACTTGTAGGGCTTTCACAGAGCTATAAATTTATGCTTATTGTTCAAAGCTAGTTCTTTTAGTTTTTGAGATGTTACTAACTTGAAAAATGGAAAAATTTCAATCTTCTTCAATTTGACAAGACGATTACTCGAGAACTATAAAAGCTTTTCTTAATAATAAATATAGATTTTGATACTAAATTTCCTAGTATGTATTTTTGTTTTACTATTTATATCTTTATTTTATAGTTTAAAATGAAAACAAGAATAATAAAAACACTCGCTGGGACATACACTTTTTGTTTTCTAGAAAAATTTTTTGAATATTAAAATATTGATATTATTATTATAAGTGTCCAAAAGGTTTACATTTTTCATAACGCTTCGTTTCCCCTACACAGAAACCCCAAACATAGATGTTATTCATGTCAACTTACATATAATATGATTGTTTACTTAATATTTTTGAATGCCGTTTTCTTCTTATGATTTAAAAAAAGTTTGAAAATTTGCGACCTTCCGAGTGTTCATTTTCCTTTAAAATCATAAATTTTGTTCACTTCACTCCATTTGTTCTAGAAATTTTGTCTCTCTAGACTCCTATACACACCCATATCTACATTACACTCACGCACAGACATCCATTTAAAAATAATTGATATGGGTTAAAGGATGTCCAAAACGTATATTAATCCGTCGAAAATTCGAGTTTTCGACCCCGTCATTATTTTCCAATACATCATTTGTGTGCAGGGAAATTACAAATAAAGTCCAAAATTCAGTTATGTATTATAAATTACTGCTGCATTATGCATACATGTATGCATGTAGAAAGAAATGTAAGGCATTACATTTTCTAAACCGCAAATTAAAACTCTAAATTTAGATGAGAATAAAATTTGATAGTGTGAGACCAGAAATAGATCTCCCACTGTGATGAGACAAGTTTATATGTGTAATTTATTGTGTACAAAACGGCAAACAATTCTGTCAGTCTGGATGGCGCGGAGTTTTGCAACACGGGAACCCAAAAGGTCACAAATCATAAATTTAGGGGCGCCAATACAAGGGGGCGGGGGCGAGCGGACCCTTACGAGGATGTGAATCATGCCATTGGATAAAGATTAACCAATGGAAAATGGGTTTGTTGCGTCACATTAAGAAGGAAGGAATTATTAAGGAAACATTAAGAAAATTTTTATTATATATTTGTATTATATATATATATATATATATATATATATTTGTATTATATATATATATATATATATATATGTGTGTGTGTGTGTGAAGGGCGGCCCCAAACTGTCTTGCCCACACACGAAAATATCCTTGAACCGGCCCTGGTTATATATACATTTGTAGGAGCTAGAAACCGTAAAATTCGACTCTTTTATCGGTAATTTATTTTTAAATATATTTGAAGAATTACAATTTAAATAACACTGTCGTCTAACGTTAGTAAACGAAATATAATTTCTTACCTTCCGCCATAAGACAACAACTATCCGGTTAATTTGACGGTAGCCCGCTTGCAGGTAGCTCAATGCGCGTCCGCACTTGACGGCAGCCAAATTACATCGTTTCCGCAACCGCACTTGCAGGTAGCCTAACCACTTCGTAATATAATATTATATAGTCTTCGGTGCAAGGAATCAGCAATCCCAGAATCCTTTGCGCGGGCTGAGCTGCCCCTGTCTCTACTACTGCTTTCTGTGTCTGTGAGGCACGAGCGGATAAATAGCACCGGACCCACTCCGATTCGACCAACAAGGAACCACAACTGACGATGATGCGATTGACGTATCCGATGACGTAGGGTACACGTTGATTCTGGTTAGGGGAGTTTTTATTTAGCATTCGCGGCAAATTTAAGTTTCGTGAATTTTTTCTTTTTGAGAAATATGAATATTGATTCAAAGCTTAAGGATGGACCAAACATTTCACAAGCCAAAAACTCACAGAAAACGGAAAAGTTTTCTAAAATGTGCAATTGCAAAAAGATATTTTCCAGTAAATTTACTTAAGAAAAATTGTAAGAAAAAAATTGACAGATTTTCAATTTTCTTTATATAGATTATGCAATTGCTATGTCAAAAATATAAAATAACATAAATATGCACATAACTGTAAAGTATTGTGTAAATACAAATTTTAGTACATTCCTACATAAGCTGATAATGATATGTAAGAAAATAACAAAAATACAAAATTGAGTAAAATGTTTGAGTGGATAACAATTTCTTCCTAGCTATTGATATATTTACATTTGTCAGCTGAAACATATCATTTATGAATGACTGATTCTGGATTAAAATTATCCAAATGTAGACTTTTAATAGATATAATGCAAGTTTACTCATTTTGCTTATTTTCAATCTATTTCTCTAATTCTATATAAATAAAATTGAAAATCTGTCTGTATGTGTGTCTCATCATCATGGGAGAACAACTGAATCGAATTTAAATGAAATTTTGTAAATAGCTTTGAAATATCCAGACTTAAAATTTAGTCCATGTTTTGAGTTTCTAAGACCAGGGGTTGCCCAGATATTAATTAAAAACGAACAATTAAACCTTTCATATAGCATTAAGCAGATGATATTTTTCCCGCCCATTTATTTGAAGAAAATTTTATCATGTCGTTTAGAAACAAATTTAAATCCAATTTGTTTATACGGCAGCTGATTCTTATTATATCCTATCCGATTTAAATAATAAAGATATATATATAAAGTAAATTTTAACGATATTGCATTTTTGACTGGATTATATCAATTATGGTCTTCAGGTTTAAATAGTATTACTATTGATATTTTCAGTTTATTATGTCATTGTTTTATTTTTGCAAAAATTTTTGAAACTCATTGTACGTAGTACCGAGTAATATTCTACAAATGCATGGGTATATCTTCTATTCAGTGGCTTATCCTGATTCTAAAAAGTGTGTGTGTGGGGGGGGGGGGGGCAACTGTTTAGCATTCTCTTATGCCAGGGTTATTTTAAATGAAAAATACGCGTAACAATAAAAAGCCTTGAAAAGTAGGGAGGCCTGCCCCCCCCCCCCCCCCCCCCAACATACGCTGCTGCTTCTACTCCATGAGAATATAAGCAGTACAAGTATATTAGCACATATTTTGGCATATATTGGAATCAATTACGGTCTTTTAGGTTTTAAGACTACGGAATTATTGATATTGTCAATTTATTATGTTATCTGCTTTATTTTGGTGAAGATTTTAGAAACTCATAAGTTGTAGTATGAGTCCTATACAGTTTTAGCTCTTTTATTTTGCATATATTTATTCAACTTCATATATTTTGTAAATTTGTTTACAAACAAGACCAGGACATTTTATTCTTCAGATCTACCCGTGAAGATAATTTTGTATAGCTAGAACAGATATTCTTAAACTTCTTTTTAGGAGCATTGAATTAAATATTTTAATAGAATATTTTGATTAACAATGTCATTTAATATATTATAGGAATTTGCACATGATTGTGAATTTTAAATTGAACTTGGCAACTTGAATGTTGCAAAGAACAATGTTTCATCTTGACAATCTAATTAATGCATGACTAATGAAAGGAGATTGATTTTCTGAGTTGCATAATATAAACAAAGCAAATAATTTTTAAATTGCATCTATATAGAACAATTTTTTTTAAATGGGAAAAATTGGTCAGATGCCATTGACACATGGCTCTCAAAATGACTAAATTATATCTATATGTCACATTTAGCCATCAATTATAGAGTTTAATATTCTATTCTATCCAATAATACGAAGGATATTTAAATATATTTAAATTTCCTTGAATAATACCGAGATCGTAATTAAAACAAAATACTCCTTGCACAGGTGTAGTTCATTTTAAGCATCAACTATAACTTAGAATTTAATATTCTAAACTATCAAATAATACTAGTATACGATAGTACAGCTGAGTGATGATGGGTTCGTATTATAAACTACCATCTCCGTGCACAGGCGCAGTTCCCTGAAGCTACTATTGGTTGTTGATATTGACGTTGGGTGACGCCACATCATGACGTCTGAGTGGGTCCGGTGCTATTTATCCGCTCGTTGTGAGGCTGGCATGCATATGTTGTTATTACCACAGAATACTATTCAAATTGACTATTTACATTTGTAAATACTATTGAGAAACCATCTGTGATAAATTTCGAAAACCATTTATAGAAATGAATGATTTAATTAAACAGAAAGAACAGCCTACAGGTGTAATGTAATTTAATGTATAATATCTAGTGAAGCATCTGTGCAAATTAAATTTCAAAATATTGAACAGTGTTGAAATTATATTATTTTTGTACAAAATATATGTGAAAACAATTGATTTAGCTAAAAACAAGCTGATTCACTGTAGTAAGAAAACTATTTGCAAGTAAAATATCTTAAAAAACATTCTAAATAGACACAAACTTCAGCATTCAGAAATAAAACCAGTTGTGAAATATGTTAGAAAACATCTACACAAAAAATGGATTTAATTAGAAAACAACTTGTTCAAACAGGTGACAAGCCTTTTGTGTGTGAAGTATGTCAGAAGGAATTCATACACAAACGTGGTTTAAATAGACACAAGCATGTACATACAGGTGAAAAACCATTTGTGTGTGAAATATGTTGGAAGGCATTCGCCCTAAAAAGAAATTTAATTGTACACAAATTTATACATACAGGTGAAAAACCATTTGTATGTGAAGTATGTGGGAAGGCATTCCCACTAAAAGCATATTTAATTGTACACACATTTATGCATACAGGAGAAAAGCCCTTTGTGTGTGACATATGTCAGAAAGCATTCTCACAGAAAAGTAGTTTAAAGGGACACAAGCGTGTACATACAGGTGAAAAACCATTTGTGTGTGAAATATGCCGGGAAGCATTCACGCAGACGCACCATTTAAATACACATAAATTAATACATACAGGTGAAAGACCCTTTGTGTGCGAAATATGTCAGAAAACATTCACACGAAAAACTGACTTGAATGCACATAAACTTGTTCATCCAGGTGAAAAGCCTTTTGTGTGTGAAATATGCCAGAAAGTATTCATACGTAAAAGTAAATTAAATGTACATAGACTTATTCATACAGGTGAAAAGCCTTTTAAGTGTGAAATATGTCATATAACTTTCTCGCAGAAAAGTAATTTAAACAGACACAAGCGTGTACATACAGGTGAAAAACCATTTGTTTGTGAAATATGCCAGGAAGCATTCACACGAAAACACTATTTAAGTACACATAAATTAATACATACAGGTGAAAAACCCTTTGTGTGCAAAATATGTCAGAAAACATTCACACGAAAAACTGACTTGAATGCACATAGACTTATTCATCCAGGTGAAAATCCTATTGTGTGTGAAATAAGCCAGAAAGTATTCATATGTAAATTAAATGTGCATAGACTTATTCATACAGGTTAAAAGCCTTTTAAGTGTGAAATATGTTATATAACATTCTCGCAAAAAAGTGATATAAATAAACACAAGTATGTACATACAGTGTTTACCATTTGTGTGTGAAAACCATTTGTGTGTGAAATATGTCAGAAAGCTTTCGGACGGAAAAGTGAATTAAATACACACAAACTTGTACATACAGGTGAAAAACCATATGTGTGTGAAGTATGTCAAAAAGCATTCACATCCTAGAGTTATTTAAGTAGTCATAAACTTGTTCATACAGGTGAGAAGCCTTTTGGGTGTGAAATATGCCAGAAAGCATTCAGACACAAAAGTGATTTAAATAAACATAAAGTTGCTCATACAGGTGAAAAGCCTTTTGTGTGTACAATATGTCAAAAAGCATTCAGATATAGAAGCAATTTACGCACACATAAACTTGTTCATACAGGTGAAAAGGCTTTTGTGTGTGCAATATATCAAGAAGCATTCAGATATAGACGCGATTTTAATATATATAATTTTGTTCATACAGATGAAAAGACATTTGTTTGTAAATTGTAGGAAAGCATTCACACTTAAAAGTTGCATAAATATACATAAGCTTGTTCATACAGGTAAAAAGCTTTTTTGTTGTGGAATATGTCAGGAAATATTTTCACTAAAATTTAATTTGAATAAACATAAACTTGTACATTCATGTGTAAAACTATTTGTGTACGAAATGGATCAGAAACCATTTGCATGGAAACATGCTTCAATGACACATAAATATAGGCCTACAGGTGAAAAGCTATCTGTATGTTAAATGTGTCATAAAGCATTCACATAAAAATATATATTTTAAATAGACTCAAAACTTATGCATACCAGTTACACCTATTGCCATAGACCATATTGTTAAAGAATTATTTGATTCAACATGAAAGTCAGCATTTAGCTTAAAAGTGAGTGTTTTATGAATATGCCCAGGTTCTAATTCATGCACACATCTCGTTAGATCTAATTTATGCACACATCTCGTTAGATCTAATTTATGCACATTCTCGTTAGATCACCGAAGTCAAACAACATCTGGCATGGTTAGTACTTGGGTGGGTGACCACCTGGGAACACCACGTGCTGTTGGCACATTTCGGGCGTGGCAGCCCGGTGGTTGCGAGCTGGATTTGCACGCTACCACAACTGCCGCTGTGTTCATGCGGAGTACGATCATGTTAAACATGTGGGTCCGTAAGTCCTTCTGAAAGGTTGGTGGTAGGGGAAAGAGATTACGGTCCTTGTGGATGTCTCCCCCACTGGGTTTGGGTCTAAATTGGGTGGCACTTCCCGGCCGTTCAAACGGTTACCTTACTCCTTTCTGGTAGGTCTAATGGTCTGAGTCTCAACAACAACAACAACTAGCCGTCCTCGGAGACTGGCTAGATTTTGCCGATTTCCCGAAGCCTGATTACCGGTGACTTGGTGAGTTTATGTGAGTGGGGAATTATTCTCTGGATAAACCGTATTTTTAAAAACTGCAAATGTAAGCTATATTATGTTAAAAAATTTCGGCAAAATTATTCTGTTAAAGCTTTTGACAAAGATTCTATGTTTGGTATAAAAGTGTACTAGTAGTTGGCCATTTAAGGACATTCAATCAATTATCATTTAAACTTTAAAAATGTCTAGCATAAATATATTTTCTTATCATTATTTAATTTCTTATCTATCATAATTATCGCATCAAATTGCAAACAAAGTTTAAAGAAAAGAAAAATTAAAATCTAACTTTCATTATGCGTCAGTAGTGTGTATACGAAATTTCTTATGTACCTATAGTACGTCTGTCTAAAGTAGGCCATTGAAATATATAAGATATGAAAAGGGAAAAGTTATATTTTCATTGACATAATTGCTGAGATATATGCATAATAAAAGGATTATTAACAAGTGAATTGGCTATATAACAAAATGCTTTATTAAAACATACTCAATATAAGTGGGTTTTAAATCTTACTTTATTTAAAATTTTTCTTTTACATCCAATTTTTAAATTTACAATTTTTCATGAATTCTGATTGTTGTACCACTGCAACTATATCTGAAAGAGTTATTGTATTAAACACATTGCTTTCAACGATAGCAAAATCATTTTTATTTCTTGCCTTCAGTACCTGATAGTGTATTATTTTCTTTCTTATTCCTTGAATCACACATAAATACACAGATTTTTGCACATTTTTTTTCCTTCCTAAGAGTGACACTGGTGCAAATTTTCCTTCCTGAACCCTAAATTCTTTTAGGATAGGTTTTCCTTCCTCATCCACCTTATTTCAGCCTTTCACACTATAAGACAGTGGCACTAGATAAGGAAGTTCCTCTTTGCCGGAAAATTGATCATCAACTATCAAATATTAATATCTGCTTCTAAGTCATGTTTTGACAGGCATGAGGGGCAACATTGCATCACTCATCGCTATGAAAGACTCGTTGGCTATTCCCTCGGCCCGTGAGGATCCTTTTGGGCTGGATGGCATAGTATAGGGTCAGTAATCGAAAGGTTCTGAGTTTGAACCTATTCTCCACCAGCTAGGATCTGTGGCCCCCACAATGGTTACCTGGCATGAGATGGCAGAAGTACAATTGATGCACACTTTCTCCTCTCCTTTCCTAGTTGACTAACTATTCCTATGACTGGCATCATCATGTCAGACGATGAAGTACGGCACACCTCCTGGCTACTGGTCTCTCAAATTGTTGCTGTAAGCACTCTGGGTCTGCAACACCTCCCGGCTATTTCAGCTCACTGACTGAGTTTCAGCTTGGGGACGCGTTGGGGTTTTTCTGGCTGGCTCCCCTCCTCACCGAAATTCAACCAAGCTCTTGCCGGGAAGGGCAATGTAAGGAGGCAGTATTGCATCACTCATTGCTACGAAAGATGTGCCAGCTATTCCCTCGTCCCGTAAGGATTCTTTTGGTCCAGATGGCATAGTAAGGGATCAGTAATCAAAAGGCTGAGTTCGAACCTATCCCCACCATCAGGGGATCGTGCGGCCTCCCACAGGCATGCGTAAGAAGCATATTCAAAATCAGGAGTGCATACAGAACCCAGAGTGACCACTAGGTGTGGCTGATATCAGTCCATGGCAGAAACTTAAATACCTTACCAATGTTCATTTCCTTGCCACAGAAAAATTCTTTGATTGTATTACAATGGTGGATTACAATGGTATGCATTACAATGCATTACAATGGTATCCAGTTGTTTGTAATTATTTGTATTTTATAATCAAAGCATTTACTTTTATTTATGTATATATTATATAGTGCTTCTTTGCGTTTTTATCATATCCTTCAAGGGAAAAATTCCAGTGGAGTTCACAGTAAGCAACGAAAATATTAATTATCATGTGGGCATGATACTTTAAAATATAGCATGATACTTCAATGGAATGAATCAATCCTACACTTTTCTCATATTGGGTATTTTTACCAAAGGAAAATCTTCATCTTTTAAATTTATATTTCACACTAGTTCTGAATAGCAATGAGAGATAAAAATATCTTATAATCAACATATGACATTTACTTGGTAAATGTGACTATCTGTAGAACTGAGAAAATTGTTTACAATATCAAGTAAAACATTCGTTTAACTTATTTCAAATACGATAAACTTACTTAACTTTTTTCCCACATTTTAAAAATCTGGTACTTATATTGCAGATTTGTTGTTAATATATAATTAGTACTTTTTTGTGTAATTCTTTAATGTACCATGCATTTAATTTGATTACTAGAATGAGAACATTTTAAGAAAACTGCTAATGCTTATCAATGACCATTAACATTTTATTATTCACTGCGGATCTAATATTAACAAAACTGGTTCAATGACACTATTTATTGTTTAATTTATATGATGCCATTCCTTTGAATAAGTAGTTTCATTTTCTTATATGAAATTATAAGTAAAACCATTAGCATGTGTATATTTATTGAAATTTTAAAGTTGTTGTTGTTGTCGTGTCCCTATACATTTACATACATAAGGAAGAATGGGCGCATTACTTCTGTTTAGTCTAATGACCTGGGGCACCCCTATGGTAGAAGTCTGACTTCTGCCCCAAATAAGACATTACAACATCCATGGCCGCAGGCGGGACTCAAACCCGCAATCTGGCAGCCGCGCCATCACAAGGAAACGCCTGCCTCTTTGACCGCTCAGCCACCACGTCGGCAGGTCTTACTGTTAATTCGCATAAGACTGCTTCGGTTGCGTTTACTATGAAACTTATACTTAATCTTGGGGACATTCGCTTCTTTGGGCAGAAGCTTATTTGCTCCAAGGAGGTTAAATTCTTGGGAATTTACTTTGACAAGGGACTCAACTGGAAGAGACACTTGGATTATTGTACGACTAAAGCCAGAAGAATCTTCTGGTTTTGTAGGACTGCCATTGGGAAAACCTGGGGCTTAAATCCTAAGGCTATCCATTGGAATTACTCTATGGTAATCTGCCATATCATTTCCTATGGCTACATTGTTTTGGTGGTCCAGAATTGGATGTTGTTGTTGTTGAGACCCAGACCGTCCGACCTACCAGAAAGGTGTAAGGTAACTGTATGGACGGCCGGGAAGTGCCACCCAATTTAGACCGGAACCCAGTGGGGGAGGCATCCACAGGGACCGTACCCTCCTTCCCCTACCACCAACCTCTCGGAAGGACTTACGGACCCACATGTTTAACGTGATCGTACTCCGCATGAACACGGCGGCATTTGTGGCAGCGTGCAAATCTAGCGCGCAAACCACGGGGATACCGCACCCGAGATGGCCAACAGCACGCGGTGTTCCGAGGTGGTCACCCACCAAGTACTAACCGCGCCCGATGCTGCTTGACTTCGGTGATCTAACGAGAACCGGTGTTTTCAGCACGGTACGGCCGTTGGCTAACCAGAATTGGATGTGAAACAGCTAAACTAGAACTAGTTACGCTTCAAAGGATGGTGTGCATTGCAATCTCTGGATGCATGGAAACTACTCCTACTGCAACTTTTGAACTTTTACTCGGTTTGCATCCGCTTTACATGCGTATTGAAGCAGAACCACTTATCTGCATGAACAGACTTAAATATCTGAAATACTGGAAAGATTACTCAAGGTATCTATCTTGGGATGAACTTAACAGTAATGTTGCTAGTCATCCTTATTTCTGTATGCCACCTGATGGCATTCATGTCAAATACACGTTTGATAAGCCTTATGAAATTCAGGTCCCCTCGCGGGGCGACTGGAAGAGGACTTCCACCTACAATAAATGGAACTGTTTTGTATGGTACACAGATGGCTCGAAGATTGGCACAAGCATTGGTGCTGGTGTCTGCTGCCTTGATGATGGTACTGATCTGTCTTATCCGCTTGGTAATTTTGCTACTGTCATTCAGTCTGAAGTCTTTGCCATCTTTATGTGTTGTAGAATTTGCTATGACAGGAAGTATAAGAATAACCAGATTTTATCTGTTCTGACAGTCAGGCTGCTCTAATGGCTCTATGTCAGGCTGCTCTTGTTTTGAAATGCTACAATGCACTCTGTGAAATTGCTAGTAATAACAATGTCATTCTTTACTGGGTGCCTGGTCATTCGGGCATTCCTGGCAATGAGTTGGCAGATGAATTTGCTAGGAAAGGCTCAAGTACTCTTTTTGTGGGCCCTGATCTGGCCTTGGGAATCCCCAATGACCTTGTTAGAAGAACTGTCTATGACATCTTCAGGAAGCTTCAATGTAAGAACTGGCGTAATACTAAGGGACAAAGGCAAGCGAAAATTCTCAACTGCATTTTCCCTAGTACACGTGAAAAAGAACTTTTCAGGCTCAGCAGAACTGGCATCAGGACGGCTGTTGGGCTCCTTACTGGGCACTTCACCCCTCAAGAGACACCTTAATATTATGGGTATCACTAAAGATTCGCTTTGCAGAGGCTGCAATTACAGCAAAGAAACTGCTGCTCACATTCTCTGTGAATGTGAGGCTTACTCTGCTCACAGATTCGAACACATTGGTCGTCATGTGATTGAACCCTGGGAGCTTAACGACATTCCTGTCAAGTGCCTGCTTATTTTCGCATCGGCTACTGGTCTCTTTTCTTAGAGATCTTTTTCTTTTGGGGTAGTACAATAGACCTCTGGTCGATGTGCTGGGCTCTTCTGGAACCACCCACCTTCACATCATTCATGCAAGCTCTTATGCAAGCTTATGGTTTCAAATGCTATCATTCTTCGCAGTTCACACTAACATAATATACATTTATTGTGCGTTTAGAATTCATTTGCTGTTCGAGTTAAAATTATTTACATTTTAACTCTGTTGTTGTTGTTTCTTATAACCTCCTGATTTCGACGGACATTTTAACTCTTAAACATGTTTATTTCAAATTATGTTTAAAATTTAACAACCAATATTTAAACTTTGGAAATGTTTAATAACAATTACATGTGTATTATCCTACATTTTGAATATACAAAATTTTGATATTCAAATTTAAAAGGCATGTATTGATACATCATTCAAATTTTTCAGAACATTTTGAATTTAACTCAACGTTAATTCAGTTAAAAACATCTTTACACTTGCTATTCTGTATAATACATCTGAAATGTAAAACCTGAAGCTTTATTTTTCAATCTCTTGAATAATTTCAGTTTGAAACATTTAGCCAAAATACTATTAATTTCTAAACCCAAAATTATTTATTTGAAACAAATATTAATTTCAATATCTTTATTACTTCAACAACTATAATTCGATTTAGATAATATAGTACTATCTAATGTTAACGAAAAACTTTAGCATCGGTTGGACGCAGTGATAACTAGTCAAACTTTTAAATGGTATATGTATTTTCAGCTTCATTATATCTCATTACATCAGGATAAATCAGATAACATCAGTATTAACTAGGTAAGTCAATTTGCATCTATTCATGCATCCTACGATATCAAATCCATCTTCATATAAAATTAAATTAGTAACAACTGTCTATTATTTTCAAAAACAGCATTCAGTAAGTTGATTTAAAATATCTGTTGGACAAACTCCTTCCTTATAAACATGTTTTAAATTGAAATTAGGTAATATCATGCAACATTATTATGCAGTTAAAGTTGTTCAAACAGATTGTACTGTTAAATAGAAAATGCATATTTTTAACTATAGTAAAGCACTATTTATACACTACTCTAGGGACCAGTGAAGTAAAGCGTATACCTGTGAATACATGTAATGGAAATTAATGTCACTGGATAGGAATGTTTGACGAGCTATGTAGAAATGCATATAAATGATGTATGTACTGTATTTCAAATATTTGAAATTTAATATTCACTGATTAGAATGGGAAATTAGACTATATAAGATTTAACAAAATATGTGAAACATTTTTATGTAAATAAAATTAAAATTTGTTTTGATTTGACAACAAATTATGAATTTTATACAAATATTGAAATTAAAATATAACTATCCATATTTCATTACCTGAAGATACATGCAATTGAGTAATAGAAAATTAGTACTAACTTTTGAATCATTTGTGAGATATCAGTGATTACAAACGTACACATACTTATCTCAAAAGCATTCAATTCGAAAATAAGAATATTTAAAACAAAAACATGTAAATTCATTGATAGTTCAAATATTTGATCTTATTACAATATTTTCCTTTAACGTTAGTATTATTAACGTCCCTAGGCAATTCTATTTTTAAGGAAGAGGAGGGGGAGAGGGTTGAATTGGTAACCAAACAGTTTGCTTCCCATTTCGCTAAATATGATTTCTCTGAACCTAAATGGGTTTCTAGGGAATATGATTTCCCTACTTGGTAATGCTATTGGCGTGTAGAGACAAAAAATATTTCTTAAATATATTTCTATAATTTTAAAGAATCAAGGGTACTTCCTTATTATAGTGGCCCCCGAGGATGAATCACCAAGCGTCCGAGATTTATTGCCAAGGTAGGTTGTAAAATCTCACCAAACTTTTGCAGTCCTAAAGAAACAGCACATGTTTATATTATTGTCATATTGCTTTTTCGTTAACGAAAACCTTGGCGAAATCTTAACTGTGACCTTGGCTCAATCAGATTTATGGGAGCCACTATAATAAGATAGTACTGAATCAAACTATATATACAATTTCTTTCTAATAGTGCAATGATTCTAGCTAAAACTAAATATGCTTTTCAATTTCTTTGTCTGCAGTTACAATTGCAATATATAGATATTAGTTTATTAAATTGGATGTTTTTATTTACTTTTGAGATTTATTTTTACATTTACTCTAAGGCAGGAATTTACTTTTATGCATCAAAATTCTATTATCTGTACTACTGATGGGAAAATATCAGTACAAATAAAATAACCATATGCATTACCTAAAAAACATATTTTAGTTCATCCGGTGAACAATATCTTGAAAAATTATAATCATTTAATCAACTGAACCTGATTGACTAGTACCTACTTAATCAAATTTAAAACATAATAGTTTTTATTACATAGTGTTTATGTTAATCCATGTCTAGTCAATCCGAATTTCTTATAGAAAGCTGAAGGTTAATTAGGTCCATGTAAACTGATCATCATTCAGTGAATCATGAGTGCAGTTAACCAAATTTAAAAGGTAGCTGCAAAGTTTACAGTTAGTACATTACAAGGGCAGATTCAGGCAGAAATAAAAGGGGATTTACTTCGACATGTTTCTTTTATTGAACATTTCTTTTTGTAGTATATCAGTAAATACTTATCGGAACTGATAAATTTTTTTGATTAATCATAAAATGAAGCAAACTAGCCTGATAAAATGAATTTTATGTCATTTAGGGATTTATGACATTCCAATAAACTTTTATATGTGAATCTATAGAATCACAAGATATGACACATATACCTAAAAAAAAGGGGGGGGGGGGTAATTTCCACAATGACCCATGCCTGGATTTACATAAGGTTTCTTGTTACCATCATAGATATCAGATATTCTTTATTGACGAATGCATAATAAGCATGAAACCAGTCCAAGAATGCTCATTCTGGTATCTGTAATAGGAATATCACCCATATTTTTGAGAATGCCTCTTATAGATGGGCTTTGTGTTTATAAACTTTGCCTTAGCAGCTTCATGTGGCCTGAGCTAAATTGTATATAAATTTTGAGCCGGCCACGTAGAAGAACTGAAAATGGTTGTTCCTATAGAAGTTCTAAAAAATTGTGGTGCATGCTAACTTTCATGCTACCAACTTGTTAATTTTCATGCTAACTTCCATGCTACCTGTCAAAATTTTCAATGTTCAAGTATCAGTTGTTACATTGAAAATGTTTGAAGTAAATAAAAGTTTAATAAAGAATGTCAAGAAATTAACTTATATATTTAAAAGTATGCACTGGTTGTAACTGATGGACTTACCTGGTTAAAGACCCCCCCCCCTCCCAACTACAGGAAAAAATCTATTGGAATCTTTTTTTAATGACACTAAATCAAGACACAAATCACATTGTAATTGTTAACGCGTGTAAAAATTTCCTCAAAATCCAGAAGAAGGTGTATTGAAATACTTTAATTGTAAATCCATTGACGCAGTTCTATAAAAATATAGGTATGTCATTCTTTTGGTTTTGCCACTTTGTTTTCTTTCGGTTAGTGATGCTGGCATAGCATTAGCATTGCTCACACCTATTCAATTGGTAAAGAAACTAATACGCATATCTATTTGCTTAGAATTTAATGGGAACAGCAAACAATTGATATATATATATAATTTTTGAAGCCTATCAGTTATTAAAAATTTTTAGCATAGAAAATTATTAGCACATCACTGGGTGTATAGAGTGGAATGGATTAACCACCCTCTACACTAAATATTTTACCCAGGATTACATTGTAAGCCTGCATTTTTATTATTTTTAGATTAATTTTTAAAAAAAAATTCCACATTTTTTGTCCAAAATATTCGATTGTATGGCTTTTTCTTTTACATCAAACACATAGTTTTGTTTACAAATTTGCATAAATATTTGAAACCGACTTCAAAAAAGGTTATGGTAACCCCAGTAGCGGCTTGTCAATAAGTGCTGCAGAGCTGCAGCACCCCCTGTAATTTATTTCAAAATATATATTTTTATTTATTCATCGCATTTGTATAATTTTACCACCACTTGGCACTGAATGAATGCAGATCAAAGTTCTAAACAAATTTTTTACGGCCGCAACGTAAGTGGGAAGATTTATTTCCGTATGCATGTTCTCAAAGCATGTGAGAAAAGTATCTGTCGAGCTGCAAAACCCGCAGCTCAGTTTCTCTGCTAAAATGTTTAGTGCGCATGCTCAGAGTGATGCGTAGGGGGCAGAGGTTGCCTTTCGTAATCATCGTAGCGTGCTGCAGCCAATGCAGATCCACCTAGGTCCTACAGCTTTACTTGAATGGAACGTGTTCGGGTTCGGGTTTTTGAGTCAGAAACTGTTCGTTTTTGTCGCTTATTTGTTTCTTTTGGAATAAATGACTGTTTAATTAACGTCTGCGTGTTTGGAAGTTAATTAAACGATGAGTGTGTGGTCTTTGCAGGAAGTTGATTTTTCAGGATTATCTTTGATTGAGAAAAATTGCTTTAAAAGTAATGGTCGCCCTCTGTTGAACTTCAAATTATTCAGACATCATCAAGCAGTAAGAGTGCATACCAAAAAAATTTAAATAGGAAATTTATGCTAAATATGACTGGTTATGCGGTTGTGAAACGAGAAATACACGGTTTTGGTAGCAAAATTGTTGGCGTCCGGACAATTTTCTCATTTTTGCAAAGAATTTCTTTCAAAGGAATTAGATGAAACAGTATTACTATATCCTATGCTGAAAAAAGAGGAAGTGAGAACAGGGCCTTCTGTTCTGTATGAGCGAAAATAATTTTTAAGTTCTGCAAATTTAAATCTTCACAAATTGACTGTAAGCAGCAAACTTCAGAATTCAGTTGGTGAATTGAGCTGTTTTCTAAAAATTATCCTGTCAACACCAATGACAACATCGGAACCAGAATGAATTTTCCCTACGCTGAAGAGAATAGAGACCATTTTAAGAAACACAATGTCTGAAGATCATCTATCAGCGCTAGCTATGCTCAGTGCAGGGAAGAGTTTAATGGACAAAATCAAACATTTCAATGAAAAAGTTATTGATTTGTTCGTTCAGGAGAATGCCCCTTATATATAAATAAATAAAACATTTATCAGTATGCTGTTATGTAAATTATTTTATATTTCTGTGTTAAAAATCTAATTTAGTTTAAGATACAATTTATTTGCAGCCCTACCACAACCCCAACCCACGAGCCGCTACTGGGTAACCCACATTTAAACGGTTATATATTTTGTTTTGGATAGGTAACTTGCTTTTTTGTAGTTGAAGCATTAATAAAATAAAACAAATTACCACAAGTGCTATAAGTCATCAATGAAAACAGGATTAAAAAAGTTGGGATACACGTACGGAATACAATATAAAATGGGTATAAGATGCCTTTAATAAACATAATACATATAACACAAGCATTTTAAACTGTATGCTGTATATAATTTTTTCCCGTAAATGAAGCATTTTTATCATTGATCAAGTAGTAATAATAATAATATATTTTATTTAATTCTTTAGTTGGTGGTGGTGGTGGTGGTGGTCGCCCGCTTTGGGCTCCTGGAGCTAGTGATGGGATTCATTCGAATGAAATAATCGAACATCTCGATAGTTTCAAATCAGTCGATAGTCCGATAGTTGCAAAAACTATTCGAATGCTTTTTGGCCAATCACAGCGAAGAGCTTTTAGCAATACGATAGTTTTAAAAGTATTCGAATGAATTTACACGATTGTACTATTTTTTGTAGTAATGCATGCTATCGGCCGTGGCGATAGTTTTAAAAGTATTCGAATGATTTTGGACGATTGTACTCTTTATTGTAGTAATGCTATCGGCTATGCTATCGGCAATGGCGATAGTATTCATTCGGAACTAGTTACTGTTTTTCATAGTAGTGTTTTAAAAGTATTCGAATGAATTTAGACAATTGTAATATAGTAATGATATCGGCCATGGCAATAGGATTCATTCGGATTAAGCGGTAGTTTTACTAATTTCTATTCAAACGATAGTAGTTATTACTCATTAGATGGTTTTGGAATATAGTTCGATTGACAATGGATAGTTTTATTTGCAGAATTATTAAAGCTATACAAGCGTTTTTTGTATTTCAAAATAAAATCATGTTTGGTGAAGTGAAATCACTGAAATTGTTTTGTTATTTTTAAGAAGTTTTTTGAACAAGTGAAACAATCCTTTTAAGAGGAAATAGCGAATGATTTTTAAAACTGACAATTAAATTAATTCAAAGCAAACATTTTGATTTCAATTACGTCAAAAATAATTTTGGCGTTTTTGTTAAGGAAATATTAGCGTTTTTGTGAAACATTAATATTTAATTTTAATACATAGTGTAGTTAATAATGTTTAATACATTTTTGTTTGAAGTAATAGATATTTATGTAGAAAAATCGAATGAGCAAATAAATGATAAGGAAGGGTAAATGTTTTACTTGTATTATTTAGTATTAATTTAATTTTATCTTAAAGTCATCTTTTTAAAGAAATAATAAAGTTGTTAAGATACTGGTATTTATAATTCAATATGATATTGTTCGTCTAGTATAGGGAGTATTCTAGTATAGAATAATTTTTTTAAATAAAAGGTTTCCAGAATGAAATAAGTACTTGTAATGTTGGCAGGGTGATAATAATAATCCTAAAATGTGTTAAATAAGAAAACTTGTGGGATTAAGAAAAAAACCGTTTTACATTATGCAATTTTAGTAGTGGTAGTGTACTGTGTAAAGAGAAGCCGTTATATTAAGGTATATCTTTCTTACATTAATTTGAATGTTATATTTATCACTTCATAAAAACAACACTTTTTCTATACTATATTCTTTAGTATGAGCAAGTAAAAATTTATAGAAGAAATCCTGCATTGTTTTTTATTATTAAAATATTTTATGGTACTTCTCTGCCATCAAGGAAAGGGGACAGATTTAATTGTGCACCTATAATAACATTTTATTAAGTTATTACTTTCTCATACATAGTATTGAAAAGTATTATTTTCACAAAAATAGTATCACAAATATTATTGGATTTTAACGAAACTTTATTTTCGACTTTGTTGACATAAAATCTAGAACTAGATAGAATTTCTTAAAATTCAAGTCAAAACTTGACTTTAAAGAAAATTTTATATTTTTTTAACATGCCAGCATATGACAAAACGTAATTATGTATATGAGCCTTAATGATCAGAAAACTTAAGAATTTAAATCATTGAAGTGAAAAATAGTATCGATTCAATTTTTGTGTTTATGATGTCATTTTGACCTTCAGTGAAGCAAATTACACCCCCCGAGTTGGTACATTGTCAAATTTGGTATCAATCAGAAGATTTTTTTTAAGTCCTTTAAAATGAAGGGTAACTTGCGATGGATATTATGTTTCGCAATTTACTCCTCCCCAAAAGGGAGGCTAATGATGTTATGAACACAAAAATTTCATTCCGCCTATTTTTTACTACAATGATTGAAACTGTTAGGTTTCTTGAGCATTGAGCCATAAATAGCTTCTTATGCATACTTTTATTTTATGATGATTTTTTTACCTGAAAAAATTTGAAAAATCTGTATTGTTGGTCTAAATGATCACAATTATAGCATATATATCCTTTATTTTAACGGGCTTGAAAAAGTTTTCAGATTGATGTCATGTTTGACAATGTAACATTTTTAACATCATCTTGAAACATGTCAACAGTGTTCTTTCAACATCAATTAATGCTATTTCGCATTAAAAAAAATTGTATTGAACAGTAAAAACTATGCCAACCATACCTTGTCATTAGATTGAATACCTTATCTAGTGACAGGCTAAATGTTTTAATTTGAACATGTGTGAACTAAAATGTTTATTGACTGACAATAGTATCCAACATACAATCGAGCTCGCTGATAACAATTTATTGATTACACCAAAGTTTTGTATATTTTAATCACTTTAGCTTCGTTATAAACAAGCTCTATTGTACTTATGAGGATAAATTGCATTAATTACATTTAAAACAAATAATACCAAAGGAAACATTTTTTTTATTTAGATAATGAAAATTTAAGAATTTTTACAAACTGCTTGAGCTGTGTTTGCTGGATTCACAATAAGAGTGATATGGTGTGTATGGAAGTCACACTTATAAAGTTCTAAACAATTGAAAATGTTCATAAAAATATTTAGTTCAATTCGGTTACAAATATTGAACTATAATTGTATGGCAAAGTTTAAAGCAATGGAAAGTGTTTTTATAATATAAATACGATTTGAAATAGCACTCTGATACGCCATATAAACCCGAATGAAACAGTAGGTAGACAAAGTAATTGAAACATAGATTTTAGTAACATGTATAAATGTATTACTCTATTTACATGTAATTTAAAATATTTATGTATCAAAATATAAAACAAGATAAAGAACTTGTATGCATACATGTGCTTAAAGTTAAATCTATCATTTATCTATCATACGGGAGTATAAAATGTTCAGTATGTATCTCCCATCGGGGCTATCCATTTTTATTATATAATATTAAAATAATTATACGTATGACTTTGCCCAAGATTAATTTAATTTAACTTATTACTAGTGTTGCAGAGTCTGTATCAATTTCGAAGTTTAAGTAAATGAAAATGTATAGACAGAGCAGATTTATTTTAACTACATATTATTTAGTATTAATTTTATTTTGTCTTAAAGTTATCTTTTTAAAGAAATAATAAAGTCGTTATGACATTGGTATTTGTAGCTCGATGCGATAGTGTTCGTCTAGTATACATTATTCCCGGGTTCGATTCCCTTCGTATCGGGATCATTGACACTTTTTATAGCGCCTTTCGTATAATATATTACATTTATGCAAATGTCTGGAGTTCCCCAAAATAAGAAATTATGCGTTTTTTCTTTTTTATTGGAATGAACAGTTTTTAGAATGTTAATTTTGAAAATTCTAAAAATAAGCTTTTTGTCTTGGGGTGTCTGTATTATTAAAACTGGCTCTAGAAGGGTCTGTACGTACCCTCAATATCATTTTTGAAAGAAAACATGAAATATTCATAAAAAGGGGAGATCAAATAAGGAGGAAGGCAATAACAGATGTTTGTATGGGCAGCCTGGTACTATATAGAGTAAATAAGGTAGATGACGTGTGATAGAGGCAAAAAAGAATATTTAAATTGCAATTTTTATTTTACGAATAATAGAAAAAATTTATCAATAGGGAAAACTTTATTTGTGAATTCTTACAAATGAAGAATCTTAATTGAAAAATGAATTCGTTTAAAGTGAGTACCTTATATCAGATTAAAACTAGGAAGTATACTCATTCTGTTAAAAACTTGAAGCAATATAAAATGTTAAAGTGTATAAAATTATTTTTCCCATCAATGTTTCCCAATTCCCATTTCTTAAAATTCACAGTTTTTCAATAATTCATTTATTAAATTTATTATTAATAGTAAAAGGATTAATGCATAAAACTTTTAAATTCTTGAAATAACCTTATGAATTAAGTCACATGGCGCCATCTATTAACGGAAATACAATGTTTTTATATTATTAAATACAGTTTTTAATTAATCCAACATTCTGCAGCTTGTAATGATCTGAGCTTTAAATTACGGTGAGTATTAATTTTATGAATAAATTATCTATTATTAAATCTATTAAATATGTTGTTTAATATGGACAATAAAATACAGGAATATATTTTCAATCTCATTATATTTGCAAATCTTGATGTCTCATATTTCTGGGATATTAGCATATTTCTATTTTCATTATAATTATGCATTCCTTGCACTCGCACAAATACATTTTCAGAAAGTATAGATAAATAAAAAAATAAGATAAATGTTATAAATTGATTAATTTTATATTACAAATTACTATTTAAAAATATTATCTAATCCAATTTTCGATAATAAACGACTTCTCCGATTATTTATTACTTGTCCAGTTTTTGAAAAATTACGTTCGGATGGTACAGAAGTAGCAGTACGGTGCAAATATCGTATAAAAATAAAAAATAAATAAAACGAGAAAAACCAATAATTTACGCAGTTAAAAGAATGACCGAGAATAAATAATTAAAATTTGTCGTTTAGAAGATTTTATCATCCGCCTTTAGCTCCACCCCCTTTGTCCCTGCTCGAAAATGACGTCATAGAAAACTATCGATAGTGTAAACTACTATTACTATTTATTCGATAGTTGAAATTGTTCGATAGCGCCCATCACTACCTGTAGCATATAACAACATTCACAAGAACGGTTTTGCGCTCCGCAACTCTCTTTAGTTTAAAATCATATGAAAAGCAAATAAATATGTGTGTATGAAGTAAAATACATGACGAAATGTATCTAAGGAAAATGTAAACATGTATAATCTCGAAGACGACAAATTTTGTCTTAAACTCTCAAACCTCAAAGTGTATACTAGGCTCCGCCCATGACGTCATTTAACTTAGTCAATTGCAAAGTATCGGCCTGACAGCAGGGGGTATAGCGGGTACGTTTTCGGAACATGCGTATAGGCTGAGGCTGCAAAAGAAGGGGAAGGCGGGGCCAGGCGATGAGCGACCAATAGGAAAAGAGTACTGAATTCAGCAGTTCTAAAGTACCAAAGCTCTGAAAGTAAAACAATTTAAAGTCAAAAACAATATATACAATTTAAATTTATACAATTAACGTTTAATTTAATGGAAATTTAAAGTTTACGAAATATATTACGTTAAAGAAGGATGGAAATTAACAAAAGCAAGCATGGTAGAAGTCCTCTCGTGAAGAAAAAAGGCTCTTTTCAGGTCCACAAGTCACAAATTAAACAAAAATTTTTGAAATTAAATCAGGTGCAATGCAGATATACTGTGTCAAGACCCAGAAGAGACCGGACTGGCATTAAAGACGTGATCAAAAGGATCAATGAAAAGCAGGTCGCGGTTCCAAAGGGAAAACATGGCAAAGCCAGGTAGACAACTGAGGGTGGGAGTGGGGTTACCTTGCAAGGGCATGGTAGCTCTTGAAGACAATCCACACCAAGTATATTTGCGTAATCGCCTTACGCAATTCAGAGAGTACATTTTCAACTGCACAAACAAGTAAATCCTTGTCATGAGTATTCCTCATGTCCAAGAGTGTTAGCAAAAAGTCGGTGTAGTTGATAGCACTAGTGAAATCGACTTGAGATTTGGAATTTTGGGCGGCGACGGCTGGGACCGACTGTACCTGAACAATTTGTAAGGTAATTTTGATGGATGAGTCAGCTTATTTCTGGAGTCCATAGACGGTGCTAGCAGGTGCAGTTTGTTCCTGATGTCCAGAAACTATGCTAGCGAAATTCGCGTTGGGTTTAATGCCAGCTGATCGGTAAGGACGACCTGAGTTCCCAGGGCTTAATCCTGGGAGGGGAGTCCTATTGTTAGAGTTGAATTTACGAGGGGAGAATTGCCCTACTACTCTTAGTCACTGACGAGTTACCTGGATATTTCGGGCAACCGCGCCAATTGGCAGCATGATTACCGCTGCAGTTGCAGCATGATTAAAAATCTGCTGTGCAGTCTTTGACGGCATGGGGCCCTGCACATTTGACGCAACGCAATGGTAGTCCGAAATGTCAGGCTGCTGTGGTAAAAACCGTTGCAGCCATGGCATTGGCTGACAAAGCCTTTGCGTCCGGTGTAAGGCTCCAATGTCACTTCAGTGCCTAAGAACCTAGTAATTTTGTAAAGATCTTCCGGATTAGTCCCGGGCTCTAGCTGGAGGTAGTAGAGAGGGAGGGGTAGTTTGCTCCCTCTCTTAGAAAGTCTGAAAATATTTATAATTTTGAAGTCCATAGCTTCCACAGCTCTTTTAATTAAGTCAATGTCAGATACGACAGAAATTCCCCTAATCACCACTCTGACTGGGAGATCATCCCTCAAAGAGGAGGTTTTATATTGGATGCCAGATTTTTTCATATATATTACACATTTGCGGAATTCATCCTCTTTCTTCACGCAGATTTTAAAGTACTACCGGTCTAGGACTGGCTTGATATCAGGTGCAAACCTTTTCAGGTTGAATAGCATAGAAGGCCAGTCAGGCTGGGAAGCTTTAATGTACAGAGGCGGTAGACTCGGGGTTTTAGGCTCTGCCGCCAAAGGGTCGTCCTTACCGGGTCCGGTCGAAATCTTATTGGTTGGTTCAGAATCCTTAGAAAGCATTTGATTATTGGTAAGTCTAGGGGCCTTGGAGGCCTTCTGGATGAAACCGTCTTCATCCGTGAAGGTGCGGGGGGTAATTTCCCCACTTGAAGTCCTGTTTCTAATTTTCCTATCACTAGAAATATTTTTAGAATCGGTTGCTTTAATGGCGGAATCATTAGGTTTTAGAAAATGAATCTGGTTGCTTACCTTAGGGGCAGCTTGAGCAGTTTGATTATCAGCTTTTTCTGATACTTTAGAGTTTATAGCATTGAAATTAGTGGGCTTAGAACTATTTTCAGGTCGATTGCCTAATTCCAAGTTGTTGCTGGCTTTATGAGGCTTCCTCATCAATAGAGGGGGGAGGGGGTGTAGTTAAGACATGCTTACCACAGCCTATCCCTTTCGCCATCCTCTTGTACTCCAGATGTGCTTCGTCCATCTCCCTCATCAAGTCAGTGGGGTCTTGATTCCCTATTATCCTCTCCTGGAGCTTTCGTTCTAAGTTCATTACATGATTTCTCAAAGTCGTGAATTGCTCTAAAGTAGGCGTTTCATCTAAGCATTTATCAACTTCCATATCGAGTCTGTCACTCTCACGTGGTTCGTTCGTAAGCACAGGCCTAGCCTGCTTCCTCTTGTCCATGTCGGGAGCTCGCTCGAATACGTCCTATCCCCTCGGAGTCTAGACTCCGAATCTTATTTGAGTGAAGAGACTGAGAGCTGGAAAGTACCTTTCCCACCATGTCAAACAATTAGTTAGGCAAAGGAACGGAATGCGTAAGACATGGCAGGCTAATAGAGACCCTACCCTCAAAAGGGAGCTTAACAGACTCACGTAGAAAGTCAGGGATAAAATTGTCGCAGAAAAGCAGCAACAGTATAAAGAGTTAATTGAATCCCTTAGCTCGGAAGACGTATCGCTCTGGCAATTCGCTAAAAGACTCAGAAAACCTCAAATTAAACTCCCGCCACTAATAGTTGGCGTTACAATCACGTACTCAGATGAAGAAAAGGCAGAGGCGCTTGCTGGGCATTACGAAAAGCAATTTGAACCAAACCACGATCTGATGTGTCAGGACACCCTAAGAATGGTTAGGCAAACTCTAAACAACTGCAGGAACTCCCCGGTCACAGCTGAGATTAACCCAGCCACCCCGCAAGAGATAATTGATATCATCAAAAACCTTAAACACCGTAAAAGCTCAGGGCATGACACAACCAAGAATATCGCGGTGAAAAACCTACCCCTAAATATAATATTTTACTTGACCACCCTAATAAACAAAATACTAAAACTAAATTATTTCCCCAAAGAATGGAAGGAAGCGATAATTATAGCTATCCATAAGCCTGGTGAGGATGCCACAATTCCAGGCAACTACAGACCAATCAGCTTACTACCGACACTTAGTAAAATTACTGAGAAAATAATTTTTAATAGACTGAACACGCACCTTAGTGAGAATGATATTATCATTCCGGAGCAGTTTGCATTTCGGCCAAAACACTCCACCACTCATCAATTGCTGAGAGTTGTATAGTACATATCTTCTGGACTTAATAGTAAGACACCCACAGCTGCGATTTTTCTTGACATACAAAAAGCATTTGACAAAGTGTGGCACTGTGGATTAGTATACAAATTGATCACTCTAAAAGTCCCTGACGCACATGTCAAACTTTTAATCTCATACCTAAATAACAGACACTTCCAAGTTAGAGTAAAAGATAACTTGTCTACACCCAAGCTCATTAAAAGTAGTGTACCGCAAGGATCCATAATGGGCTCGACACTCTTTAACATATATCTTAATGACATCCCCAGGACCCCAGACACGGAGCTGGCACTCTATGCAGACGACAGTGCGATACATGCAAAACGAGAGATTAAATATCAAAACACAGCGCGTTTCCTATTGGTTCGAAATCTTATGACGTCACGATTTTGTCTTGGCGTTTTACTAGAGTGTGGTGTATAGAGGAGCCTTACGCTTTACTTGGCGCTCTTTAAAAACTTCCATGAAGTTATCGCTAGAAATGGCGCAAGTAATTTATTACGTAATCGTTTTCAACGAATTTATATTTACAAATAAGGTTTGCTTTGTTTTATTGCGTACAAAATCCCGAAATAACCGGGAATTGGCTTTAAAATTGTTTTATGCAGTTTGCCGTTCATGAAATCAATAGGTACAGAAATAGTACAGCTTTGTTTTTAAATATGTTTATGATCAGACAGTACAGCTTTGCGTATAAATTACTTCTAATATCATGCATAGTATACCATCTATTACGTTAGGCATAACAAAATATATTTTAGAGTACGTATTATACTATATTTCATTAGCAAAATGAACTATCACGATTTCGATTACAAAATGTACTGCCATGCTTATACAGTAGGTGCCGCTTAATGTGATCGCGGATAATGTTATTATTCGTTTAATGTTATCAGAATCGCGAAGTCCCGAACGCTTGTATATTAACACATGTTAAAAAAATCGGTTTTTGTAATCAGTTCCTTCGTTTATTGTTATCACTTTATCACTTCACTTTCGTCGTTCGTGTACCATTGTCGATTTTTTTTTCATTCTCTCAACAAAAAATCCTAACTACATATACGTAAAAGCAAAGGGAGAATCCCCAAAACCCCAAAGAGGGTCCCTTTTGTTGGCACGTGCAGAAATTTGCCGCAAGGCCGGCCCTCAGGCGCGGCGCCCGGGGCTTGGCGCCGGCTCTGCAGGTGGTGATTTCTCTCCCCTTTTCCTCCCTTTGAGAATTGTGGGGGCTTAGGAAAGTTGAGTTCTTTTCTTATCAGTAAGCAAAGTGCTTGGACTGTTGTAAGCTGTAGAATTTTTTCTCTCTGTCAAGTTGCATTTCAAACTTTATTGCAGACGGTCAAGCATTTTAGCAATGGAAAAAAATGCAATGATTAAACTGTTAAGGACAAAATTGACATTTTGAAACGTTTTGATAATTTACCCAAGATGAGTCAAAGAAATGCTGCTGTTGCACTAAAAATCTCTCAGCCATTACTCTGTAAAATGTTAAAGAATCGCGACGAGATTGAAAATATAGCGTAAGTTGAACGCAAATTTGAACTGTAAGCAAATACGTACTGGGAAATATGGAGAAGTTGAATCGGCTTTGACATTGTGGTTTGCCAATGTTAGGGAAAAGGATGCACGTATAAACGGTCCTTTAATGCGGCAGAAAGCTGAAGATCTTGCTTCTAAAATGTGCAAAAAAAAATTCGTCGCAACGGACGGGTGGTTTAATCACTGGAGAAAAAGGGAGAACATTGTGTTCAAACGTACCCATGGGGAAGAAAAGGATGCTGCTTTTCCAGATGCAAAGGCATGGATTTCCGAAGAATGGCCGAAAATAATCGCTGATTATTCACCCGAAAACATCTACAATGCTGACGAAACCGGACTTTATTTTCGTGTCTTGCCAGAACATACCTGTTCTAAAACTAGAGCTCTAAGGGATGCAAAGTTTCAAAAGAACGTATAACTGTGCTCTGTTGTGCGAGCATGACTGGAAAGAAGAAGAAACTCTTTGTTATCGGAAAAACCAAAAAGCCGAGATGCTTTAAGGATGTTAAGAAATTGTTTGTTGATTATGTTGCCAATAAAACAGCGTGGATGACAGTTGCTCTATTCAGCGAATGGCTTCGAAAGTGGGACAAAGAATTAGATCACAATATCGCCGTACTCATCGATAACTGCAGAGCCCACGATGCAAATGTCACATTAAAGCATATCAAAATCATTCTCCTATCTGCCAACACTACATCACTTATCCAACCATGTGACCAAGGAATAATTCGTGCAATGAAAGCGTATTACTGTGGAGAAATGCGCACTAGGGTTTTGGAAAATATGGAAGGTACGGAACAACTGAGCGCAAACGCGTTAGTAAAAAAGATGAATGTCCTTCAGGCCCTCCATCTTTCGACAATGTCATGGGATCGAGTGTCCGAGAATGCAATTAAGAACTGCTTCTCGCACGGTGGGTTCGTTAAAGCGGACGAAGGTATGGGTGTACCGGAATTCGATGAAACAGTACTCGTACCATCCGACATGACTGAAAATGACTTTACAGAATGGATGTCTATAGAAGTGAACGCCCAAGTGGCTACAACAATGACTGATGAAGATGTATTCCGAGCTGTATCTTGTTCTATAGAAGAAAACGATGAAAAGCATTGGATGAAGATGAGGACGAAGCTGAAAACCTTGTTGAGAATCCTCCAACTGCTACTGAAATGAGAGAGGCTCTCCGTGTTTTGGGACTCGAGGTGCAACACAAAGGCACTGCTGGGGACTTTCGCGAACAGTACAGGTATGAAAGTTTTATAAGTAATTTGCTGAGACAAAATACAAGGTAGACAACTTTGGAAGACTTTTTTTAATTGACTTATTTTAACGATTTGTTTAAAATAGTGTTTGAGTGAATCGTTGTCTTTTAAATTTGTAGTAGCTGCAAAAATACAGTAAATATTAACTTTTAAAATCAAAATTTTATGTTTCTGATACTTTTTGTTTATTGTTATCAATCGGTTATTGTTATCAAATAGCATCTGTCCCAAAGCGATTACATTAAGCGGCACCTACTGTATTTATCAACTTTTCAAATATGTCTACAATAAAAATGTTTCGATAAAGTAGAATTTCTTTTTTTCTTTTAATGTCTAGTAAATGTGTAAAACTTGTTTCTGAGATTACAAAACGTATGATTTTTCGAAGTAGGAAATGCATTAGTTTTTTAATTTAGAAAAGCTAGCTAGTTGAAGCACTCGGATTGGTTAATGTGTTCTCAATTTTTAATCATTTGGCTGCTTTTATTAGTATTTTTTTTACAGATTAATAGATTCTGGATTTATATAGATCAACGATTTACAAATCAAGAAAAATGTTATGGATATGCATTATGTTTTTTACAATAAAATGTATTGTTTGTAATGTATTCAATACTTTTAAAAAATCCATTTTTTAATCCATTCATGTTATGTTCTATTCAATTTTAGGAATTTTTGCAAGATTGCATCATTTAAAAGCAATTGCACTTAATTTCATAGAATTCAATTTCTGTTTTTATACCATAACCCCCCCCCCCCCTTCCACATATGTAAAAAAAATATTATTATAAAGAAATGAAAGCATATTGGTTCAAAATATTTTATAAAATAATTTTTTATTTATAAAATGATTTACTGTACTACATATAGTATTATAATATTTCACACATTGATGTATTACACTTGGTAATAAAACCTGCAATCATAATTGGAATGTACCGAATCAGTGTGTTAACAAATTTAAAACATTTAAATATCAAATATGTGGCAAAATTTGTTTTCATCTTTTTATGATTGACAAATGGTCTTATTTCATAAACACATTTAGAATCTGGTGAATTTCTATTTATGTGGTAGGGTCTATTAAAAATTGTCAATTTAACTAAAAGTAAATAAAATTAATCTCAAATAATGAAAGTCAGCAGTAAATTAATATTTCTGTCTGGAATTGCAGCAGAAAATTTAAATTTAGTATAAGGATACTTCCGGGCAATTTCGTTTGTTCTATCTGTTTATATTTGCAAAACTGATATATTTTTTGTATCTTTTTCTAATAATATTCTAATATATTTCTACTACATACATAGGCACCTGTCAAACTTTTTTCAGGAGAAGGGGGGTGCAAACTCAAGCACTTGATGTACAACATCGACTGGCTCGCCTTTCTTATATTGAATGTCCAAAGGAGAGTGTGACACCCCTATTTACCTCCAATATGAGCTACCATGACTTCATATTTAATAAAATGATTGTAAAAGTTTAATTTAGAAATAAGAAAACATTTAAAATGTTATATCTTGTATGTGTTCATCTTACATAGGTAACATTTTAAAATCTCGTGCATTTCATCCATTCTTTACATTTTTATGTAAAATCATTTTATTTTATTCACTAATAAATAAAACTTATGAAAATGCTAATTCTAATATAAATTTCACTTGTAATGCCAAATTTTCAGCCTACCCAGTTAAAAATTTCACGATACGCTACTGCACAGCATGTATATGTTTGTACATGTTTATTTTTAATGTTGAAACATATACATGTACATACATACATATTCATGATACATATTCATACATATTCATTTATGCATGTACATACATATTCATGATTACAGATTTTTCCAAAGTTACTTTTTATGTCACACTAGTGGGGGCACACATTCCACAAGAACTTTGTCACAGTACTCTCATCTTTATTGTCAACCATAGCAAGTGAACGATGTAAACTTTCTTATAAAAGCGAGGAATCTTAAATAATAAAAGGCAATGTCTGTGTGTGTGTGTGTGTGTGTGTGTCTGTCTGTCTTATACACTATACGTTTCGCGACCGCGCGTCGGAGAGCTACGAAATTTGGCAATCGGAGACCCGGGGGGGAGGGAAGGGGACACGTGAAAACCGATTTTCAAAATTCTAATTATTTTTTTATTTATTTAATGTTTTATGCGATTTCGACCTTTTTTTGCCCTTTTTTCTCCACGATCCAGACGTCGTAGAAAAAAACAACTCACACCATCGGAAAGAGCAGACAATTACAAGTAAAAATATATCAATTTCAAATCTCCATTTCGATTTCTAATATTTTTTAAAGATTTTAAAACAAAAGTCACTTTTGGCTCAAAAAAACGATTTTTGGTTTTTAAATTCTCGCATAGTAAAAAGTACTCATAATTTCGACTAATAATTTACATTTTTAGAAAGCTGAAATATCTGGCATTCTTACAAGTCTAATCTGGTCCAGAAATAATGAAAATTGCCTTCAGGATCGCAATTTTAAAGACGTCATGATTTTAAATTTCTCGGCGTTCCGTTCGTTTCTCCCCCGCTGAAGCAGGGAAGGTGGTGGGTGGGGACGTCAAGGTGGAGGTGACGTCACGGTTCTGAATAGAGCGCCTTTGCTCTATATAAATTATTATATTTATATTTTAAATGATGGGACGATCTGGATTTTTTAAATGTATATTTTAACTTTTGGATATTTTAATTTTATGGATATTTTAAATGATGGAACAATGAAACAATGGAATGAGGATGATGAAATTAAGCATATGGTCATTTTAAATTGCAAATTAGCGCGCGGGAAGTTAGCGGTAGGCCCGGGTTCGATTCCCGCCACTGCCAAAACTGCCGCCGTGTTTACGTGGAATACGATCACGTTAAATATGTGGGTCCGTAAGTCCTTCCGAGAGGTTGGTGGTAGGGGAAGGAGGATACGGCCCCTGTGGATGCCTCCCCCACTGGGTTCCCGTCTAAATTGGGTGAATATGTAGAAAGTTATGGAGATTGTCGCGGAGGGCGCGGCAGCCCAGTGGTTAGCGCGCGGGAATTGCACTCAGTAGGCCCGGGTTCGATTCCCGCCACTGCCAAAACTTACGCCACGTTCACGCAGAGTACGATCACGTTAAACATGTGGGTTCGTGAGTCCTTCCGAGAGGTTGGTGGTAGGGGAAGGAGGGTACGGTCTAAATTGGGTGAATAAAAAGAAAGTTATGGAGATTGTCGCGGAGGGCGAAGTAGCCCAGTGGTTAGCGCGCGGGAATTGCACGCGGTAGGCCCGGGTTCGATTTCCGCCACTGACATGGAGTACGATCACGTTAAACATATGGGTCCGTATGTTTTTCCGAGAGGTTGGTGGTAGGGGAAGGAGGGTACGTTCCCTGTGGATGCCTCCCCCACTGGGTTCCGGTCTAAATTGGGTGGCACATCCTGGCCGTCCAACCAGTTACCAGGCCCGGGTTCGATTCCCAAAATTGCCGCCATTTTTACGCGGAGTACGAGCACGTTAAACATGTGGGTCCGTGAGTCCTTCCGAGAAGTTGGTGGTAGGGGAAGGAGGGTACGGTCTAAATTGGATGAATAAAAAGAAAGTTATGGAGATTGTCGCGTAGGGCAAAGTAGCCCAATGATTAGCGCGCGGAAATTGCACTCGGTAGGCCCGGGTTCGATTCCCAAAATTGCCGCCGTGTTTACGCGGAGTACGATCACGTTAAACATGTGGGTCTGTAAGTCCTTCCGAGAGGTTGGTGGTAGGGGAAGAAGGGTACGGTCCCTGTGGATGCTTCTCCCACTTGGTTCCGGTCTAAATTGGGTGAATAAAAAGAAAGTTATGAAGAATATCGCGGAGGGTGAAGTACCCCAGTGGTTAGTGCGCGGGATTTGCACTTGGTAGGCCCGGGTTCGATTCCCAAAATTGCCGAATAAAAATAAAGTTATGGAGATTGTCGCGGATGGCACGGTAGCCCAGTGGTTAGCGCGCGGGAATTTCACTCGGTAGGCCCGGGTTCGATTCCCGCCATTGCCAAAACTGCAGCCGTGTTCACGCGGAGTACGATCACGTTAAACGTGTGGGACTGCAAGTCCTTCCTAGAGGTTTGTGGTAGGGGAAGGAGGGTACGGTCTCTTTGGATGCCTCCCCCATTGGGTTCCGGTCTAAATTGTGTGGCACTTCCTGGCCTTCCAAGCAGTTACCTTACACCTTCTGGTGGTTCCGGCCGTCCAAACTGTTGCTCAAGTCCTTGCTGACGAGCCGGACGGTCTGGGTCTTCAACACCTTTCTGGTAGGTCGCGCCAACGAGTTTGCCACGGTCAGAATTTTCAAGGGTAGCGAACAGGCTGGTCGCCAAAGGCGGCTAGTTAATAATAAAATACAGTAAACAGAAAGAAACACAATGCATTTTTTATAAAATAATATAATGTGGGGAAATAATTAACTTTCTGAAAACAAAGAGCTAATCATGAAAATATACACGTAACGTAAATAACAAGAAAGATCAATCATGCTTAAAGCATTGATTATGAAACACTTTCCAACTCCAATGCAATTTTATTTAAACATCTCTAAAATGCAATACATTCCTAAATAATATTTTAAAACTTATCACAATACTACATAAATTTATTATATTTGAAAACTTAAACCTTCATCGAAAAAAATGAACTTCATTCAAATGACGGCATTAAAATATAAATTGCCTGGTTTAAACATCTCTAAAATGCAATGCATTCCTCGGTAATATTTTTAAAACTATCATAATACTACGATAATTTATTATATTTGAAAACTTCATCGAAAACAACTGAAATGTATTCAAATGACGTCATAGAAAAAATAACACGCCTGGATCTCTCTATAAAAACAGCATTTCATTCATAACATTTTCCCATTCATTTCATTCATCCCAATACTATAACAATTTATTTTATTTAAAAATTATGACCATGGAACTAAAAGTAATTAAACTCTATGCTTAAAACTTCATCGAAAAAAATCGTCCTTCTCTGTATAAAATCAATGAATATTTCATTCATATCAGCTATGCAGACTCCATGATCTAAATACTTTTGCGTTAAAAAAATACAGCAATTCTAATACAACTCATCCTACATATTTTGCTGTTTACATTTTACATAAGTGAAAAATAGGCTTCGTTGTAGAAATAATCAAATTTAAATGATCATTTAAACTCAAATATATTATCATTGCGTTGTTTCAGTATGTAGATGCACAGAATTTAAGCGAAAATAAAGATATTTTACGAATACAACACTGAATATGAATTAAAAAGAACTTTAAAAATGACGATTTTGAGACAAGATGGATGCCGTATTTTATTTTGAAGTTGGTCACGTGATCGGTTCATGTCATGGTCACGTGACCGCTTCATATAAGAGGTGTAATTATTATTTTAATTTTTATTTAAAAACTACTGAATATATTTTGCTGAAATTTTTTTTATATATTTTATGGAATAATTTGAATATTACCTAAAATTTTTGAAGCAATTTGTGAATTTTAAATCCGCTTCAAAAATGTTTGAAAAATTAGGTCCCATAGGGTTCAATGTATTTCATTTTCTCAACCCGGGTTCAATCCAAAACTAATTGGGTGATATTATTTATTTATATTCCCATAGGTCCAACAGAGCGTCTGAAAAACATACTAAAATTTCATTTTGATTAAGTCATTTTTACGGCAGTTATCGTGCTAACGGACAGACAGACAGACAGAATGAACAAAGTCATAAACACTTTTCAACTTTGTTGTAAAGTGTTAAAAAAGTCAATAAATGGCAGGAAGGAAGCACACTCCAAACTAAATATTGCGAGAAGAAAATGCAACCCCTGAACGAATGCTATGAATGCCACTAACCAACGGGCCAATAGGAAACGCGCAGCATTTTGACGTTTGACATCTCTCGTGAAAGTACCGTCAGCCAGCCAGTAATTTGTCGATAGCAGGGCGTCTGGATCTGAGCTCCGTATACCTAGTCAGGTAACATATATGTGGTTTCACAGTCTTCCACTGAGCCTAGTCCTTCTATAGGGGCCAATAATGTTGATGAAACAAGTTAGTAGTAAACAAAGAATGCTGTAAACATTGGTCTGATTGTAGAGTATTGAAGATAAGGAGGGTGGGGGAACAGGCGAATATCCCCTACAGGGATGCAGAAGAGATTCAGTCAGGAATCAGCATGGGACGTCTAAATCGGGATTTAGAATAGCTCTGGGTCTTTTTGGAAATTCACGGAAGTCGTAGTCGATCATATTACAGATCAGTTCGTTGGAGATCCTAGCGAGGTTATCATAGAAATTGTTAGAGAGTTTCTCTTCATCTTTTGCTTAATAGTTTTAATTTTGAAATCGCGATGTATTACAAAGTTTTTCAAGTACTTTGGGGCTTTTTTGATAGAACGTAGGATTTTGTTCTGAATGATTTGGACTTTTTTACATTAGATTTCGCAGCGTATCCCCAAATTGGGGAGGCATAGAGAATGATGGGGCGGATTACTGATTTGTAAAGTAGGATTTTGTTTTCAATGCTGACATCATTCGAGTACAGGAGGGAGCTCAGTTCTGCTTTTACAAAGTTTATTTTATCTTTGAGTTTTGCAATGTGGGTTTCCATGTTAGTCTGCTATCAAGAGCAACACCGAGATATTTACATGTCCTCTCAAAGAAACTGGATGATTGTTGATTATGATTGGTTGGGGGGGGGGGGAAACGTTGATGTGAGAAAAATTCAGTTTGACATTTATTAGGGTTTATTTTGATGCGGTATTTCTCTAACCAGGGTTCGAGAGTGTCGATGCGATGTTGTAAGTATCGGTGTAGGTAGTTTGCGTTGTGGTGTGTGGCAAGAATGGCAGTGTCGTCCGCATACAAACAAAGAATAGTGTTGTTGGTTCTAGGAATGTCGTTTATGTAAATATTAAAAAGAATAGGACCAAGTTTACTGCCCTGGGGGACACCAGACAGGATATGTTTGGTGTGTGAATGTGTCTTGTTCAGACGGACACGAAAGGTTCTGTTGCTGAGGTAGGAGTATAAAATATGGGTAAGAGAACGTGGCATACTGAGCTGAATGAGTTTGTAAATGAGTCCGAAGAACCACATCCTATTGAAGGCCTTAGCGACGTCAATAAGTGTACCTCCAACTGCTGACCGGTTTTGGAGTCCATCAGAGATGTACTCCACCACGCAGAGCAGTTGGTGTGTTGTAGAGTGAAGCTGTCTAAAACCAAATTGCTCAGGAATGAGAATGTTGTTATTAGCAAGGAAATTGTTGATTTGGATGGCGATGAAATGTTCAGCCAGTTTTCCAAGAGTGGATAGCAGGCTTATGGGGCGATGACTTTTGGGGGAGTTTAAATTTTCATTTGGTTTAAGGATTGGAACAATAGCGTCGTGCTTCCAGTCGCTGGGGAAGTAATTGAGATCGAAAATGGAATTAATTAAAACAGTGATGTAAAAGATTATATTAATAGTGCAGGATTTAAAAGTTTTGTTTGAAATATTGTCAGAGTCTGGGCTTTTCTTGTTTTTGAGACTGTTGATGTAGTTAACTATGTCAGTGGGGAAAATGTGGGGAAGAGGGAAGTATTTGGAACACTAAGAAACTGCTTCACGGTATTCTCGGCTTCCTCCATGAAATTTGGACAGAAAATATCTTCGTGTGGTGTGAATTGTATTTCATATACATCAGCCAGTAGATTAGCTTTGTCTTGTTCTGTGTAAACAGTGGTATTATTGTGAGTGAGTAAGGGAACATTTTTGTGCTTTTTACAAATACGTTTTAAGGAGTTCCAAAGTGAATGATCAGTAGGGGAGAGAGAGATTCGACGTATTGTTTCCATTTAACTTGTTTATAGTTAGAGGTTAAAAGTTTTATTTGTGCCATCAGGTGATGTATCTACTTATCTGGGCAGGATTTCTTGTGTTTTGCCAGTGTTGGCGAGCGCGATTTCTGAATTTAATTTGGCCAGTGACAGAATATGGGAGTTTAGGGTAGAGTTGTGGAATGTAGGTGGAGGTGCTTTCGGAGAGTGCTAAGCTAAATGTATGGATTAGTGTTTTGATCGCCCTGTCAAGATCTTCGGTGGAAGTGATGGTTGGGAAGAGGATGGGGTACTCGTTTAAAAGTTTAACAAAAATTTTCCAGTTAACTTTAGTAGGGAGAGAGGGGGCGGGAAGAGGGGTATTTAGTTGCAATGTTAATAAGATTGGTAGATGATCCGAGGTAAAAAGATGAAGTACATTTACAGAGGATGGGAAGAGAAATTTTTTAATAATGCAAAATCAATGGTGGTAGGGTTGGTGTAATTACTATGTCTGGTTGGGAGGGGGAGGAAATTTAATGTCTAAATTATTATCAATACAAAAGTTGTTAAGTTCTCTTCCTACCCGGCTAGTCCTGCGTGCATTCCATCTAGGATGGTGCGCATTGAAGTCATCTGCTAGGATAGTAGGGGATGGGGGTTTAAGTAAGTGGTCAAGATCGTTATAAAGGTGATCGGGAGAGTTAATTCTGTTGTAAATGGAACCAATTATGAGATTTTGCTACCTAGGAAGTAGGATTTCCACCAATGTGTTTTCAAGGCGATGTGTGTTTGAACCTGGGAGATGTGTGTGTGGGATGTAATTTTTGATGTAAACTGCTGTTCCGCCATAACTTAGTGGCTAACCAGCGACGCTGCGTCTTAGTGTACAGTAGAGAGTAAAGTTTAGAATTTTTAAACGGTATGGGCCTTTTGTTTTAAGTTCCTGTATTAGAATGATGTCTGCGGGGTTGTCAGTTAAGTGGTTTCTTAGGTCGTCAATTTTATTGTATAGGCCGTTAGCATTCCAGCAAAGGATATTTAATTTGGATGGGTGTCCATTCATGATTGGTAGGATTTATCTGGATACCGAAGATAGATTCAAAAGCACGGATAAATACAAATAGTTTGTTGAGGGGACCCACAACTTTTTCCATATCGGTGATAGCTATTGTGATTTTATTTATTATGTCCTGAATATTGAATTTTGAGAATATTTTTTGAATTGCAGTAATTAAGTTCATAATTTCACTGATTACTCCGAGGGAGGGCGGACTTTCTGCTTCCTCGTGAATGTCCACAACTTCCATTGGGAGGGTGGGGGATGGCAGGTTTTGCTGGTTAGTTTGATTATATGATTGGTTGTTTTGAATGGATTTACTAGTTTGGTTATTTGATTTGGTATTGTTTGCTATAGAATTATTAGTTGATTTAGTTTGATTTTCAGGTGGGAGAGCTACAGGAGTTGGTGAGGTATGCTGGTTATTTTCAACAGGAGGCAGATCATAAGGAGAGAAGGTGGGCTTAGTTTTTTTAACAGTGGAGTTGGAGCTCTTTGCAAAATAAGGCTTGTTTTGGTTCGTTGTGAGGCTAAGTTCACGGGTTTCTTTTTCTTTCTCCTCAAGTTTTCTTTTCCTATACCTTTCATGTATGATTGAGCTCCGGGCAGACCGTGCTAGTGAAAGTACCACAGTGCCTAGAAGTAATAGTGTGCCGACCGCCTATGTCTCCCAATGCTGGGAGCTAGTTCCTGAAAAGCCGCGTCCGCCAGATGGCTCTGGTCTCGAATAATAGATCAAAATGAAATGTCTGATATGCATATATTGAGACGGGGAGCCCAAATTACTACTTGCTACGGCTCCGCTTCCGTCCGCCTGCATATATTGAAGCGGAGTGTCCAAATTACTACGGTTCCGCCTCCGTCCCACCTATTGGGCACCTCTGAAGGTGGAACTAATGTGACGTAACATATATACGTAACGAACTATGTCAATCTGTAAGAGATTCAAGCTATATAAGCTGGATATAATTTGTAAAACAATTTAAAGTTATTTGATATATTTCAGAAAGAGAATTTTCATTAATTGCCATTTATGTTCTAAAAACACGGAGATTTAATTTTTATGTCTTCTTCGTATTACGGATGGATATTTTTTTCTATTTACGGATGTATAATTGTCGAAATTCATTCAAACCACGATTCGTATTTGAGCACATAATGTAATTTTTGAAATATTTCAGCAAGCTGGGTATTATTCTATTTATTAGATGGATTTTAAAACATCTGATTCATTGTAAATTTATCTTGCTCACATTTTTAAAATCATTTTGATCATCAGTATTATTTTGTGTTGAAATCGAGTTCCTCTTACATTCAAGTTTTCTACAACATATCTAATTGCTTGCAAACATAAGTATTAAATATTTTATTCTGTTTTAAATGTTCTCTTGCCACAATTACAAATAACAATTAATAAATAGTATTGCATGATTCATGTATGTGGTTACAATATTTCACAATTAATTAATATTTCACCCACTGCATTTTAATAAACAATGGCCTACACTCCAAAATATTTAGTATAATATACCATTAAAGCATTGGTAAATATATCACTTAAAGCATTGAGAATCTAAATCCCTTCATAGGAATACTGTTGTGAATCTGAGATTTGATTTAAACTTTCATGTCAGCTTTATATGTTCTTGGATGAAGTTACATTATCTGCAATCAGAGCAGGGTGCAAAAAAGCGGTATCGCATCGTAAATTGCGATAGAAAATTTGTGTTTTGCTATGTAAAAATAAATTTGAATCGCACTTTGAAACTTTTATTTTAAAAATCACAACAAATGATTCAATAACGGTAAAAAAAAAATCTTTCCTTATACTGGCATAGCTCCTGTAATATTTATGGTTTTTTCTTTTATATTTCATATCCGGCATCTCGATATGTTTATAGGTAAATTTTTTAAGAACTAGTGAAATACTAGTTCTGAACTGCAAGTCAAAATATCGAAACTGCTATAGAAATGAGATTTTGATTAGCAGTTTGCTAATCAAAAATATTTCCTTATTTTGCACCCTTCTTCCTCTTCAACGCAGACCGTCCACCCTACCAATAAGGTATAAGATATCTATTTGGACGACCAGAAAATGCCACCCAATTTAGATCGGAACCCATTTTGGAGGCATCCACAGGGAACGTGCCCTCCTTCCTCTACTACCAACCTCTCGGATGGACTTACGGACCTACATGTTTAACATGATCGTTCTCTGCATGAACACGGCGGCAGTTTTGACAATGACAGAAATCGAACACGGGCCGTCCAAGTGCAATTCCCAAAAGCTAACCACTGGGCTGTCGCGCCCCTTATTTTGCACCCTGAATGAGAGCCTGATTCGAACTTTGGGAATATTTTTATAGGCAAAGTTCTCTCAAAACTTTAATCTTAATAAATTAGAAGCCGGATGCATGGTAGCACTTTATATCAATCCCCATAGAAATTCACATAATTATGGCATATAACAAAGCAAGTTTTCTTGCTGCCATTGTAGATATTAATTATTCCACGTTGGTAACATGCTTCTTTAAAACAAAATATAAATAAATATCCCTTACTTCATATTACGTTAAACAAATGAGTACTTAGAATGTTAACGATATTGTACACAAATATTTGTTCAGAAATTATTTAAAAATTGTGCTTTGTGTACAGGCAGGGGCGGCAAATAGGGGGCGCGAGGGGGCGCGGTCGCGCCCCCAAATTTTTCCTCATCGTCTATCGGCTTCTCCCTTTTTTATCGACTGTCCACTGGTCAGTTTTATCACGCTATGGAGCTTCAAAAGATCCAACCTTCACAGTGAAGTTCCCACTTCCGGCTGGAACGAATCCTTTTCTACTTAAAAAAATTTGGGTGATGTTATCCTTTTCACTTAAAAATTTCAAGTGTCCGATTAAATGTATGTATAGTTAGCGCATGCTCATCCCTTCCTTCCGCTAGAAATGCATTTCAGTAGCTCAATGCATTGTATTCTTTCATAAAAGCATCCTATAAAAGACACACTATTTTCGAAAAGATTCGCTCATCAACAAATACTTTTTCTGAAGGCTCTTCAACTCTACAATCACTAAGTGATACGAGGTGGTCTTCCAAAGTTAAAGCCATAAAAGCACTACTTGATAATTTTGAAGTCGTGATTTTAACACTGGAAGAATTATCTGAAAACGATTCTCTTCATGATGGAAGAGCCGAAGCCCTTTTAACATGCATGACATCGTTCGAATTTTTGTTCATTTCGTTTGTATTGAACAGTGTTTTTAATCAATGCAATACTCTCTCAAAGCATTTTCAGTCATCTGATCTTAATTTTCAGGCTGTGCAAGCTTTGGCTAAAGCTAATATTGAAACGGTTAGTTCTTTTCATACAGATACATATTTCAATCTAGTGTGGAGTTTTGTGACATAACTTTGCGAAAAAAATTCTTATTCTGGACCAAAACTGAAAAGGCGTAAAAAAAATCCAAGCGAATTCGGAGGCGGTGAAAAAACTCCCCATGATGATGTTAAATCATATCACAGAATCAATATTCAATATGAAATTGTAGATTCAGTATCTAATGAAATTGAGACAAGATTTAATGAGAACAATATATCTGTTTTGTTTGCCCTTAGTTCAGTATTATCCGGGTCAGATGTCGAAAAAGAAAAACAAAATGTTTCAACCATATTCAAAATATAAGACTTCCAGAAAGAGGGACTGTTGTGTGAATTGCGACTATTTTATTCAATGGTGAAGAATGAAAACATAGACCATCCCAATTTTAAAAGTCGCCTGAATTATTTTAAAGAGCAGAATTTTAAAAAATGCGTTTCCTCTCATAACATTATTAATTAAATTGTTTTTGACTCTGTCAATCAGCTCAGCCAGTTGTGAAAGGTCTTTTTAGTGTCTTAGGAGGCTGAAAAATTATTTTCGCAGTACAATGGGACAAGAAAGATTTTCATATTTAGCTGCTTTAGCTATAGAACAAGATATGCGACTGGATTATGATGATATTGTAACAAAATTTTCTCTTCTTCCAGATTCTAAGAACCGGCGTTTAAAACTTCGATAAAAAGTAAATAAATATAGATATTTGTGTTTAGAAAAATTATGTTAGCAACAATTATGTTAACATAATTATCTACAAAAATTATGTTAACAACATTATTTTTCTCAACATCAATTCAATTTTGTGATCCCCCCCCCCCCCCAACTGTTACCAGACTTTTATTTATTCCATATTATGGATTTTCATACATACAAATCTCGCACCCCCAAATGGAATGCTGAAATGCCGCGCCTGTGTACAGGGATAACTAAAATATGTAAATCGATGAAAGTAAGAATGTCAATTGTTTTTTTAAACTACACTAAAAATTTACGTGCACAATGATTAAAAAAAATTATATGCATCCTGAGATTGTTATTTAAAACTTCATATCAATTTCATACCAAATCTTTTCAGACATAGTTAAAGATGCGTGTATCAGTAAATTTTCCATTTCTATTTCATTTTAATAGATTTGAAAATTAATTCTTTTTACAGTGCTTTTTAAAAAGCAAGTAACTATACAAGTCTTTGATTATTTATTTTTTTAATTTTGAGGAAGATGGTTCAGTCATGATAACAGTCATGTAAAAATAATTTGCGGAGACCGAAAAACGGAGTCCAAAATTTGCAAATATGAAGTTTCATGATATTTTTTAGCTAGGATACATTTAGGACTTAAAGTGATGCCGGATTATCAGCTGTCAAAATGAGGTAAGAAATAAAAAAAAATAATTTAAAACAAAATATTGGATAATAAATATATTTTTTTCTAAAAGCATTAGACAAAATGGGCACTGTACAGTATGTGAAAAACATTTAAATTAATTTATTTATTATAAAGTTAACTTTTATAAATAGAAATTTGCTTACAAAAGCATTTAGTCTATTACAATAAATATACTTTAGTACAACTAAATGGACTTGAACATAGCCGCCGTCAGATGTTTTGGGCATATACAACAAATGCTCACCCCTCCGTATTTTACAACGTTATTGATCTATTTTTACAAATCATTTCAGCAAAAAGGGGGCCGGTTTGTGGAACAGTCCAGTTGTTAGTTCACGGGAATTGCACTAGGATCACCCATGTTTGATTTCCAGCTCTGCCCAAACTGTCTATGTGTTCATGCGGAGTACGGGAATGTTAAATATGTGGAGCTGTAAGTTCTTCCGAAAGATACCGTCCTTGTGGATGCTGCCCCCACTGGTTTCTGGTCTAAATTGGATGACACTTACCGGTCATTTAAACAGATACCTTACACCTTCGGGTAGATCAGATGGTGTGGGTAAAAGAATGAAGCCTCCCGAGCCCTATGCAAAGAATTTTTATACCTTACCTATCAGTGCCTCTGTACTAGGCTGCGGTTTAAGAGGTATGGAATACTATTTTAAGTAATGTTTCAGTAATAACTGAATTAAAATTAAAATTAATTAATGACATTAACAAATTTATTGAAGTGAAACTAAGGTTTTGCAATACAAACATTATAATCAGGAAAACAGAATACAAGGAAAACTCCATTTTAATTAGAATATAAAAATCAAATATAAGAAATAAATAGACCACTTATTAAGCTATATACTTTTTCATTTGATAAAAGTTTAATCAAGAACAATTCCAAATATATATTCGTATACTTTATTTAAGATTGATTTGGTTTCCATAAGAATTTTTTACCTTGACCTTAATACATAGACTTTTAAATTTCTTTATTGTAAACAACTATGCTACTTCTAATTTATTCAAGAAACTGATGCAAATAATAGATAAATTTCAAAGAATGTAAGGTGAAATTGAATAAATTAAAACATCAGGATAATTGAAGTTTATTGACATGTCGAGGCTTGCTTTAGCTCGAGTATAAATTGTGTGCATATTTTCTTTAATTCCCATTTCCAATGGAATATCGTCTGATGTGGGTAGACGGAAAGAGATTCGTTACTCCTGAAAATCCCGCTTGACGCTTAGCTTTATTAGAAAAATTAAACATACTTTGTTTATTTACAAATTATTTGGATAGACGCTATCTCCTTTGCCAGCCATGAAACCAAAATAAATAAAATATTTCTACAAAATTAACTCTTTATAAAAACTTAAGGGGACGGTGGACGTTGAAATGAGCAAAAATCGGCTAAAAAAAGTTTTAATATATACTATTATTTTACACATTTAACATTTGCTTACGGGTGAGACAGCGTCCATCCCAAACGCAGAACCTCCCAAAAAGACAGGTATTTGACATACTCTATCCCAAACAGTTCGACCCCGTTTTCAGACATTGGCGTCCATGGAAATCGCCGGCAGAAACATTCTGTATGTCAAATTATGTATATCAAATACCTGTATGTCAAACCTATATGTTATGTATGTTAAATACCTGACTTTTTGGGAGGTTCTTCGTTTGGGATGGACGCTGTCCCACCCGTAAGCAAAAGGTTCAATGCATTTTTTTCGAAACTGAATTTTCAAAGGATTTACATTTTTAAAATGCTCCACGCGTCTTAATTTTTGTCTGAGATGCATGAAATTTGGCAAGAAGACACCTCTTATACTTTTTAATGAAACTGGGTATGCATTT
Source organism: Amaurobius ferox (assembly GCA_951213105.1). NCBI lineage: Eukaryota > Metazoa > Arthropoda > Arachnida > Araneae > Amaurobiidae > Amaurobius > Amaurobius ferox. The sequence goes on along the minus strand of OX578155.1, from coordinate 26,070,198 downwards.
TATAATTGGACTTATAAGGTAATTAAAAGTGAATATAAGGTAATTAAAAGTGAATAAGAACCTCATTAAATGATGACAATTAAGTTTTAATGCAGAAAAATATTTTTAAAAAATGAACTTTCTAAGGGATTTAAAAATGAATACCCAAATTTGTTCATAATGTGTTTTTGAGTGATCATAATGTAAAATGAATCAAAAATGTGAAGAAATGGCACGCAAGGAGTATTTTCAAATGTTCTTTAAAAAAAATTAAATTAAAAAAAAATACAAAATTATAACCAAATTGAAAAAAAAATTTAATGGTATTGTATATAGTAATGTTAAGAGGAATATTTATGCAAATTTTTCCGTTTCTAAATCAATAAATAAATAAAAAAAATTTCAACGTCCACCGTCCCCTTAAAACGAAATTGTAACATGTTACATATACAAACGTAAAAGGTCACCGAATTGATTTTGAAATGATATGATATAATCAGTGGTGTGCAGCGATATTTTGCTTTAGGCAAGCACAATATTAATTCTGGTATATAAAAACAATTGAAAAAATATATTACAGTCAACCCTTCTATATCGTGGCATTCTCATAATGAAGATTCTATATAATGTGGAGCAAAAATTGCAACATCACTGACATAAGGCAATATTCATAAAACGAGATAGTCTTAGAAAGCAGTTTCTCTATAATACCCATCAGTTTAAGCAGTCTCCCTATAGCATGATTACATTTTTACGGTTCGAAATTAATGGGAATTCCCCTGTTTTTTCATCCACGTACATCACCATATTTCAATTTCAGTGATCAGGGAAATCCTCTGAAAAATAAATTAATGCATTCACCTCAAATGCATTGGTAAATGAAAATATGGGTAAAGAATGGGTTTCAAATTTCAATTTAAGTGATGTGAAAAGGGGACGGGATTTGGGTAAACAATTAGAAAAATCCTTTATTGAAAATGATCCTTCATCAGTAAGAAGTGCAAATTTTATTGTTTAGTTCCTTTCAGAGAGATTTTGGTAGAGTTACAAATTAAAACTACATTTGAAAGCGAAAATGAAGATATGAAAAGTGAAGAGGACATTAAAAGAGTGTGACCAATAAATAATATTTAACAGAGGTAATGAATATTGAAAGAACTTTTGTTGGAAAAATGTTATTAAGTTTATATTTCACATTGTTTTTTAATTTTCTTATAAAGTCTTAATAAAAATAATTCGAAATATGTAAAATATTTTTGCCTTACTTTTGTATCTATAAACTTACTTTTCATAACCATATTCACCATAACATGGTACTCTAAAAATACAATTTTATATAACGTAGAATGAATCAGTCTGATTTATATGTTCTGAGTTCCACTTAATGCGGTTTTCGTATAACACAGTACGAATAGTTCTGAGTTTCTTATAACACAGTATGCGGTTTCTATATAACATGGTACGAATTAATCTGATGTGCACTAATCTGAGTTTTACAATATAAAGCGGTATGATTTAACACTTGAACGACGGAAGCAGTCATTTTGACCGCATAACTACTTTGAGAAGCGATTCCTCCAAAACGACTAATCCCAGCTCATTGAAATTTTATGACTTTTCTTATTTTTTTTGCAAAAAATGTGTCGCAGAAACATAATAAATGCTGTAACTATGATGTTTTGGTTTTGAATTAAAGGCACGTTGTACTTTTTCTATGGAGGTCAAATTTACCGCTGCCCGTCCTTCTATTTAGTTCAAAATATCAGTCAGTCTAGTGTTAATCGCATTATGGGAGGGTTGACTGTACTGCTGAATCTATTTGCATATAAATTCCTATCTTCAACTTTTCTTCCAAACGCATTAATGACATTTCCGTGAAAATTAACAGTTCTTACTTCTCAAATTTGCAGAAAACTTTTAGATACAACAAAAAAGTTTATTTTTGCTATTATTAATTAAGATGAATTCGAGCTTGGTCACCAATGATCTATCATCATCAATCACAGTTTCGCAAATTCTGCTGAAATATTATAGTAAAATTTTTTTATTTCTTTTAAACTGATGTTAGGTAAGCAATGTTTTCATTGCTTCTATGGACTGTATACCACTGGACAAAATCTCACAAAAACTGATTATATTTGGGAAGCAGTTGAAGAGTTTTTACAATTATGACACATGACCACCAGTCATGACCAGAGTGTTCGAAAAGTTTTTCATAACCACTGCCATTTAAAAACTTGTTTCGGTCACAGTGCAGTTATAACCAGAATGGCCAAGGATTTTCTCAATCAATATTATGTGGACACATGATACACAGAACACGTGCTTTGCTTGAAATGCTGTCTAGAATCGTGCAGAATAACTATGCGGTTTCTTTTCTGGTGAGTGACTTGATAACTGATAAACAATTTTTAACAGAGATGACCATTCAGTTAACTTTTTAAACACACCCTTGACATGTGTAAAGTTATACAATAAAAGCAATGCACAACTCATTGATTCTTTCAAAGCTGGACCAAGTCTTGTTTAACAAAAATGATAACAGAAACGGAATATCGCAACAAAATTACTTACATCTACAAAAGAAAGCTTGTTGAATGAATGTTTGGCCAAAAGTACATACAAAATTAGTTAAAATATATTTCTACATGTGTGTATGCCTGCATTGTGTAACTACTTATTACTAGACATGGGGTGATTTGTGTAAAAAATGCCAGTATGAATTGTTATAAAGATTGGCAAATAATTGATCAGTTACACATGCAATATAATTTTTACATATAGATATCTTTACAAATTCTTTGCGAGAAAAACACTGGAAAGTTTGCTGATATTTTATAAAGAGCAAAAACGTCATTGTTTTCATCTAGCCTTTCCGAGGTTTAACAAAATATGCAGTCTTTTAGTGTTGTTGTTGAGACCCAGACCGTCCGACCTACCAGAAAGGTGTAAGGTAACTGTATGGACGGCCGGGAAGTGCCACCCAATTTAGACCGGAACCCAGTGGGGGAGGCATCCACAGGGACCGTACCCTCCTTCCCCTACCACCAACCTCTCGGAAGGACCTACGGACCCACATGTTTAACGTGATCGTACTCCGCATGAACACGGCGGCATTTGTGGCAGCGTGCAAATCTAGCGCGCAAACCACGGGGATACCGCACCCGAGATGGCCAACAGCACGCGGTGTTCCGAGGTGGTCACCCACCAAGTACTAACCGCGCCCGATGCTGCTTGACTTCGGTGATCTAACGAGAACCGGTGTTTTCAGCACGGTACGGCCGTTGGCCAGTCTTTTAGTGTTGTTGTTGAGACCCAGACCGTCCGACCTACCAGAAAGGTGTAAGGTAACTGTATGGACGGCCGGGACAGTCTTTTAGTGTGTACTTTTTTACACGATTGATATGAATTTGACATTTTTGTAAATAATACTTGAATTAGATATAACATGAAACATCATTGTCGCTGAGCGTTAGAACAAGGTGGGGGGCTGTCTACAAGTACTGCCTCTTTGTACGGTGAAAGATAGTGCTAATAAGAATTTCGATTGAGAATGGACTATTTCGACAGGCGCGTCTCTTTTACATATGTTTCCGCAAATTGCCACATCTTTTACACGAACAATGCTCAAAAGATCCGCAAATCAGCGGGGGCTCTGAAAATGGGTAGAACACTAAAACACCAGGGAAGGGCATTTTGTACTGCCTTCAGGGTGGACGCTAAATACAATACGAAGTATCTCATTAACACATTGCTCATCTGAGATCGAATCTGTTTTTACTAAGAATCGTCACATGTACAATATTCTTTTCCGTTATGAGATTGTACAGATAGTCCCAGGCAGGAGAAAAGATTTTTCGAAGCTGTAAGCAGCAAGCTTTCATTCATTTGATATTTGTTGTAATTGACGTTGAAAATCTATATTTTTTCCCTATATTTTGATTAAAAAAGGTTATTTTTATAGCCATACCATACCAGTTTTCTAATAGATCTATCAACATATTTAATAGTTTTTACAGTTGAAGCATGTCCTCAAATTCTAAGAAAGAAGTAAATGACGGACACTTCGTAACAGAATGTAATACAGGTTACAGAAATTTCAGAGGCAAAACGATGAGCTGAGAGCTAAATAGACAAAGTTAATACCTCGTGCAGATAATGTTTTAAGAGAAAACTCTGTGGTTTGTGAGTTGCATTTTGCTAATGAATTTATTGATCGTGATTACGTAAGGTTAAAATTCCGAAAGGTTAAAATATACCGCATAATAACAAAATTGAAATTCTTAGCTACTCCGATTCTCGTATTATTTTTAAGAAACGAGTGTATTCCTAAGGCAAGCCCAAGATTAGTCCGATGAGCTTCAAAATCTGAAGCATTAAAATATACCCCAAAAGTAAATTATATACTAAATTTAGGTTTTCTAGCTGTTTCATTTTTCGAGATATTCTAAAAAAAAACCGAGTACATTCTTATTTCGGTTCTTGGACGGCCTAGCCCAATAAGGACTCAAGCCAAAGAGTTAAAACATTCCACAAAAGACAACGACATTCTGAATATGGAATTTCCAACTAGTATGGTGTGGTTATAGAGTAATTTGGCATGCGTCACATGTACGGGAAAGGGAACCAAGACTCTCTACTCGCAGCTGATTGTCTTTCCTTTTCTCCCATCTTTTTTCCCTTCTTGAAATTTCTTCAAGGAGGTGTAATAACTTAGGAAGAGTTATGGATTTCAATATTTTTCTTATTGGCAGTCCGAGTAAACAATTTTTTATATTACACTGGCGGAAAATAAAATCCCAACACCAAGAAGAAATTAGTTCAGAGGAATGAAATTCAGGCAAAGCAATTGTGCAGGTAACATATTTATTTGATTAAAGTTTCAAGATCACAGGTTAAAGTATGCGCGCGAAGAGCCATTTCAAATGTGAAATGGTGGTACATTAATAACCGTTGTAGTCGCCACGATTTTGAATGCAAGCATACAAACGTGCATGCATTGTATTGTACAGGTGCCTTATGTCATTTTACGGGATGGAGTTCGATGCTTGTTGAACTTGGCCAGTTAAATCAGCAATGGTTAATGCCGGTTGTGGATGGCGCTGGATTTGCCTTCCAATAATGTCCCATACGTGCTCGATGGGAGAAAGATCCGGTGATCTCGCAGGCCAAGGCAACGTCGACACTCTGTAGAGCACGTTGCGTGACAGTAGCGGTATGAGGATAAGCGTTATCCTGTTAGAAAACACCCTCTTGAATACTGCTCATGAATGGCAGCACAACCGATTCAATCACCAGTCTGATGTGCAAATTTGCTGTCAAGGTGCTTGGGATAACGACGATGTGCTCCTGCTGTCATAGGAAATGGCTCTCCAGACCATAACTCTTGGTGCAAGTCCAGTGTGTCTCCAAGCGCTCACCTGGCCTCCTTCGTACCAACATACGACCTTCACTGGCATCAAGACAGAAACGGCTCTCATCTGGGAATACAACAGATCTCCTCCCCGCCCTCCAATGAGCTCTAGCTTGATACCACTGAGCAGATGACAGTGATTTGAAGTCAGTGGTATGAACGCTACAGGTCGTTTGGCTCGGAGCTGTCCCTCAAGTAATTGATTTCTTACAGTTCGCTGTGTCACTCTGGGGCCAACAGAAGCTTTAATCGCTGCTGCAGATGCAGTACGATCCGCAACAGTCATGCTGCGAATACGGCAGTCTTCCTTCTCAATAGTGGCCCGTGCGCGGCTGGACCTCGGTCTTCTTGAGACAGTGCCTTCTAGTGAACACTGCTGCCAACAATCATGCACAGTGGATAGATACATCCCTGCCACGTCTTTCTGCAATATCGCGGAAAGAAAATCCACCTTCTCGTAGCCCTACTATACGGCCTCGTTCAAACTCACTAAGCTGCTGATACTGCCTTCTTCGTCTCCTCAAAGGCATTCTTGACTCAAACCTAGCTCACAACGTCGTCCAATCCTGAAGAAAAATAACACTCGCGAAGTTTTCATCACGTATTTAAAACAACCATGATTTGCATGATCCTAGTGGCGCTACCAGCCCCACTCTTATTCGTTCAGCGCGAAATTTGAATAGGCGTCATCTTTCATGTGCAAACAGGCGGCTACCAAATTTCGTTTATCTAGCACAACTCCTTGGTATTGGGATTTTATTTTCCGCCAGTGTATAATCTCTGCTCAGAAAATGGTCACTACAAATTCTGGAGGAGATGGAGGGGATGGGGGAGGGGGCGGAGGACGAATGATGACTCGAAAACTTATTTTCAAGTCATCAAATAATTTTAGTCGTGAGCACAAAAATTGTAGCTATGCACTGTTCTGATATCTATATAAATAAAATTGAAAATCTGTCCCGTTATTTGTGTGTTTGTCTTATCATCACACTGAATTCAATAAAATGAAATGAAATTTTAAATAGACCTATTTAAACTTTAGTCCACATTTTGAGTTTTTAGGACTAGGGGTTGTCGAGATATTAATGGAAAATGAACCTGCCATAGAGATGGCACTATGCAAACAATATTTTTGTCGCAACTTATTTGACAAAAAAAAAAAAAAAAAAAGTGATATGTTGCTAAGCAATGGAATTAAAAATAATCAGTTGAGGCAACTGATGATTTTTGTTAAATATCTTTTCCGATTTGAATAATAAGAAACCCACATAACAATAAATTTTATAGGAATTATATTTTTTCCGGATTATATCATTTGGGTTCAAAGGTTATGGGAATTATTGATATTTCCAATTTAAGTCATCTGTTTCATTTTTAGCAAAGATTTTTCAAACTCATATATACTGAATTTAGGCAATTGTTGAAACAGAATAAAAATGGTACGGGTATAGACTGACCATATTTCCTTAAGACCGGAAAAGGAGTTATGTAATTTTCAGTAATCTTGAAGATGTTGTGTTTTATTACATGAACATGCTGAGGGTACCATTATTTTATTTTTCACTAGCCGCCTTTGGCGACCAGCCTGTTCGCAACCCTTGAAAATGATGATCGTGGCAAATTCCAACCGTGGCAAACTCGTTGGACGGCCAGGATGTGCCACCCAATTTAGACTTGAACCCAGTGGGGGAGACATCCATAGGGAACGTACCCTCCTTCCCCTACCACCAACCCTCGGAAAAACATACGGACCCATATGTTTAAAGTGATCGTACTCCGTGTCAGTGGCGGAAATCGAACCCGGGCCTACCGCGTGCAATTCCCGCGCGCTAACCACTGGGCTACTTCGCCCTCCGCGACAATCTCCATAACTATCTTTTTATTCACCCAATTTAGACCGTACCCTCCTTCCCCTACCACCAACCTCTCGGAAGAACTCACGAACCCACATGTTTAACGTGATCGTGGCGTTTAAGTTTTGGCAGTGGCGGGAATCGAACCCGGGCCTACTGAGTGCAATTCCCGCGCGCTAACCACTGGGCTGCCGCGCCCTCCGCGACAATCTCCATAACTTTCTATATATTCACCCAATTTAGACGGGAACCCAGTGAGGGAGGCATCCACAGGGGCCGTATCCTCCTTCTCCTACCACCAACCTCTCGGAAGGACTTACGGATCCACATATTTAACGTGATCGTATTCCACGTAAACACGGCGGCAGTTTTGGCAGTGGCGGGAATCGAACCCGGGCCTACCGCTAACTTCCCGCGCGCTAATTTGCAATTTAAAATGACCATATGCTTAATTCCATCATCCTCATTCCATTGTTCCATCATTTAAAATATCCATAAAATTAAAATATCCATTTAAAATATCCAAAAGTTAAAATATACATTTAAAAAATCCATATCGTTCCATCATTTAAAATATAAATATAATAATTTATATGGAGTAAAGGAGCCTTATTCAGAACCGTGACGTCACCTCCACCTTGACGTCCCCACCCACCACCTTCCCTCCTTCTGCGGGGGAGAAACGCCGGTTAAGAAGCGGCACGCCGAGAAATTGAAATTCGGAAACTTTTAAAATCCCGATCCTGTGGGCAATACGGAATATTTCCTGACCAGATTGGACTTGTAAGAATGCCAGATGTTTGACCTTTCTTAAAATGTAAATTATTAGTCGAAATTATGAGTACTTTTTACTATCCGAGAATTTAAAAACCAAAAATACTTTTCTTGAGCAAAAAGTGACTTTTGTTTTAAAATCTTTAAAAAATATTAAAAATCGAAATTCAGATTTGAAATTGATATATTTTTACTCGCAATTGTCAGCTCTTTCCGATGGTGTGATTTGTTTTTTCCTACGATGTCCGGATCGTGGGAAAAAAAGGGCAAAAATGGCAAAAAACGGTCGAAATCATATAAAACATTAAATAACAAAAAAAATAATTAAAATTTTAAAAATCGGTTTTCACGTGTCCCCTTCCCTCCCCCCCGGGTCTCCGATTGCCAAATTTCGTAGCTCTCCGACGCGCGGTCGCGAAACGTATAGTGTATAAGACACACAGACATTGTCTTTTACTATTTAAGAAGATTGATAGAAACGAGAAACCATACAAAAACTTAGGTCGACGTAGAGGGGGACTGTATTTCCCAACTATTGTACCATGAATATTTCTCCGATGAAGTAATTTTACGTAAAGTAAATTTAAAGTTTTTATTAAAAATGGGACAAATTGAATATTTTTATTAAAACGACAGGATGATCTGGAAATATCAAAAAATCTGATGTGGGCAACACATGACTTTCCTTATATAATGAAATGAATTTACTACTTTTACAGTAAAATAAATAGGTTTTTTTTCTAGTAGATACTAATATCCTTTCCAAGATATTGAATTTTCGACAATTAGTCGTCATTTTCATTGATTTATCGTCATTTTTATCCATTTGGCGAGATTTTCGTTAATTTGGCAACATTTCAAAAAGTCGCCGACATTCCGCCAATTTCGTCGCCAAAATCTCGCCAAGCGTTATGGACGAAGAAATAAGTTATATATATATATATATAACTTATTAGATATTGAATTTTCGACATAAATTATATAGCTATTATTATATATTTATATATTATATAACTTACTAAATATTGAATTTTCCACAATTAGTCGTCATTTTCGTTGATTTAGCGTCATTTTTATCCATTTGGCGAGATTTTCGTTAATTTGGCGACATTTCAAAAAGTCGCCAAGTTGGTGACATTCCGCCAATTTCGTCGCCAAAATTTCGCCAAGCGTTATGGACGAAGAAATAAGTTATTCTTACAGCAGATAAATTGGCGTTCAAATGCAAAAGTATTACTCAAAGTATCTTTTTTCATGAATGGAACGAGCTGGATCCGCGAGAATGATGTCACCCAATTTATCGCATGATATTATATATGAAAAGTGAACATGTTTCTCAATAGGAATTTTTTTTTTCTATTTTATATGACTTTTTGATAGTTTTTTTGAAAAATGTACAATATCTCGAGAACGGTTCATGTTAGCGTTCTAAAATTTATGTCAATCGTTTTCTAATGAAAAATTACATAAGAAATGTCTATTTACGTAAATTTATTATCGGTTTTGATTTTTTCAAAATTTCATTCGAAAATTTAGGGGGGTTCTGAACATTCGATTGCGTATAAAAACAATAGGCTTCCAGTGTTTACAGATTGTGATTTTTGTACCAAATTTGGTTCGAATCGGTCCATTCGTTCGTCAGTTATCGTCTCCACAGACCCACTGACACACACATACTTTCACACACACACAGACATCACTTCAAAATTGTTTGATTCGTGATCAGGGATGCTTGAAACGTGCTCTCCCGTCGAAAACTCGAATTCGAATTTTCGACCCCGTCACAATACTTTCCTTATACATTATGTATATAAGGAAAGTAAAAACGGTAGTCTCGTTCAATACGGTACGTATGTTCAGCCTATACGGGCATATCGCCTAACACCACATTTTAGCACTTTCATTTTTGTATATGTTGATCTTATTTTATAGCCCTTTCATTTTGTCATATATTGATCTATTCTTAATTTACTTATATACAATAATGTATAAAGAAAGTATTCTGACAGGGTCGACGGGAGAGCACGTTACAAGTATCCCTGATCACGAATCGAACATGTTTGAGGTGATGTCTGTGTATGTCAGCGAGTCTGTGGAGACGATAACTGACGAACGAGTGGGCCGATTCGAACGAAATTTGGTACAAAAATAACAATCAGTGAATACTGGAAGCCTATTGTTTTTATATGCAATCGAATGTTGCGAACCCCACTAAGTTTTCGAGTGAAATTTTGAAAAATCATCAAAAAATCAAAACCTCTAATAAAGTTACGCAAATAGACATTCCTTACGTAATTTTTCCTTAGAAAACGATTGACATCAATTTTAGAACGCTAGCATGAACCGTTCTTGAGACATTGAACATTTTTCAAATAAATTTATAAAAAAGTCCCATAAATAAAAAAAATATATTAACTCTTAAGAAACATGTTCACTTTTCATATGTAATATCATGCGATAAATTGGGTGACACCGTTTTCGTGGATTTAACTCGTTCCATTCACGAGAAAATATAGTTTGAGTAATACTTTTGTATTTAAACGCCAATAGTCATTTATCTACTATAAGAATAACTTATTTCTCCGTCCATAATGCTAGGCGAGATTTTGGCGACGAATTTAGCGAAATGTCGCTAACTTGGCGACATTTTAAAATGTTGCCAAATTAACGAAAACCTCGCCAAATGGATAAAAATGATGCTAAATCAATGAAAATGACAACTAATTCAAGAAAATTCAATATCTTTGGAAGAATATAAGTATCTACTATAAGAATAAAATTTTTTTTAACTGTAAAGTTGTAAATTCATTCCATTATATAAGGAAAGTCATGTGTTGCCCACATCAGATTTTTTGACACTGCATTACGAACATATGGCAAAACACAAAGTTCTGAAATTATTGTCAATGAATATTAATGGGCGTGCTATGTTTGCGTAGCAGGCGAGTTGAAAGAGCTTACGAAACAAGCTTTGGGGGTTGGTGATTAGATCAAATTTTACTCGCTAACAAAATAAATAAATATAAGTCTCTAACAAAATAAGAAAATGATTAACATAAATGTTAGAAAGCTAGCACGAACCATTCGCGAGACATCGCACATTTTTCAAAAAATTATCAAAAAAAAATCTGATGTGGGTAACACATGACTTTCCTTATATAATGTAATGAATTTACTACTTTTCTTATAGTACATACTAATATTCTTTCCAAGATATTGAATTTTCGACAATTAGTCGTCATTTTCATTGATTTAGCGTCATTTTTATACATTTGCCAAGATTTTCGTTAATTTGGCAACATTTCAAAAAGTCACCAAGTTGGCGACATTCCGCCAAATCTCGCCAAGCGTTACGGATGAAGAAATAAGTTATTCTTACAGCAGACAAATAAATGACTATTGGCTTTCAAATACAAAAGTATTACTCAAAGTATCTTTTTCCATGAATGGAACGAGCTAGATCTACGAGAATGATGTCACCCAATTTATCGTATGGTATTACATATGAAAAGTGAATATGTTTCTCAATAGGAAATATTTTTTTTATTTTATATGACTTTTTGATAATTGTTTTGAAAAATGTGCAATATCTCGAGAACAGTTTGTGTTAGCGTTCTAAAATTTATGCCAATCGTTTCCTAATGAAAAATTACATAAGAAATGTCTATTTGCGTAACTTTATTAGTGGTTTTGATTTTTTGACGATTTTTTCAAAATTTTATTCGAAAATTTAGGGAGGTTCTGAACATTCGATTGCGTACAAAAACAATAGGCTTCCAGTATTCACTCAGGGCCGGTTCAAGGATATTTTCGTGTGTGGGCAAGACAGTTTGGGGCCGCCCTTCACACACACACACATATATATATATATATATATATAATACAAATATATAATAAAAATTTTCTTAATGTTTCCTTCCTTCTTAATGTGACGCAACAAGCCCATTTTCCATTGGTTAATCTTTATCCAATGGCATGATTCACATCCTCGTAAGGGTCCGCTCGGCTCCCCTAAATTTATGATTTTGTGACCTTTTGGGTTCCCGTGTTGTAAAACTCCGCGCCATCCAGACTGACAGTATTGTTTGCCGTTTTGTACACAATAAATTACACATATAAACTTGTCTCATCACAGTGTGAGATCTATATCTGGTCTCACACTATCAAATTTTATTCTCATCTAAATTTAGTTTTAATTAGCGATTTAGAAAATGTAATGCCTTACATTTCTTTCTACATGCATGCATAATGCTGCAGTAATTTATAATACATAACTGAATTTTGGACTTTATTTGTAATTTCCCTGCACACAAATGATGTATTGAAAAATAATGACGGGGTCGAAAACTCGAATTTTCGACGGATTAATATCGTTTTGGACATCCTTTAACCCATATCAATTATTTTTAAATGGATGTCTGTGCGTGAGTGTAATGTATATATGGGTGTGTATAGGAGTCTAGAGAGACAAAATTTCTAGAACAAATGGAGTGAAGTGAACAAAATTTATGATTTTAAAGGAAAATGAACACTCGGAAGGTCGCAAATTTTCAAACTTTTTTTAAATCATAAGAAAACGGCATTCAAAAATATTAAATAAACAATCATTTATATGTAAGTTGACGTGAATAACATCTATGTTTGGGGTTTCTATGCAGGGGAAACGAAGCGTTATGAAAAATGTAAACCTTTTGGACACTTATAATAATAATATCAATATTTTAATATTCAGAAATTTTTTCTAGAAAACAAAAAGTGTATGTCCCAGCGAGTGTTTTTATTATTCTTGTTTTCATTTTAAACTATAAAATAAAGATATAAATAGTAAACGACAAAAATACATACTAGGAAATTTAGTATCAAAATCTATATTTATTATTAAGAAAAGCTTTTATAGTTCTCGAGTAATCGTCTTGTCAAATTGAAGAAGATTGAAATTTTTCCATTTTTCAAGTTAGTAACATCTCAAAAACTAAAAGAACTATCTTTGAACAATAAGCATAAATTTGTAGCTCTGTGAAAGCCCTACAAGTGTATATAATTGGATTTTGGATAGAACTCTATTTTTTGGGGGAGGGGTGGCTTAAACTTTGAAACATAAAAATGAGTTTTATTTCCATGTTTCATATTTTCATTCGAAATATCTTCAAAAGTATAAAAGATCGATAGAATTATATTAAGTGATAAAAATATGTATGAGGAAATTTAGTGTCTAAATTTATATGTATATTTTAAAAAGCTTTTATAGTTTTCGAGTAATCATCTTGCCAAGTGGAAGAAGTTTGAAAATTTGAAGTATTTCAAGTTTGTAATGCTTATATCTTAGAAACTAAAAGTGATAAATATAAACAATTAGTATGAATTTATTGCTTTTTAAGAATCCTACAAGTGTATATAATTGGATTTTAGGTCACTTTCTTGGTTTTTGAAGTACAGTGGTTATAATTTCGATATTTTAACATATCGAAATTATAACCACTATACTTTAAAAACCAAGTTTTCCAATGGGTGGGAATATTTGAAATGCCACGATTGTTGCAGATCAGTCTGGTTACTTACTCTTTTGTGAAATATTGGTGCACAAGCACGAGATATTTTGCTTTGTTTAAAAAAAATTAGGAAGTCAAATGAATATGGGGATTCCAAAGATGTTTAATGATTGGTGATGTTTGAACAGAATAGATGGAAATATACGTATTCAATTACGTATTTATGTGCCGCCAGACACGTTTATAGATTAACTCAAATGTAAAATCTCCTCAGTAAGTTTAATTTTTATACTGCAAATCAAGTCAGTAAAATAATCGAATATATTAAAGTGGAGTCTATGGTCGGAGTTTTCAGATGAAATCGGTGTGAAAATTAAAAGCGCTAGCTAGTTACAAATAGTTAATTTGTATTGCTTTGAAAGCCTATAAACGAAACAAATGAGTCTGAAACAATCGAATAAACTTATTGAACTTTACTGGAGTTTTATCTTACAAAATAATATTCACGCAAAGCAATTTCGGCTCCATCGGACTACAGTCACCGCCGATTATATTTTTCTGAATTTATCAGGAATCAAAAGTAACTTACTCATTATGTAGTGTCATGAAAGTTGCCCTCATCATTTTTTTAATAAAATTTGAATTTTTAATTGCATAAATCTTATGAATAATTTGTATATCTTAGCAGTAAAACATTATAAGCAAATCAAAAAAATGATTTTATGAATAAATTAGGAAAGAGGAGAGATGAAGGAAAAGCATTTCAATCCCTACGAAGCTAAGATATAATATAACAGGACAATTCAGAATTTTGCCGGTTATTATCAGCAATTTATTTAAATAGCTAATCTTTAATATTAAATTTAAAATGCAAAAATATTTAAATTTGTTTGTTTTTGCAGAGATAAATCTGGGATTCTATTTCGAAGCAGTTTGTGACTGTCTATTGCAGCCCCTCTAAAATCTGATTCAAATACAGAAGGGACATAGAATATAACCACTATACTTCAAAAATCAAGTTTTCTAATGGGTGAGAAAGCTATAGTATTTGAAATGGCACGATTGTTGCACATCAGTCTGGTTACTTATTCTTTTGTGAAATATTAGTGCACAAGCATGAGATATTTTGTTTTGTTTAAAAAAAAATTAGAAAGTTAAATGAACTTGGGAATTCTAAAGATGTTTAATGATTGGTGAGGTTTGACCAGAATATGTGGAAATATACATACGGAAATATACATAATAATGGAATACTACCCAAATTACAACAAAATTTTACACTTTGACTAATTTAACATTTGCTTTATTGTATCACTGGAACGAATTACCCGGTGTTGACTGTGATGCAAATAAACCCCCGTTACTACATTTACAAGTAACACTACTCAATTTTCTTCAAATCCTAAACCGACTTCATATTACCAGTACGCTATTCGCAAAGCGAAAAAAAAATATACGCTCTCCGTGATGCAAAATATAAATGAATGAAAGATTAATAACCTCTAGGAGATGAACGTGGATTAGATCGTTACGGTAGCTGTTAAATCGTATGATTAGCTGTTAGATCATATCCATGGCTGGAGGTTCTTCTTCTTCTTCGACCCAGACCATCCGACCTACCAGAAAGGTGTAAGGTATCTGTTTGGACGGTCGGGAAGTGCCACCCAATTTAGACCGAAACCAAGTGGGGGAGGTATCCACAGGGACCGTACCCTCCTTCCCCTACCACCAACCTCTCGGAAGGACTTACGGACCCACATGTTTAACGTGATCGTACTCCGCGTGAACACGGCGGCAGTTTGGACAGCGGCAGGAATCAAACCCGGGACTACCGAGTGCAACCTCCGTGCGCTAACCACAGGGCTATGGCTGGAGGTTCTGTAACTGTTAAATCAAGAATAAAGCTGCTAGGTCATATCAGTAGCTGGAGATTATCTGATTTTGGAATTTAAAAATTCGTTAAAAATCGAATGTAAATTTTGGTAAAAGGCCTTCGAGATGCATTAGTTCAGGTATAGATGAAACTGTGTTGTTGTTGTTGAAACCCAGACCGTCCGACCTACCAGAAAGGTGTAAGGTAACTGTTTGGACGGTCGGGAAGTGCCACCCAATTTAGACCGGAATCCAGTGGGGGAGGCATCCACAGGGACCGTACCCTCCTTCCCCTACCACCAACCTCTCGGAAGGACTTTCGGACCCACATGTTTAACGTGATCGTACTCCGCATGAACACGAGATGAAACTGTGTGAAAAAATTCAATGAGATAGATATCGGTCGGCATTGTGGACAAACAAACAGATAGATTCTTCTTTTCATTATTATAGATTCACTGGGGGGTGAAGACGATTGAAAGGTAATGTTAAAATGCCCCTGAGTTTGTGACAAGTGAATGAAAATATATAAAAAAGTGTTCGAAGATACAAAACCTAATCCAAAAGCAGGAAAAATATATAGAATAGAAAAGGGGACAACAATTCGGAAAGAAAAGTGGAGGGGGTAAAAATTAAAAATATTCTAATTTTCTGCCGAAAGATAAAGTGCATAACAAAACTAAGAGAGAGAGGGGAAAATCATATTTGCAATCATTAGAGAACAAGGCGGTAAAACGCGCAATATTTATTTTCGTAATTATGAAAAAAATAATAAAAGAAAATATCTGAAAAGAATTTGGAGATACATGGGCCCAACAGAAACACAGGAAAATATCCAAATGCTTCCAAATTCATAAAAAAAAGGACGGGGGGGGGGGGGGGGGGGGCTAGAAATTAAAAAATATGAACTTTCGAGTGGAGTAATAAAAATAGGGTGTATTAAGAATAAAAAATAAATTCCATTCGTTGGAAAAGAGGAACGTCAATGTTTCATTTTTTCTTGGTTTTGAAAAAAAAATGGACAAAAAAATACTACATATCATACAATACAACTTTATATAAGAATAATAATAAATCGAATGTTGACTAGAACATAGGAATATCAACTGAATTGTTTGAGTAGAAATAAAAAAAAAATCACAATATCAAAATGTATATAACAAATTTTAAGGATGTTTAATTATCATTTTACTTAAAAGTGTATTAAATTATAATTATAACTAAAAGTGTAATTATGGAAAAAAAAATAGTATTTACGGATTATTGAACGTATATCTAGACAGAAATTTGTATGCATGAGCAAAAGAATATATATAATTCCCATATTGAGTCTATAGAATAAATTTATTAATTTATGAAACAGCTGTAACAATTTATAAACAACTTTTGCACTTTCATGCAGATATTCATAAAGGAATATTTTGCATCATTTTTTTTTTTTTCGTTTTGCAATGAAACTGGAAAAAATACAAAATTAAGATCATTTAGCACCACTGCTTAGTTATTTGCCTCTGAAATTCCTCATAGAACAGCCACGGGGCTTATTATTTTGGATAATAACATGAAAAATGATTCTTTTATCAATATCATTCTGGGGCTAATACCAAAGACTAAATTCAGTACCAAATTAATTTTATTTGTTGAAACACATTAAAAATCGAGAAAAAAATGTAGTCAATTAAGAAATTTTGCAAAAATATTTTAAATAATTGAAAGAAAAAGTTACCCGAATAGTTAGAACTCAAAAGACAGCCATATTTGTCGATGGATTTGTGAATCTCGCACGGCAGCATAACACACACAACACTTTGAATACTAAGAAGTAGCTTTTTACTTGTAGTCATTGTGTTTGTTATCTACATGGTCTTCAGCTAGGCTCAATGCCTAAATCAGCTAAAACGGTAGACGACCAAAAGAATGACCATCTGGACTAATCTCCTCCCTCCCGTCCTTTTAGAAGTGCGATCATAGAGGCCGCATCCATGTGTTTGCAATTTGAATTTGAAACCAGGAAAAAATTCTGAGAATCGGCCCTTGGGTTTTTCCCAGTATTTGGGGAAAACAAAGTCCCCTAAGGGATTGCAGGCTGCACCCAGCTGCAAATTGTTTAAAATCTGGTAATCTCCCAAGTGTTTGAGCGCACGTACTTTCAAGCAGAACTGTACATTGCTTCGAAAAAGGTATAATTATGGGAGAAAAACGATTTTATCCTTTTTATATTTTAATACTATCTAAAAAAGTAAATTCATTTATATTAAAGTGGCACAAAATTGGTTCATTTTCAAAATATATTTTTTAATACGACCACAAAAGTCATTCTTACTACACCTAATTTCACTTCCAATTGGCCGCCCATAATTCGTCCGCTGTGGGCAATTGCCCACGTCGCCCACGCCTTAAACCGGGCCTGTATTCACCGATTGTAATTTTTGTACCAAATTTCGTTAGAATCGGTCCATTCGTTCGTCAGTTATCGTCTCCATAGACTCACTGACACACACACACACATACAGACATCACTTCAAAAATGTTTGATTCGTGATCAGGGATGCTTGAAACGTGCTCTCCCGTCGAAAACTCGAATTCGAATTTTCGACCCCGTCACAATACTTTCCTTATACATTATTTTTATAAGGAAAGTAATTATATAAAATAAAAAAAAATATTTCCTACTGAGAAACATGTTCACTTTTCGTATGTAACATCTTCCGATAAATTTGGTGACCATTCTTGTGGATCCTAGCTGATTGTTCCATTCATGAGAAAAGATACTTTGAGTAATACATTTGTATTTGAATGCCAATAGTCATTTATCTGCTATAAGAATAACTTATTTCTTTGTCCATAATGCTTGGGAGATTTTGGCAACAACTTGGCGACTTTATTAAACGTTGCCAAGTTATTGAAAATTTTGCCAAATGGATTAAAATGACGCTAAATCAATGAAAATTACGACTATTTGATGAAAATTCAATATCAATGAAAAAATATAAGTATCTACTATAAGAATAACCTATTTTGTTTTTACTGTAAAAGTTGTAAATACATTGCATTATATAAGGAAAGTCATGTGCTGTCCACATCAGATTTCTTGTAAATTTGTTCCAGTTGATTTTATTCTTCAGATTTGCATGTGAGGATAATTTTGTATAATGAAATCAGAAAGTCTTACATTTCTCTTTAGGAGAATTGAATTAAATATCTTAATAGAATGTTTTGAATAACAATATTATTTAGAATAGTATAGAAATTTGCACATAATTGTGAGTTTTAAGTTTCTTTATTATATACCAGCAGAACACCCGTTCTTCGTACAGAGTATATAATATAAAGAAACTTATAATTCGCAATCATGTGCAAATTCTATTAAAATATTAAATTTATTGCTCCTAAAGAGAAGTTTAAGAATATCTGTTCTGACTATGTAAAATTATCTTGAAGGGCAGATCTGAAGATAAAACATCCTGGTCCCTTTTGTAAGCAAATTTACAAAAAAAAAAAAAAATTGAATCAATCAAGTATATTTCATTTTGTATTAAAATGTCATGCTCCTATTTCATTATATATTTAATATTTTGTACATTATGTTTATAAGACATAAAATGAACAGATTATTAATTTTGAAGTGAGGCCCACATTTGGATCATTATTCTTCAAATTATTCTAATAGAGGGCCTAAGGGGCCCGGTACTGGAACACATATTCATACTATGTTAGAAGGTTAAATATTAAATTTAAGTTTTAATAAGTCTTTCTATACAATTCATTCTACTTCATGATAATTAAAATCAGTAGTGGGCCAGGTGGCTCATTACTGGTACAGTGTACCATTACTAGGATAACCAAGATTTGATATTGGTAACTTGTTTATTATAGAACAGTGTGACATTATGCGAACAGTTTATTACAGAACGGTGTGATCCAACTGGTAGCACGTGGGACACATGTGACCCACAACATATCTTTCTTTTTATGGCTCTCGATTGTACTCATAGAAACCAGTAATGTTACATTGCTAAAATAAATTTAAATATAGTTACATATTTTTTATTAATATCAAATAGTTAGTTGGTAATATACGTTATTGAGGAAAAGACAGATCAAATTTCAATCTTCACTACATATCTTATTTCCATTGTTTCCGTTTCAAAGATAATCATGCAGTCGTGCACTTGCAGAATAACAAATGCACTCCTTGCTGCTTTCTTACTCCCTTTGCCACTTCTTCCTGCTTTATTCCTTTCAGTTCTATGATAATCGAGTATAATTTTCAATCGCTCTGCTCTGTCTTGGGTCGAGTTAATCATCAGTTAATCAAAGTGTATGTGTCAGAAGTATCATTATGAGTATAACTAATTTGAGCAAGAAAAGAAAGGTGGAGTTTGAGAATAAACAGTTGAATGAAAGATGGGAAAAATAATTTCTGTCTATGGATTTGGTAGAGAAGATGCAATATCTGTGCACTTGCAAGTAGTGTCAATAATGAATGAATATAATATTCATCGCCATTAAGATATGTCACCTAAAGTGAAATACAGGAGTGTAAGTGATGATGTATGATAACATTTTGTCAGTGAACTGAAATGCAAAGTACAAAGACAAAAAAACACCTTCAAAAATAACACATGTGCAGAAATAGTGTCTACAGGCATCTTACGATAATGGCTAAAAATCAAAAGTCATTTAGATCATATGCATTAAATGATTAGTTTGTAATTAGGATGGCAAAATTGTTTGACGATAATAAAGATGTCAAAATCTCCTTTGCCTTTTACCCACCAGACTGTTTCAAGGAGAATTGTGGAAATAAACAACCAACTGGATACACAGTTAAGCAAAGAAATAAAAAAAAAGTGTATATTTTCCAATCATGTTGGATGAAAGCACTGACATTATATATCTATGCCAGCTATTAATGTTGATGATCAATTTTACGTTAAAAAATAACTTTTTGATCTAGTGCCACTCCCTACTAGTGTAAAAAGCTCAGATATTTATAATGCTCTGGTGTCCGTTGTAGATAAAATGTTGGAAGAGGAAGGAAACCTGTCCTAGAAAAATCTAGAGTGCAGGAAAAAAAATTTGTACCAGTGTGGAGGAAAAGAAATGCACAAAAATATGTGTATTTATGTGTGATTCAAGAAATAAAAGAGAAAATAATATGAATTCAGGTACTGAAGTCAACATGAAATAAAAATGATTTTGCTATCATTGAAAACAATGTGTTTCATACAATAACTCTTTCAGATATAGTTGCATTGGTATCGCAATCACAATTAACAAAATATTGTCAACTAAAAATTGAATGTAAAAATTATAAAAAGTAGGACTTAAATTCACTTATATTTTGAGTATTTTTTAATAAAGCATTTTGTTATATAGCCAGTTCAATTGTTAATTACCATTTTATTATGCATATATTTTAGCAATTATGTTAATGAAAATATTAACAAAATATAACTTTCTACTTTTCAAATCTTATTTATTTTTGTGGCTCACTTTAGGCAGGCCCACTAATAACTTGAAAACCGAAACAAGTAGAAAGCTCAAGTTTGGAATGTTTTGACTTTTGTGATATGTTTGCTTTGGATTTTGAACCTTATCAGTCTAGCTTCACATAAACATTTATTTTAAAATGAAGTAAAATGCAGAAAACAAAATAATTTTTGGGGGAATGTTGGTTCCTGGTTTTATGTTTCTCCATATTATTTAATCAAACAATGGTCAAGAAGTTAAAAATATCTTGTAAACAAATCTGATTTAATCTGTACAAATAAAATCATTATTGAAACTTGTATTTCTAAGAAAATTTAAATGGATGTTTCCAATGAAAATGGCCAGATCCAGCTGGTAACAGTCAGCAATGTACCATGCAGTCCGTGTTTGGCATAAGGGTCAGACCAGCCTCAAAACTGACCTATATGACCATTGTAAACCTCTAGAGTTAGATAACCAGTCAAAGTCTTCACTGCTTAACAATGTGCCAGCCATGAAAACTTTTAATGTTCGACAGCCCGGACTGTCCTGTTACTGTATGATAAGGCCCCTATGCAGTCCTTGAACTGGATGGGTCAGAAATGCATGGATGTTCCCGGCCAGTTATTGTGATTGGATGATTACGTTTATTGGAATGCTCTCGAACCAAAGCAGTCTTCAAACCCAGCGGCTCATTGGGCATTGCTCGATGGCTCAGTTCAACCTGGGTGTTCATTGATTATAGTTTCCTTATGGCTGCTGGTAAGTACGAGCAAATGGACTCAAGGAGTAAGTGTGTGATTAATATCCAAATTTACCCAAAACATTTTAATTTAAGATGTGCATAGTGAATTTTATACAATATGGACATAATCCTGGGGATGAGTGCATAAATCAGACTCTGAGCATATTCATAAATGAATCACTTTTAAGCTAGGTGCTAACTTTTATGATAATATGCACTCTAACATACTTCATAAATAGGTTTAACTAGTACAAGTCTTGGGATTATTTAAATTATTTTTTTGTGCTTTCACTGCTTTCTGACATATTAACACACAAATGGCTTTGCACATGTATCTATACTCACGTACAATATCTTTATATCTATACTCAGGTGTAATTAAAACATGTTTTCGTGAGGCTGCTTTCTGACATATTTCGCATGCAAATGGTATTTTACCTGTATGTACAAGTTTGTGTTTATTCAAATTAAATTTTAGTGAAAATGTTTTCTGACATATTTCACACATAAAAAGCTTTTCACCTGTATGAACAAGCGTATGTATATTTAAAAATTTTTTACGTGTGAATAATTGCCGACATATTTCACAAACAAATGGCTTTTCATAAGTAGAAACAAGTTTATGTATATTTAAAAGGCTTTTATGTCTGAATGCTTTCTGACATATTTCACACACAAAAAGGTTTGGGGTGATTGATAGAACAACCCATCACTACTCATTATAGCACGAAGCAGAAGGCGTCTTCATCACTCGGTTTTTTTCGGATTCTGCATTTTAATAGTAAATAAGTATTTCATCAGATTTCTTACAATCATATTTGTTGAATAATGTTGCTACGCACATTTCTTAAATTTGCAAATTTTTTCTTCATTTCATGATATTTTGCACATAATTCTAGCAGAGTTTCCCCCTAGGCACTTTTGGAAGGGTGCAGTGCCCTGCCTGCCCTTTTGTTACCAGAACAGCACCCTCCTTGTCCTTTGTACTAGAAGAGTGCCCTAATGGTTCCTGCCCTTTTGTTAACATATCAGTTTCCCTGCTTAGCCTTTTGTCAAGAGAGCAATGTCTGACCTCAAACGAAAATCAACTAGTTTTTGTATTACCTCGGATAAGTCCCAGAGCTCTTTCTCTGCGTTCATTACTGTAAATTTTAAGCGTGTCTATCTCCCTCCCCCCCTCCCCATGCCGCTCCCTCCTCCTTCAAAGAGAGAAAACGGGTGATCTACTGCCAATAAAAAGAGGATTGACAGCCCCATATCACTTCTTTCCCTACTAAAAGAAACAAAATGGAAAGGGGAATATTAAGCACGTACCTTCTTCCATCTGATGAAAACTTTCAAAACAGTTTTCGTTTTCAACTTCAATTTTTCTTAAATTATTTCATGTTTGATATGCATTTTAATTAATTTAGTTAAGTTCTGTAAATGTAAACCCTGTAAGCATATTTACTCTAAAACAAATATTTAAAAATATAGATTTCCGGACTAGGGTTCTTTGCGCCATTTGCGGGAAGATGTTTACGTTGATTCCGCCGATTCAGTCAAAACCGGAGGACGATAGAAAGGGTAGAGGAGAAAAGTTAGATTAGCGAGGTGATTTTAGCCGGCTTGAATGAAATATGGGAGAACTTATTTTCTTTATATTGTTTATTAATTGCCTTTAGCTACCAGCCTAGTCGCTTTTTGCAAATTCTCTTAATATGCTTTCTTGCTGTAGACTGCGTATCTCCGCTACACACGAAAGTCACGGCTAAGAGTACTCTCATTTGTAGTTCGTGTAATAGCTATCGACTGTGTATTTGACAACTGCCGCCCTTAGAGAGGATTGGACACCACTCAAGTGGTGGGACTCGGACTCCCCAACAATTCTTGTGGGAGGAGAAGGCATGAAAAATGCACAAAAGAGGAAAATGAAATATGAAAGGGAACCCACACTTGTATAATACCCAAATTTGTATAGGCGGCCCTGATCTGACCACTACGCTTTATATACAATATAATGAAAATTCCGCTCCATGCAATAATGATACGCGGACATATTTAATTCGCATAGCGGATTTACTCCCAATGCAGGTCATGCAATAGCTATTGGCTGTGTATCTGACCACGGCCGCCCATAAGGAGGGTCAGACACCACTCAAGTGTTAGGGCCCCCAATAATTTTTTGAGGGAGGAGAAAACATGAAGAATGCACAAAAGAGGAAAACGAAATATGAAGGGTAACCCAGAAATTTGTATGAGCGGTCCTGATCCGACTACTACGCAGATGGATGCAATATGTGTTATATATAATATAACGATTCGACATATTTAATTAGAGTAGCGGATTTACAAAATTAAGCACCTTCTTTTAACGAGTAATCCACGTACAATGCATGCAATAACGATATATACCTTGTGCAGATGCGTGCAAATCGTGTGACATTGTGTTATGAACACGTGCCTATGCGGGTTTATGGATTAACAGACTAGCCCGTTGCAAGACATCCTCATAGCAGATTTGAAACACAAAATAACCCCCCTCATATTAGCGGACTCGTCTTTGACCTGCTCTGCGGACACATGCAATAATCATAATAATAAAGCTCATTTAATAACGATACGCCCGCTTAAGGGACGTATGCAGTAGTTGCATTCGTGTACTCGCCTGTTATGCGAGTTTACGGCTAAAGATACGGATGCTGCGCAGACACATGAACGTACGTTGCTCGCACTATTAATAACTCTGCTCCATGGAATAATGATTAACTTAATAGCTAAACATTTGAGAATCCATAGTTCAAAACTTTATACTGTGATTTTATGGAGCTTTCTGGAATTTTATGTAGTTATTTAAATCGGCGGGGGGGGGGGGGGGGGGTGTAATTATTATACTAACAACAAACAATTAACAAATATTTTCAACATTTAAATATATCTTATCCTTTAAAATCATCAAACCTCATTGACTAATGAGAAAATACTAAAAATCAAAATTTAATATTCTTCTTTTTCAATTTAATAAACTCTAAATTTATATAAATTCAATAATTGTAAACTTCAGTAAAGTTCAATAAAGCTATTCGATTTTTTCAGATTCATTTATATTGTTTACAGAATTTCAAAGTGCTACAAATGACTCACTAACTGTTTATAGCTAGTTAGCACTTTAGTTTTCACAACGATTTTATCTGGATGCTTCGACAATAGACTTCAGGTTAAAATATAAAATTATTTTATGAACTTGTTTTTCAGTATATAAATTAAACTTATCTGTCCTGAAATCAACTTGACCTATAATCTATAAACTTGCCTGGCGGCACATAAATATGTACTTGAATATGTATATTTTTACTTCTTTTGTTAAACCTAACCAATCATTACACATTTTTAGAATCTCCAAGTTCATTTAATGCCCTGATTTTTTAAACAAAATAAGATTATCTCATACTTATGCACAAATATTTCACCAAGGAGTAACTAACAGATTCAGCTGAAACAATAGTAACATTTTAAGTAAATTAAAGCTTTCCCACACATGGGAAAACCCAGGTTAAAATACTAAAATATCGAAATTATAACCACTATACTTCACAAACAAAGAGCTCATCCAAAATCCGATTTTATACATTTGTAGGGATTTCAAAAGCTATATTTTTGCATAATTGTTTACAGGTTTAGTTTTTCAGATAGCATTACAAACTTGAAAAGGGGGAAATTTTCAATCTTCAACTCGACAAAAACAATTACTCGAAAACTATAAGCACATTTTTAAAATATAAATATAGATTTAGCAACTAAATTTCCCAATACATATTTTTATTCGTTACTATTTATATCTTTTTTTTATAGTTTCGAAGATATTTTGAGTGAAAATAAATAAAATGAAAAAAAAAAACTTGCTTCGACAGATACTTTAAGTTTTTCAAAAAAACAAGTTCAAAATATTAAAAAATTGAAATTAATTTTATATATTCACAATCTTGACCCTATTTCCTACAAAAGAAGAAAATATATTTACATTTTGGTC
The DNA here is from genome assembly GCA_951213105.1 of Amaurobius ferox. Classification (NCBI taxonomy): domain Eukaryota; kingdom Metazoa; phylum Arthropoda; class Arachnida; order Araneae; family Amaurobiidae; genus Amaurobius; species Amaurobius ferox. Next base: position 26,044,589 of record OX578155.1, on the reverse strand, counting down.
TATTAGACTTAGAGATATATGTGACAAAATTTTTTTGCAATGCTCTGATTTTCGTCATAAAAATCCCAAGCATAAATGTTATTTAAACATAAAAAATATGTGCCCTTTTTTTCTAAGAAGTGCCCTTTTTGTAGAAACAGCACCCTGCCCTTTTTTAATCCTGGGGGAAACTCTGAATTCTAGTTTCTCTTAATTTAATATTATATGTAGATTGAATTGGATTGCAGATTAAGTTTACCAATGGCATCTGGCAAGTGGCAAATGGATTTATGTGAATGTTCAGAAAAATGTATTCATGTGAATGCAAGTGAATTTACATAAAGATTAGTTCTTATTTATGCTATGTTTTGAAATTGTCTTATTTTGAAATTGTTATATTTTCCCGTGCTTTTGAATTAGTTTTCTTAATATAAGTATCATTTTTTAAAAATTTTTGTTAAGTACAATCAGTGTTGTGAGTATTGTTTTTTAGGACTTTTATTAAAATTTCGTTAAAGTGAAATATTTTTTACAAAGTATTGCTTTTTTTAAATTTCGTTAAAGTCTAATAATTTTCTAAGTATAGATTTTTTTAAAATTTCGGTAAAGTATAACAATTTATCGTTCCTTTTTTGGCAATTTTGGCACAGTATCATTCTTTTAAATTTTCTAAGTAACAAGTTATAAAAAATTTGAAAAATCTCATAAATTTTATAATTAACGAGTATTGAAATTTTGGCAAAATAACAATAAATGTTTAATTATTGGATTGCGAAATTTTTAAAAGCATAAAAAAGAAAAATTACAAAGTATCTAGTTTTTTAAATTGTTTTAAAATTACAAAATCGTACGCTTCAGTATGTTTTCTAAAATTCAGTTTATTACTTTTCAAAGTTATGCAACTTTTTTAAAAGTAGGAAAAATCTTATTTTGTAACATTTTTATAAGCATATTACACTACCATTTAGATTCAAAATACTAGTTCAGAACACAGAAGAAAACATCCATTTTGATAGGAGCCTATTTAATACAGAAAAATATGTCACCCTGGTGGAGAGAAGCCAATTTAAAAACAGAGAGAAACATGCCAAATTAGTCCATTTTTGTACTTGTAAAAAAGTGAATGGACTAATTTGGCTATTCTATCTATCTACTGGCTTTTTACCTGTGTGAACATTTCTATGCTTATTTAAATCACCTCTGCGAGTAAAAGCTTTCTGACATAATTCACACACAAAAGGCTTTTCACCTGTATGAACAATTCTATGATATTTTAAATCACCTTTGCGTGTGAATGCTTTCTGACAAATTTCGCACATAAAATTCTTTACACCCGTATGCACAAGCCTATGATTATTTAAATCACACTTGCGTGTGAACGCTTTCTGGCATATTACACATATAAATGGTTTTTCACATGTATGTACAAGTTTGTGTGTATTCATATCACGTTTTCTTGAGAATGTTTTCCAACATATTTTACACATAAAAGGCTTTTCACCTGTATGAACAAGCTTATGTACATTTAAACTACTTTTACATGTGAATGCTTTCTGACATATTTCACACACAAATGGCTTTTCACCTGTATGAGCAAGTTTATGTCTATTTAAATCACGTTCTTGTGTAACTCTTTCTGACATGTTTCACACACAAAAGACTTTTCACAGGTATGTATTAATTTGTGTACACTTAGATTGTGTGAATGCCTTTTGACATATTCCACACACAAATAGTTTTTCACCAGTATGTACAACTTTTTATCAAGCAGATCACCACAGTAATAAACAAGTTAATTTCTGTAAAATACAAAGAATTGGTAGTTTTGTATTCAATGATAGATCATTTTATATCAAGGAAAACTTGAGCAATGTGTATAGCAGCAGCAGTGTTCCCAGATTCTTTTCAAGTCTTTTCCCTAGATTCGGGAAAAAAATTCCCCAGATTTCCCTAGATTTCTTGGTCACGTGATATGTGACGTCATAATGTTTAAAGCAACGATCTGATTGGATGCTATGCATGACGTAATCACAGTAATTTTCGGAAATTCCGTACTCTTACTGCAAGTTTCGAACAGACAAGTTTATTTATTAGCCAAATAACCTCATTCCCAGGTTAAAAATAATCTCAATATATTATTTTTATTTGGTGAAACTACAAATTGCAATTTTTCTTGTAAATAAAAATTTTAGAAAACAAAATGAAATGCTTTGTGTATGTGCAGGCACAAACTAATTTATATACCTTGGAGTGATGGCATTAGTATTATGTTTTTTGAATAATCCATGTTTGATTATTTCATATTTCCCTACTTTTTCATGGAAATCTCAGGATTAGTAGTAAAAACATCCATTGCCTTTGCTGCTTTTAGCCTGCCATCTCTTGCTTCCATGAGCTACGATTTTTTTTTTCCTGAGGTGGGTTCCATTTATCAAAAAATTATCCGACTAGACTCGGGAATGAACTTCAAATTTTTTATATATATTTTTAACTATAACAATAATAAAACTAAAGCAATAACAAATTAACAAACTACTTAATTATAACAATGACAAACTAACAATTTGAATTTAAACTAATATAAAACTATGTAGCAAAACTTGAAAAAATAAATGATATCTTTTATCAATAAATCATGTCTCCGCTCTGAACAGTCTGGTACTGACTATTTAGGTTTCCAGAAAATTTCTGCAAACAATTTTGCCCCCAGGGAAAGTATATTTTCCTATCTTCCAACACTCTCAGATTTTTCTGATAACCGCATACATTTGGAAAAAAAATAAGGTAGGAATCTGTTATTTTTACTTATCTTCTAAGTTTCAATGGGTGTTAAGCAAATTTCTATACAACACACGCTTGTGCCATTGTGACGAACTGCGATTTCCTAAGAATAGGATGTTACACTAACGCGTCTGTCCGTTGTACTGACGATCCTTCAACTCATTGAGTTCTCTTTTCCACGTATGATGGTTCTTTTCATATATAGTCCCTTTTTCCACGTATGATAGTCATAAATTAGAGGTCTTTTGTAGCTTGGTCCATTAGCTAAGGCCCGATTTGAAGCGTGGGCCGGATCAAGCTCATTATTTAAAAAGTCGGGCGGGGCGTATTTAATTTTGAAAAGTTTTTGAGCGAATGTTAATAGAGTACATGAGATTATTGACCGGGACGGTCTTCAAGCCGGACTATTTCATGCCTTCTCCAGCTTTAAAATAATTGGAGGTTTGGGTCTCTCATTCGAATGGTGTGCCTCCCCCCCCCCCCCCCGCATGGGTTACCCTGGGCCGGGTGAAAGTCTGATATTTCCGCCCGTGCATACATCTGTACAGCTTTCCAACTAATTATAGCAATTATTTTGCGAAACTGTATAACAAATATTTTATTTTGTTATGGAATACAAATGTTGTTACTAAATATCGAATACAGCATTTTTACTTTTCGTATATACATAATGTATAAGGAAAGTATTGTTATGGGGTCAAAAATTTGAGTTTTCGACGGGAGAGCACGTTTCAAGCATTCCTGATCACGAATCAAACATTTTTGAGGTGATGTCTGTGTGTGTGTGTCAGTGAATCTTGTTTTTTAACGTAATCGGATGTTCAGAACCTCCTAAATTTTCGAGTGAAATTTTGAAAATTCATCAAAAAATCAAAACCTTTAATAAAATTACGCAAATAGACATGTTTTATGTAATTTTTCCTTAGAAAACGATTGACATAAACTTTAGAACGCTAGCATGAACCGTTCTCGAGATATTGCACATTTTTCAAATAAATTTATCAAAAAATCCCATAAATTAAAAAAAATATTAACTGTTGAGAAACATGTTCACTTTTCATATGTAATATCATGCGATAAATTTGGTGACATTCTCGTAGATCTAGCTCGTTCCATTCATGAGAAAAGATACTTTGAGTAATACTTTTGTATTTGAACGCCAATAGTTATTTATCTGCTATAAGAATAACTTATTTCTCCGTCCATAACGCTCGGAGAGATTTTGGCGCCGAATTTGGCGGAATGTCGCCAACTTGGCGACTTTTTTAAATGTTGCTAAATTAATGAAAATCTCGCCATATGGATAAAAATGACACTAAATGAATGAAAATGACGACTAATCGACGAAAATTCAATATCTTGGAAAAAATATAAATATCTACTATAAGAAAAACCTATTTTTTTATTGTAAAAGTAGTAAATTCATTGCATTATATAAGGAAAGTCATGTGTTGCCCACATCAAATCTTTTAATTGATCACCGAAAAAATGTTCAATTATTCTTGCAGAAATGTTGAGTGAAATGATAATAGACTTCTAATGCTGTTTTTTCAAATTCTCTATTTAGAGATTTTTAAAATGAAATACTACTTTGGATTTTTAAAATGAAATACTACTTTGGTAAATTCTTGAACTGAGCTTATAAATCTGTATATTTTAGACCAAAATTCTCATTTAATATATTTATGTGCATGTAAGAGTTCATTTCCATGAAAAATCCAGTAAACTTTGTTTTCGGTATAATTTAATATAAATTAATAAGTTACAAATTACCCAAATTTAACTTTTCTAGTCTAAATATAAATTTTAATAAAATTAAATGAAAATCAGTCAATAGCCATATCAATTTAAAACTGATTTTATTTTTCTTTTCTTTCAGATAAGATATAAACCGAATTAAACTTCTTTTCTCAACTAACCATTACTGAAATGTACATTTATAGACTCCTGGCACTCAAACATATAAACCATTTTGTGTATGGGCTTCAAGCAAAATACATTCTTGACTTTGACATTTTCAGATGTTTCTTTTGACCAGTACATTCAGAAAGAAAAGACTCAGTTGTAAGAAAATTACTTAATGTTTGATTTTTTTTTTTATATGCATAAAGGAGAACACTAAATATAAATAAACAATGATATCATTCGAAAATTCTTGAAAAGTCTCTTCAGGTCTTAAATCACATACTTCAACCAAAATATTTGGACTGATCCGATTTAGCACCTTCTCTAAACAAAATATACTCCAGTTTAAAATCGTTATTTTTAGAGTTGAAGTAGTTTAGCTATATTACTAGTTGATACATTTTACGTAACGTAACTATTTGAAATTACTGAATAATTTATATTTAAAATCTTTGTTGCAGAAGAAAAATTCTGATGTGAGCAGCAAATGACTTTGCTTTCAGACTGAAATTTATTTTCTCCTTTCTTTCATAATGCATTGAATTGTGTTCAGCTGCACAAAGTATATTAACAGTTTAATTCAATTTTCTTTTCATTTAGCAACTTTACATATTTTAAAATGGCAGAGTAACAAAAATGTAAAAAAAAAAAAATATCTTGAGAACAGTTTGTCCTACAGTAATGGGGTTGATTTTATTCTTTTTATTATAACAAATTATGTATACAATAAGCATTTAATCAATATATGCAAGCATAGTCTTTTATTTCAGAATATGATTTTTTCTGGTTCTATTTTAAAGAATCATACTAAAATCTAATCAGCACTAGGGTGACAGTGCCTACTGAATTTTGTCTAATAGTTTTTGAACTAGAGTGGATACATACATTGCAAAGATATGCACACAGACATCACACAAAAAATAGTGGATGTGTTTTAGTGTGCCTAAAATATGCAGAGTAGATCCGTTAAAATGTCAATTTCCAATCCTATTCAAATACTCTTACATTACCATGTATTAATTGGAAAGAAAAACTGACCTAATATTTCTGATAACTCTAGTAAATATACCAGCAATAAAGAAATATAAACATTCAAAATCTTGATTTAAAAATTATTTTAAAAACTAGTGAGATTTACACTTTGTTCACCATAGTTTACATATACATATAAAAAGCAATAAGATTATTTGATTATTACAAAATTAATCTAATCCAATTTAATCTGCATAACAATGAAAATCAACATACTCATGATTAAAAAGGTGTATAATTTAATCATTTTGAGTATCATGTCTAATTTTATTCACATATTTAATTCCAATGATCTATTTTAACAATGTATAATTTAATCATTTTGAGTATCATGTCTAATTTTATTCACATATTTAATTCCAATGATCTATTTTAACAATGTATAATTTAATCATTTTGAGTATCATGTCTAATTTTATTCACATATTTAATTCCAATGATCTACTTTAACAATGTATAATTGATTAAAATTAATTCTTCAAAAGCATAGTGAAGCTTTAACTCAGTAGATCATGTATCTACTGATGTGATGTTTCCCCTTAGCAGATCATGCAGAAACGATTGTTAACATTTTGTTAAGAAAGTTGCTATTCAGAGATAGTATTGGAGAACTGATAAGTGATTTCAATCATTGTACAAATTGTCATTTAAAATTGGTGAAACACTAATAGGTCAAGAACATGTATAAGGCAAGAAATACTTCAAGCTTAGTATCATAAAACAAATTTATTGTAAAAAAATATAATTAACACTAAATTTTGCAAATAACCATGAGTTTTATTCTGCATACAGATATTCACATAAAAGCAGTATCAAATATGTTTTCAAAATATGTTTATATTTTAAGCTATTTGTTGTAATACCATTTAGTTTAATTAATATAAAGTAGTGTTTATACATGCAAATGAAGTTATCATTGGTGATATGGTTCCGTCAGGCCATCTTACAAGTTTTTTCATTAGTTCATGTTCACAGCTGCTTCTAATATCAATATCAACTATATAAATAATATGTAAATATCCAAAATGAAAAAGCTGAATCTAATTGGACTTCCAAAATAATCATTTAGTTAAACAAATATTTTTATATCAAGATAATGAAATAAATTCAAAACATATTAATTAATAATAAAATCAAATACATAACTTTAATTTCAATTAATTTTTCAAAAGAATACTGAATTTTTTAGATACAAGAAAATGCGAATATTTTTAAAACAAAACTGAATCCAGCCAAATTTTCTGTAAAATTTTTAGTCCATTCTTGTTCAATTAGATTAAAAACCTGTAAAAATAAATGAATTCAATAATATTTAATAGAGTTTCAAAAAAATTCTCATCTTTAACTGTTTTACACATATCAAATGAATTGAATATCAACAAAAGGCCTGACATAAACCACACACAGGCCATCATTTTTTCTTTTTTTTTTTCGTCAACAAACCTTAATGAATATTATATAATTGTTAGCAATATTTTTACTCTCTCATACTATAAAATATAGTACAGAAAAAATATTGTTTTCATGAACGATTTAGAGATTTTGATGCCAATTATATGTTTCAGAACTTCCAGAACACATTTTGACTATTTTTAGAGTGATGTCCATCTGTATGTCTGTTGGGCGATTCCACTGTCACGTGCGGGACATTCAGACTACATTTTCACCTATATTTTCTTGTAGACCTTTTTTGCAAGAATGAAGTTTTAGGGATTTGTTATGGTCTGATGAAAGTACTTCAGTTGGCTGATTTTATAAGCACAAGAAATTTTTCTTAAACTTTTCAAATCCCAAGTTTTTTAATTAAACCTAACTGTCACGTGCAGGACACACTATTTGACAGGACTTTTTATTATATCTCCTTCTAACAAAAATTTCTCTGAATCTGCTGTAGTCACGTGACTTCAGCATTTTTTATATATATCTCCTTGGTTCATATTAATTATTCATAAATGTTTAAAGGAGGTAAGGTAAGCATATACCCAAGTAATTCTTTTTAAATAAATGTCCCGTATGGGACAACTCCGTCACGTGCGGGACATTGTGTGATTTGATTTGTCACATTTGTAAAAATACAATTGTTTTATGAATTTCAAGAAGTTTATTTTAATGTGAAAGTACTAAACTAGTATTATAATATGAATATTAATTAATTATTAATTAATAATAATATATTAATAATAAAAATATATATAAAAAGAGAAACACAATTTGCAACAAAAATTAAAGCAAAGCGTTTATGTTCCAAACAGAAATATAAAGTATTTAAGTCATAGTATTTTGTTTGCAATGTTTGATTACAGTTTTACAGGTCAACAAATTTGCAAGAGCCTCTACTATTAGCAACAACTGGTGCTGAAATAACCTTCACTATCTCTTTACATTTGTAAGGAATTTCGTCATGATGTTTTGGCCACTTGAAGTAGCCCTTGATTTTTTGCTCTTCCATCACGTTTACTACAAATGTACCATTTTCTTCTGTTTTGGTAATTTCCCCTCGAAAGAGTTTGTCCTCATAATTTACAATGATCCATTTTCCACATGCCAGGTCTTCACCAGAAATCAAACATGGTGAATTGCTGTTTCAAAAGGTGATATTTTCAGTCGAAAGAGAATGGGTTCGACAGTTGATGATGCTCTCTCCTTTAGATTGAATTACATGCAAACGTGATATACCAGTAATTGGAATTACACTGTTTCATGGGTTCTTCTCTCATATTTTCACTTCTATGTGATCATTTCCAACGTAGAAGATCCTTGTACTGTGTGTAAGTTGGCTTGCTAAGTTAGCAAAATCTTTGACAGACTAGACTGTGTGTATCTCACCTTGGCTCATCATCTTTTGATGTACAAGTCTCTTTATATTACTCCCCACTCCATCCACCACTCCTTTACTGTGAAAAGTAGCAAAGTACTTCCACGTGAAATTTGTTCCTGTGTACTTTTCCGGCAACATGCATAGAAGTTTGGCCATGTACTTGTTTTTAAATTCAGAGGATAGCCCATCACTCCAAATAACCTCTTCTTTTGGTTGTATTTTATCCGATTGGAAAATTTCTTCATAAAGAAATTCTATGAAAACAGAAATAGTGTCTTTACCTTTATTTGATGTATCTGAACATATGAGGTAAGCCTGACACTTGCCTTTATAAAAAGTTGCAGCCGTGAATAGAAGTACACTTGCTCGTGACCATAGTGCACTTTGTACTTCGTTCTGATATTTACATGTAAATGCCATTGCAAAGTCTATTGGCAAAATTGATTTCGCATTTCAATATCTGTATTTTGGGACTGTTTCGCAATAATACCTACTTAGGTCTAAGTGTAAAGTTGCAATTTAATGAATTAGAAATATTTATACTTATCAACCAATATTTATTTTAAATCATTTTCTAGTTATAACAATAAAATTCTTTATTTGAAAACATTTATGTTTAAAATGTCCCACACGTGACGTCATGTGTGAGACAGAATAAAATGTGCTGTAATAAATTTCAGAAATGAAATTGGTATTTTATATTTTAAGGAAAGTTTATACATATTTAGGTTATTTATAAACTTGCATGGCTACAAGGTAAACTACTTGGTTCAATACTAATTACAAAAAATACTATAATTTCTGTCATGTGTGGGACATACATTTGTATTAACTTGAATTTTTAAATATACACAGTTTAAATTGAAGTAAACCTGTTGAAACAATGCATTTAATATAGAATATACTTGAATATTATACTGAAACAGCAAAAGTGATTTTAAGTGTAACAGAAAATAAAGTGGAAGTTCATAAAGTCAACACTTTTTCAACTACATGATGGGCGCGGTAGCTCATTGGTTAGCGCGCTGGAGTTGCACTCGGTAGGCCCGGGTTCGATTCCAGCCACTGCCAAAACTGCCGCCATGTTCATGCGGAGTACGATCACGTTAAACATGTGGGTCCGAAAGTCCTTCCGAGAGGTTGGTGGTAGGGGAAGGAGGGTACGGTCCCTGTGGATGCCTCCCCCACTGGGTTCCGGTCTGAATTGGGTGGCACTTCCCGACCGTCCAAACAGTTACCTTACACCTTTCTGGTAGGTCGGACGGTCTGGGTTTCAACAACAACTACATGAGATTCAGTTGATGGTGGCCATATTGGAATCAGTGTTGCCACTTGTAAAAAGTAAAGTACTGGAAGAATATTCTTAGAAATACATTATTTAGACCCTTAAAAATGGACTAGGCAGCTTGGATCTCCCCTCCAAAAATATTTTTTTATTCTTGAAGATGTCCTGTTTTCCGTGGAATGTCCCTGTTTATGATCTATTTCTTGTGTTCACGATATCTGCTATAAATATTAATGGATTTTCAAGAAACTTTATATCCAGCTCTGTAACAAAAACTCTAGAACTATATAAAAAATCCTTAAATCAAATGAAAACTTTAAAATTTAATATTTTCTTTTTGTGTTTGTGATGTCATTATCTCCCTTGAGGGGGTACATTATCAAATTTGGTATCAATAGAAAGAATTTTTTTAAGCCCTTTAAAATGAAGGATAACACACTATAATTGTGATCATTTTAACCAATAATACAGATTTTTAAAAAAATTTCTTGCAAAAAAAAGTGTTTTTATATTAAATAAGCTACTTAAAATATGCATTCTGATATGAGAAAGTTGGGTTCAACTACATTTCAGTAATTATGAATATATTTTATTTTTTTTAACATAAAAAATCTATTTGAAGTTTATGCATTTGGATAAATGTATACCATAAAACAGTTAATTTTGGTCACAAAAGTGATAGAAGTGAACATTTTTTGTCCTCCTATTATTATTTAAGCCTGATAAAAAAGTAACCACTGACTATTGGCTAGTTATTCATAAATACAATTCTCTACAACCAAATACAACTAGTTTTATACAGGAGAAGCAGATTAAAAATGTTGCTATCTTAGCTTACATGAAACATTTAAAAAAAAAAAGGGGTTTCATGGACACTGAAAATGCTTCTTTTTAATATACTAGAATGATATGAAGCTCTAATAATAAATCACAATAAATGTAAGGATGCATACTTCTAAGGGTGCATACTTCTTTATAGAAGGAAGTTTGGGAAACTTCAACTTTAGTGACAGCAAGTTGCAAAATCTTAATCTACATTAACATGATGCATTTCCTGTGGCCTATTACTAACAAAAAAATTAAAATGCAGCTTATCCATACTAAAAATGTGTGCCTGCTACAGTGTGGCATGGGGTACTACTTGGCTTTATAGCCTGCAAACAACCTAAATAAAGACCTGCTATGTAGATTTATAAATAGCATTTGCTACGCTGACGTATAGCAGTGGTGTCTATACTTACTTTATTGCAGTCATTTCTTTATAACAAATGGGTTATGTACTACATGTGCAATATATGAATCAGATTAAAATTAATACTACAGTTTAAATTGAATTTCATCACTTTTACGATAGACACAATTTAATTTGAAACAGACCATTTTCACAACAGATACAATTTAAATCTAAAACCAATTACTTTTACAGCTGATTTCAAATTATTTAGCTTGCTTATTTAAAATAAAACTGAAAATCAGAATAAAATCAATATTTATTAAAATATATTTTCTTAACTGAAGAGATTAACTATTGTAATGAAATATACTCAATTTTTAATTTCACAAACTTCAATTTCAAAAATACTAAATTTAATTTCTTGAAAATATTTCTGTAGTCAATAAGCTCCTTGCATGCACAGGTGTTTCCAAACTATCATTGGGAAGTTCTTATAAAATGAAATGAATAACCAACATATGTGTGTTTCAGAGACTAACCAAATCACAGTGATTCAAATTGTAGATTACAAATTAAAGAGACTACAGCAAGATACTATTTATAGATTAGATGTGTTTTGTTATACTAAAAATTTACTTAGCATCTATTATACATATGGAACAGTTTCCCGCACAAAGTCCCATATACAGGCATTTACTTTTAAGAGCAAGCATATCAACATTTAACATTTACTTAAAATTACCCACTCCACGCACACACTTTTTAATCACCAATTAAGGATTTTTAATTCACAGCATATCCACTAGGAACAGTAAATGTCAGTCACCAAAATTAATACACCCAACTCTTTTTTTTTTACACGAATTTGAAGTTACACGGTTCAAAAAAGTCTTCCTTTTTAAAAAAATTTATTTGATCCAACACGATTTCAAAGTCACTGTTTTATATACATGACCATGAGCAGTCTAGTATAAATTGAAGTCTTTGGTACCAATGTATAAAAAAATTTTTACTCTAGATAAAATTTAACAAAATGTCGAAAGCTTCAAAGATTCGTAAAAGGCAAGCCATTTCTTTAGAAGTTTTTACATGGTTTTTAAACTAAATATAGTTCTTTATTTTCTCTTACACGGTTTTTGCATAACATGGAATGTATCCCTGATTTTACTATAGGAAACTTATCTTTTTTTACATGAATTTCTGAGAAACGTATCTACCATGTAAAAAAAGAGTTGGGTGTAGTTATATAAAAAGTATGCATACCTTAGCTTCTTCACAATCTTAAGAAATGGAAAGATGTTTCTGTCTGTCAACAATAGATTTTTCAGTCCCTTCAAAATATAGAATTGGACTGTATACAAACTTTAAATCCCTGTAATAAATTAAACTAAAATTATTATCCCTTTATATATCTCGATAAAATAAAGCACTTCAGACCTGCTTACACTTAACAATTAGAATAAATATCTTAAAATTATATTTTAAAAACTTACAGATTTAAGTATGTATTTATTTTATTATTGTATGCACATAATTACAAGCATGAACATAAATTTATTTTCATGTAAAACATAAAAATATTTTGCTCATAAAAATAAATTATAAATATGATTAAACAATGAATAGTAAAATTTTAGATAATAATAAAATATTTTTTTTTTATGCAGCAGTGTAAAGCATAAAAGAAAAATATTGATATACATCTGTATTAATAAAAAAAACTTATTAAACTAATCATTTTACTCATTCTTCATGTTGCCTGCTTCTTGCAGCACTCCACCTTTCAAGAGAATTGTTCCATTCTTTGTTTTGTATGATTTAAGCTAACCTATGTCTTAGCGGATTCATTTTCCTTCTTTTAATGAACAAAAGCATCCAAAAAATTCTAGAGCTATCATTAGTTCATTTTAAATAAAGTGTGCATAGCAGTATTTTTTAAATCATACAGAAAATATAGCATTGATTAGAAAATGTTTCAAATTATTTTAGAACCATTAGTAGACAATAACATTTTAATTGCTTGCCATGGCTTGCGAGTCCCCGAGAACGAATTAGAAAATTTATGCTAATATTTGTTACATACATGCTCAAGGCAATGTTTAAATGATTACTTTCTAATGATTTTCTAAAAATTAAATTAATTTGTTCTCTATTATCCACAAAGGGGTGGTTTCACCTCTGCCAAAGAGGCTCATTGTTGCTCGCTTTAAGCAGCAAAATATAAACCATAGAATTAAAAATGGAGCACTTCTTTCTTTTATAAGAAAAATAGCAGTTATAATAAAACTTTTAAAAGAGTTTATACTAAAACTTGTAATGAAATTTCCTGAGATTTCTAGAAAAATTTTCACCATCTGAATTACGACATTTTGTAGTGTATAATATTTTCATTTAGTGAAATGAATTTAAATTTAGTAACACATATCATCAAATCAAAATTTTAGTTTCAATTATAATAAGGTAAAACAATCCTAAAAATAGTTTGAAATTTTTAAAATGACAAAACAATGGCTTTTTCCAGACTCAAATAGAATTCTTCCAGGTTTTTAAAGAAAATTTACAATTTTTCATGACTTTCCCTGGAATTTTCAGCCGAATTTAAATTCCCTAAGAATTTCAGGTTTTCCCTGAGGCCTATTTTAACTCTTAAAAGGAGAGTAAGTTCACAACCAGAGCTATAAAATGCAATGAAATATTCACATTTCCAGATAAAATACTTTTTCTAACTTTAAACTGCTAAATGTTAAGAGGAAAATGATAAACTATACTTTTGTGGAATTAGAAATATAGGAAGTAGCGTGAAGGTATTGTTGGAATTCTGTGGGTTTTTTCAACCATAATTTCAACTCTCTAACCAGGAATATAGCTTATAGATGTATAATTTATAGGCACATTAAAGGAAAAAAATGCATTTTTAACCCTACCATGTCTGTAGTCCACATTTTGGCAACTAGCATAATCGGCATCTAAATTTGAATTTGAGGTGGCTAAGAGACTACAAGGATCATCAGCAGTTTAAACTTCAGATACTTTGCTTGTGGAAACCTGTTCTGCTTTTAAATTTCCATTAAATTTAGTATTATATACTTGATTGGAAATTAAGATCACTAACATATTTATTTAAATTTACACTATCGCGCTTCTGCTATGTCTCCCAATTTTTTTTTCTGATATACAATGCTGACGAAACTGCACTATACTTATTGTCAAGTTATTGTCAAATAAAACACAGGATTTTAAGAAAAAGCACGACTAATTCTGGATACAAAAAGCAAAAGGATAGGGTAACACATTTTTTTGCAGCAAATAAAGCAGGAAGCTATAAGTTGAAGATGTTCCTTGTGGGAAACAGCAAAAACCCTAAAGTTTTGAAGAATGTGAATAGGGAGAATCAGCCAGTGGTATACGAAAGTTCAAGAAACGCGTAGATGACACAAACCTTATTAAAAAAATGTTTTTTTGATAATTTCATTTCATTAGTTCGTCTTCATCTGAGAAATAAGGGTTTCAAAGAAAAGGCCGTGCTCCTAATAGACTAATGCAGTGATCATCCCTGTGAAGAAGAACTTATGTCATCAGATGGAAATATCAAAGCTATGTTTTTGCCACTAAACACAAGTTTTCTTCAACCAATGGACCAAGGAATAATCGCCATGTTAAAAAAAAAAAAATATTAACGGGAGTTACTGAGCAACCCATTGTTCGTTGAAGAATGACACTGCCTGAGGCAATGAAAAGTGTGAACTTAAAAGATGCCATGTGCATTTCTCAAAAGGCGTGGTCCGATGTTAAATCAGAAACCATTTCCAAATGCTGGTTGAAAGTTTTAAATGATGTCGAACTCAAGGATATTGAAGAAGATTCAAGTCAGCTTCTAGTTCAAAAATCCAAGTCGCTCGGTTTAAATGTGTGCGAAGATGAAGTGAAAGATTGGATTAATGTAGATGGTAATGAACCAACTTCTGAAACTCTTTCAGATGAGCAGATCATACCTCATGTACGAGAAGAAGTGGACCCAAAAGATGCTGAGAGCGATGATGAAGAAGCGAGTCCTTCTGTCACCATCAAAGAAGCCGTGATTATGCTTGAGAAAGCCTACACAGCATTTGAAAGATGCAACTGAAATCATATGAGTGAGATGTACTTGATTCATTTTTGCTCACTGATATTTTCTGAAAAGCAAGTTCTGAAAGAAAAATCGAAGTAGCTGACATTAGATTGTATATATGTACCTTCTTCGTAAGAGAATGAAGTGTGTACAATAATCAATTAAATGTGTATATACAATTGGACATAAAATTAAAAGGTAAATGGAACTTCTCTGTCTTTATTATGTGATTCTCTTTTATTATTGCACTTTAGCTCCTAAATTTTTATTACATATGTTCATAAAAGTATAATTTTTATAATATCGCCCGATATATCGCGCATTCGGATATGTCGCACATTTTGCCATGTCTCCTGACAAGCATGATATAATGGGGGGGTACTGTATCACAGTTTTGTTACAATAGAAAATAGGTCTATAAATAGGAAAAGAAAACAATATATGAGATTAAGAATATTCTGTTGCACTCTCCTTTGGGACCAAGAAAGATAATCTTACTATTAACATGTTGAAAACCCAGACCACACGACCAGCCCGAAAGCTTATGGTAGCAAATTGTGTGGCCGGTACTATTAACGTGTAGAAACCTATTTATGTATATATGTATGTCCCCCTTATTCTGGAGCTAATAATTGGCCTAGTACCTTGCGATATTTTTAAAATGTAACATTCAAAAGATTCAATAAATAGATTTTTAAATATTTACGAAAACCTCTAACAAGGGTGATGGGAATCAACCCGTTCCTTAAAACGTATCTTCTTCCTCAATTTTTAATCTATGATCTCAATTGTTTTAAACAGGGGTTAAAGATGTTGCAAAGAGAGCTAAGGAGACAGAATTTACAAAAAAGTCGATAGTTTTTTTCCCACACATTTTCCAAAGGCTGACAAATTTTAAAAATTTCTGGAAAAGGGCAACAAGTTTTGAGTTTTGTTGTGTGTCAAAAAAGTTAAATTGACAGTTTACAGAATTTTTATTTCTAGATCGATGAAGAAATGTCTTCAAAAGAGCTAAATATCTAATAGATAAGATGATAGATACCCATCTAAAACAATTATCATGATAGGATCTCAATTCTTCATTAAACTATAGCTAAATATATTTTAAAGGGCCCCATGTGCAAAAATTTTGAAATTTTTATACGAATTTTCAAAATTAAGTTTGAAGTCAAAATTTTATTTTTTGAACCAATTACCTTCAATATCCAACATTTCCTTGTTGCAAGCACTTTTGCCATTTCAAAAGAAGTAATATTATAATTTAAACAGTTAAAAATAAGTTTATTACTCGGAGCTCTAATACTAAGGATATCTTGGAGACATGGATCAAGGAATTCAGTTTATTGGAGTCCCTGGGCTAGGAAAATTCCCAGCCTTTTATCTCCTGCGGAAATTAAGTGGAGATAGAAAAAAAATTTAGGATAAATGAGTGCTATTCATCACTGGCCACTGCATTAAAGAAATTCTAATGCTGTGCCTATTAGAGTCTAATTAAAAATTTTGAATGCCATGAAATTAAAATAATTATAGAGAAGAGGGGAAAGGAGTAAGAGTTTCTTGATCGGTGACCAGTAGGTGTAGGTGAGTCTCGTAGTGATATCCGAATGCTAAGGATAAAAATAAGGTTCAACTCAAGGTCGCAGACTAGTTAAAAAAAAATATTTAAAAAATATTTAACTAGTCGGGATGGGGTAGTACAAAGATGCTAAATTTATGCACTTCAATCAGAAGTCGATGAATTGTCAGTCTAAATTCCAAATTAAGTTAGAAACTGAAGGTGGGTCCAGATTTAAAACAGAAATGCAAACAAGATCATTAATTCACAGGTGGTCAGTTATTGAAAAGCTGTATTCGACAAGGAAAAGGTGCCAAACTAAAGTATGGTTACCACTCTCTCTTTGATGTCCAGTAAAAAATCCCCATTCTAGGGTACCCAAATTAGTTTGTCAACAGTGTAAATGCCACAGGTACACATCGATGAGAAAAATCAGAAATAAGCAATAGGCTAAAGAAAATGGCAAAGATAGCTGATATGTTTTGAGACATCAATGGTAAAGACGACTTTGAGGTAGGGTTATAGACAAGAACCAATTTATTAATTTCCTATGGTTAATGGGCTGGAATCGGTCCGAATAAGTTTTTTTCTTTCTTCATATGCCTTCAAGTTAACCCCAGATTATCTCATGATCCGAGTCACCTCATCTGAAAGGTCATCCAGCATGCGTTTTACTTGACATATTTTAAAAATTTAGCATTTTTAAAAATTTTATAAGAAAAATGCAAATTTTAAACTTCAGGGAGGGGGGGGGGGGGGTGTACCCCGAACCCCAACAGTTGGGTGGGATACGTGCCCCCTTCCCTGGTTTCTACGCCTGTGACTTGATATAACTTTCATTTCTTTGAAGGATGAATGAACTTTAAAATTTGAGACATTTTTTATGAATTTTAGGATTTCTCTAATGACAACACACAAATGTATTTCTGGCTTAAGATATGGTTTTATCTTTTGATTATGGCTTTCTATTCTATTATTTGTTCTACTGCCTAGATGTTCATAGCATTTAGTATATGCTAAAACAAATTTTTCCTTACAACTATCCCAGTTAGTGATGAAATAATTATAGAAGCATAAGACATTTTAAGGATTTCTCAGTTTTGATAATATAGCTTTATAGTGTTATAATGTACAATGTATTTATAATAAGCATGATGATAGTTTCCTTTAGCGATTTATTAATATCCATGGAATAAATTTTAAAATGCAAATATTTGAGAATATGAAAAATCTATAAAATAGTTATTACATTTGGGAAAAGCTTTTTAATTATATGTATTTCTTTTAAATCAGTATCTGTAACAATATTTTACATGATTGTAGTACTGAAGGATTAAAGTCAATGAATTTTTGAATTGCTGTGCTTTTCTTTTCATTCAAAACAAAAATATAACATATTGGTTTACCTCGACCATGCTCACACATAATAGAATAAAGAGGAAAGCCTTCAATATCAAGTTGCATCAAAAAATAAAACACTAGGAAACTGTTCTGCTAATAATCTCATTATTTTAGTTTGAAATAGAAGATAGTGGGAAATAAGATTTTCATTAGTTTTCTGATAGATATTACAGTTTTTGTCATCTTTAATTAAATTTTTTAACAGTTCAATTAAAATATTACTATTTTTCAAATGACAATAAAGGGTACTTAAGTTTTGTCTCAAGTTACTTACATCTGATGAAGTATCAATTATTCCAGTATTGTTCTGAATATAATTCTTTATATCTTTAGACTAGAAACATTACATTTTATCATATTTTTAACACTACATTTTTCCTCTGCAGCTAATAATCGTTGATATAAACTATAGTCCATTGAGCCAATTCTATGATTATGTTGCAAGACAACTTGGTATATTTTGTAGTGTAAATGGGGTTTTCTCATTAATCTACCTTCAATTTTAAATGGGCAATCATCACAAAGACACTATTGAATTGGACGAATGCCTTTTCCCCCTTACTTTGTATTTACCATTATGAACACATGTATAAGTAACACAGAGGTCTCAAAACATTGGCCAATTTTTATTTTACAATCTAGTCCTTCCCTATACAAAACAGGAATAGGCAAATCGAAGTAAATTATAAAGCATTTTAAGAAAATCCAAAAACAGTATATTAGGAAAACAAATGATAAAAGGTCACCTTTTACAGAAATCCAAAACTGGAGGTATGTTAGATTCCAATTTGATACTACCTAAATAAATAAAAATATGAATGTTACTAACAAGATAAAAAAAAACCATAATATCTAAACATAGTTCCTTATATTTTTTTACTTCTACTAGGAACCTCTGCATATTTGTTCATGAATGCTAGTTTTTAAACTGAACTCGCTAAAATTTCAAAAGAAAAAAAAAATAGATATTATTGCTTGCTAAAATCAAGTAAAGTATATAAAAAAATAGAATAAACCAGTGCTTTCATTTAAAAGTAGGTGTGCGATTCAGAACATTAAGTGAACTTATAATAGTTTTCTGCATTACTAGCTAACATTTTCTATTTAATAGTTTTTAGGTGATATAGATAATTTATATAATATAGAAAAGATTATATATGTTAATGAGTATAAACATGAAATATTCTTAAAAGGAAAATACAAATTGCATATACTAAGCTTAAACAAGTTTTTCAAACAATTAAATGAAAAACACACTATAAACTAAAATACACTAAATTATCTTCCTATGCAATAAATTTAATATTCAGTCACAAAACAATAATTTGAAAACTGCCATTTATCACTAACTATTAAAAAGCATTTATCTACTTACTTTACATATGTATATATTATAGATGTGTTCAATCCAGGAATAGTTGCTGATATTCAGTTATCTTCTGATTCCATGTCTCAATGTTAAAAATCCTATTGAAGTCGTTGTATCCAAAAAAATACTATTAAGTTTGCTGACTTAAATTTAGCAGCAAAACTAATTAGTATTCATTTGGTTTCACTTGTTAAGAGAATGCTAAATGTAGGAATCCAAGACAACAAAACACATAATAATATAAGGTAATACTTAGTTATGTAATGAGCTCTATGACATTATTAGTTTCATGTGAGTGAATTTCATCAGTTATTAAAAAATTAATATAAAAATAATATTACTTACTACATTTTAGAGTTATTTCAGATAAATCCAAGTTGGTCCAGTCCAATTTAGCAAAAATAACTTGCTCCGTCACTGATGTTACCCAACACCTATAAATTCATTTAGATAAATATATTTTATATAAGACAGAGATTGTACATAACAATTCATAAAAATTGGGTTGGAGGAATAAAGTTAATTGTTTAAACATTATAATAATTTCGGTAAAAGCACTATTTACACATATGCTAGCCTCTGAAACATATAAGATTATCTGCACATTATACAACATGTTGAATAAAAGACATCATGCAAAATAAATAATTAAAATGCTCCAAATAAAATGAATCGGTTAATATCTTTGATGTGTATATTATAATTGATATATAAAGCAACTATGTTACTGAAACTGCTATGGAACAAAATTCTAAAAGATGTTCTTCATGTGGTTTAAAATTGCTGCTGTCGCAATCTAGTGGAAAGACAGTTTTTCGGACATCATCGTACTACCGCCAATTCTCAGGGGCAAGTATGTAAAAGCAATTTTTATGAAAAAATATCATTAGAATTTTTACAAAAATGTTTTTTTTTATTTTATAACTTAGAATCGCAATTTCTTAAATGTCACCTATTTATTTTCATTATTTGTGCTTTTTACTGTTGTAATTAGAGATGAAAACTCAAATCGTAACTTACGGACAGTGACAGAAATGACAAATTTGCAGTTTTATGTAGTCAAAACCATATTTAATATTACTGAAATATAGTTTTTTTATTGAAAACCACGTAGAACAGCTTAAATTCTAAACAAATACTACAAAAAAAAATATCTGTCTTATTTATATATTTTTTTTTAAACTTAAGGGACACAAAGTTTACAATTATCAGAAATTCAGCCATACATCTATGTTTTTTTTGCCTCCACAGCAATTTTTCATTGAACCATTACATAACCACGGCGGCAGATGATAATTTTTTAAAGGTTGCTGGGAATTTTTCCCGCTACAAATGCTTTCTGTCAAAAGTATAGAGCAGATTATTAAATGAAGCTTACTAGAATTCACTACCACAGATATGACTAGCAATACATACATCTCCTTAGAAATACAATAGATTGAAAAGTTTTGATTAAGGTTATGTTTTTATTCGTATACTTCTATTCCCTTTTATTATTGATTTTGCATTTTATACAATGTTTTCTAACCCTATAATCCAATATATCTATATATTAAATAAATACATAGGATTGTTTCCAATTCGCTTTCACAAAAAGAATAATCTGTTGGTAACAAAGCAGAAAAATGCACTTGCGTCATACATTCCATGACTTAGTAACACAAAACTTACTCAATAATAGGTATATACATACAATCTATGTAATACATCAAAAAGAAAATGTTTAACGTGTGGCAATAATGGTAAAGCTGAATATTTCACTTTTATTTTTATTATTAGAATTAGAACCATATCGGTTTAGCCCTTCCTGGTCCCGCCATAGTCGTTACTAAATAAAAAAAGCAACGCACCTAATAAAAGTTGGTTTCAAATTGTTTAAAACAACAACAAAAAAATAAATATTTCTTGAATGCATAGAATTAAAAGATTTGGAAATAGTGTTCTTGATACTTATAGAATCCTCAAATTTTAAATCAAATACTTTCTATCAGTCGTAATAAATATGTTTTACATAAATATCTAGAGAAACTACAATAAACAAATTTGCAAGTTCTTCCATGCAGAGATTCGTCAAATTTGAAAACTAACTTTAGATTTTAAATTAAATACTTTTAGTTAGTAGTATAACAAATAATATTTTACAGAAATATCAATAAATATTACAATACACAAAATAGAATATGTACAAAAGTCAAGAATAACTACAATAAACATATATACAAAAGTAAATCCTGTTTTAGAAACAGATTAAAAAAAATATATTTCACTTACAAATAAGCACTGGTTTGAAGATTCATAAAATCCGTCTGAAACTGAAAAACATTATTTTAAACATTTCAATTCAAGTGAAAAAGATCATTTTAAAAAAAAAAGTACCGGACTTCTCTAACGAAAAAGGATAGCAAACAACAACTGAAAATGCCGAAATCCTTCCAGAAACTAAACAAATTGTGGGAGGTTACAGATTTTTTGATAGAATGTCTGTGATTGGTTGTCAAGAATTGATGTGGTCACGAGGGGATGTTGCAGCAGTCACTTCGATTAAAATTTGTCGTTTAGAAGATTTTATCATCCGCCTTTAGCTCCACCCCCTTTGTCCCTGCTCGAAAATGACGTCATAGAAAACTATCGATAGTGTAAACTACTATTACTATTTATTCGATAGTTGAAATTGTTCGATAGCGCCCATCACTACACGAGCGGATAAATAGCACCGGACCCACTCCGATTCGACCAACAAGGAACCACTACTGACGATGATGCGATTGACGTAGCCGATGACGTAGGGTTGATTCTGGTTAGCGGAGTTTCATTCGCGGCCAATTTAAGTTTCGTGAATTTTTTCTCTTTGAGAAATATGAATATTGATCCACAGCTTAAGGATGGACCAAACATTTCATAAGCCAAAAACTCACAGAAAACGGAAAAGTTTTCTAAAATGTGCAATTGCAAAAAGATATTTTCCAGTAAATATACCTTTTACAGACATAAAAAAATGTTCACCAGTTGCTGAAAAAACAAATTATGTTTGTAAAGAAAAAAATTGTAATTTTACAGCACTGAAGTCGGATGATTTTCGCAATCATTTGCACACTGCTCATGGCATGGAAGAAATAAAACATGATAATGATTTTTAAAATTATTCAGGTATGTTCGCAATTTCATAACTTCTATTTCAATAAGTTTTATTTATTGGTGAATAAAATAAAATAGTTTCACATAAAAATACAAAGAATGGATGAAATGCATGGGATTTTAAAATGTTACCTATGTAAGATGAATACAAGATATAACATATTCTCATAGATTAGAAGATATACCCATGCATTTATGGAAGATTTTCCGTACTACGTACTACAAGTTACAACAATTTTTGTCAAGATAAAACAATGACATAATAAATTGAAACTATCGATAAGCCCCAAAAATATCAATAATAATAATGACCGTAATTGATATAATCCAGTCAAAAATGCAATATCAATGAAATTTATTTCATACGTATACCTATCTTTATTATTTAAATCGGAAAAGATTTAATAAAACTCTTCTGCTGCATAAACACATTGGATTTAAATCCATTGCTAAGAGACATAACATAATTTTCTTCAAATAAATTGGTGGAAGAAATATAGTCTGCATAATGCTATCTCTATGAAAGGTTTAATTGTTCGTCTTTAATTAATATCTTAATATTTAGACAACCCCTGGTCTTAGAAACTCGAAATATGTACTAAATTTTAAGTGGGGTTATTCCAATGTTACCCATAAAATTTCATTAAATCCGGTTCAGCCATTCTCCCGTGATAATGAGACAGACAGACAGATTTTCAATTTTCTTTATATAGATTATGCAATTGCTATGTCAAAAATATAAAATAACATAAATATGCACATAACTGTAAAGTCTTGTGTAAATACAAATTTTAGTACATTCCTACATGAGCTGATAATGATACGTAAGAAAATAACAAAAATACAAAATTGAGTAAAATTTTTGAGTGGATAACAATTTCTTCCTAGCTATTGACATATTTACATTTGTCAGCTGAAACATATTATTTATGAATGACTGATTCTGGATTAAAATTATCCAAATGTAGACTTTTAATAGATATAATGCAAGTTTACTCATTTTGCTTATTTTCAATCTATTTCTCTAAATCTATATAAATAAAATTGAAAATCTGTCTGTATGTGTGTCTCATCATCATGGGAGAACAACTGAACCGAATTTAAATGAAATTTTGTAGATAGCCTTGAAATATCCTGACTTAAAATTTAGTCTTTGTTTTGAGTTTCTAAGACCAGGGGTTGCCCAGATATTAATTAAAAACAAACAATTAAACATTTCATATTGCATTAAGCAAAAGATATTTTTTCCGCCAATTTATTTGAAGAAAATTTTATCCTGTCGTTTAGTAACAAATTTAAATCCAATTTGTTTATACGGCAGCTGATTTTTATTAAATCCTTTCCGATTTAAATAATAAAGATATATATATCTATATAAAATAAATTTCACCGATATTGCATTTTTGACTGGATTATATCAATTATGGTCTTCAGGTTTAAACATTATTATTATTGATATTTTCAGTTTATTATGTCATTGTTTTATTTTTGCAAAAATTTTTGAAACTCATATATTGTACGTAGTACCGAGTAATCTTCTACAAATGCATGGGTATATCTTCTACTCAGTGGCTTATCCTGACTCTAAAAAGTGTGTGGGGGGGGGGGGGAACTGTTTAGCATTTGCTTATGCCAGGGTTATTTTAAATGAAAAATACGCATAACAATAAAAAGCCTTGAGAAGTAGGGGGGCCTGCCCCCCCCCCAAGCATACACTGCTGCTTCTACTCTATGAGAATATAAGCAGTACAAGTATATTTGCACATATTTTGGCATATATTGGAATCAATTACGGCCTTTTAGGTTTTAAGATTACGGAATTATTGATATTTTCAATTTATTACGTCATCTTTTTTATTTTGGTAAAGATTTTAGAAACTCATAAGTTGTAGTATGGGTCCTATCCAGTTTTAGCTCTTTTATTTTGCATATATTTATTCAACTTCATATATTTTGTAAATTTGTTTACAAATAAGACCAGGACATTTTATTCTTCAGATCTGCTCGTGAAGATAATTTTGTATAGCTAGAACAAATATTCTTATACTTCTTTTTAGGAGCATTAATTAAATATTTTAATAGAATATTTTGATTAACAATGTCATTTAGTATATTGTAGGAATTTGCACATGATTGTGAATTTTAAATTGAACTTGACAACTTGAATGTTGCAAAGAACAATGTTTCAATTTGACAATCTAAATAATGCATGACTAATAAAAGGAGATTGATTTTGTGAGTTGCATAATATAAACAAAGCAAATAATTTTTAAATTGCATCTATGTAGAACAATTTTTCAAATGGGAAAAATTGGTTATGTGCCATTGACACATGGCTCTCAAAATGACTAAATTATATCTATATATCACATCTAGTCATCAATTATAGAGTTTAATATTCTATGCTATCCAATAATACGAAGGAAATTTAAATATATTTAAATTTCCTTGAATAATACCGAGATTGTAATTAAAACAAAATACTCCTTGCACAGGCGTAGTTCATTTTAAGCATCAACTATAACTTAGAATTTAATATTCTAAACTATCTAATAATACTAGTATACGATAGTAAATTTAACAGCTGAGTGATGATGAGTTCGTATTATAAACTACCATCTCCGTGCACAGGCGCAGTTCTCTGAAGCTATTATTGGTCGTCGATATTGACGTCGGGTGACGTCACATCATGACATCGGAGTGGGTCCGGTGCTATTTATCCGCTCGTCATCACTACCTGTAGCATATAACAACATTCACAAGAACGGTTTTGCGCTCCGCAACTCTCTTTAGTTTAAAATCATATGAAAAGCAAATAAATATGTGTGTATGAAGTAAAATACATGACGAAATGTATCTAAGGAAAATGTAAACATGTATAATCTCGAAGACGACAAATTTTGTCTTAAACTCTCAAACCTCAAAGTGTATACTAGGCTCCGCCCATGACGTCATTTAACTTAGTCAATTGCAAAGTATCGGCCTGACAGCAGGGGGTATAGCGGGTACGTTTTCGGAACATGCGTATAGGCTGAGGCTGCAAAAGAAGGGGAAGGCGGGGCCAGGGGATGAGCGACCAATAGGAAAAGAGTACTGAATTCAGCAGTTCTAAAGTACCAAAGCTCTGAAAGTAAAACAATTTAAAGTCAAAAACAATATATACAATTTAAATTTATACAATTAACGTTTAATTTAATGGAAATTTAAAGTTTACGAAATATATTACGTTAAAGAAGGATGGAAATTAACAAAAGCAAGCATGGTAGAAGTCCTCTCGTGAAGAAAAAAGGCTCTTTTCAGGTCCACAAGTCACAAATTAAACAAAAATTTTTGAAATTAAATCAGGTGCAATGCAGATATACTGTGTCAAGACCCAGAAGAGACCGGGCTGGCATTAAAGACGTGATCAAAAGGATCAATGAAAAGCAGGTCGCGGTTCCAAAGGGAAAACATGGCAAAGCCAGGTAGACAACTGAGGGTGGGAGTGGGGTTACCTTGCAAGGGCATGGTAGCTCTTGAAGACAATCCACACCAAGTATATTTGCGTAATCGCCTTACGCAATTCAGAGAGTACATTTTCAACTGCACAAACAAGTAAATCCTTGTCATGAGTATTCCTCATGTCCAAGAGTGTTAGCAAAAAGTCGGTGTAGTTGATAGCACTAGTGAAATCGACTTGAGATTTGGAATTTTGGGCGGCGACGGCTGGGACCGACTGTACCTGAACAATTTGTAAGGTAATTTTGATGGATGAGTCAGCTTATTTCTGGAGTCCATAGACGGTGCTAGCAGGTGCAGTTTGTTCCTGATGTCCAGAAACTATGCTAGCGAAATTCGCGTTGGGTTTAATGCCAGCTGATCGGTAAGGACGACCTGAGTTCCCAGGGCTTAATCCTGGGAGGGGAGTCCTATTGTTAGAGTTGAATTTACGAGGGGAGAATTGCCCTACTACTCTTAGTCACTGACGAGTTACCTGGATATTTCGGGCAACCGCGCCAATTGGCAGCATGATTACCGCTGCAGTTGCAGCATGATTAAAAATCTGCTGTGCAGTCTTTGACGGCATGGGGCCCTGCACATTTGACGCAACGCAATGGTAGTCCGAAATGTCAGGCTGCTGTGGTAAAAACCGTTGCAGCCATGGCATTGGCTGACAAAGCCTTTGCGTCCGGTGTAAGGCTCCAATGTCACTTCAGTGCCTAAGAACCTAGTAATTTTGTAAAGATCTTCCGGATTAGTCCCGGGCTCTAGCTGGAGGTAGTAGAGAGGGAGGGCTAGTTTGCTCCCTCTCTTAGAAAGTCTGAAAATATTTATAATTTTGAAGTCCATAGCTTCCACAGCTCTTTTAATTAAGTCAATGTCAGATACGACAGAAATTCCCCTAATCACCACTCTGACTGGGAGATCATCCCTCAAAGAGGAGGTTTTATATTGGATGCCAGATTTTTTCATATATATTACACATTTGCGGAATTCATCCTCTTTCTTCACGCAGATTTTAAAGTACTACCGGTCTAGGACTGGCTTGATATCAGGTGCAAACCTTTTCAGGTTGAATAGCATAGAAGGCCAGTCAGGCTGGGAAGCTTTAATGTACAGAGGCGGTAGACTCGGGGTTTTAGGCTCTGCCGCCAAAGGGTCGTCCTTACCGGGTCCGGTCGAAATCTTATTGGTTGGTTCAGAATCCTTAGAAAGCATTTGATTATTGGTAAGTCTAGGGGCCTTGGAGGCCTTCTGGATGAAACCGTCTTCATCCGTGAAGGTGCGGGGGGTAATTTCCCCACTTGAAGTCCTGTTTCTAATTTTCCTATCACTAGAAATATTTTTAGAATCGGTTGCTTTAATGGCGGAATCATTAGGTTTTAGAAAATGAATCTGGTTGCTTACCTTAGGGGCAGCTTGAGCAGTTTGATTATCAGCTTTTTCTGATACTTTAGAGTTTATAGCATTGAAATTAGTGGGCTTAGAACTATTTTCAGGTCGATTGCCTAATTCCAAGTTGTTGCTGGCTTTATGAGGCTTCCTCATCAATAGAGGGGGGAGGGGGTGTAGTTAAGACATGCTTACCACAGCCTATCCCTTTCGCCATCCTCTTGTACTCCAGATGTGCTTCGTCCATCTCCCTTATCAAGTCAGTGGGGTCTTGATTCCCTATTATCCTCTCCTGGAGCTTTCGTTCTAAGTTCATTACATGATTTCTCAAAGTCGTGAATTGCTCTAAAGTAGGCGTTTCATCTAAGCATTTATCAACTTCCATATCGAGTCTGTCACTCTCACGTGGTTCGTTCGTAAGCACAGGCCTAGCCTGCTTCCTCTTGTCCATGTCGGGAGCTCGCTCGAATACGTCCTATCCCCTCGGAGTCTAGACTCCGAATCTTATTTGAGTGAAGAGACTGAGAGCTGGAAAGTACCTTTCCCACCATGTCAAACAATTAGTTAGGCAAAGGAACGGAATGCGTAAGACATGGCAGGCTAATAGAGACCCTACCCTCAAAAGGGAGCTTAACAGACTCACGTAGAAAGTCAGGGATAAAATTGTCGCAGAAAAGCAGCAACAGTATAAAGAGTTAATTGAATCCCTTAGCTCGGAAGACGTATCGCTCTGGCAATTCGCTAAAAGACTCAGAAAACCTCAAATTAAACTCCCGCCACTAATAGTTGGCGTTACAATCACGTACTCAGATGAAGAAAAGGCAGAGGCGCTTGCTGGGCATTACGAAAAGCAATTTGAACCAAACCACGATCTGATGTGTCAGGACACCCTAAGAATGGTTAGGCAAACTCTAAACAACTGCAGGAACTCCCCGGTCACAGCTGAGATTAACCCAGCCACCCCGCAAGAGATAATTGATATCATCAAAAACCTTAAACACCGTAAAAGCTCAGGGCATGACACAACCAAGAATATCGCGGTGAAAAACCTACCCCTAAATATAATATTTTACTTGACCACCCTAATAAACAAAATACTAAAACTAAATTATTTCCCCAAAGAATGGAAGGAAGCGATAATTATAGCTATCCATAAGCCTGGTGAGGATGCCACAATTCCAGGCAACTACAGACCAATCAGCTTACTACCGACACTTAGTAAAATTACTGAGAAAATAATTTTTAATAGACTGAACACGCACCTTAGTGAGAATGATATTATCATTCCGGAGCAGTTTGCATTTCGGCCAAAACACTCCACCACTCATCAATTGCTGAGAGTGGTATAGTACATATCTTCTGGACTTAATAGTAAGACACCCACAGCTGCGATTTTTCTTGACATACAAAAAGCATTTGACAAAGTGTGGCACTGTGGATTAGTATACAAATTGATCACTCTAAAAGTCCCTGACGCACATGTCAAACTTTTAATCTCATACCTAAATAACAGACACTTCCAAGTTAGAGTAAAAGATAACTTGTCTACACCCAAGCTCATTAAAAGTAGTGTACCGCAAGGATCCATAATGGGCTCGACACTCTTTAACATATATCTTAATGACATCCCCAGGACCCCAGACACGGAGCTGGCACTCTATGCAGACGACAGTGCGATACATGCAAAACGAGAGATTAAATATCAAAACACAGCGCGTTTCCTATTGGCTCGAAATCTTATGACGTCACGATTTTGTCTTGGCGTTTTACTAGAGTGTGGTGTATAGAGGAGCCTTACGCTTTACTTGGCGCTCTTTAAAAACTTCCATGAAGTTATCGCTAGAAATGGCGCAAGTAATTTATTACGTAATCGTTTTCAACGAATTTATATTTACAAATAAGGTTTGCTTTGTTTTATTGCGTACAAAATCCCGAAATAACCGGGAATTGGCTTTAAAATTGTTTTATGCAGTTTGCCGTTCATGAAATCAATAGGTACAGAAATAGTACAGCTTTGTTTTTAAATATGTTTATGATCAGACAGTACAGCTTTGCGTATAAATTACTTCTAATATCATGCATAGTATACCATCTATTACGTTAGGCATAACAAAATATATTTTAGAGTACGTATTATACTATATTTCATTAGCAAAATGAACTATCACGATTTCGATTACAAAATGTACTGCCATGCTTATACAGTAGGTGCCGCTTAATG
The DNA here is from genome assembly GCA_951213105.1 of Amaurobius ferox. NCBI lineage: Eukaryota > Metazoa > Arthropoda > Arachnida > Araneae > Amaurobiidae > Amaurobius > Amaurobius ferox. Next base: position 26,014,954 of record OX578155.1, on the reverse strand, counting down.
TGATCGCGGATAATGTTATCATTCGTTTAATGTTATCAGAATCGCGAAGTCCCGAACGCTTGTATATTAACACATGTTAAAAAAATCGGTTTTTGTAATCAGTTCCTTCGTTTATTGTTATCACTTTATCACTTCACTTTCGTCGTTCGTGTACCATTGTCGATTTTTTTTTCATTCTCTCAACAAAAAATCCAAACTACATATACGTAAAAGCAAAGGGAGAATCCCCAAAACCCCAAAGAGGGTCCCTTTTGTTGGCACGTGCAGAAATTTGCCGCAAGGCCGGCCCTCAGGCGCGGCGCCCGGGGCTTGGCGCCGGCTCTGCAGGTGGTGATTTCTCTCCCCTTTTCCTCCCTTTGAGAATTGTGGGGGCTTAGGAAAGTTGAGTTCTTTTCTTATCAGTAAGCAAAGTGCTTGGACTGTTGTAAGCTGTAGAATTTTTTCTCTCTGTCAAGTTGCATTTCAAACTTTATTGCAGACGGTCAAGCATTTTAGCAATGGAAAAAAATGCAATGATTAAACTGTTAAGGACAAAATTGACATTTTGAAACGTTTTGATAATTTACCCAAGATGAGTCAAAGAAATGCTGCTGTTGCACTAAAAATCTCTCAGCCATTACTCTGTAAAATGTTAAAGAATCGCGACGAGATTGAAAATATAGCGTAAGTTGAACGCAAATTTGAACTGTAAGCAAATACGTACTGGGAAATATGGAGAAGTTGAATCGGCTTTGACATTGTGGTTTGCCAATGTTAGGGAAAAGGATGCACGTATAAACGGTCCTTTAATGCGGCAGAAAGCTGAAGATCTTGCTTCTAAAATGTGCAAAAAAAAATTCGTCGCAACGGACGGGTGGTTTAATCACTGGAGAAAAAGGGAGAACATTGTGTTCAAACGTACCCATGGGGAAGAAAAGGATGCTGCTTTTCCAGATGCAAAGGCATGGATTTCCGAAGAATGGCCGAAAATAATCGCTGATTATTCACCCGAAAACATCTACAATGCTGACGAAACCGGACTTTATTTTCGTGTCTTGCCAGAACATACCTGTTCTAAAACTAGAGCTCTAAGGGATGCAAAGTTTCAAAAGAACGTATAACTGTGCTCTGTTGTGCGAGCATGACTGGAAAGAAGAAGAAACTCTTTGTTATCGGAAAAACCAAAAAGCCGAGATGCTTTAAGGATGTTAAGAAATTGTTTGTTGATTATGTTGCCAATAAAACAGCGTGGATGACAGTTGCTCTATTCAGCGAATGGCTTCGAAAGTGGGACAAAGAATTAGATCACAATATCGCCGTACTCATCGATAACTGCAGAGCCCACGATGCAAATGTCACATTAAAGCATATCAAAATCATTCTCCTATCTGCCAACACTACATCACTTATCCAACCATGTGACCAAGGAATAATTCGTGCAATGAAAGCGTATTACTGTGGAGAAATGCGCACTAGGGTTTTGGAAAATATGGAAGGTACGGAACAACTGAGCGCAAACGCGTTAGTAAAAAAGATGAATGTCCTTCAGGCCCTCCATCTTTCGACAATGTCATGGGATCGAGTGTCCGAGAATGCAATTAAGAACTGCTTCTCGCACGGTGGGTTCGTTAAAGCGGACGAAGGTATGGGTGTACCGGAATTCGATGAAACAGTACTCGTACCATCCGACATGACTGAAAATGACTTTACAGAATGGATGTCTATAGAAGTGAACGCCCAAGTGGCTACAACAATGACTGATGAAGATGTATTCCGAGCTGTATCTTGTTCTATAGAAGAAAACGATGAAAAGCATTGGATGAAGATGAGGACGAAGCTGAAAACCTTGTTGAGAATCCTCCAACTGCTACTGAAATGAGAGAGGCTCTCCGTGTTTTGGGACTCGAGGTGCAACACAAAGGCACTGCTGGGGACTTTCGCGAACAGTACAGGTATGAAAGTTTTATAAGTAATTTGCTGAGACAAAATACAAGGTAGACAACTTTGGAAGACTTTTTTTAATTGACTTATTTTAACGATTTGTTTAAAATAGTGTTTGAGTGAATCGTTGTCTTTTAAATTTGTAGTAGCTGCAAAAATACAGTAAATATTAACTTTTAAAATCAAAATTTTATGTTTCTGATACTTTTTGTTTATTGTTATCAATCGGTTATTGTTATCAAATAGCATCTGTCCCAAAGCGATTACATTAAGCGGCACCTACTGTATTTATCAACTTTTCAAATATGTCTACAATAAAAATGTTTCGATAAAGTAGAATTTCTTTTTTTCTTTTAATGTCTAGTAAATGTGTAAAACTTGTTTCTGAGATTACAAAACGTATGATTTTTCGAAGTAGGAAATGCATTAGTTTTTTAATTTAGAAAATCTAGATAGTTGAAGCACTCGGATTGGTTAATGTGTTCTCAATTTTTAATCATTTGGCTGCTTTTATTAGTATTTTTTTTACAGATTAATATATTCTGGATTTATATAGATCAATGATTTACAAATCAAGAAAAATGTTATGGATATGCATTATGTTTTTTACAATAAAATGTATTGTTTGTAATGTATTCAATACTTTTAAAAAATGGATTTTTTAATCCATTCATGTTATGTTCTATTCAATTTTAGGAATTTTTGCAAGATTGCATCATTTAAAAACAATTGCACTTAATTTCATAGAATTCAATTTCTGTTTTTATACCATAACCCCCCCCCCCCCCCCTTCCACATATGTAAAAAAATATTATTATAAAGAAATGAAAGCATATTGGTTCAAAATATTTTATAAAATAATTTTTTATTTATAAAATGATTTACTGTACTACATATAGTATTATAATATTTCACACATTGATGTATTACACTTGGTAATAAAACCTGCAATCATAATTGGAATGTACCGAATCAGTGTGTTAACAAATTTAAAACATTTAAATATCAAATATGTGGCAAAATTTGTTTTCATCTCTTTATGATTGACAAATGGTCTTATTTCATAAACACATTTAGAATCTGGTGAATTTCTATTTATGTGGTAGGGTCTATTAAAAATTGTCAATTTAACTAAAAGTAAATAAAATTAATCTCAAATAATGAAAGTCAGCAATAAATTAATATTTCTGTCTGGAATTGCAGCAGAAAATTTAAATTTAGTATAAGGATACTTCCGGGCAATTTCGTTTGTTCTATCTGTTTATATTTGCAAAACTGATATATTTTTTGTATCTTTTTCTAATAATATTCTAATATATTTCTACTACATACATAGGCACCTGTAAAACTTTTTTCAGGGGGAGGGGGCGCAAACTCAAGCACTTGATGTACAACAGCGATTGGCTTCATGTTCGGCTTCCTTATATTGAATGTCCAAAGGAGAGTTGTTGTTGATGAAACCCAGACCGTCCGACCTACCAGAAAGGTGTAAGGTAACTGTTTGGACGGTCGGGAAGTGCCACCCAATTTAGACCGGAACCCAGTGGGGGAGGCATCCACAGGGACCGTACCCTCCTTCCCCTACCACCAACCTCTCGGAAGGACTTTCGGACCCACATGTTTAACGTGATCGTACTGTCCAAAGGAGAGTGTAACTCCTCTTTACCTCCAATATGAGCGACCATGACTTCATATTTAATAAAATGATTGTAAAAGTTTAATTTAGAAATAAGAAAACATTTAAAATGTTATATCTTGTGTGTGTTCATCTTACATAGGTAACATTTTAAAATCTCGTGCATTTCATCCACTCTTTACATTTTTATGTAAAATCATTTTATTTTATTCACTAATAAATAAAACTTATGAAAATGCTAATTCCAATATAAATTTCACTTGTAATGCCAAATTTTCAGCCTTCCCAGTCAAAAATCTCACGATACGCTACTGCACAGCATGTATATGTTTGTACATGTTTATTTTTAATGTTGTAGCATATACATGTACATACATACATATTCATACATATTCATACATCATATTCATACATATTCATACATCATACATATTCATTTATGCATGTACATACATATTCATGATTACAGATTTTTCCAAAGTTACTTTTTATGTCACACTTGTGGGGGCACACATTCCACAAGAACTTTGTCACAGTACTCTCATCAGGCCAACGGCCGTACCGTGCTGAAAACACCGGTTCTCGTTAGATCACCGAAGTCAAGCAGCATCGGGCGCGGTTAGTACTTGGTGGGTGACCACCTCGGAACACCGCGTGCTGTTGGCCATCTCGGGTGCGGTATCCCCGTGGTTTGCGCGCTAGATTTGCACGCTGCCACAAATGCCGCCGTGTTCATGCGGAGTACGATCACGTTAAACATGTGGGTCCGTAAGTCCTTCCGAGAGGTTGGTGGTAGGGGAAGGAGGGTACGGTCCCTGTGGATGCCTCCCCCACTGGGTTCCGGTCTAAATTGGGTGGCACTTCCCGGCCGTCCATACAGTTACCTTACACCTTTCTGGTAGGTCGGACGGTCTGGGTCTCAACAACAACAGTACTCTCATCTTTATTGTCAACCATAGCAAGTGAACGATGTAAACTTTCTTATTAAAGCGAGGAATTAATAATAAAATACAGTAAACAGAAAGAAACACAATGCATTTTTTATAAAATAATATAATGTGGGAAAATAATTAACTTTCTGGAAACAAAGAGCTAATCATGAAAATATACACGTAACGTAAATAACAAGAAAGATCAATCATGCTTAAAGCATTGATTATGAAACACTTTCCAACTCCAATGCACTTTTATTTAAACATCTCTAAAATGCAATACATTCCTAAGTAATATTTTAAAACTTATCACAATACTACATTAATTTATTATATTTGAAAACTTAAACCTTCATCGAAAAAAATGAACTTCATTCAAATGACAGCATTGAAATATACATTGCCTGGTTTAAACATCTCTAAAATGTGATACATTCCTCGGTAATAATTTTAGAATTATCATAATACTACGATAATTCATTATATTTGAAAACTTCATCGAAAACAACTGAAATTCATTCAAATGACGTCAAAGAAAAAATAACACGCCTGGATCTCTCTATAAAAACAGCATTTCATTCATACCATTTTCCCATTCATTTCATTCATCCCAATACTATAACAATTTATTTTATTTAAAAATTATGACCATGGAACTACAAGTAATTAAACTCTATGCTTAAAACTTCATCGAAAAAAATCGTCCTTCTCTGTATAAAATCAATGAATATTTCATTCATATCAGCTATGCAGACTCCATGATCTAAATACTTTTGCGTTAAAAAATTACAGCAATTCTAATACAACTCATCCTACATATTTTGCTGTTTACATTTTACATAAGTGAAAAATAGGCTTCGTTGTAGAAATAATCAAATTTAAATGATCATTTAAACTCAAATATATTATCATTGCGTTGTTTCAGTATGTAGATGCACAGAATTTAACCGAAAATAAAGATATTTTACGAATACAACACTCAATATGAATTAAAAAGAACTTTAAAAATGACGATTTTGAGACAAGATGGATGCCGTATTTTATTTTGAAGTTGGTCACGTGATCGGTTCATGTCATGGTCACGTGACCGCTTCATATAAGAGGTGTAATTATTATTTTAATTTTTATTTAAAAACTACTGAATATATTTTGCTGAAATTTCTTTATATATTTTATGGAATAATTTGAATATTACCTAAAATTTTTGAAGCAATTTGTGAATTTTAAATCCGCTTCAAAAATGTTTGAAAAATTAGGTCCCATAGGGTTCAATGTATTTCATTTTCTCAACCCGGGTTCAATCCAAAACTAATTGTGTGATATTATTTATTTATATTCCCATAGGTCCAACAGAGCGTCTGAAAAACATACTAAAATTTCATTTTGATTAAGTCATTTTTACGGCAGTTATCGTGCTAACGGACAGACAGACAGACAGAATGAACAAAGTCATAAACACTTTTCAACTTTGTTGTAAAGTGTTAAAAAGTCAATAAATGGCAGGAAGGAAGCACACTCCAAACTAAATATTGCGAGAAGAAAATGCAACCCCTGAACGAATGCTATGAATGCCACTAACTAACGGGCCAATAGGAAACGCGCAGCATTTTGACGTTTGACATCTCTCGTGAAAGTACCGTCAGCCAGCCAGTAATTTGTCGATAGCAGGGCGTCTGGAGCTGAGCTCCGTATACCTAGTCAGGTAACATATATGTGGGTCACAGTCTTCCACTGAACCTAGTCCTTCTATAGGGGGCAATAATGTTGATGAAACAAGTTAGTAGTAAACAAAGAATGCTTTAAACATTGGTCTTATTGTAGAGTATTGAAGATAAGGAGGGTGGGGGAACAGGCGAATATCCCCTACAGAGATGCAGAAGAGATTCAGTCAGGAATCAGCATGGGACGTCTAAATCGGGATTTAGGGTCTCTGGGTCTTTTTGGAAATTCACGGAAGTCGCAGTCGATCATATTACAGATCAGTTCGTTGGAGATCCTAGCCAGGTTATCATAGAAATTGTTAGAGAGTTTCTCTTCATCTTTTGCTTAACAGTTTTAATTTTGAAATCGCGATGTATTACAAAGTTTTTCAAGTACCTTGGGGCTTTTTTGATAGAACGTAGGATTTTGTTCTGAATGATTTGGAGTTTTTTACATTAGATTTCGCAGCGTATCCCCAAATTGGGGAGGCATAGAGAATGATGGGGCGGATTACTGATTTGTAAACTAGGATTTTGTTTTCAATGCTGACATCATTCGAGTACAGGAGGGAGCTCAGTTCTGCTTTTACAAAGTTTATTTTATCTTTGAGTTTTGCAATGTGGGTTTCCATGTTAGTCTGCTGTCAAGAGCAACACCGAGATATTTACATGTCCTCTCAAAGAAACTGGATGATTGTTGATTATGATTGGTTGGGGGGGGGGGACGTTGATGTGAGAAAAATTCCGTTTGACATTTATTAGGGTTTATTTTGATGCGGTATTTCTCTAACCAGGGTTCGAGAGTGTCGATGTGATGTTGTAATTATCGGTGTAGGTAGTTGGCGTTGTGGTGTGTGGCAAGAATGGCAGTGTCGTCCGCATACAAACAAAGAATAGTGTTGTTGGTTCTAGGAATGTCGTTTATGTAAATATTAAAAAGAATAGGACCAAGTTTACTGCCCTGGGGGACACCAGACAGGATATGTTTGGTGTGTGAATGTGTCTTGTTCAGACGGACACGAAAGGTTCTGTTGCTGAGGTAGGAGTATAAAATATGGGTAAGAGAACGTGGCATACTGAGCTGAATGAGTTTGTAAATGAGTCCGAAGAACCACATCCTATTGAAGGCCTTAGCGACGTCAATAAGTGTACCTCGAACTGCTGACCGGTTTTGGAGTCCATCAGAGATGTACTCCACCACGCGGAGCAGTTGGTGTGTTGTAGAGTGAAGCTGTCTAAAACCAAATTGCTCAGGAATGAGAATGTTGTTATTAGCAAGGAAATTGTTGATTTGGATGACGATGAAATGTTCAGCCAGTTTGCCAAGAGTGGATAGCAGGCTTATGGGGCAATGACTTTTGGGGGAGTTTAAATTTTCATTTGGTTTAAGGATTGGAACAATAGCGTCGTGCTTTCAGTCGCAGGGGAAGTAATTGAGATCGAAAATGGAATTGATTAAAACAGTGATGTAAAAGATTATATTAATAGTGCAGGATTTAAGAGCTTTGTTTGAAATAATGTCAGAGTCTGGGCTTTTCTTGTTTTTGAGAATGTTGATGTAGTTAACTATGTCAGTGGGGAAAATGTGGAGAAGGGGGAAGTATTTGGAACACTAAGAAACTGCTTCACGGTATCCTCGACTTCCTCCATGAAATTTGGGCAGAAAATATCTTCGTGTGGTGTGAATTGTTTTTCATATACATCAGCCAGTAGATTAGCTTCGTCTTGTTCTGTGTAAGCAGTGGTCTTATTGTGAGTGAGTAAGGGAATATTTTTGTGCTTTTTATAAATACATTTTAAGGAGTTCCAAAGTGAATGATCAGTAGGGGAGAGAGATTCGACGTATTGTTTCCATTTGGCTTGTTTATAGTTAGTAGCTTGTTTATAGTTTGGCTTGTTTAAAAGTTTTATTAGTGCCATCAGGTGATGTATCTAGTTCTGTGGGAAGGATTTCTTGAGTGTTGCCAGTGTTGACGAGTCCGATTTCTGAGTTTAATTTGACTAGTGATAGAATATGGGAGTTTGGGGTAGAGTTGTGGAATGTAGGTGGAGGTGCTCTCGGAGAGTGCTAAGCTAAATGTATGGATTAGTGTTTTGATCGCTCTGTCAACATCTTCGGTGGAAGTGATGGTTGGGAAGAGGATGAGGGACTCGTTTAGAAGTTTAACAAAATTTTTCCAGTTAACTTTAGTAGGGTGAGAGGGGGCGGGAAGAGGGGTATTTAGTTGCAATGTTAATAAGATTGGTAGATGGTCCAAGATAAAAAGATTAAGTACATTTACAAAGGATGGGAAGGGAACTTTTTTAATAATGCAAAATCAATGGTGGGAGGGTTGGTGTGATTATTATGTCTGGTGGGGAGGAGGAGGAAATTTAATGTCTAAATTATTATCAATACAAAAGTTGTTAAGTTCTCTTCCTACCCGGGTAGTCCTGCGTGCATTCCATCTAGGATGGTGCGCATTGAAGTCACTTGCTAGGATAGTAGGGGATGGGGGTTTAAGTAAGAGGTCAAGGTCGTTATAAATGGGGTCGGGAGAGTTAATTCTGTTGTAAATGGAACCAATTATGAGTTTTTGCTGCCTAGGAAGTAGGATTTCCACTAATGTGTTTTCAAGACGATGTGTGTTTGAACTTGGGAGATGTGTGTGTGGCATGAGATTTTTGATGTAAACTGCAGTTCCGCCATAGCTTAGTGGCTGATCAGTGACGCTGTGTCTTAGTGTATAGTAGAGAGTAAAGTTTTGAATTTTTAAACGGTCTGGGCGTTTTGCTTTAAGTTCCTGTATTAGAATGATGTCTGCGGGGTTGTCAGTTAAATGGTTTCTTAGGTCGTCAATGTTATTGCATAGGCCGTTAGCATTCCAGCAAAGGATATTTAATTTGGATGGGTGGTCTATTCATGATTGGTAGGATTTTTCTGGGTACCGAAGATAGATTCAAAAGCCTGGATAAATACAAATAGTTTGTTGAGGGGACCCTCAACTTTTTCCATATCGGTGATAGCTATTGTGATTTTATTTATTATATCCTGAATATTGAATTTTGAGAATATTTTTTGAATTGCAGTAATTAAGTTCATAATTTCACTGATTCCTTCGAGGGAGGGCGGACTCTCTGCTTCCTCGTGAATGTCCACAACTTCCATTGGGAGGGTGGGGGATGGCAGGTTTTGCTGGTTAGTTTGATTATATGATTGGTTGTTTTGAATGGATTTACTAGTTTGGTTATTTGATTTGGTATTGTTTGCTATAGAATTATTAGTTGATTTAGTTTGATTTTCAGGTGGGAGAGCTACAGGAGTTGGTGAGGCATGCTGGTCATTTTCAACAGGAGGCAGATCGTAAGGAGAGGAGGTGGGCTTTGTTTTTTTGACAGTGGAGTTGGAGCTCTTTGTAAAATAAGGTTTGTTTTGATTCTCTGTGTTTGATTCTGCTCACGGGTTTCTTTTTCTTTCTCCTCAAGTTTTCTTTTCCTATACCTTTCATGTATGATTGAAACGGGTTCTAGTTCCGGGCAGGCCGTGCTAGTGAAAGTACCGCAGTGCCAAAAGTAATAGTGTGCCGACCGCTTACGTCTATCAATGCTGGGAGCTGTTTCTGAAAAGCCGCGTCCGCTAGACGGCTCTGATCTCGAATAATAGATCAAAATGAAATGTCTGATATGCATATATTGAGACGGGGTGTCCAAATTACTACTTACTACGACTCCGCCTCCGTCCTGCCTGCATATATTGAAGCGGAGTGTCCAAATTACTACGGCTACGCCCCCGTCCTACCCCTATTGGGCACGTCTGAAAGTGGAACTAATGTGACGTAATACATATACGTAGCGAGCTATGTCAATCAATAAGATATTCAAGCTATATAAGCTGGATATAATTTTTTAAACAATTTAAAGTTATTTGATATATTTCAGAAAGATAATTTTCATTAATTACCATTTATGTTCTAAACGCACGGAGATTTAATTTTTATGTCTTCCTCGTATTGCGGATGGATATCTTTTTCTATTTACGTATGTATAATTACCGAGATTCATTCAAACTACGATTCGTATTTGAGCACATAATGTAATTTTTGAAATATTTCAGCAAGCTGGATATTAATCTATGGATTAGATGGACTTTGAAACATCTGTTTCATTGTAAATTTATCTTGCTCACATTTTTAAAATCATTTTGATCATCAGTATTATTTTGTGTTGAAATCGAGTTCCTCTTACGTTCAAGTTTTCTACAGCATATATAATTGCTTGCAAACATAAGTATTAAATATTTTATTCTGTTTAAAATGTTCTCTTGTCACAATTACAAATAACAATAAATAAATAGTATTGTATGATTCATGTATGTGGTTACAATATTTCACAATTCATTAATATTTCAGCCACTGCATTTTAATGAACAATGGCCTACACTCCAAAATATTTAGTATAATATACCATTATAGCATTGGTAAATATATCACTTAAAGCATTGAGAATCTAAATTCCTTCATAGGAATACTGTTGTGAATCTGAGATTTGATTTAAACTTTTATGTCAGCTTTATATGTCCTTGGATGAAGTTACCTTATCTGCAATGAGAGCAGAGTGCTAAAAAAGCGGTATCGCATTGCAAATTGCGATAGAAAATTTGTGTTTTGCTATGTAAAAATAAATTTGAATCGCACTTTGAGACTTTTATTTTAAAAATCACAACAAATGATTCATAACGGTAAAAAAAAAATCTTTCCTTATACGGGCATAGCTTCTGTAATATTTATGGTTTTTTCTTTTATATTTCAAATCCGGCATCTCGATATGTTTATAGGTAAATTTTTTAAGAATTAGTGAAATACTAGTTGTGAACTGCAAGTCAAAATATCGAAACTGCTACAGAAATGAGATTTTGATTAGAAGTTTGCTAATCAAATGTATTTCCTTATTTTGCACCCTTCTTCTTCTTCAACGCAGACCGTCCGACCTACCAATAAGGTATAAGATATCTATTTGGACGACCAGAAAATGCCACCCAATTTAGATCGGAACCCATTGGGGGAGGCATCCACAGGGAACGTGCCCTCCTTCCTCTACCACCAACCTCTCGGATGGGCTTACGGACCTACATGTTTAACATGATCGTTCTCTGCATGAACACGGCGGCAGTTTTGACAATGACAGGAATCGAACCCGGGCCGTCCAAGTGCAATTCCCAAAAGCTAACCACAGGGCTGTCGCGCCCCTTATTTTGCACCCTGAATGAGAGCCTGATTCGAACTTTGGGAATATTTTTATAGGCAAAGTTCTCTCAAAACTTTAATCTTAATAAATTAGAAGCTGGATGCATGGTAGCGCTTAATATATCAGTCCCCATAGAAATTCACATTATTATGGCATATAACAAAGCAAGTTTTCTTGCTGCCATTGTAGATATTAATTATTCCACGTTGGTAACATGCTTCTTTAAAGCAAAATATAAATAAATATCCCTTACTTCATATTACGTTAAACAAATGAGTACTTAGAATGTTAACGATATTGTACACAAATATTTGTTCAGAAATTATTCAAAAATTGTGCTTTGTGTACAGGGATAATTAAAATGTGTAAATCGATGAAAGCAAGAATGTCAATTTTTTTTTTTAAACTACACTAAAAATTTACGTGCACAATGATTTAAAAAAAAATTATATGCATCCTGAGATTGTTATTTAAAACTTCATATCAATTTCATACCAAATCTTTTCAGACATAGTTAAAGATGCGTGTATCAGTAAATTTTCCATTTCTATTTCATTTTAATAGATTTGAAAATTAATTCTTTTTACAGTGCTTTTTAAAAAGCAAGTAACTATACAAGTCTTTGATTATTTATTTTTTTAATTTTGAGGAAGATGGTTCAGTCATGATAACAGTCATGTAAAAATAATTTGCGGAGACCGAAAAACGGAGTGCAAAATTTGCAAATATGAAGTTTCATGATATTTTTTAGCTAGGATACATTTAGGACTTAAAGTGATTCCGGATTATCAGCTGTCAAAATGAGGTAAGAAATAAAAAAAAATAATTTGAAACAAAATATTGGATAATAAATATATTTTTTTCTAAAAGCATTAGACAAAATGGGCACTGTACAGTATGTGAAAAACATTTAAATTAATTTATATATTATAAAGTTAACTTCTATAAATAGAAATTTGCTTACAAAAGCATTTAGTCTATTACAATAAATATACCTTAGTACAACTAAATGGACTTGAACATAGCCGCCGTCAGATGTTTTGGGCATACACAACAAATGCGCACCCCTCCGTATTTTACAACGTTATTGATCTATTTTTACAAATCATTTCAGCAAAAAGGGAGCCGGTTTGTGGAACAGTCCAGTTGTTAGTCCACGGGAATTGCACTAGGATCACCCAAGTTTGATTTCCAGCTCTGCCCAAACTGTCTATGTGTTCATGCGGAGTACGGGAATGTTAAATATGTGGAGCTGTAAGTTCTTCCGAAAGATAAAGTCCTTGTGGATGCTGCCCCCACTGGTTTCTGGTCTAAATTGGATGACACTTACCGGTCATTTAAACAGATACCTTACACCTTCGGGTCGATCAGATGGTGTGGGTAAAAGAATGAAGCCTCCCGAGCCCTATGCAAAGAATTTTTATACCTTACCTATCAGTGCCTCTGTACTAGGCTGCGGTTTAAGAGGTATGGAATACTATTTTAAGTAATGTTTCTGTAATAACTGAATTTAAATTAAAATGAATTAATGACATTAACAAATTTATTAAAGTGAAACCCAGGTTTTGTAATACAAACATTATAATCAGGAAAACAGAATACAAGGAAAACTCCATTTTAATTAGAATATAAAAATCAAATATAAGAAATAAATAGACCACTTATTAAGCTTTACTTTTTCATTTGATAAAAGTTTAATCAAGAACAATTCCAAATATATATTCGTATACCCTATTTAAGATTGATTTGGTTTCCATAAGAATTTTTTACCTTGACCTTAATACATAGACTTTTAAATTTCTTTATTGTAAACAACTATGCTACTTCTAATTTATTCAAAAAATTGATGCAAATAATAGATAAATATCAAAGAATGTAAGGTGAAATTGAATAAATTAAAACATCAGGATAATTGAAGTTTATTGACATGTCGAGACTTGCTGTAGCTCGAGTATAAATTGTGTGCATATTTTCTTTAATTCCCATTTCCAATGGAATATCGTCTGATGTGTGTAGACGGAGAGAGATTCGTTACTCCTGAAAATCCCGCTTGACGCTTAGCTTTATTAGAAAAATTAAACATACTTTGTTTATTTACAAAATATTTAGATAGACGCTATCTCCCTTGTCAGACATAAAACCAAAATAAATAAAATATTTCTACAAAATTAACTCTTTATAAAAACTTAAGGGGACGGTGGACGTTGAAATGAGCAAAAATCGGCTAAAAAAAGTTTTAATATATACTATTATTTTACACATTTAACATTTGCTTACGGGTGAGACAGCGTCCATCCCAAACGCAGAACCTCCCAAAAAGACAGGTATTTGACATACTCTATCCCAAACAGTTCGACCCCGTTTTCAGACATTGGCGTCCATGGAAATCGCCGGCAGAAACATTCTGTATGTCAAATTATGTATATCAAATACCTGTATGTCAAACCTATATGTTATGTATGTTAAATACCTGACTTTTTGGGAGGTTCTTCGTTTGGGATGGACGCTGTCCCACCCGTAAGCAAAAGGTTCAATGCATTTTTTTCGAAACTGAATTTTCAAAGGATTTACATTTTTAAAATGCTCCACGCGTCTTAATTTTTGTCTGAGATGCATGAAATTTGGCAAGAAGACACCTCTTATACTTTTTAATGAAACTGGGTATGCATTTTATAATTGGACTTATAAGGTAATTAAAAGTGAATATAAGGTAATTAAAAGTGAATAAGAACCTCATTAAATGATGACAATTAAGTTTTAATGCAGAAAAATATTTTTAAAAAATGAACTTTCTAAGGGATTTAAAAATGAATACCCAAATTTGTTCATAATGTGTTTTTGAGTGATCATAATGTAAAATGAATCAAAAATGTGAAGAAATGGCACGCAAGGAGTATTTTCAAATGTTCTTTAAAAAAAATTAAATTAAAAAAAAATACAAAATTATAACCAAATTGAAAAAAAAATTTAATGGTATTGTATATAGTAATGTTAAGAGGAATATTTATGCAAATTTTTCCGTTTCTAAATCAATAAATAAATAAAAAAAATTTCAACGTCCACCGTCCCCTTAAAACGAAATTGTAACATGTTACATATACAAACGTAAAAGGTCACCGAATTGATTTTGAAATGATATGATATAATCAGTGGTGTGCAGCGATATTTTGCTTTAGGCAAGCACAATATTAATTCTGGTATATAAAAACAATTGAAAAAATATATTACAGTCAACCCTTCTATATCGTGGCATTCTCATAATGAAGATTCTATATAATGTGGAGCAAAAATTGCAACATCACTGACATAAGGCAATATTCATAAAACGAGATAGTCTTAGAAAGCAGTTTCTCTATAATACCCATCAGTTTAAGCAGTCTCCCTATAGCATGATTACATTTTTACGGTTCGAAATTAATGGGAATTCCCCTGTTTTTTCATCCACGTACATCACCATATTTCAATTTCAGTGATCAGGGAAATCCTCTGAAAAATAAATTAATGCATTCACCTCAAATGCATTGGTAAATGAAAATATGGGTAAAGAATGGGTTTCAAATTTCAATTTAAGTGATGTGAAAAGGGGACGGGATTTGGGTAAACAATTAGAAAAATCCTTTATTGAAAATGATCCTTCATCAGTAAGAAGTGCAAATTTTATTGTTTAGTTCCTTTCAGAGAGATTTTGGTAGAGTTACAAATTAAAACTACATTTGAAAGCGAAAATGAAGATATGAAAAGTGAAGAGGACATTAAAAGAGTGTGACCAATAAATAATATTTAACAGAGGTAATGAATATTGAAAGAACTTTTGTTGGAAAAATGTTATTAAGTTTATATTTCACATTGTTTTTTAATTTTCTTATAAAGTCTTAATAAAAATAATTCGAAATATGTAAAATATTTTTGCCTTACTTTTGTATCTATAAACTTACTTTTCATAACCATATTCACCATAACATGGTACTCTAAAAATACAATTTTATATAACGTAGAATGAATCAGTCTGATTTATATGTTCTGAGTTCCACTTAATGCGGTTTTCGTATAACACAGTACGAATAGTTCTGAGTTTCTTATAACACAGTATGCGGTTTCTATATAACATGGTACGAATTAATCTGATGTGCACTAATCTGAGTTTTACAATATAAAGCGGTATGATTTAACACTTGAACGACGGAAGCAGTCATTTTGACCGCATAACTACTTTGAGAAGCGATTCCTCCAAAACGACTAATCCCAGCTCATTGAAATTTTATGACTTTTCTTATTTTTTTTGCAAAAAATGTGTCGCAGAAACATAATAAATGCTGTAACTATGATGTTTTGGTTTTGAATTAAAGGCACGTTGTACTTTTTCTATGGAGGTCAAATTTACCGCTGCCCGTCCTTCTATTTAGTTCAAAATATCAGTCAGTCTAGTGTTAATCGCATTATGGGAGGGTTGACTGTACTGCTGAATCTATTTGCATATAAATTCCTATCTTCAACTTTTCTTCCAAACGCATTAATGACATTTCCGTGAAAATTAACAGTTCTTACTTCTCAAATTTGCAGAAAACTTTTAGATACAACAAAAAAGTTTATTTTTGCTATTATTAATTAAGATGAATTCGAGCTTGGTCACCAATGATCTATCATCATCAATCACAGTTTCGCAAATTCTGCTGAAATATTATAGTAAAATTTTTTTATTTCTTTTAAACTGATGTTAGGTAAGCAATGTTTTCATTGCTTCTATGGACTGTATACCACTGGACAAAATCTCACAAAAACTGATTATATTTGGGAAGCAGTTGAAGAGTTTTTACAATTATGACACATGACCACCAGTCATGACCAGAGTGTTCGAAAAGTTTTTCATAACCACTGCCATTTAAAAACTTGTTTCGGTCACAGTGCAGTTATAACCAGAATGGCCAAGGATTTTCTCAATCAATATTATGTGGACACATGATACACAGAACACGTGCTTTGCTTGAAATGCTGTCTAGAATCGTGCAGAATAACTATGCGGTTTCTTTTCTGGTGAGTGACTTGATAACTGATAAACAATTTTTAACAGAGATGACCATTCAGTTAACTTTTTAAACACACCCTTGACATGTGTAAAGTTATACAATAAAAGCAATGCACAACTCATTGATTCTTTCAAAGCTGGACCAAGTCTTGTTTAACAAAAATGATAACAGAAACGGAATATCGCAACAAAATTACTTACATCTACAAAAGAAAGCTTGTTGAATGAATGTTTGGCCAAAAGTACATACAAAATTAGTTAAAATATATTTCTACATGTGTGTATGCCTGCATTGTGTAACTACTTATTACTAGACATGGGGTGATTTGTGTAAAAAATGCCAGTATGAATTGTTATAAAGATTGGCAAATAATTGATCAGTTACACATGCAATATAATTTTTACATATAGATATCTTTACAAATTCTTTGCGAGAAAAACACTGGAAAGTTTGCTGATATTTTATAAAGAGCAAAAACGTCATTGTTTTCATCTAGCCTTTCCGAGGTTTAACAAAATATGCAGTCTTTTAGTGTTGTTGTTGAGACCCAGACCGTCCGACCTACCAGAAAGGTGTAAGGTAACTGTATGGACGGCCGGGAAGTGCCACCCAATTTAGACCGGAACCCAGTGGGGGAGGCATCCACAGGGACCGTACCCTCCTTCCCCTACCACCAACCTCTCGGAAGGACCTACGGACCCACATGTTTAACGTGATCGTACTCCGCATGAACACGGCGGCATTTGTGGCAGCGTGCAAATCTAGCGCGCAAACCACGGGGATACCGCACCCGAGATGGCCAACAGCACGCGGTGTTCCGAGGTGGTCACCCACCAAGTACTAACCGCGCCCGATGCTGCTTGACTTCGGTGATCTAACGAGAACCGGTGTTTTCAGCACGGTACGGCCGTTGGCCAGTCTTTTAGTGTTGTTGTTGAGACCCAGACCGTCCGACCTACCAGAAAGGTGTAAGGTAACTGTATGGACGGCCGGGACAGTCTTTTAGTGTGTACTTTTTTACACGATTGATATGAATTTGACATTTTTGTAAATAATACTTGAATTAGATATAACATGAAACATCATTGTCGCTGAGCGTTAGAACAAGGTGGGGGGCTGTCTACAAGTACTGCCTCTTTGTACGGTGAAAGATAGTGCTAATAAGAATTTCGATTGAGAATGGACTATTTCGACAGGCGCGTCTCTTTTACATATGTTTCCGCAAATTGCCACATCTTTTACACGAACAATGCTCAAAAGATCCGCAAATCAGCGGGGGCTCTGAAAATGGGTAGAACACTAAAACACCAGGGAAGGGCATTTTGTACTGCCTTCAGGGTGGACGCTAAATACAATACGAAGTATCTCATTAACACATTGCTCATCTGAGATCGAATCTGTTTTTACTAAGAATCGTCACATGTACAATATTCTTTTCCGTTATGAGATTGTACAGATAGTCCCAGGCAGGAGAAAAGATTTTTCGAAGCTGTAAGCAGCAAGCTTTCATTCATTTGATATTTGTTGTAATTGACGTTGAAAATCTATATTTTTTCCCTATATTTTGATTAAAAAAGGTTATTTTTATAGCCATACCATACCAGTTTTCTAATAGATCTATCAACATATTTAATAGTTTTTACAGTTGAAGCATGTCCTCAAATTCTAAGAAAGAAGTAAATGACGGACACTTCGTAACAGAATGTAATACAGGTTACAGAAATTTCAGAGGCAAAACGATGAGCTGAGAGCTAAATAGACAAAGTTAATACCTCGTGCAGATAATGTTTTAAGAGAAAACTCTGTGGTTTGTGAGTTGCATTTTGCTAATGAATTTATTGATCGTGATTACGTAAGGTTAAAATTCCGAAAGGTTAAAATATACCGCATAATAACAAAATTGAAATTCTTAGCTACTCCGATTCTCGTATTATTTTTAAGAAACGAGTGTATTCCTAAGGCAAGCCCAAGATTAGTCCGATGAGCTTCAAAATCTGAAGCATTAAAATATACCCCAAAAGTAAATTATATACTAAATTTAGGTTTTCTAGCTGTTTCGTTTTTCGAGATATTCTAAAAAAAAAAACGAGTACATTCTTATTTCGGTTCTTGGACGGCCTAGCCCAATAAGGACTCAAGCCAAAGAGTTAAAACATTCCACAAAAGACAACGACATTCTGAATATGGAATTTCCAACTAGTATGGTGTGGTTATAGAGTAATTTGGCATGCGTCACATGTACGGGAAAGGGAACCAAGACTCTCTACTCGCAGCTGATTGTCTTTCCTTTTCTCCCATCTTTTTTCCCTTCTTGAAATTTCTTCAAGGAGGTGTAATAACTTAGGAAGAGTTATGGATTTCAATATTTTTCTTATTGGCAGTCCGAGTAAACAATTTTTTATATTACACTGGCGGAAAATAAAATCCCAACACCAAGAAGAAATTAGTTCAGAGGAATGAAATTCAGGCAAAGCAATTGTGCAGGTAACATATTTATTTGATTAAAGTTTCAAGATCACAGGTTAAAGTATGCGCGCGAAGAGCCATTTCAAATGTGAAATGGTGGTACATTAATAACCGTTGTAGTCGCCACGATTTTGAATGCAAGCATACAAACGTGCATGCATTGTATTGTACAGGTGCCTTATGTCATTTTACGGGATGGAGTTCGATGCTTGTTGAACTTGGCCAGTTAAATCAGCAATGGTTAATGCCGGTTGTGGATGGCGCTGGATTTGCCTTCCAATAATGTCCCATACGTGCTCGATGGGAGAAAGATCCGGTGATCTCGCAGGCCAAGGCAACGTCGACACTCTGTAGAGCACGTTGCGTGACAGTAGCGGTATGAGGATAAGCGTTATCCTGTTAGAAAACACCCTCTTGAATACTGCTCATGAATGGCAGCACAACCGATTCAATCACCAGTCTGATGCACAAATTTGCTGTCAAGGTGCTTGGGATAACGACGATGTGCTCCTGCTGTCATAGGAAATGGCTCTCCAGACCATAACTCTTGGTGCAAGTCCAGTGTGTCTCCAAGCGCTCACCTGGCCTCCTTCGTACCAACATACGACCTTCACTGGCATCAAGACAGAAACGGCTCTCATCTGGGAATACAACAGATCTCCTCCCCGCCCTCCAATGAGCTCTAGCTTGATACCACTGAACAGATGACAGTGATTTGAAGTCAGTGGTATGAACGCTACAGGTCGTTTGGCTCGGAGCTGTCCCTCAAGTAATTGATTTCTTACAGTTCGCTGTGTCACTCTGGGGCCAACAGAAGCTTTAATCGCTGCTGCAGATGCAGTACGATCCGCAACAGCCATGCTGCGAATACGGCAGTCTTCCCTCTCAGTAGTGGCCCGTGCGCGACCGGACCCCGGTCTTCTTGAGACAGTGCCTTTCCGTGAACACTGCTGCCAACAATCATGCACAGTGGCCACGTCTTTCTGCAATATCGCGGAAAGAAAATCCACCTTCTCGTAGCCCTATTATATGGCCTCGTTCAAACTCACTAAGCTGCTGATACTGCCTTCTTCGTCTCCTCAAAGGCATTTTTAACTCAAACCTAGCTCACAACGTCGTCCAATCCGGAAAAAAAATAACGCTCGCGAAGTTTACATAGCGTATTTAAAACAACCATGATTTGCATGACCGTAGTGGCGCTACTAGCGCCACTCTTATTCGTCCAGCGCGAAATTTGAATAGGCGTCATCTTTCATGTGCAAACAGGCGGCTACCAAATTTCGTTTATCTGGCACAACTCCTTGGTATTGGGATTTTATTTTCCGCCAGTGTATAATCTCTGCTCAGAAAGTGGTCACTACAAATTCTGGAGGAGATGGAGGGGATGGGGGAGGGGGCGGAGGACGAATGATGACTCGAAAACTTATTTTCAAGTCATCAAATAATTTTAGTCGTGAGCACAAAAATTGTAGCTATGCACTGTTCTGATATCTATATAAATAAAATTGAAAATCTGTCCCGTTATTTGTGTGTTTGTCTTATCATCACACTGAATTCAATAAAATGAAATGAAATTTTAAATAGACCTATTTA
Source organism: Amaurobius ferox (assembly GCA_951213105.1). Lineage (NCBI taxonomy): Eukaryota > Metazoa > Arthropoda > Arachnida > Araneae > Amaurobiidae > Amaurobius > Amaurobius ferox. Next base: position 25,994,460 of record OX578155.1, on the reverse strand, counting down.
AACTTTAGTCCACATTTTGAGTTTTTAGGACTAGGGGTTGTCGAGATATTAATGGAAAATGAACCTGCCATAGAGATGGCACTATGCAAACAATATTTTTGTCGCAACTTATTTGACAAAAAAAAAAAAAAAAAAGTGATATGTTGCTAAGCAATGGAATTAAAAATAATCAGTTGAGGCAACTGATGATTTTTGTTAAATATCTTTTCCGATTTGAATAATAAGAAACCCACATAACAATAAATTTTATAGGAATTATATTTTTTCCGGATTATATCATTTGGGTTCAAAGGTTATGGGAATTATTGATATTTCCAATTTAAGTCATCTGTTTCATTTTAGCAAAGATTTTTCAAACTCATATATACTGAATTTAGGCAATTGTTGAAACAGAATAAAAATGGTACGGGTATAGACTGACCATATTTCCTTAAGACCGGAAAAGGAGTTATGTAATTTTCAGTAATCTTGAAGATGTTGTGTTTTATTACATGAACATGCTGAGGGTACCATTATTTTATTTTTCACTAGCCGCCTTTGGCGACCAGCCTGTTCGCAACCCTTGAAAATGATGATCGTGGCAAATTCCAACCGTGGCAAACTCGTTGGACGGCCAGGATGTGCCACCCAATTTAGACTTGAACCCAGTGGGGGAGACATCCATAGGGAACGTACCCTCCTTCCCCTACCACCAACCTCTCGGAAAAACATACGGACCCATATGTTTAACGTGATCGTACTCCGTGTCAGTGGCGGAAATCGAACCCGGGCCTACCGCGTGCAATTCCCGCGCGCTAACCACTAGGCTACTTCGCCCTCCGCGATAATCTCCATAACTTTCTTTTTATTCACCCAATTTAGACCGTACCCTCCTTCCCCTACCACCAACCTCTCGGAAGAACTCACGAACCCACATGTTTAACGTGATCGTACTCTGCGTGAACGTGGCGTAAGTTTTGGCAGTGGCGGGAATCGAACCCGGGCCTACTGAGTGCAATTCCCGCGCGCTAACCACTGGGCTGCCGCGCCCTCCGCGACAATCTCCATAACTTTCTATATATTCACCCAATTTAGACGGGAACCCAGTGAGGGAGGCATCCACAGGGGCCGTATCCTCCTTCTCCTACCACCAACCTCTCGGAAGGACTTACGGATCCACATATTTAACGTGATCGTATTCCACGTAAACACGGCGGCAGTTTTGGCAGTGGCGGGAATCGAACCCGGGCCTACCGCTAACTTCCCGCGCGCTAATTTGCAATTTAAAATGACCATATGCTTAATTCCATCATCCTCATTCCATTGTTCCATCATTTAAAATATCCATAAAATTAAACTATCCATTTAAAATATCCAAAAGTTAAAATATACATTTAAAAAATCCATATCGTTCCATCATTTAAAATATAAATATAATAATTTATATGGAGTAAAGGAGCCTTATTCAGAACCGTGACGTCACCTCCACCTTGACGTCCCCACCCACCACCTTCCCTCCTTCTGCGGGGGAGAAACGCCGGTTAAGAAGCGGCACGCCGAGAAATTGAAATTCGGAAACTTTTAAAATCCCGATCCTGTGGGCAATACGGAATATTTCCTGACCAGATTGGACTTGTAAGAATGCCAGATGTTTGACCTTTCTTAAAATGTAAATTATTAGTCGAAATTATGAGTACTTTTTACTATCCGAGAATTTAAAAACCAAAAATACTTTTCTTGAGCAAAAAGTGACTTTTGTTTTAAAATCTTTAAAAAATATTAGAAATCGAAATTCAGATTTGAAATTGATATATTTTTACTCGCAATTGTCAGCTCTTTCCGATGGTGTGATTTGTTTTTTCCTACGATGTCCGGATCGTGGGAAAAAAAGGGCAAAAATGGCAAAAAACGGTTGAAATCGCATAAAACATTAAATAACAAAAAAAATAATTAAAATTTTAAAAATCGGTTTTCACGTGTCCCCCCCCCCCCCCCCCGGGTCTCCGATTGCCAAATTTTGTAGCTCTCCGACGCGCGGTCGCGAAACGTATAGTGTATAAGACACACAGACATTGCCTTTTACTATTTAAGAAGATTGACAGAAACGAGAAACCATACAAAAACTTAGGTCGACGTAGAGGGGGACTGTATTTCCCAACTATTGTACCATGAATATTTCTCCGATGAAGTAATTTTACGTAAAGTAAATTTAAAGTTTTTATTAAAAATGGGACAAATTGAATATTTTTATTAAAACGACAGGATGATCTGGAAATATCAAAAAATCTGATGTGGGCAACACATGACTTTCCTTATATAATGAAATGAATTTACTACTTTTACAGTAAAATAAATAGGTTTTTTTTCTAGTAGATACTAATATCCTTTCCAAGATATTGAATTTTCGACAATTAGTCGTCATTTTCATTGATTTATCGTCATTTTTATCCATTTGGCGAGATTTTCGTTAATTTGGCAACATTTCAAAAAGTCGCCAAGTTGGCGACATTCCGCCAATTTCGTCGCCAAAATCTCGCCAAGCGTTATGGACGAAGAAATAAGTTATATATATATATATAACTTATTAGATATTGAATTTTCGACATAAATTATATAGCTATTATTATATATTTATATATTATATAACTTATTAAATATTGAATTTTCCACAATTAGTCGTCATTTTCGTTGATTTAGCGTCATTTTTATCCATTTGGCGACATTTCAAAAAGTCGCCAAGTTGGTGACATTCCGCCAATTTCGTCGCCAAAATTTCGCCAAGCGTTATGGACGAAGAAATAAGTTATTCTTACATCAGATAAATTGGCGTTCAAATGCAAAAGTATTACTCAAAGTATCTTTTTTCATGAATGGAACGAGCTGGATCCGCGAGAATGATGTCACCCAATTTATCGCATGATATTATATATGAAAAGTGAACATGTTTCTCAATAGGAATTTTTTTTTTCTATTTTATATGACTTTTTGATAGTTTTTTTGAAAAATGTACAATATCTCGAGAACGGTTCATGTTAGCGTTCTAAAATTTATGTCAATCGTTTTCTAATGAAAAATTACATAAGAAATGTCTATTTACGTAAATTTATTATCGGTTTTGATTTTTTCAAAATTTCATTCGAAAATTTAGGGGGGTTCTGAACATTCGATTGCGTATAAAAACAATAGGCTTCCAGTGTTTACAGATTGTGATTTTTGTACCAAATTTGGTTCGAATCGGTCCATTCGTTCGTCAGTTATCGTCTCCACAGACCCACTGACACACACATACTTTCACACACACACAGACATCACTTCAAAATTGTTTGATTCGTGATCAGGGATGCTTGAAACGTGCTCTCCCGTCGAAAACTCGAATTCGAATTTTCGACCCCGTCACAATACTTTCCTTATACATTATGTATATAAGGAAAGTAAAAACGGTAGTCTCGTTCAATACGGTACGTATGTTCAGCCTATACGGGCATATCGCCTAACACCACATTTTAGCACTTTCATTTTTGTATATGTTGATCTTATTTTATAGCCCTTTCATTTTGTCATATATTGATCTATTCTTAATTTACTTATATACAATAATGTATAAAGAAAGTATTCTGACAGGGTCGACGGGAGAGCACGTTACAAGTATCCCTGATCACGAATCGAACATGTTTGAGGTGATGTCTGTGTATGTCAGCGAGTCTGTGGAGACGATAACTGACGAACGAGTGGGCCGATTCGAACGAAATTTGGTACAAAAATAACAATCAGTGAATACTGGAAGCCTATTGTTTTTATATGCAATCGAATGTTGCGAACCCCACTAAGTTTTCGAGTGAAATTTTGAAAAATCATCAAAAAATCAAAACCTCTAATAAAGTTACGCAAATAGACATTCCTTACGTAATTTTTCCTTAGAAAACGATTGACATCAATTTTAGAACGCTAGCATGAACCGTTCTTGAGACATTGAACATTTTTCAAATAAATTTATAAAAAAGTCCCATAAATAAAAAAAATATATTAACTCTTAAGAAACATGTTCACTTTTCATATGTAATATCATGCGATAAATTGGGTGACACCGTTTTCGTGGATTTAACTCGTTCCATTCACGAGAAAATATAGTTTGAGTAATACTTTTGTATTTAAACGCCAATAGTCATTTATCTACTATAAGAATAACTTATTTCTCCGTCCATAATGCTAGGCGAGATTTTGGCGACGAATTTAGCGAAATGTCGCTAACTTGGCGACATTTTAAAATGTTGCCAAATTAACGAAAACCTCGCCAAATGGATAAAAATGATGCTAAATCAATGAAAATGACAACTAATTCAAGAAAATTCAATATCTTTGGAAGAATATAAGTATCTACTATAAGAATAAAATTTTTTTTAACTGTAAAGTTGTAAATTCATTCCATTATATAAGGAAAGTCATGTGTTGCCCACATCAGATTTTTTGACACTGCATTACGAACATATGGCAAAACACAAAGTTCTGAAATTATTGTCAATGAATATTAATGGGCGTGCTATGTTTGCGTAGCAGGCGAGTTGAAAGAGCTTACGAAACAAGCTTTGGGGGTTGGTGATTAGATCAAATTTTACTCGCTAACAAAATAAATAAATATAAGTCTCTAACAAAATAAGAAAATGATTAACATAAATGTTAGAAAGCTAGCACGAACCATTCGCGAGACATCGCACATTTTTCAAAAAATTATCAAAAAAAAATCTGATGTGGGTAACACATGACTTTCCTTATATAATGTAATGAATTTACTACTTTTCTTATAGTACATACTAATATTCTTTCCAAGATATTGAATTTTCGACAATTAGTCGTCATTTTCATTGATTTAGCGTCATTTTTATACATTTGCCAAGATTTTCGTTAATTTGGCAACATTTCAAAAAGTCACCAAGTTGGCGACATTCCGCCAAATCTCGCCAAGCGTTACGGATGAAGAAATAAGTTATTCTTACAGCAGACAAATAAATGACTATTGGCTTTCAAATACAAAAGTATTACTCAAAGTATCTTTTTCCATGAATGGAACGAGCTAGATCTACGAGAATGATGTCACCCAATTTATCGTATGGTATTACATATGAAAAGTGAATATGTTTCTCAATAGGAAATATTTTTTTTATTTTATATGACTTTTTGATAATTGTTTTGAAAAATGTGCAATATCTCGAGAACAGTTTGTGTTAGCGTTCTAAAATTTATGCCAATCGTTTCCTAATGAAAAATTACATAAGAAATGTCTATTTGCGTAACTTTATTAGTGGTTTTGATTTTTTGACGATTTTTTCAAAATTTTATTCGAAAATTTAGGGAGGTTCTGAACATTCGATTGCGTACAAAAACAATAGGCTTCCAGTATTCACTCAGGGCCGGTTCAAGGATATTTTCGTGTGTGGGCAAGACAGTTTGGGGCCGCCCTTCACACACACACACATATATATATATATATATATATATAATACAAATATATAATAAAAATTTTCTTAATGTTTCCTTCCTTCTTAATGTGACGCAACAAGCCCATTTTCCATTGGTTAATCTTTATCCAATGGCATGATTCACATCCTCGTAAGGGTCCGCTCGGCTCCCCTTGTCTTGGCGCCCCTAAATTTATGATTTTGTGACCTTTTGGGTTCCCGTGTTGTAAAACTCCGCGCCATCCAGACTGACAGTATTGTTTGCCGTTTTGTACACAATAAATTACACATATAAACTTGTCTCATCACAGTGTGAGATCTATTTCTGGTCTCACACTATCAAATTTTATTCTCATCTAAATTTAGTTTTAATTAGCGATTTAGAAAATGTAATGCCTTACATTTCTTTCTACATGCATGCATAATGCTGCAGTAATTTATAATACATAACTGAATTTTGGACTTTATTTGTAATTTCCCTGCACACAAATGATGTATTGAAAAATAATGACGGGGTCGAAAACTCGAATTTTCGACGGATTAATATCGTTTTGGACATCCTTTAACCCATATCAATTATTTTTAAATGGATGTCTGTGCGTGAGTGTAATGTATATATGGGTGTGTATAGGAGTCTAGAGAGACAAAATTTCTAGAACAAATGGAGTGAAGTGAACAAAATTTATGATTTTAAAGGAAAATGAACACTCGGAAGGTCGCAAATTTTCAAACTTTTTTTAAATCATAAGAAAACGGCATTCAAAAATATTAAATAAACAATCATTTATATGTAAGTTGACGTGAATAACATCTATGTTTGGGGTTTCTATGCAGGGGAAACGAAGCGTTATGAAAAATGTAAACCTTTTGGACACTTATAATAATAATATCAATATTTTAATATTCAGAAATTTTTTCTAGAAAACAAAAAGTGTATGTCCCAGCGAGTGTTTTTATTATTCTTGTTTTCATTTTAAACTATAAAATAAAGATATAAATAGTAAACGACAAAAATACATACTAGGAAATTTAGTATCAAAATCTATATTTATTATTAAGAAAAGCTTTTATAGTTCTCGAGTAATCGTCTTGTCAAATTGAAGAAGATTGAAATTTTTCCATTTTTCAAGTTAGTAACATCTCAAAAACTAAAAGAACTATCTTTGAACAATAAGCATAAATTTGTAGCTCTGTGAAAGCCCTACAAGTGTATATAATTGGATTTTGGATAGAACTCTATTTTTTGGGGGAGGGGTGGCTTAAACTTTGAAACATAAAAATGAGTTTTATTTCCATGTTTCATATTTTCATTCGAAATATCTTCAAAAGTATAAAAGATCGATAGAATTATATTAAGTGATAAAAATATGTATGAGGAAATTTAGTGTCTAAATTTATATGTATATTTTAAAAAGCTTTTATAGTTTTCGAGTAATCATCTTGCCAAGTGGAAGAAGTTTGAAAATTTGAAGTATTTCAAGTTTGTAATGCTTATATCTTAGAAACTAAAAGTGATAAATATAAACAATTAGTATGAATTTATTGCTTTTTAAGAATCCTACAAGTGTATATAATTGGATTTTAGGTCACTTTCTTGGTTTTTGAAGTACAGTGGTTATAATTTCGATATTTTAACATATCGAAATTATAACCACTATACTTTAAAAACCAAGTTTTCCAATGGGTGGGAATATTTGAAATGCCACGATTGTTGCAGATCAGTCTGGTTACTTACTCTTTTGTGAAATATTGGTGCACAAGCACGAGATATTTTGCTTTGTTTAAAAAAAATTAGGAAGTCAAATGAATATGGGGATTCCAAAGATGTTTAATGATTGGTGATGTTTGAACAGAATAGATGGAAATATACGTATTCAATTACGTATTTATGTGCCGCCAGACACGTTTATAGATTAACTCAAATGTAAAATCTCCTCAGTAAGTTTAATTTTTATACTGCAAATCAAGTCAGTAAAATAATCGAATATATTAAAGTGGAGTCTATGGTCGGAGTTTTCAGATGAAATCGGTGTGAAAATTAAAAGCGCTAGCTAGTTACAAATAGTTAATTTGTATTGCTTTGAAAGCCTATAAACAAAACAAATGAGTCTGAAACAATCGAATAAACTTATTGAACTTTACTGGAGTTTTATCTTACAAAATAATATTCACGCAAAGCAATTTCGGCTCCATCGGACTACAGTCACCGCCGATTATATTTTTCTGAATTTATCAGGAATCAAAAGTAACTTACTCATTATGTAGTGTCATGAAAGTTGCCCTCATCATTTTTTTAATAAAATTTGAATTTTTAATTGCATAAATCTTATGAATAATTTGTATATCTTAGCAGTAAAACATTATAAGCAAATCAAAAAAATGATTTTATGAATAAATTAGGAAAGAGGAGAGATGAAGGAAAAGCATTTCAATCCCTACGAAGCTAAGATATAATATAACAGGACAATTCAGAATTTTGCCGGTTATTATCAGCAATTTATTTAAATAGCTAATCTTTAATATTAAATTTAAAATGCAAAAATATTTAAATTTGTTTGTTTTTGCAGAGATAAATCTGGGATTCTATTTCGAAGCAGTTTGTGACTGTCTATTGCAGCCCCTCTAAAATCTGATTCAAATACAGAAGGGACATAGAATATAACCACTATACTTCAAAAATCAAGTTTTCTAATGGGTGAGAAAGCTATAGTATTTGAAATGGCACGATTGTTGCACATCAGTCTGGTTACTTATTCTTTTGTGAAATATTAGTGCACAAGCATGAGATATTTTGTTTTGTTTAAAAAAAAATTAGAAAGTTAAATGAACTTGGGAATTCTAAAGATGTTTAATGATTGGTGAGGTTTGACCAGAATATGTGGAAATATACATACGGAAATATACATAATAATGGAATACTACCCAAATTACAACAAAATTTTACACTTTGACTAATTTAACATTTGCTTTATTGTATCACTGGAACGAATTACCCGGTGTTGACTGTGATGCAAATAAACCCCCGTTACTACATTTACAAGTAACACTACTCAATTTTCTTCAAATCCTAAACCGACTTCATATTACCAGTACGCTATTCGCAAAGCGAAAAAAAAATATACGCTCTCCGTGATGCAAAATATAAATGAATGAAAGATTAATAACCTCTAGAAGATGAACGTGGATTAGATCGTTTCGGTAGCTGTTAAATCGTATGATTAGCTGTTAGATCATATCCATGGCTGGAGGTTCTTCTTCTTCTTCGACCCAGACCATCCGACCTACCAGAAAGGTGTAAGGTATCTGTTTGGACGGTCGGGAAGTGCCACCCAATTTAGACCGAAACCAAGTGGGGGAGGTATCCACAGGGACCGTACCCTCCTTCCCCTACCACCAACCTCTCGGAAGGACTTACGGACCCACATGTTTAACGTGATCGTACTCCGCGTGAACACGGCGGCAGTTTGGACAGCGGCAGGAATCAAACCCGGGACTACCGAGTGCAACCTCCGTGCGCTAACCACAGGGCTATGGCTGGAGGTTCTGTAACTGTTAAATCAAGAATAAAGCTGCTAGGTCATATCAGTAGCTGGAGATTATCTGATTTTGGAATTTAAAAATTCGTTAAAAATCGAATGTAAATTTTGGTAAAAGGCCTTCGAGATGCATTAGTTCAGGTATAGATGAAACTGTGTTGTTGTTGTTGAAACCCAGACCGTCCGACCTACCAGAAAGGTGTAAGGTAACTGTTTGGACAGTCGGGAAGTGCCACCCAATTTAGACCGGAATCCAGTGGGGGAGGCATCCACAGGGACCGTACCCTCCTTCCCCTACCACCAACCTCTCGGAAGGACTTTCGGACCCACATGTTTAACGTGATCGTACTCCGCATGAACACGAGATGAAACTGTGTGAAAAAATTCAATGAGATAGATATCGGTCGGCATTGTGGACAAACAAACAGATAGATTCTTCTTTTCATTATTATAGATTCACTGGGGGGTGAAGACGATTGAAAGGTAATGTTAAAATGCCCCTGAGTTTGTGACAAGTGAATGAAAATATATAAAAAAGTGTTCGAAGATACAAAACCTAATCCAAAAGCAGGAAAAATATATAGAATAGAAAAGGGGACAACAATTCGGAAAGAAAAGTGGAGGGGGTAAAAATTAAAAATATTCTAATTTTCTGCCGAAAGATAAAGTGCATAACAAAACTAAGAGAGAGAGGGGAAAATCATATTTGCAATCATTAGAGAACAAGGCGGTAAAACGCGCAATATTTATTTTCGTAATTATGAAAAAAATAATAAAAGAAAATATCTGAAAAGAATTTGGAGATACATGGGCCCAACAGAAACACAGGAAAATATCCAAATGCTTCCAAATTCATAAAAAAAAGGACGGGGGGGGGGGGGGGGGCTAGAAATTAAAAAATATGAACTTTCGAGTGGAGTAATAAAAATAGGGTGTATTAAGAATAAAAAATAAATTCCATTCGTTGGAAAAGAGGAACGTCAATGTTTCATTTTTTCTTGGTTTTGAAAAAAAAATGGACAAAAAAATACTACATATCATACAATACAACTTTATATAAGAATAATAATAAATCGAATGTTGACTAGAACATAGGAATATCAACTGAATTGTTTGAGTAGAAATAAAAAAAAAATCACAATATCAAAATGTATATAACAAATTTTAAGGATGTTTAATTATCATTTTACTTAAAAGTGTATTAAATTATAATTATAACTAAAAGTGTAATTATGAAAAAAAAAATAGTATTTACGGATTATTGAACGTATATCTAGACAGAAATTTGTATGCATGAGCAAAAGAATATATATAATTCCCATATTGAGTCTATAGAATAAATTTATTAATTTATGAAACAGCTGTAACAATTTATAAACAACTTTTGCACTTTCATGCAGATATTCATAAAGGAATATTTTGCATCATTTTTTTTTTTTTCGTTTTGCAATGAAACTGGAAAAAATACAAAATTAAGATCATTTAGCACCACTGCTTAGTTATTTGCCTCTGAAATTCCTCATAGAACAGCCACGGGGCTTATTATTTTGGATAATAACATGAAAAATGATTCTTTTATCAATATCATTCTGGGGCTAATACCAAAGACTAAATTCAGTACCAAATTAATTTTATTTGTTGAAACACATTAAAAATCGAGAAAAAAATGTAGTCAATTAAGAAATTTTGCAAAAATATTTTAAATAATTGAAAGAAAAAGTTACCCGAATAGTTAGAACTCAAAAGACAGCCATATTTGTCGATGGATTTGTGAATCTCGCACGGCAGCATAACACACACAACACTTTGAATACTAAGAAGTAGCTTTTTACTTGTAGTCATTGTGTTTGTTATCTACATGGTCTTCAGCTAGGCTCAATGCCTAAATCAGCTAAAACGGTAGACGACCAAAAGAATGACCATCTGGACTAATCTCCTCCCTCCCGTCCTTTTAGAAGTGCGATCATAGAGGCCGCATCCATGTGTTTGCAATTTGAATTTGAAACCAGGAAAAAATTCTGAGAATCGGCCCTTGGGTTTTTCCCAGTATTTGGGGAAAACAAAGTCCCCTAAGGGATTGCAGGCTGCACCCAGCTGCAAATTGTTTAAAATCTGGTAATCTCCCAAGTGTTTGAGCGCACGTACTTTCAAGCAGAACTGTACATTGCTTCGAAAAAGGTATAATTATGGGAGAAAAACGATTTTATCCTTTTTATATTTTAATACTATCTAAAAAAGTAAATTCATTTATATTAAAGTGGCACAAAATTGGTTCATTTTCAAAATATATTTTTTAATACGACCACAAAAGTCATTCTTACTACACTTAATTTCACTTCCAATTGGCCGCCCATAATTCGTCCGCTGTGGGCAATTGCCCACGTCGCCCACGCCTTAAACCGGGCCTGTATTCACCGATTGTAATTTTTGTACCAAATTTCGTTAGAATCGGTCCATTCGTTCGTCAGTTATCGTCTCCATAGACTCACTGACACACACACACACATACAGACATCACTTCAAAAATGTTTGATTCGTGATCAGGGATGCTTGAAACGTGCTCTCCCGTCGAAAACTCGAATTCGAATTTTCGACCCCGTCACAATACTTTCCTTATACATTATTTTTATAAGGAAAGTAATTATATAAAATAAAAAAAAATATTTCCTACTGAGAAACATGTTCACTTTTCGTATGTAACATCTTCCGATAAATTTGGTGACCATTCTTGTGGATCCTAGCTGATTGTTCCATTCATGAGAAAAGATACTTTGAGTAATACATTTGTATTTGAATGCCAATAGTCATTTATCTGCTATAAGAATAACTTATTTCTTTGTCCATAATGCTTGGGAGATTTTGGCAACAACTTGGCGACTTTATTAAACGTTGCCAAGTTATTGAAAATTTTGCCAAATGGATTAAAATGACGCTAAATCAATGAAAATTACGACTATTTGATGAAAATTCAATATCAATGAAAAAATATAAGTATCTACTATAAGAATAACCTATTTTGTTTTTACTGTAAAAGTTGTAAATACATTGCATTATATAAGGAAAGTCATGTGCTGTCCACATCAGATTTCTTGTAAATTTGTTCCAGTTGATTTTATTCTTCAGATTTGCATGTGAGGATAATTTTGTATAATGAAATCAGAAAGTCTTACATTTCTCTTTAGGAGAATTGAATTAAATATCTTAATAGAATGTTTTGAATAACAATATTATTTAGAATAGTATAGAAATTTGCACATAATTGTGAGTTTTAAGTTTCTTTATTATATACCAGCAGAACACCCGTTCTTCGTACAGAGTATATAATATAAAGAAACTTATAATTCGCAATCATGTGCAAATTCTATTAAAATATTAAATTTATTGCTCCTAAAGAGAAGTTTAAGAATATCTGTTCTGACTATGTAAAATTATCTTGAAGGGCAGATCTGAAGATAAAACATCCTGGTCCCTTTTGTAAGCAAATTTACAAAAAAAAAAAAAAATTGAATCAATCAAGTATATTTCATTTTGTATTAAAATGTCATGCTCCTATTTCATTATATATTTAATATTTTGTACATTATGTTTATAAGACATAAAATGAACAGATTATTAATTTTGAAGTGAGGCCCACATTTGGATCATTATTCTTCAAATTATTCTAATAGAGGGCCTAAGGGGCCCGGTACTGGAACACATATTCATTCTATGTTAGAAGGTTAAATATTAAATTTAAGTTTTAATAAGTCTTTCTATACAATTCATTCTACTTCATGATAATTAAAATCAGTAGTGGGCCAGGTGGCTCATTACTGGTACAGTGTACCATTACTAGGATAACCAAGATTTGATATTGGTAACTTGTTTATTATAGAACAGTGTGACATTATGCGAACAGTTTATTACAGAACGGTGTGATCCAACTGGTAGCACGTGGGACACATGTGACCCACAACATATCTTTCTTTTTATGGCTCTCGATTGTACTCATAGAAACCAGTAATGTTACATTGCTAAAATAAATTTAAATATAGTTACATATTTTTTATTAATATCAAATAGTTAGTTGGTAATATACGTTATTGAGGAAAAGACAGATCAAATTTCAATCTTCACTACATATCTTATTTCCATTGTTTCCGTTTCAAAGATAATCATGCAGTCGTGCACTTGCAGAATAACAAATGCACTCCTTGCTGCTTTCTTACTCCCTTTGCCACTTCTTCCTGCTTTATTCCTTTCAGTTCTATGATAATCGAGTATAATTTTCAATCGCTCTGCTCTGTCTTGGGTCGAGTTAATCATCAGTTAATCAAAGTGTATGTGTCAGAAGTATCATTATGAGTATAACTAATTTGAGCAAGAAAAGAAAGGTGGAGTTTGAGAATAAACAGTTGAATGAAAGATGGGAAAAATAATTTCTGTCTATGGATTTGGTAGAGAAGATGCAATATCTGTGCACTTGCAAGTAGTGTCAATAATGAATGAATATAATATTCATCGCCATTAAGATATGTCACCTAAAGTGAAATACAGGAGTGTAAGTGATGATGTATGATAACATTTTGTCAGTGAACTGAAATGCAAAGTACAAAGACAAAAAAACACCTTCAAAAATAACACATGTGCAGAAATAGTGTCTACAGGCATCTTACGATAATGGCTAAAAATCAAAAGTCATTTAGATCATATGCATTAAATGATTAGTTTGTAATTAGGATGGCAAAATTGTTTGACGATAATAAAGATGTCAAAATCTCCTTTGCCTTTTACCCACCAGACTGTTTCAAGGAGAATTGTGGAAATAAACAACCAACTGGATACACAGTTAAGCAAAGAAATAAAAAAAAAGTGTATATTTTCCAATCATGTTGGATGAAAGCACTGACATTATATATCTATGCCAGCTATTAATGTTGATGATCAATTTTACGTTAAAAAATAACTTTTTGATCTAGTGCCACTCCCTACTAGTGTAAAAAGCTCAGATATTTATAATGCTCTGGTGTCCGTTGTAGATAAAATGTTGGAAGAGGAAGGAAACCTGTCCTAGAAAAATCTAGAGTGCAGGAAAAAAAATTTGTACCAGTGTGGAGGAAAAGAAATGCACAAAAATATGTGTATTTATGTGTGATTCAAGAAATAAAAGAGAAAATAATATGAATTCAGGTACTGAAGTCAACATGAAATAAAAATGATTTTGCTATCATTGAAAACAATGTGTTTCATACAATAACTCTTTCAGATATAGTTGCATTGGTATCGCAATCACAATTAACAAAATATTGTCAACTAAAAATTGAATGTAAAAATTATAAAAAGTAGGACTTAAATTCACTTATATTTTGAGTATTTTTTAATAAAGCATTTTGTTATATAGCCAGTTCAATTGTTAATTACCATTTTATTATGCATATATTTTAGCAATTATGTTAATGAAAATATTAACAAAATATAACTTTCTACTTTTCAAATCTTATTTATTTTTGTGGCTCACTTTAGGCAGGCCCACTAATAACTTGAAAACCGAAACAAGTAGAAAGCTCAAGTTTGGAATGTTTTGACTTTTGTGATATGTTTGCTTTGGATTTTGAACCTTATCAGTCTAGCTTCACATAAACATTTATTTTAAAATGAAGTAAAATGCAGAAAACAAAATAATTTTTGGGGGAATGTTGGTTCCTGGTTTTATGTTTCTCCATATTATTTAATCAAACAATGGTCAAGAAGTTAAAAATATCTTGTAAACAAATCTGATTTAATCTGTACAAATAAAATCATTATTGAAACTTGTATTTCTAAGAAAATTTAAATGGATGTTTCCAATGAAAATGGCCAGATCCAGCTGGTAACAGTCAGCAATGTACCATGCAGTCCGTGTTTGGCATAAGGGTCAGACCAGCCTCAAAACTGACCTATATGACCATTGTAAACCTCTAGAGTTAGATAACCAGTCAAAGTCTTCACTGCTTAACAATGTGCCAGCCATGAAAACTTTTAATGTTCGACAGCCCGGACTGTCCTGTTACTGTATGATAAGGCCCCTATGCAGTCCTTGAACTGGATGGGTCAGAAATGCATGGATGTTCCCGGCCAGTTATTGTGATTGGATGATTACGTTTATTGGAATGCTCTCGAACCAAAGCAGTCTTCAAACCCAGCGGCTCATTGGGCATTGCTCGATGGCTCAGTTCAACCTGGGTGTTCATTGATTATAGTTTCCTTATGGCTGCTGGTAAGTACGAGCAAATGGACTCAAGGAGTAAGTGTGTGATTAATATCCAAATTTACCCAAAACATTTTAATTTAAGATGTGCATAGTGAATTTTATACAATATGGACATAATCCTGGGGATGAGTGCATAAATCAGACTCTGAGCATATTCATAAATGAATCACTTTTAAGCTAGGTGCTAACTTTTATGATAATATGCACTCTAACATACTTCATAAATAGGTTTAACTAGTACAAGTCTTGGGATTATTTAAATTATTTTTTTGTGCTTTCACTGCTTTCTGACATATTAACACACAAATGGCTTTGCACATGTATCTATACTCACGTACAATATCTTTATATCTATACTCAGGTGTAATTAAAACATGTTTTCGTGAGGCTGCTTTCTGACATATTTCGCATGCAAATGGTATTTTACCTGTATGTACAAGTTTGTGTTTATTCAAATTAAATTTTAGTGAAAATGTTTTCTGACATATTTCACACATAAAAAGCTTTTCACCTGTATGAACAAGCGTATGTATATTTAAAAATTTTTTACGTGTGAATAATTGCCGACATATTTCACAAACAAATGGCTTTTCATAAGTAGAAACAAGTTTATGTATATTTAAAAGGCTTTTATGTCTGAATGCTTTCTGACATATTTCACACACAAAAAGGTTTGGGGTGATTGATAGAACAACCCATCACTACTCATTATAGCACGAAGCAGAAGGCGTCTTCATCACTCGGTTTTTTTCGGATTCTGCATTTTAATAGTAAATAAGTATTTCATCAGATTTCTTACAATCATATTTGTTGAATAATGTTGCTACGCACATTTCTTAAATTTGCAAATTTTTTCTTCATTTCATGATATTTTGCACATAATTCTAGCAGAGTTTCCCCCTAGGCACTTTTGGAAGGGTGCAGTGCCCTGCCTGCCCTTTTGTTACCAGAACAGCACCCTCCTTGTCCTTTGTACTAGAAGAGTGCCCTAATGGTTCCTGCCCTTTTGTTAACATATCAGTTTCCCTGCTTAGCCTTTTGTCAAGAGAGCAATGTCTGACCTCAAACGAAAATCAACTAGTTTTTGTATTACCTCGGATAAGTCCCAGAGCTCTTTCTCTGCGTTCATTACTGTAAATTTTAAGCGTGTCTATCTCCCTCCCCCCCTCCCCATGCCGCTCCCTCCTCCTTCAAAGAGAGAAAACGGGTGATCTACTGCCAATAAAAAGAGGATTGACAGCCCCATATCACTTCTTTCCCTACTAAAAGAAACAAAATGGAAAGGGGAATATTAAGCACGTACCTTCTTCCATCTGATGAAAACTTTCAAAACAGTTTTCGTTTTCAACTTCAATTTTTCTTAAATTATTTCATGTTTGATATGCATTTTAATTAATTTAGTTAAGTTCTGTAAATGTAAACCCTGTAAGCATATTTACTCTAAAACAAATATTTAAAAATATAGATTTCCGGACTAGGGTTCTTTGCGCCATTTGCGGGAAGATGTTTACGTTGATTCCGCCGATTCAGTCAAAACCGGAGGACGATAGAAAGGGTAGAGGAGAAAAGTTAGATTAGCGAGGTGATTTTAGCCGGCTTGAATGAAATATGGGAGAACTTATTTTCTTTATATTGTTTATTAATTGCCTTTAGCTACCAGCCTAGTCGCTTTTTGCAAATTCTCTTAATATGCTTTCTTGCTGTAGACTGCGTATCTCCGCTACACACGAAAGTCACGGCTAAGAGTACTCTCATTTGTAGTTCGTGTAATAGCTATCGACTGTGTATTTGACAACTGCCGCCCTTAGAGAGGATTGGACACCACTCAAGTGGTGGGACTCGGACTCCCCAACAATTCTTGTGGGAGGAGAAGGCATGAAAAATGCACAAAAGAGGAAAATGAAATATGAAAGGGAACCCACACTTGTATAATACCCAAATTTGTATAGGCGGCCCTGATCTGACCACTACGCTTTATATACAATATAATGAAAATTCCGCTCCATGCAATAATGATACGCGGACATATTTAATTCGCATAGCGGATTTACTCCCAATGCAGGTCATGCAATAGCTATTGGCTGTGTATCTGACCACGGCCGCCCATAAGGAGGGTCAGACACCACTCAAGTGTTAGGGCCCCCAATAATTTTTTGAGGGAGGAGAAAACATGAAGAATGCACAAAAGAGGAAAACGAAATATGAAGGGTAACCCAGAAATTTGTATGAGCGGTCCTGATCCGACTACTACGCAGATGGATGCAATATGTGTTATATATAATATAACGATTCGACATATTTAATTAGAGTAGCGGATTTACAAAATTAAGCACCTTCTTTTAACGAGTAATCCACGTACAATGCATGCAATAACGATATATACCTTGTGCAGATGCGTGCAAATCGTGTGACATTGTGTTATGAACACGTGCCTATGCGGGTTTATGGATTAACAGACTAGCCCGTTGCAAGACATCCTCATAGCAGATTTGAAACACAAAATAACCCCCCTCATATTAGCGGACTCGTCTTTGACCTGCTCTGCGGACACATGCAATAATCATAATAATAAAGCTCATTTAATAACGATACGCCCGCTTAAGGGACGTATGCAGTAGTTGCATTCGTGTACTCGCCTGTTATGCGAGTTTACGGCTAAAGATACGGATGCTGCGCAGACACATGAACGTACGTTGCTCGCACTATTAATAACTCTGCTCCATGGAATAATGATTAACTTAATAGCTAAACATTTGAGAATCCATAGTTCAAAACTTTATACTGTGATTTTATGGAGCTTTCTGGAATTTTATGTAGTTATTTAAATCGGCGGGGGGGGGGGGGGGGTGTAATTATTATACTAACAACAAACAATTAACAAATATTTTCAACATTTAAATATATCTTATCCTTTAAAATCATCAAACCTCATTGACTAATGAGAAAATACTAAAAATCAAAATTTAATATTCTTCTTTTTCAATTTAATAAACTCTAAATTTATATAAATTCAATAATTGTAAACTTCAGTAAAGTTCAATAAAGCTATTCGATTTTTTCAGATTCATTTATATTGTTTACAGAATTTCAAAGTGCTACAAATGACTCACTAACTGTTTATAGCTAGTTAGCACTTTAGTTTTCACAACGATTTTATCTGGATGCTTCGACAATAGACTTCAGGTTAAAATATAAAATTATTTTATGAACTTGTTTTTCAGTATATAAATTAAACTTATCTGTCCTGAAATCAACTTGACCTATAATCTATAAACTTGCCTGGCGGCACATAAATATGTACTTGAATATGTATATTTTTACTTCTTTTGTTAAACCTAACCAATCATTACACATTTTTAGAATCTCCAAGTTCATTTAATGCCCTGATTTTTTAAACAAAATAAGATTATCTCATACTTATGCACAAATATTTCACCAAGGAGTAACTAACAGATTCAGCTGAAACAATAGTAACATTTTAAGTAAATTAAAGCTTTCCCACACATGGGAAAACCCAGGTTAAAATACTAAAATATCGAAATTATAACCACTATACTTCACAAACAAAGAGCTCATCCAAAATCCGATTTTATACATTTGTAGGGATTTCAAAAGCTATATTTTTGCATAATTGTTTACAGGTTTAGTTTTTCAGATAGCATTACAAACTTGAAAAGGGGGAAATTTTCAATCTTCAACTCGACAAAAACAATTACTCGAAAACTATAAGCACATTTTTAAAATATAAATATAGATTTAGCAACTAAATTTCCCAATACATATTTTTATTCGTTACTATTTATATCTTTTTTTTATAGTTTCGAAGATATTTTGAGTGAAAATAAATAAAATGAAAAAAAAAAACTTGCTTCGACAGATACTTTAAGTTTTTCAAAAAAACAAGTTCAAAATATTAAAAAATTGAAATTAATTTTATATATTCACAATCTTGACCCTATTTCCTACAAAAGAAGAAAATATATTTACATTTTGGTCTATTAGACTTAGAGATATATGTGACAAAATTTTTTTGCAATGCTCTGATTTTCGTCATAAAAATCCCAAGCATAAATGTTATTTAAACATAAAAAATATGTGCCCTTTTTTTCTAAGAAGTGCCCTTTTTGTAGAAACAGCACCCTGCCCTTTTTTAATCCTGGGGGAAACTCTGAATTCTAGTTTCTCTTAATTTAATATTATATGTAGATTGAATTGGATTGCAGATTAAGTTTACCAATGGCATCTGGCAAGTGGCAAATGGATTTATGTGAATGTTCAGAAAAATGTATTCATGTGAATGCAAGTGAATTTACATAAAGATTAGTTCTTATTTATGCTATGTTTTGAAATTGTCTTATTTTGAAATTGTTATATTTTCCCGTGCTTTTGAATTAGTTTTCTTAATATAAGTATCATTTTTTAAAAATTTTTGTTAAGTACAATCAGTGTTGTGAGTATTGTTTTTTAGGACTTTTATTAAAATTTCGTTAAAGTGAAATATTTTTTACAAAGTATTGTTTTTTTTAAATTTCGTTAAAGTCTAATAATTTTCTAAGTATAGATTTTTTTAAAATTTCGGTAAAGTATAACAATTTATCGTTCCTTTTTTGGCAATTTTGGCACAGTATCATTCTTTTAAATTTTCTAAGTAACAAGTTATAAAAAATTTGAAAAATCTCATAAATTTTATAATTAACGAGTATTGAAATTTTGGCAAAATAACAATAAATGTTTAATTATTGGATTGCGAAATTTTTAAAAGCATAAAAAAGAAAAATTACAAAGTATCTAGTTTTTTAAATTGTTTTAAAATTACAAAATCGTACGCTTCAGTATGTTTTCTAAAATTCAGTTTATTACTTTTCAAAGTTATGCAACTTTTTTAAAAGTAGGAAAAATCTTATTTTGTAACATTTTTATAAGCATATTACACTACCATTTAGATTCAAAATACTAGTTCAGAACACAGAAGAAAACATCCATTTTGATAGGAGCCTATTTAATACAGAAAAATATGTCACCCTGGTGGAGAGAAGCCAATTTAAAAACAGAGAGAAACATGCCAAATTAGTCCATTTTTGTACTTGTAAAAAAGTGAATGGACTAATTTGGCTATTCTATCTATCTACTGGCTTTTTACCTGTGTGAACATTTCTATGCTTATTTAAATCACCTCTGCGAGTAAAAGCTTTCTGACATAATTCACACACAAAAGGCTTTTCACCTGTATGAACAATTCTATGATATTTTAAATCACCTTTGCGTGTGAATGCTTTCTGACAAATTTCGCACATAAAATTCTTTACACCCGTATGCACAAGCCTATGATTATTTAAATCACACTTGCGTGTGAACGCTTTCTGGCATATTACACATATAAATGGTTTTTCACATGTATGTACAAGTTTGTGTGTATTCATATCACGTTTTCTTGAGAATGTTTTCCAACATATTTTACACATAAAAGGCTTTTCACCTGTATGAACAAGCTTATGTACATTTAAACTACTTTTACATGTGAATGCTTTCTGACATATTTCACACACAAATGGCTTTTCACCTGTATGAGCAAGTTTATGTCTATTTAAATCACGTTCTTGTGTAACTCTTTCTGACATGTTTCACACACAAAAGACTTTTCACAGGTATGTATTAATTTGTGTACACTTAGATTGTGTGAATGCCTTTTGACATATTCCACACACAAATAGTTTTTCACCAGTATGTACAACTTTTTATCAAGCAGATCACCACAGTAATAAACAAGTTAATTTCTGTAAAATACAAAGAATTGGTAGTTTTGTATTCAATGATAGATCATTTTATATCAAGGAAAACTTGAGCAATGTGTATAGCAGCAGCAGTGTTCCCAGATTCTTTTCAAGTCTTTTCCCTAGATTCGGGAAAAAAATTCCCCAGATTTCCCGGTCACGTGATATGTGACGTCATAATGTTTAAAGCAACGATCTGATTGGATGCTATGCATGACGTAATCACAGTAATTTTCGGAAATTCCGTACTCTTACTGCAAGTTTCGAACAGACAAGTTTATTTATTAGCCAAATAACCTCATTCCCAGGTTAAAAATAATCTCAATATATTATTTTTATTTGGTGAAACTACAAATTGCAATTTTTCTTGTAAATAAAAATTTTAGAAAACAAAATGAAATGCTTTGTGTATGTGCAGGCACAAACTAATTTATATACCTTGGAGTGATGGCATTAGTATTATGTTTTTTGAATAATCCATGTTTGATTATTTCATATTTCCCTACTTTTTCATGGAAATCTCAGGATTAGTAGTAAAAACATCCATTGCCTTTGCTGCTTTTAGCCTGCCATCTCTTGCTTCCATGAGCTACGATTTTTTTTTTCCTGAGGTGGGTTCCATTTATCAAAAAATTATCCGACTAGACTCGGGAATGAACTTCAAATTTTTTATATATATTTTTAACTATAACAATAATAAAACTAAAGCAATAACAAATTAACAAACTACTTAATTATAACAATGACAAACTAACAATTTGAATTTAAACTAATATAAAACTATGTAGCAAAACTTGAAAAAATAAATGATATCTTTTATCAATAAATCATGTCTCCGCTCTGAACAGTCTGGTACTGACTATTTAGGTTTCCAGAAAATTTCTGCAAACAATTTTGCCCCCAGGGAAAGTATATTTTCCTATCTTCCAACACTCTCAGATTTTTCTGATAACCGCATACATTTGGAAAAAAAATAAGGTAGGAATCTGTTATTTTTACTTATCTTCTAAAGGGTTTTAAACCCCTATATCCTAGGAAAGCGACTAAAGAAAAGATTGTAAATCGGAATTATCGTAGCAGACAACAGTTCGTGAAAATATTCAAAATAAGCCCTTTTATTGAGGTTACAGTTAACTAAACAGTTAGTTTCAAAATCTCCGAAAAAGTAAAAATTTAATCTTTTTATTTTCTAAGAATTTCAAAAATATGTGAAATTGAGAAGTTTTTTTAACTGAAAATTGTAAACGTAGTAGTAAATATTACAAATTAAAAATCTCTGAAAATTTCCCTAGATTTGGTTGCTTCTTCCCTAGATCCCTAGAAATCTCTGAATTTCCCTAGATCTAGGGAAAATTCCCTAGATCTGGGAACACTGAGCAGCAGTCACTTCGTATAAAAATGGCAATCACTTCACTGCTGCCACCAAGGTTACTATACCTACTGCCACAACCCCTTTAACCAATCAGAAGCACCAGCCGCGTACTATCGTTCGACCAATCAGAAAGTCCGTTACATGAAACGCAATCAGTTACGGTTAAGTTTAGGATTTTACACTGATGTTGCACGAAGGATTCATCACGGTTACGATTAGGATGTTGGACAGAGAGATTTCTAAAATACACGTACTTGAGCCATTGGTATGAAGGGTTGTTGCAGCAAGAGATTTTTTTGACACACGCTTGTGCCAATGTTGAAAAAAAAAGTTCAACGGGGGTTAATTTCTGAACGACACACATTTGTGCCATTAGGAAAAGAGAATTTTCAATGCACTTGTGTCATTGAAGCAAATTGCGCTTACGTAGGAATAGGATGTTGCAGAAAGAGAAGAGAATTTTCACACACACGCTTGTAACCGGTCGTCCATCTCGCTGCTCTAAGTCCTTCGGACGAGCCGGACGGCCTGGGGCTTTCACACACACGCTTGTCAGGCCAACGACCGTACCGTGCTGAAAACACCGGTTCTCGTTAGATCACCGAAGTCAGGCAGCATCGGGCGCGGTTAGTACTTGGGTGGGTGACCACCTGGGAACACCGCGTGTTGTTGCGTCACCCCCGGTAGAAAAGGCCGAACTACTTTCCCCCCCTGTACCTCGTGACGTATTAGCTGTAGGCCCAATTCTGGCATTCGAATTCCTCCGTCTCAACTTTTCTGGAAAGTTCTCCCCTAGTAGAGTAGCCCACACAAAGAAGTATCGTATGTGCAGTGCAGTACGTGGGCTCGCGCGTGTGGATGCATAACGGTCTTTTTATCGTATTTTTGAATGTCTTATATGTTAGTTCATCATTTAATAAACATTTTGACCAGCATACCTTCGACTACATACCTTATAACATTGGATTACTAATTACCTTATTACCGTAATGGGAAAAACGAAAAATGCTATTTAGAAGTAAGTGCTTACCATTTTTTGCTTATTATCATGTCATTTAAAATTATATAGAATTTTAAATATATGGCAATCAAATTATTGCTATTCAATTAACGCTAACTGTATTCTAAATTGTTTTGTTGCTAATTATAACGTCAACAAACCTTTTAGAGTTTTCTTAGTTTGTTTTAAAATTTTATTGTTGTCATATTAATTAAGATCTGTCCAGGTACTTGTAAAATTAAGCTTTGCTAAGTAATTGTAAAGTATTTAAAATCATTCAATGTTTAAAATGTATATTTTATCAAGTTAGCTTGTGTCATTATACAGCTATTATACATGTGTCATTATACATAAATTATACAGTCTCCTGCAAATATTTTAAAATTACTTTAATAATGTTGTTAGTTGTGTAATATTTTATAATAGACTAGCAGCATGTCCGTTCTTCATACTGACCATATAATACAAGAAACCTAAAATTCAGAATTTGATGTGAAGTTTTAATATTTAGAGTCTCAATTTTTGAAATTTTATAATAATTCTAATGAAATGAAAATAGGTGATCTCTACCGTGCTGAGATAATAAACAGACAGATAGATGTACAACATACAATTTTATGTATACTGTTAATAGCAGATATACCCGACATTGCCCATGATTTAATATATGTGCAAATTCCTGCAGTATTCTAAATGACATTCTTACTCAAAACATTCTATTAAAATATTTCATTTAATTCTCCTTTCTGTGTTTTCTATACAAAATTATCTTCAAGCAGATCTGAATAAAACATTCTCGTTTGAAAACAAATTATAAAATATATATGAAATTGGATCAATATAAACTAAAATAAAAGCGCTAAAATTGTATAAAAATGGTTATAAAATTTTGTTTTATATTGATTTCTTTATTATTTAAATCTTAAAAAATTTAATAATCGTCTGCCTAATAAACACATTTGATTTAATTGCGTTGCTAAGCATCATGATATAATTTTCTTAATAAATTTGTGGAAAATATATCACCTGCATAATTCTATTTTTATGGAAGGTTTAATTGTGGGATTTTTATTCATATCTCGACAATTCCTGGTCCTAGAAACTCGAAACATGGACTAAATTTTAAGTAGGGCTATTTCAAAGCTACCCACAGAATGTTCATGAAATTCGATGCAGCAGTTCTACCGTGATGATGAGATAGATAAACACACAGACAGATACATGTATTTTCAATTTTATTTATATAGATAAAAAAATGTCATTCTCTTTTTAAGATATTGTCAATAGTAAGAAATCGTAGCAATAAAAATGCTACACTAAAGTTATGAAAGTAAAATAATGTAAAATGGAATATTTCACACATCAAATAACATATTTTAACTGTTTGATAAGTAAGTAATTGCATATAAAAGATATAGTATCTTAATATATTGCACGTATATTTTTTATTATTTGTTATGGCATGCTGAAATTTTAGAAGAATAGGTTAGGAAGTCATTTGTGTTTAGGTTGGGCACATTTTATTTTTTATGTAGCGAGTTATTATGTTATTGAAAATTGTTAAAATAACTTGGAAAAAAGCAAAGTAACTAACTTACAATTTCAAGTTACCATTGTATATTTCATTATATTATAGTTAATGTTATTTTAATAATACAAAGCTAATTTAATCTTTCTTACATTTTCACTTCAATGGAATTGTAAATGAAATATTAATACCAAAAAGTTTTATTATACAGCTTTATTAAATTTTCAAAGCCCCTGAGGTATTTCAAACTCTATAATTAAGCAAAATTGTTTACAATTTGTTAATGTCTGGTAGTAAAAAAGGGAATATAAGATGTGCTATATTAGAAAACCTGAACTTCTACAATTTATAGTGCATAGGTTAATGAATGACATTCAACTAGTATTTTATCTTAATTCTAAATCATTTTACAATTTATAACAACAAAAAATGAATAAAATAAAATGAAATAAAAATAAATAAACACGTAAGCATATTAAAAGTTAAATTCTGAGTTTCTTTTTAATGATTATCTTATGATATTTAAAGATATAGTATTCAGTAATCATTTTAGTTTCTGCATACTTTATCTGTAAGCACGCATACTTTAGCTGAATGTACTGAAGAATTATTCAAATAAAATGCCTGATTAAGCAATAAATATACAGGGTTCTTTTTCAAACTGTTATTAAAACACTAACTGAATGGAATCCTTTCATCTTTGCTCCTACAGTGAATGAGTCATTATAAATATTTTATTTTAAGGAAATGTACAGCAATATTAATATTTTAAATCACCCATTTTAATGAACATTATCGAACATACTTCCAAATTTCATGAATATTATTTGATTTACTGATAAATTATGATTCCTTTACATCGAACAGAGAATTAAAAGGGAAACAAATAGCAAAAGCTTCGATCGCGATCTGGAAGACCTACTCGCAGTGGGCCTACAAGCCAAGACGTCAAAAATTAGTGCTCCGGCCTCTGCTTTCGGAGGTGACGGTTGTTGGCTCTTTTCGGGCGCGGCAGCCCAGTGGTTAGCGCGCGATTCTCGCTGCTGCCAGAACTGCCGCCGTGTTCATGCGGAGTACGATCACGTTAAACATGTGGGTCCGTAAGTCCTTCCGAGAGGTTGGTGGTAGGGGAAGGAGGGTACGGTCCCTGTGGATGTCTCCCCCACTGGGTTCCGGTCTAAATTGGGTGGCACTTCCCGGCCGTCCAAACAGTTACCTTACACCTTTCTGGTAGGTCGGACGGTCTGGGTCTCAACAACAACAACACACACGCTTGTCCGACCGTCCAAATGGTTGCTCAAGTCCTTGTTGACGAGCCGGACGGTCTGGGTCTTCAACACACACGCTTGTGTCAATGTTGAACAAAGCAATTTTCAAAGAGGGTCATCTTAATTTCTAAAAGACACACGACTGTGCGATTGAGATAAACTGCGCTTACACAGGAATAGGATTGTTCCCTCCAAGAATAGGATGGCACACAAAAATAATGTTCAACGGATGAGCTAATTTCTATACGGCACGTGCTTGTGCCATTAAGAGACGTTTCAATGGGTGTCGAGCAAGTTTCTATACAACACACGCGAGTGCCATTGTGACAAACTGCGCTTTCGTAAGAATAGGATGCTGCACTAACGCGTCTGTCCGTTGCGCTAACGATCCTCCAACGCATTGAGTTCTCCTTTTCCACGTATTATAGTTCTATTCATATATAGACCTTTTTCCACGTGTGATAGTCATAAATTAGATGTCTTCCGGGCCTTGGTCCATTAGTTAAAGTCCGACCTGAAGCGTGGGCCGGGTAAAGTTCATTATTTAAAAAGTCGGGCAGAGCGTATTTAGTTTTTGAGCGAATGTTAATAGAGTACATGAGATTATTGACCGGGACGGTCTTCAAGCCGGACTATTTCATGCCTTCTCCAGCTTTAAAATAATTGGAGGTTTGGGTCTCTCATTCGAATGGTGTGCCCCCCCCCCCCTCCGCATGGGCGAACTTGGCCCGGATGAAAGTGTGATATTTCCGCCCGTGTTTACACCTGTACAGCTTTCCAACTAATTATTGCAATTAATTTGCGAAACTGCAACAAATATTACTTTCCTTATATACATAATGTATAAGGAAAGTATTGTGACGGGGTCGAAAATTCGAATTCAAGTTTTCGACGGAAGAGCACGTTTCAAGCATCCCTGATCACGAATCAAACATTTTTGAAGTGATGTCTGTGTGTGTGTCAGTGAGTCTGTGGAGACGATAACTGACGAACGAATGGACCGATTCGAACGAAATTTGATACAAAAATTACAATCTGTAAACACTGGAAGACTATTGTTTTCAAATGTAATCGAATGTTCAGAACCCCTCCTAAATTTTCGAGTGAAATTTTGAAAAAATCGTCAAAAAATCAAACCCGCTAATAAAGTTACGCAAATAGACATTTCTTATGTAATTTTTCATTAGAAAACGATTAACATAAATTTTAGAACGCTAACATGAACCGTTCTCGAGATATTGCACATTTTTCAAAAAAATTATCAAAAAGTCATAAAAAAAATATATTTCCTATTGAGAAACATGTTCACTTTTCGTATGTAACATCTTCCGATAAATTTGGTGACCATTCTTGTGGATCCTAGCTCGTTGTTCCATTCATGAGAAAAGATACTTTGAGTAATACATTTGTATTTGAATGCCAATAGTCACTTATCTGCTATAAGAATAACTTATTTCTTTGTCCATAATGCTTGGGAGATTTTGGCAACAACTTTGCGACTTTATTAAATGTTGCCAAGTTATTGAAAATTTTGCCAAATGGATAAAAATGACGCTAAATCAATGAAAATTATGACTATTTGATGAAAATTCAATATCATGGAAAAAATATAAGTATCTACTATAAGAATAACCTATTTCGTTTTTACTGTAAAAGTTGTAAATACATTGCATTATATAAGGAAAGTCATGTGCTGTCCACATCAGATTTCT
The DNA here is from genome assembly GCA_951213105.1 of Amaurobius ferox. Lineage (NCBI taxonomy): Eukaryota > Metazoa > Arthropoda > Arachnida > Araneae > Amaurobiidae > Amaurobius > Amaurobius ferox. The sequence continues at coordinate 25,966,612 of OX578155.1, read as the reverse complement.
TGTAAATTTGTTCCAGTTGATTTTATTCTTCAGATTTGCATGTGAGGATAATTTTGTATAATGAAAACAGAAAGTCTTACATTTCTCTTTAGGAGAATTGAATTAAATATCTTAATAGAATGTTTTGAATAACAATATTATTTAGAATAGTATAGAAATTTGCACATAATTGTGAGTTTTAAGTTTCTTTATTATATACCAGCAGAACACCCGTCCTTCGTACAGAGTATATAATATAAAGAAACTTATAATTCGCAATCATGTGCAAATTCTATTAAAATATTAAATTTATTCCTCCTAAAGAGAAGTTTAAGAATATCTGTTCTGACTATGTAAAATTATCTTGAAGGGCAGATCTGAAGATAAAACATCCTGGTCCCTTTTGTAAACAAATTTACAAACAAAAAAAAAAAGAATTGAATCAATCAAGTATATTTCATTTTATATTAAAATGTCATGCTCCTATTTCATTATATATTTAATATTTTGTACATTATGTTTATAAGACATAAAATGAACAGATTATTAATTTTGAAGTGAGGCCCACATTTGGATCATTATTCTTCAAATTATTCTAATAGAGGGCCTAAGGGGCCCGGTACTGGAACACATATTCATTCTATGTTAGAAGGTTAAATATTAAATTTATGTTTTAATAAGTCTTTCTATACAATTCATTCTACTTCATGATAATCAAAATCAGTAGTGGGCCAGGTGGCTCATTACTGGTACAGTGTACCATTACTAGGATAACCAAGATTTGATATTGGTAACTTGTTTATTATAGAACAGTGTGACATTATGCGAACAGTTTATTACAGAACGGTGTGATCCAACTGGTAGCACGTGGGACACATGTGACCCACAACATATCTTTCTTTTTATGGCTCTCGATTGTACTCATAGAAACCAGTAATGTTACATTGCTAAAATAAATTTAAATATAGTTACATATTTTTTATTAATATCAAATAGTTAGTTGGTAATATACGTTATTGAGGAAAAGACAGATCAAATTTCAATCTTCACTACATATCTTATTTCCATTGTTTCCGTTTCAAAGATAATCATGCAGTCGTGCACTTGCAGAATAACAAATGCACTCCTTGCTGCTTTCTTACTCCCTTTGCCACTTCTTCCTGCTTTATTCCTTTCAGTTCTATGATAATCGAGTATAATTTTCAATCGCTCTGCTCTGTCTTGGGTCGAGTTAATCATCAGTTAATCAAAGTGTATGTGTCAGAAGTATCATTATGAGTATAACTAATTTGAGCAAGAAAAGAAAGGTGGGAGTTTGAGAATAAACAGTTGAATGAAAGGTGGGAAAAATAATTTCTGTCTATGAATTTGGTAGAGAAGATGCAATATATGTGCACTTGCAAGTGGTGTCAATAATGAATGAATATAATATTCATCGCCATTAAGATATGTCACCTAAAGTAAAATACAGGAGTGTAAGTGATAATGTATGATAACATTTTGTCACTGAACTGAAATGCAAAGTACAAAGACAAAAAAACACCTTCAAAAATAACACATGTGCAGAAATAGTGTCTACAGGCATCTTACGATAATGGCTAAAAATCAAAAGTCATTTAGATCATATGCATTAAATGATTAGTTTGTAATTAGGATGGCAAAATTGTTTGACGATAATAAAGATGTCAAAATTTCCTTTGCCTTTTACCCACCAGACTGTTTCAAGGAGAATTGTGGAAATAAACAACCAACTGGATACACAGTTAAGCAAAGAAATAAAAAAAAGTGTATATTTTCCAATCATCTTGTATGAAAGCACTGATATTATATATGTATGCCAGCTATTAATGTTGATGATAAATTTTACGTTAAAAAATAACTTCTTGATCTAGTGCCACTCATTAGTGTAAAAAGCTCAGATATTTATAATGCTCTGGTGTCAGTTGTAGATAAAATGGTGGATGAGGAAAGACAACCTGTCCTAGAAAAATCTAGAGTGCAGGAAAAAAAAATTGTACCAGTGTGGAGGAAAAGAAATGCACAAAAATATGTGTATTTATGTGTGATTCAAGAAATAAAAGAGAAAATAATATGAATTCAGGTACTGAAGTCAACATGAAATAAAAATGATTTTGCTATCATTGAAAACAATGTGTTTCATACAATAACTTTTTCAGATATAGTTGCATTGGTATCGCAATCACAATTAACAAAATTTTGTCAACTAAAAATTGGATGTAAAAATTATAAAAAGTAGGACTTAAATTCACTTATATTTTGAGTATTTTTTAATAAAGCATTTTGTTATATAGCCAGTTCAATTGTTAATTACCGTTTTATTATGCATTTATTTTAGCAATTATGTTAATGAAAATATTAACAAAATATAACTTTCTATTTTTCAAATCTTATTTATTTTTGTGGCTCACTTTAGGCAGGCCCACTAATAACTTGAAAACTGAAACAAGTAGAAAGCTCAAGTTTGGAATGTTTTGACTTTTGTGATGTTTGTTTTGGATTTTGAACCTTATCGGTCTAGCCTGTCCAGAGCCCACTATAAGAAAATACATCTTTCTTTTAAACTTAAGTGAGCAAAAATCAAATTTTGAAAATTCACATAAACATTTATTTTAAAATGAAGAAAAATGCAGAAAACAAAATAATTTTTTGGGGAATGTTGGTTCCTGGTTTTATGTTTCTCCATATTATTTAATCAAACAATGGTCAAGAAGTTAAAAATATCTTGTAAACATATCTGATTTAATCTGTACAAATAAAATCATTATTGAAACTTGTATTTCTAAAAAAATTTAAATGGATGTTTCCATTGAAAATGGCCAGATCCAGCTGGTAACAGTCAGCAATGTACCATGCAGTCCGTGTTTCGCATAAGGGTCAGACCAGCCTCAAAACTGACCTATATGACCATTGTAAACCTCTAGAGTTAGATAACCAGTCCAAATCTTCACTGCTTAACAATGTGAAAGCCATGAAAACTTTTAATGTTCGACAGCCCGGACTGTCCTGTTACTATATGATAAGGCCCCTATACAGTCCTTGAACTGGATGGGTCAGAAATGCATGGATGTTCCCGGCCAGTTATTGTGATTGGATGATTACATTTATTGGAATGCTCTCGAACCAAAGCAGTCTTCAAACCCAGCGGTTCATTGGGCATTGCTCGATGGCTCAGTTCAACCTGGGTGTTCATTGATTATAGTTTCCTTATGGCTGCTGGTAAGTACGAGCAAATGGACTTAAGGAGTAAGTGTGTGATTAATATCCAAATTTACCCAAAACATTTAAATTTAAGATGTGCATAGTGAATTTTAGACAATATGGACATAATCCTGGGGATGAGTGCATAAATCAGACTGAGCATATTCATAAATGAATCACTTTTAAACTAGGTGCTAACTTTTATGATAATATGCACTCTAACATACTTCATAAATAGGTTTAACTAGTATAAACTTCGGATTATTTAAATTATTTTTTTGTGCTTTCACTGCTTTCTGACATATTAACACACAAATGGCTTTGCACATGTATCTATACACTGCAATATCTTTATATCTATACTCAGGTGTAATTAAAACATGTTTTCGTGAGGCTGCTTTCTGACATATTTCGCATGCAAATGGTATTTTACCTGTACGTACAAGTTTGTGTTTATTCAAATTAAATTTTAGTGAAAATGTTTTCTGACAAATTTCACACATAGAAAGCTTTTCACCTGTATGAACAAGCGTATGTATATTTAAAAATTTTTTACGTGTGAATAATTGCCAACATATTTCACAAACAAATGGCTTTTCATAAGTAGGAACAAGTTTATGTATATTTAAAAGGCTTTTATGTCTGAATGCTTTCTGACATATTTCACACACAAAAAGGTTTGGGGTGATTGAGAGAACAACCCATCACTACTCATTATAGCACGAAGCAGAAGGCACCTTCATCACTCGTTTTTTTCGGATTCTGCATTTTAATAGTAAATAAGTATTTCATTCAATTTCTTACAATCAAATTTGTTGAACATTGTTGCTATGCACATTTCTTCAATTTGCAAATTTTTTCTTCATTTCATGATATTTGGCACATAATTCTAGCAGAGTTTCCCCCAGGCACTTTTGGAAGGGTGCAGTGCCCTGCCTGCCCTTTTGTTACCAGAACAGCACCCTCCTTGCCCTTTGTACTAGAAGAGCGCCCTTCCTGCCCTTTTGTTAGCAGATTAGTTTCCCTGCTTAGCCTTTTGTCAAGAGAGCAATGTCTGTTCTCAAACAAAAATCAACTAGTTCTTGTATTACCTCGGATAAGTCCCAGAGCCCTTTCTCTGCATTCATTACTGTAAATTTTGAGCGTGTCTATCTCCCTCCCCCCCCTCCCCATACCGCTCCCTCCTCCTTCAAAGAGAGAAAACGGGTGATCTACTACCAATAAAAAGAGGATTGACAGCCTCATATCACTTCTTTCCCCACTAAAAGAAACAAAACGGAAAGGGGAATATTAAGCACGTACCTTATTCCATCTGATGAAAACTTTCAAAACAGTTTTCTTTTTCAACTTAAATTTTTCTTAAATTATTTCATGTTTGATATGCATTTTAGTTAATTTAGTTAAATTCTGTAAATGTAAACCCTGTAAGCGTATTTACTCTAAAACAAATATTTAAAAATATAGATTTCCGGACTAGGGTTCTTTGCGCCATTTGCGGTAAGATGTTTACATTGATTCTGCCGATTCAGTCAAAACCGGAGGACGATAGAAAGGGTAGAGGAGAAAAGTTAGATTAGCGAGGTGATTTTAGCCGGCTTGAATGAAATATGGGAGAGCTTATTTTCTTTATATTGTTTATTAATTGCCTTTAGCTACCAGCCTAGTCGCTTTTTGGAAATTCTCTTAATATGCTTTTTTGCTGTAGACTGCGTATCTCCACTACGCACGAAAGTCACGGCTAAGAGTACTCTCATTTGTAGTTCGTGTAATAGCTATCGACTGTGTATTTGTCAACCGCCGCCCTTAGAGAAGATTGGACACCACTCAAGTGGTGGGACCCGGACTCCCCAACAATTCTTGAGGGAGGAGAAGGCATGAAAAATGCACAAAAGAGGAAAATGAAATATGAAAGGGAACCCAGGAATTTGTATAGGCGGCCCTGATCTGACCACTACGCTTTATATACAATATAATGAAAACTCCGCTCCATGCAATAATGATACGCGGACATATTTAATTCGCGTAGCGGATTTACTCCCAATGCAGGTCATGCAATAGCTATTGGCTGTGTATCTGACCACGGCCGCCCATAAGGAGGGTCGGACACCACTCAAGTGTTGGGGCTCCCAATAATTTTTTGAGGGAGGATAAAACATGAAGAATGCACAAAAGAGGAAAACGAAATATGAAGGGTAACCCAGAAATTTGTATGAGCGGTCCTGATCTGACTACTATGCAGAATATGATGCAATACGTCAGGGTTCCCACTAAGTCAGGAAAAGAGGGGGAGAATTTCTCTCCTTCCAAGAAATTTTGGGAGAGATTTTCTGTTATAAGGAGAGACACTTAAAATTTCATTTTTTTTTTACCATGCTAATTTAGAAAGTAATAAAAAAGAAAGCATTAACTATAACTCATATTCTTCGACATTTAAATTTTTTAATTCTTAAAACTAACATTCTTTTTAAAAATTAATTAGGAGTCGTTTAGGTATTAAGTAAGCACATTTTTAGTAATTTTATAGCTCCCCCCCCCCCCACTTGTTATCAAAAATACTCAAATTCCTGACTTCGTCCATGCTTACGTTATGATTTTATTTGCTGACATAAAAACGTCTGCATGGGTTATTTTATGTAAAATGACTCACATGCGAATTTACGATTTTTTTGTCTGTAAACTGCAAAAGTCGAGGGCCGACTGTATTTACTTTATATTTTGATTTTTAAAATCATTTTATGATCAATTTTCATGCAGCAATAGCAATTAAAAACTTTAACGATTTTTGATCGCCGAAGGCAAATATCGACGAAAACTATTTCACTAGGCAAATAGAATTAGGTAATAAATTTGACTTTATGTTTGAAAATGGATTTTTTTTTTTTTTTTGTATTTTTTACAAAACTTTCAGAACATAAGGATTGCATCGTCCTTTTGTTGAATCTCAAGCCAGTCATGTGATTTTAGCCATTTTGTTTGACTCAACTTTTTTCTTCTTGTTTTCAAAATAGCCCTTTATTTCATAAATAATACGTTTGTAAAATAATTTTTCTGTATAAAACGCGAAACAATTACAAACACTGTAGTCGATGCAAACAGATTGGAAAAGTGGGAAATATTTTTCAAATTAAACGAGGTATGCCGAGGATAGTGTAGAAATGCAGATTTTCGTGATGCTGCTGCAAAATAACCTTTCATTTTATTAATAATACGGTAGAAAAATGGTTTGGTTTTTATTATTTGTATATTAAACGACATAATTATAAAAAAATTCAGTCGATGCAAATATATTGTGAAAATGGCAAAAAGATATTCATTGGTCATCTCTCCTCAGAAAATGTGGGAATCGCCGTATGCGAACGCCGTTTTCGCAATCGCGAAGAAACAGATTTTCAGATCATGTAAGAAAGGAATGTCTCTGATAAAAAATTCGTTGCTTTGCTCAAAATAACATTTTTTGGGCATTATGGCCAATTTCACGACATTTTCGGGATTTTTGTAACCTGTAGACATACTGTGTACGGGGGAAAGGATTTTCGTCCGCGGAAAGAAGAAAATTTCTCGAGCAAAACACAAAAAATGCGGGAAGTACGCAGAAAGAGCATAATTCAAATCTGTGAAAGAATCCTATAAAAAAAAGCAAAATTTTACTTGATCGAATTTGCCACCCGCGCAAGCTGAGGGGACACTTATAGTTTTCTATAAAATATCTCTCTAATTAGAAACACGTAGTACTTTAGTGTACCCAAATCGCGATTGACTGTGATTCAGACGTAGCCATGAAATCGCGGTCCGTGACCGCTCGGCAATCGGCCCGCGATTCGCAACAATGAGGCAACTGATCGCGATTTGCGGTCGCGAAGCAATCGGCCCGATGCCCTATTGGGATCCAATTTGAAGGAAAAAATAATTTTAGGCCGGAACTGGAGGGAGAGAAATTCTCGCGCAGTCTAAATTTTACGCGAGATTTTTCTTGGATTTCGCGAGAATCTCGCGGGTTCGCATTGAAATGGGAACCCTGCAATACGTGTTATATATAATATAACGATTCGACATATTTAATTAGAGTAGCGGATTTACAAAATTAAGCGCCTTCTTTTAACGAGTAATCCACGTACAATGCATGCAATAACGATATATACCTTGTGCAGATGCATGCAAATTGCGTGACATTGTGTTATGAACACCGCTATCTCCGCTAAGCACGAAAGTCATGGCTAAGAGTACTCTCATTTGTAGTTCGTGTAATAGCTATCGACTGTGTATTTGTCAACCGCCGCCCTTAGAGAGGATTGGACACCACTCAAGTGGTGGGACCCGGACTCCCCAACAATTCTTGAGGGAGGACAAGGCATGAAAAATGCACAAAAGAGGAAAATGAAATATGAAAGGGAACCCAGGAACTAACACGTGCCTATGCGGGTTTCTGGATTAACAGACTAGCCCGTTGCACGACATCCTCATAGCAGATTTGAAACACAAAATAACCCCCCTCATATTACCGGACTCGTCTTTGACCTGCTCCGCGGACACATGCAATAATAATAATAATAATAAAGCTCATTTAATAACGATATGCCCGCTTTAGGGACGTATGCAGTAGTTGCATTCATGTACTCGCCTGTTATGCGAGTTTACGGCTAAAGATACGGATGCTGCGCAGACACATGAACGTACGTTGCTCGCACTATTAATAACTCTGCTCCATGGAATAATGATTAATTTAGCAGCTAAACATTTGCTAACCCATAGTTCAAAACTTTATACGGTGATTTTATGGAGCCTTCAGGAATTTTATGTAGTTATTTAAATCGGGGGGAGGGGGTGTAATAATTATATTAACAACAAACAATTAACAAATATTTTCAACATTTAAATATATCTTATCTTTTAAAATCATCAAACCTCATTGACTAATGAGAAAATCAAAATTTAATATTCTCCTTTTTAAATTTAATAAATTCTAAATTTATATAAATTCAATAATTGTAAACTTCAGTAAAGTTCAATAAAGCTATTCGATTTTTTGAGATTCATTTATATTGTTTACAGAATTTCAAAGTGCTACAAATGACTCGCTAACTGTTTATAGCTAGTTAGTACTTTAGTTTTCACAATGATTTTATCTGGATGCTTCGTCAATAGACTTCAGGTTAAAATATAAAATTATTTCATGAACTTGTTTTTCAGTATATAAATTAAACTTATCTGATCTGAAATCAAATTGACCTATAATCTATAAATTTGCCTGGCGGCACATAAATATGTACTTGAATATGTATATTTTCATTTCTTTTGTTAAACCTAACCAATCATTACATATTTTTAGAATCTCCAAGTTCATTTAATGCCCAGATTTTTTAAACAAAATAAGATTATCTCATACTTATGCACAAATATTTCACCACGGAGTAAGTAACAGATTCAGCTGAAACAATAGTAACTTTTTAAGTAAATTAAAGCTTTCCCACACATTGGAAAACCCAAGTTAAAATACTAAAATATCGAAATTATAACCACTATACTTCGAAAACAAAGAGCTCATCCAAAATCCGATTTTATACATTTGTAGGGATTTCAAAAGCTATATTTTTGCATAATTGTTTACAGGTTTAGTTTTTGAGATAGCATTACAAACTTGAAAAATGGGAAATTTTCACTTTTCAACTCGACAAAGCGATTACTCGAAAACTATAAGCACATTTTTAAAATATAAATATAGATTTAGCAACTAAATTTCCCAATACATATTTTTATTCTTTACTATTTATATCTTTTTTTTATAGTTTCGAAGATATTTCGAGGGAAAATAAATAAAATGAAAAAAAAAAAAAAAAAAACTTGCTCGGACAGATACTTTTTCAAGTTTTTTAAAAAAACAAGTTCAAAATATTAAAAAATTGAAATTAATTTTATATAGTCACAATCTTGACCCTATTTCCTACAAAAGAAGAAAATATATTTACATTTTTGTCTATTAGACTTAGAGGTATATGTGACAAAAATTTTTTTGCAATGCTCTGATTTTCGTCATAAAAATCCCAATCATAAATGTTATTTAAACATAAAAAATATGTGCCCTTTTTGTAGAAACAGCACCCTGCCCTTTTTTAATCCTGGGGGAAACTCTGAATTCTAGTTTCTCTTAATTTAATATTATATGTAGATTGAATTGGATTGCAGATTAAGTTTACCAATGGCATCTGGCAAGTGGCAAATGGATTTATGTGAATGTTCAGAAAAATGTGTTCATGTGAATGTAAGTGAATTTACATAAAGATTAGTTCTTATTTATGCTATGTTTTGAAATTGTCTTTTATATTTTCCCGTGCTTTTGAATTAGTTTTCTTAATATAAGTATCATTTTTTAAAAATTTTTGTTAAAGTACAATCAGTGTTGTGAGTATTGTTTTTTAGGACTTTTATTAAAGTACAATCATTTTATTAAAATTTCGTTAAAGTGAAATATTTTTTACAAAGTATTGTTTTTTTTAAATTTCGTTAAAGTCTAATAATTTTCTAAGTATAGATTTTTTTTAAATTTCGGTAAAGTATAACAATTTATCGTTCCTTTTTTGGTAATTTTGGCACAGTATCTTTCTTTCTTTTAAACAACAAGTTATAAAATATTTGAAAAATCTCATAAATTTTGTAATTAACGAGTATTGAAATTTTGGCAAAATAACAATAAATGTTTAATTATTGGATTGTGAAATTTTTAAAAGTATATAAAAAAAAAAATTACAAAGTATCAAGTTTTTGAAATTGTTTTAAAATTACAAAATTGTACGCTTCAATATGTTTTCTAAAATTAAGTTTATTACTTTTCAAAGTTATGCAATTCTTTTAAAAGTAGGAAAAATCTTATTTTGTAACATTTTTATAAGCATATTACACTACCATTTAGATTCAAAATACTAGTTCAGAACACAGAAGAAAACATCCATTTTGATAGGAGCCTATTTAATACAGAAAAATATGTCACCCTGGTGGAGAGAAGCCAATTTAAAAACAGAGAGAAACATGCCAAATTAGTCCATTTTTGTACTTGTAAAAAAGTGAATGGACTAATTTGGCTATTCTATCTATCTGCTGGCTTTTTACCTGTGTGAACAATTCTATGCTTATTTAAATCACATCTGCGAGTAAAAGCTTTCTGACATAATTCACACACAAAAGGCTTTTCACCTGTATGAACAATTCTATGATATTTTAAATCACTTTTGCGTGTGAATGCTTTCTGACAAATTTCGCACATAAAATGCTTTACACCCGTATGCACAAGCCTATGATTATTTAAATCACACTTGCGTGTGAACGCTTTCTGACATATTTCACATATAAATGGTTTTTCACATGTATGTACAAGTTTGTGTGTATTCATATCACGTTTTCTTGAGAATGTTTTTAAACATATTTTACACATAAAAGGCTTTTCGCCTGTATGAACAAGCTTATGTACATTTAAACTACTTTTACGTGTGAATGCTTTCTGACATATTTCACACACAAACGGCTTTTCACCTGTATGAGCAAGTTTATGTCTATTTAAATCACGTTCTTGTGTGAATTCTTTTTGACATGTTGCACACACAAAAGGCTTTTCACAGGTATGTATTAATTTGTGTACACTTAGATTGTGTTTTTGTGTGAATGCCTTTTGACATATTCCACACACAAATAGTTTTTCACCTGTATGTACAAGCCTGTGTGAATTTATATGGCTTTTTCGTGAGAATGTTTTCTGACATATTTCACACCTAAAAGGCTTTTCACCTGTATGAACAAGTTTATGTGTTTTTAAACTACTTTTATGCATAAATACTTTCTGACATACTTCACACACAAAAGGCTTTTCATCTGTATGAATAAGCCTGTGTGTATTTAAATAAATTTTTCCTGTAAATGCTTGTTGACATATTTCACACACATAGGGTTTTTCACCTGTATGTATTAATTTATGTACATTTAAGTTGCGTTTTTGTGAGAATGCCTTTCGACATATTTCGCACACAAATGGTTTTTCACCTGTATGTACATGCTTGTGTCTGGTCAAATCACTTTTCCGAGTGAATGCTTTCTGACATATTTCACACACAAAGGGTTTTTCACTTGTATGTACAAGTTTGTGTGTGTTTATATCACTTTTTCTTGAAAATGTTTTCTGACATATTTCACACTTAAAAGGTTTTTCCCCTGTATGAACAACTTTATGTATATTTAAACTACTTTTATGTATGAATACTGTCTGACATATTTCACACATAAAAGGCTTTTCATCTGTATGAACACGTCTATGTGTATTTAAGTTCCTTTTTCGTGTAAATGCTTTCTGACATATTTCACACACAAAAGGCTTTTCACCTGTATGAACAAATTTATGTCTATTTAAATAACGTTTATGTGTGAATTCTTTCTGACATACTTCACACACGAAAGGCTTGACACCCATATGAGCAAGTTGATATCTATTTAAACTCATTTTTTGTGTAAATGCTTTCTAACACAGTTCCAAGCAAATGGCTTTTTACATGTATGCCAAAGTTTGTGTCTATTTAAATTACTTCTTTGAGTGAATACTTTCTAACATTTTTCACATTCAAATAGTTCAACTGTGTTCTGAAATTTATGTTAATTGAAACTATTTTATGAGTGATATTTTCCAAGATATTTTACTTACAAATGGTTTTCTTAGAGTGAATCAGCTTTTATCAGCTAAACCAGTTGTTTTAAATATATTTTACACAAAAATAGTAATTTTAACAGTGTTCAAAAGTTTGATATTTTATTTCCACAGATGCTTCACTATATATTATATACATTAAATAGAATAGAATTTAGATATTATATACATTAAATTATTTTTCACCTGTAGTTTTACTGTAGTATCTGTAGTCTCCAGTTTAATTAAATCATTTATTTGTATAAATGCTTTCAAAAATTTTCACAGATGATTTCTGTCTAAACACAATTGTATATATCATATATATCATATTCACATAGAAATGTAAATGTTCAATTTGAGTACTATGCTTTATGGAATATACAGCATAAAAATGTTAAATTTTTCTCTTTTATTTCATATGCAAATGCTTTATTACTTGTATATAAGCAAATGGTGAATCAAATGATTTCGTATAGAAAATGCATCGTTCCTATGCTATTAGTATTCTTAAGTATAGACTACTGAAGTAAATTTTCAGTAAAGCCATAAAATGAATTGCTCTGTTCTGTTGTAGAGAACTTGCATGAGTCCCAATTTCCTCACAGTGAAAGACACACAAAAATAATGATCCTCACAAAAATAATGATCAAAAATAATTTTACAAAAGCGGATTCCTGTTCTTTTTCTGTATATAAACGTAAAATTTTCAGTAAGGCCTAATTCTAATATATTTTGTGTCAACAAAAATCTTTATATAAAAAAAGTCTGTCTGCCCCAAATTCGAAGAATTTCATGTAAAAGTAGTTCATGGTTCTTGCAAATAAATTATTTCACCTTTTCTAACACTTACCGTACTATAACATACAAAATCATATTAATATCTGATTAAAATTCTGTCATTTAAATGTCACAGTAATCAGGATAATGAAGTCCAGAAAAGAAATTTCACCCTCAACACATTTTTAGAGGAAGGGATTGAAAATAGGAGTAGCATCAAAGAAATGCGAAGTTTCGTTAACCCGGCAATTAACTTCTCATTTTCCTTTTATAAATAGAAATGGCACATAATGTAGAATAAATGGACTCATAACATTCTTATATTACATGAACTTTGCGTTGCAGTGCCACATAATTTATAATATAAACAGTTTGATTTACCTGTCTGTTTATATATGTAACTGTTTATCCGTAGCCCCAGCTGCCCCAGTCAAAGCCCTCTGTATTCTGTGGTTACCAGCACAGACTATTTCTGTGGTTACCAGGCAACACTTGCTGCTTAGTTTCCTCGCTAGGGGGCAATCCAAGCGGGCCACGTTTAAAAGCACAGTAACGGTAATCAGAAGAGAAAAGGTTGGAGAGCGTGCCTTTTTAGTTAATATCTTGGCCACTTTTAAAATTTTTATTATAGTACTAGCCGAACTTCGGCGACCAGTCTGTTCGCTACCCTTGAAAATTCTGACCGTGGCAAACTCGTTGGCGCGACCTACCAGAAAGATGTAAGGTAACTGTTTGGACGGTCAGGAAGTGCCACCCAATTTAGACCGGAACCTAGTGAAGAAGGCATCCACAGGGACCGTACCTTCCTTCCCCTACCACCAACTTCTCGGAAGGACTTACGGACGCACATGTTTAATGTGATCGTACACTGCCTGAACAAGGCGGCAGTTTAGGCAGTGGTGGGAATCAAACCCGGGTCTACCGAGTGCAATTCCCGTGCGCTAACTTGCCGAGCGCTAATTTAAATTTTATGATGACCATATGCTAAGCTCTTAATTCCATCATCCTCATTCCATCGTTCCATCATTTAAAATTATTATTTAATCATATTATTATTATTATTATTATTATTTATCCATAAAATTAAAATATCCACCGTTTCATCATTTAAAATATCCATAAATAAAAAAATCGATATCGTTCTATCAATCATCCGTATCGTTCCACCAATCCATATATATAATAATTTCAAATACATCACCACTATACAATACATATGCTAAGCTTTTAATTAATTTAAAACCGGAAGCTCGGCCTCCATGGAAACGGGGAAAAAACTTCTGCGGGGAAAGAACTCCTTTAGCGGATTGTCGAGAAATTTAAAATCATGACGTCTTTAAAATTGCGATCCTGCGGACAATTTTCATTATTTTTTGACCAGATAGGACTTGTATGAATTACAGATATTTCAGCTTTCTAAAAATGTAAATTATTAGTCGAAATGAGTATTTTTTACTATGCGAGAATTTAAATACCAAAAATCGTTTTTTTATAGCCAAAAGTGACTATTGTTTTAAGATCTTTAAAAAATATTAGAATTTGTCCCTGAGATTTGAAATTGATACATTTTTACCCGTAATTGTCTGCCCTTTCCGGTGGTGTGATTTATTTTTTTTTCTACGACTTCTGGATCGTGGAGAAAAGGGGCGAAAAGAGCAAAAAACGGTCGAAATCGTATAAAACATTAAATAACTAAAAAAATAATTAAAATTTTAAAAATCGGTTTTCACGTATCCCCTTCACGCCCCCCTCCGGGTCTCCGATTGCGAAATTTCATAGCTCTCCGACCCGCGGTCGCAGAACGTATAGTGTATAAGACACACACACAGACATTGCATTTTATTATTTAAGACTAGCCGCCTTTGGCGACCAGCCTGTTCGCTACCCTTGAAAATTCTGACATTGGCAAATTCTGAAATTTGCACATTTGCTGGCACGACCTACCATAAAGGTGTAAGGTAACTGTTTGGACGGCCAGGAAGTGCCACCCAATTTAGACCGGAACTCAGTGGGGGAGGCATCCACAGGGACCGTACCCTCCTTTCCCTACCACCAACCTCTCGGAAGGACTTGCAGATCCACATGTTTAACGTGATCGTATTCCACCTGAACACGATGGCAGTTTAGGCAGTGGCGGGAGTCGAACCCGGGCCTACCGAGTGCAATTCTCGCGCGCTGACACGGCCTACCGCGCCCTCCGCGACAATCTCCATAACTATCTTTTTATTCACCCAATTTTGACCGGAACCCAATGGGAGAGGCATCCACAGGGACCGTACCCTCCTTCCCCTACCACCAACCTCTCGGAAGGACTTACGGACCCACATGTTTAACGTGATCGTACTCCACCTGAACACGGTGGCAGTTTAGGTAGTAGCGGGAATCGCTATCCACTGGACTACCGCGCCTTCCGCGACAATCTCCATAACTTTATTTTTATTCACTTAATTTATACCGGAACCCAGTAGGGAGTCATCCACAAGGACCGTACCCTCCTTCCCCTACCACCAACCTCTCGGAAGGACTTACGGACCCACATGTTTAACGTGATCGTACTCCACCTGAACACGGTGGCAGTTTAGGCAGTAGCGGGAATCGCTATCCACTGGACTACCGCGCCTTCCGCGACAATCTCCATAACTTTATTTTTATTCACTTAATTTAGACCGGAACCCAGTAGGGAGTCATCCACAAGGACCGTACCCTCCTTTCCCTACCACCAACCTCTCGGAAGGACAAAAGGACCCATATGTGTAACGTGATCGTACTCCGCGTCAGTGGCGGGAATCGAACCCGGGCCTACCGAGTGCAATTCCCGCGCGCTAATTTAAATTTTATATTGACCATATGCTAAGCTCTTAATTCCATCATGCTCGTTCCATCGTTCCATCATTTAAAATCTCCATAAAATTAAAATATCCATTTAAAATATCCATAAATTAAAATATCCATTTAAAATATCCATAAATTAAAATATCCATTTAAAATATCCATAAATTAAAATATCCATTTAAAAAATCCATATCGTTCCATCAATCATCCATATCGTTATACCAATCCATAAATATATTAATTTCAAATACATCGTCACAATTCAATCCACCATAATTCGATCATTTAAATTATTTAATATATCCATTTAAAATATCCATAAATTAAAATATCCATTTAAAATATCATATAAATATAATAATTTCACCCGATGTATCCAATACATATCCTAAGCTCTTAATTCATTTAAAACCTGAAGCGCGGTCTCGGAGACGGGCAAAAAACTACTGCGGAGGGGTGAAATGCCGGTAGCGGATTGCCGAGAAATTTAAAATCCTTATTTCATTAAAATCGAGATCCTGTGGATATTTATAATAATTTCTTGGCCAGATTGGGCTTGTAAGAAAGCCAGATATTTGAGCATTCTAAAAATGCAAATTATTTGTCGAAATTATGAGTACTTTTTACTATGCGAGAATTTAAAAACCAAAAATCGTTTTTTTGAGCCAAAAGTCACTTTTGTTTTAAAATCTTTAAAAAATATTAGAAATCGAAATTGAGATTTGAAATTGATATATTTTTACTCGCAATTGTCTGCTCTTTCCGGTGGTGGGATTTGTTTTTTTCTACGACGTCTGGATCGTGGAGGAAAAAGGGTAAAAAATGGTCGAAATCGCATACAACATTAAATAACAAAAAAAAATTAAAATTTTAAAAATCAGTTTTCGCGTGTCCCCTCCCCCCCCCGGGTCTCCGATTGTCAAATTTCGTAGCTCTCCGACGCGCAGTCGCTGAACGTATAGTGTATAAGACAGACAGACACACAGACAGACATTGCCTTTTATTATATAGATAGGAAATATAACGGTAAGATGGGGGAGTAGGGGATTTTTCATATGAAATTGATAAAGGCAGTTTTATATGTACATTATGCAACATTCCCAAAGGCAGTTAATCATGAACTGAAAACCTGAAATTGTGATTTTAAACTTACTGTAAAAAACTTTGAATTCTGCTCCCCCCCCTCCCCAGCAGACAGGCTGCTCATACAATATAATGGGGAAAATGTTACCAGTTGTATATATATTTTACTCTCTGGCAGTGTTTCTCATGAAGTGCAATAAAAAAATTAAGTATTTTCTTATTATGAAAGTATTTTTCGTAGGGTTGTTTAACCATGGCTGATTGATTTTACGTCTCTCCTTGCTATGTTGCCGTACAAAGGAAACGGCGAAAGTCGGAGGGCATATAGAAACAGGGGCTACGGTTCATCTATCTGGATAACGCTAGATCCCGTAGAGAGTGTGGCCTCTCCTTCCAATCAGAGGTCGTTCTGATGTCATGTGACATTTTCTCGTTGTGGATGTGGTTCTTTTAAGAAAATGTCCCCAAAGACGAGCAGAGTTAAGATTGGTGGCGGTTCCGTTGATATCATTAATGTTATTGTAATTTGAGTTTATTAACTTGGTGTTTGCAAGGGTTTGAGTGAATTTTTTGCAAGGCATTCTATTCCATTCCCATTCTAGTCTCTGCAGTTGTCAGTTGTTGCAATGAGCGACTATTCACTGTAACTCACTCCTGGAAAAATACCACGTGATAATCACGTCAGGCGCGAATTTCAGCAGACTCAGCTCTTCCGATTGATTGTTTTTTTTTCTCTTTGTCTTTTTGTGTGACGTCCGTAGATATGTGGCCGCAGATGAATGAATAGAGTTCTTTGTTTTCTTCATGCGGAAATGTACACTTCAATTAGTGTATGTGTGATTTTGATATTGAAAATACACACATATATATATATATATCTAATGTCAAAAATTTTGTACGATCAAGAACATAGTGTGGTTGCAGGAGGGAGTCGACCTTGATTGAAAGAAGTAGGATTAAAGAATGCTAAAAAAACTTTTCCTGCGGTGGTCAAACTAAAGTATGAAACTTAAAAAAATGACCAGCTTGATGTTTACATTTGTGATCTTTAAACTTCCAAGGGAGGGTAAATGCCCCCCTTGCACTCCCTTATGGACGCCCATGGTAAAGCGCAAATAGAATTTTTCTAGGGGTGTAAACTATATGATGATACCTACAATATCGACTAGCTTGGAATCTGAATTTGTGATCTTGAATGTCCTAGGGGAGAACAAGTGCACCCCTTGCCCTCTCCTATGGGCGCCCATAGAGCTTTTTTCATGGTGACAAACTGAAAGTTGAGGCGTTCAATATCGATTAGCTAACAAGCCTAATAAGTCATCTATGGGAAGGCAAGTGTTCTACTTGCCCTCCACTATGGGCGCCCATGTAACATTTTCCAATAGGGCAAATTCAAGGATGAGGAGTTCAATATCTACTAGCTTGAAGACTATATTTGCAACCTTAAACGTCCACAGTAGGAGAAGTTTCCCCTTGCATTCCCTTATGGGCACCCATGGCAAGGACACCCATAGAATTAATTCCATCGGTGACAAATTCAAGGATGAGGCGGTTCATATCAAACTTGCTTGTAATCTACATTTGTAACCTTAAACGTACACAGTAGGACAAGTTTTACCTTGCGTTCCTTTATGGACGCCCATGGCAAGGACACCCATAGAACTAATTCCATCGGCGACAAACTCAAGGATGAGGCGTTCCACATCGACTAAATTGAGACTTGCATGTCTAACCTTGAACGTCTATGGGACGGCAAGTGTCATCCTTTCCTTCCACTATGGGCGCCCATGTAACATTTTGCAGGAGGGAACTCAAGGATGAAGCATTCAATATCGACTAGCTGGTAACCTATATCTGTAACCTTGAATATCTAGTTGGGATTAAGTGCTCCCTTGCCGTGCTCTATGGGCTCCCTGCTTAAAATATTGCCTTCAGGACAGAACCTAATGGAGCCGAAGATTCGATTTCCTCAGGGGTGGTAAACAGTCTTTCCAGACCCTCCAAATGTCTCTGTGACATATTGAAACATTGCACACTTGCCATGGGCGCCCATAGGGGATGTTGAAAGCCACGAATATCAAACTAATGAATACTGTACGTCTCGTCCTTGAGATTGTCCCCGCTGGAAAAAGTTCTATTGACGTCCTTGCCATGGGCGTCCATAGACGTAAGGAAGCATCCATACGTAAGGGAGACGTAAGGGTGCTTTCATAGACGTAAGGGAACGTAAGGGAGCACTTGTCTTCCCGTAAACATTCAAGATCACAAATGTAGGTGTCAAACTAGTAGATATTGTACGTCTCAGCTTTGAGTACGCTCTTCTTAGAAAAAGCGCTATGGACAGTGGACACCCTCGCCATGGGAGACAATAAAAATTTTGAAAGCCACAAATGTAGGTATCAAGCTAATCGATATTGTTAGTCTTGTCCTTGAGTTTGCCTCCGCTTTAATAAGTCCTATGGTCACCTTTGCCATGGGCGCTCATAGGGGAGAGAAAGGTGGCGCTTGCCCTCCCTTGGACGTTCAAGGTCCCGAAGTAAGTATCAAGCTAGTCGATATTATACGTCTCATCCTTGAGTTTGAGTTTTTCCCTTTGAAAAAATTCTATGTGTGCCTTTGCCATGGAAGCCCATAGAGGAACGGGAGGGACAATTGCTCTCCCGTGGACGGTCAAGGTCACAAATGTAGGTATCAAGCTAGTACATAATTATGTCTCATCCTTGAGTTTTGCCGTCTCAGGAAAAAGTTTTATGTACGCCCTTGAATCCTACTTCTTTGAAACAAGGTCGACCACTTTCTGCAGTTACAATATATTTTGATCGCACTATATTTTTGACACACACACACACACACACACACACACACACACACACACACACCCTCTCTTATTCGTGTTCTAATCACGTTAATTATAAAATGTTATACCTAATTCTGATTTCTTTTTTCAGAATGCATCTACATATAGAATTTCATGGCTATACGTACTCTCTCTCTTTTGTAAAATCTCTAATTTTGAATAATCTGTGTTTTAATCACAATGATTTCAAAATATTCTACCATTCTGTAGAAAATTAGAAACAGTTAATTAAAACACGAATAATTCGAAATTATATATTTTAAGAGAGAGAGTACGTACAGCCTTGAAATTCTATATGCATATGCATTTTGTAAAAAAATGGAATTAGGTAGAACATTTTGCAATTAACGTGATTAGAACTCGGATGAGAGAAATAATGTCAAAATATAGTGTTGTAATTGCAGGAGGGGGTCCACCTTGATCAAAAGGAGTGGGATTCAAGGGCGTTCATAAAACTTTTCCTGGAATGTCCAAATTCAAGGATGAGAGGTAAATATATCTAGTATCTTGATACCTCCACGGGAGGAGAAGTGCCCCTCGCGCTCCTCTATGGGCGCCCATGGCAAGATCGGCTATAGAACTTTTTCAGGGGGTAAACTAAAGGGTAAGACGTACAACATCGACTAGCTTAATACCTACCTTTGAATATCCATGGGATGGCAAGTTCCCCCTCACGCTCCCCTATAGGCGTCCATAGGAGACAATAATAGTTATCAATATTAATACAATAATATTAACAATACTCGAGTATAGATATCGATACTGTACGTCAATATAATCAATATTGTACGTCACATTCTTGTGTTTATCCCGCTGGCAAAAGTTCTATTGGCGCTCTCACCATGGGCGCCAGTAGGGGAGTGCAAAGGGCCACTTCCCCTATTGTGAACGTTCAAGGTCACAAATGTGGGTATCAAATTAGTAGATATTGTACAACTTATCTTTCAGTATGTCCTCCTTGGAAAAATTTCTACTGACGCCTTTGCCATGGGCGCCCATACGGGATGTTGATAATAAGGTGTTGCCCACAGGGTGTCAAGCTAGTCGATATTGTCGCCCTTGAATGTGCCCCCGCTGGAATAAATTCTATAAGTGCTCTTGGCATGGGCGCCCATAGGGGAGTCTTGAAGGGGAACTTGCTGTTCCGTCGACGTTCAAGTTCACAGATGTAGATATCAAGCTAGTCGATGTTGTATGTCTCACCTTTCAGTTTTCCGCCTGTAAAAGCTATATGGGTGCTCTTGCTATGGGGGCCCATAGCAAAGGTGGTCATAGAACTTATTAAAGCTGGGCGAACTCAAGGATGAAACGTACAATATCGATTACCTTGATGCCTACGTTTTGTGGCTTTCAAAATTTTTATCGGCTGCCATGGCAAGGACGTCCATAGAGTTTCTTCCAAGAGCATACGCAAGGATGAGACGCACAATATCTACTAGCTTGACACCTACATTTGGGACCTTGATGTTCACGGGAAGGCAAGTGCTCCCTTATGCATCCCTATGGGCGCCCATGGCAAGGGCGCCAATAGAACTTTTTACAGCGGGGACAATCTCACGGACGAGACGTACAGTAAGTATTCATTAGCTTGATATTCGTGACGTTCAACATTCCTATGGGAGCCCATGACAAGCGTTGTTGTTAAGACCCTGACCGTCCGATCTATCAGAAAGATGTAAGGTATCCGTTTGGACGACCGGAAAGTGCCACCCAATTTAAACCGGAATCCAGTGGAGGGGGCATCCACAGGGACCGTACCCTCCTTCCCCTACCACCAACCTCTCGGATGGACTCACAGACGCACATGTTTAACGTGAACACGGCGGCAGTTTTGGCAGTGGCAGAAGTTGAACCCGGGCCTACTGAGTGCAATCAATTCCCGCGCACTAACCACCCCACCCCATGGCAGGTGTGCAACGTTTCAGCCTTTTATGTCACAGATATTTTTAGAGGGTCTGGAAAGACTGTTTACTACCCCTGAGGAAATCGAAACTTTGACTCCGTTAGGTTCTGTCCTGAGGGCATAGTATATAAGCTGGGATCCCATGCGATGGGAGCCCGTAGAGGACTGCAAGGGATCACTTAAGCTGAACTGGATATTCAAGGTTACAAATGTAGGTTACAAGCTAGCGATATTGAAAGCTTCATCTTTGAGTTCCCTCCTGGAAAATGTTACATGGGCGCCCATAGTGGAGGGAAGTGATGGCACTTGTCGTCCCATAGACGTTCAAGGTTAGACATGTAAGTCTCAATCTAGTCGATATTGAACGCCTCATCCTTGAGTTTATCGCCGATGAAATTAGTTCTACGGGTGTCCTTGCTATGGACGTCCATAAGAGACCGCTTGGTTGAACTTACCATACCGTGTACATTTAAAGATATAAATGTAGATTACAAGCAAGTTAATATGGAACGCCTCATCCTTGAGTTTGTCACCCCTGGAATTAGTTCTATGGGCGTTCTTGCCATGAGCTCCCATAGCAATTCCCGCGCGCTAACCACTGGGCAGTCGCGCCCCATCCCATGGCAAGTGTGCAATGTTTCAGCCTCTTATATCAAAAAGGGGGTCGTTTACCCTCCCTTAGACGTTTAAGTTTGCAAATGTAAACATTAAGCATGTCAATTTTTTCCGTCTCATACTTTAGTTTGACCACAAGGTCGACTCCCTCTTACAATTACCACACTATGTTCTTAATAGTACAATATTTTTGACACTCTCTCATCCAATAAAAGGAGAAGTAACTATTAATACTAGTAGTTTGATAGCCTTGTGTGAAAAGACTTTAAATAGAAAATAAATAATATAATAGAAAAAATAATAAAAATTATTAATAATAAAATAAGATATATATATATGTGTGTTTTCAATATCAAAATCTCGCATAGACTAATTGAACTGTAAATTTCCGCATATAGCAAACAAAGAAATGTCATCTTTCATCTGTGGTCACTGAAATTCTCACCTGACAAATTTATGGCGTGGTATTTTGGCGCGAGTGCTTTGCAGTGAATAGCCGCTGGTGTTGTTGCATGAACTTGCAGTATGGTGGACAGTCGCGTGGTGAAATATATTGATAGGGGGTGTCCGGATTGAGTATAGGCGGTTACGGGATGTGGGACATATATTGAGACAGGGTGTCAAAATTACTACTTACTAAGGCTCCGCCTTCGTCCCTCCCATACTAGGGATCCAAACTAGGGACTGGCCTTTGTGACGTCTAACCCAAACGTCACTTCCCTTCAAGTACATCCTATTTTCTTTCTTTACACTATAATGTTATTATGGTTATTAAGCTGGATATAATATTTCCGATTTGAATAATTAAGAAACCCACATAACAATAAATTTTATCAGAATTACATTTTTTCCGGATTATATAATTTGGGTTCAAAGATTATGGGGATTATTGATATTTTCAATTTCTTAAGTCATCTTTTTTATTTTTAGCAAAGATTTTTCAAACTCATATATACTGAATTTAGCCAATTGTTGAAACAGAATAAAAATGGTACGGGTATAAGCTGACCATATGTCCTTCTGACCGTGGCAAACTCGCTGGCACCACTTACCAGAAAGGTGTAAGGTGACTGTTTGGACTGCCAGGAACTGCCACCCAATTTAGATCGGAGCCCAGTGGGAGAGGCATCCAGAGGAATCGTACCCTCTCCTACCACTAACTTCTCGAAAGGACTTACGGACCCACACGTTTAACGTGATCGTACTCCGCGTGAACACGACAGCAGTTTTGGCAGTGGCGGGCATCGAACCCGGGCCTACCGAGTGTAATTTCCGCGGCTAACCACTGGGTTACCTCGCCCTCCGCGACAATCTCCATAACTTTCTTTTTATTCACCCAATTTAGACCGGAACCCAGTGGGAGAGGCATCCACAGGTACCGTGTCCTCCTTCCCCTACCACCAACCTCTCGAAAGGACTTACGGATCCACATGTTTAACGTGATCGTACTCCGCCTGAACACGGCGGCAGTTGAGGCAGTGGCGGGAATCGAACCCGGGCCTACCGCTAACTTCCCGCGCGCTACTTTACAATTTAAAATGATCATATGCTGAACTCTTAATTCCATCATCCTCATTCCATCGATCCATCATTTAAAATATCCATTTAAAAAATCCATATCGTTGCATCATCTAAAATATAAATATAATAATTTCTTCAATGCAAATGCTAAGCTCTTAATTCATTTAAAACCGCGCGGGAAACGGAAAGCAAACAGTAATTCGGTTTTTTATTGTCCCACCCATAGTACAGAAGCTCTATTCAGAACTAAGGTTCCTCTATATACGAGCTGACTCATCAAGCATATTGAAGCCCACTATAGCTGGACGCGCAATTTATTAGCATTAGTTCTATTCGTATTTTCACTTTAGGAATCATAATTGAAATAATTATGGATGGTTGTTGTGCATCGAACTGCTCTAATAATTCTAGAATGGGTTTCAGGCTATTTCGCTTTGCTAGAAACGAAGAAAGAAAACAATGGCTAATAAATAATTGAATACCCGGTACTGGAGCATATTTGTGCGAGCTAAGTTCTACTTCTAATTCAAACTTCTTTTTTTTATAAAGTATTTATTTTAAACACTTATTTTATATTTTCTGTAACTGCAGTATGGAACCCTATGGGCTTCAATATGCTTGATAAGTCAGCCTGTAGTAGAGTTCTATTCAGAACCGTGACGTCACCTCTACCTAGACACAATCCGGCGCCATTGCCATTGAAACGCGTGCTTGGGGGAAACGGGCGATGGGAACTTCTTTCGCCCGCCGCGATGAATTTTAAAATCATGACTTCTTTTAAATTCCGATCCAGCGGCCAATTTCAATTATTTCTTGACCAGATTGGGCTTGTAAGAAAGCCAGATGTTTAAGCTTTTTAAAAATGTAAATTATTAGTCGAAATTATGAGTACTTTTTACTATGCGAGAATTTAAAAACCAAAAATCGTTTTTTTGAGCCAATAGTGACTTTTGTTTTAAAATCTTTAAAAAATATTAGGAATCGAAATTGAGATTTGAAATTGATATATTTTTACTCGCAATTGTCTGCTCTTTCCGGTGGTGTGATTTTTTTTCTACGACGTCTGGATCGTGGAGAAAAAAGGGCAAAATTCTGTCGAAATCGCATAAAATATTAAATAACAAAAAAAAAATAATTAAATTAAAAACGGTTTTCACGTGTCACCTTCCCACTCCCCAGGTCTCCGATTGCCAAATTTCGTAGCTCTCCGACGCGCGGTCGCGAAACGTATAGTGTATAAGACGCACAGACATTGCCTTTTATTATTTAAGAAATATGTTGAGTGTACCATTATTTTATTCTTCAGTGACAGAAATGAGAAACCATACAAATACTTAGGTTGTCATAGAGGGGGACTGTATTTCCCAACTATTGTGCCATGAATATTTCTCCGATGAAGTAATTTTACCTAAAGTAAATTTATAGTTTTAATTAAAAATGGGACAAATTGAATATTTTTATTAAAATGACAGGATGATCCGGAAATATCGAAAATACGGTACGTATGGTCAGCTTATACGGGTATATCTTCTAACACCACATTTTAGCACTTTCATTTTGGTATATGTTGATCTTATTTTATAGCTCTTTCATTTTGCCATATACAGTAAAACTTCGATTAACCGTCAGTTTCTGTTATCCGTCATCGTCTAAAAAATGCGTGAGTATCAACAAACAAACAGAGAATCGGTGAAATAAACTCTTGCCTGAACCTGTTGAGACCCAGACCGTCCGACCTACCAGAAAGGTGTAAGGTAACTGTTTGGACGGCCGGGAAGTGCCACCCAATTTAGATCGGAACCTAGTGGGGGAGGCATCCACAGGGACCATACCCTCATTCCCCTACCACCAACCTCTCGGAAGGACTTACAGACCCACATGTTTAACGTGATCGTACTCCGCATGAACACGGTGGCAGTTGTGGCAGCGTGCAAATCCAGCGCACAAACCACCGGGCTACCGCGCCCGAAATGTGCCAACAGCACGCGGTGTTCCCAGGTGGTCACCCACCCAAGTACTAACCGCACCCGATGCTGCTTGACTTCGGTGATCTAACAAGA
The DNA here is from genome assembly GCA_951213105.1 of Amaurobius ferox. Lineage (NCBI taxonomy): Eukaryota > Metazoa > Arthropoda > Arachnida > Araneae > Amaurobiidae > Amaurobius > Amaurobius ferox. Next base: position 25,941,104 of record OX578155.1, on the reverse strand, counting down.
ACCGGTGTTTTCAGCACGGTACGGCCATTGGCGCATGCCTGAACCTGTTGAAGAAACTGAAGGAACTGAGAAGTGTTGATGAAATTGTGCAACTGTGCAACAATGTAGGACTAAACAGTAGGAAAAAAAACATTACGCCAGAAGAAGTAACAGATTGGTTGAAACAATGTTATCAAAGTGCATCGACTGGTTTGAAATGCAAGAGGAGGCGAATGCAACAGTGATCCTACTTCTACGTAAGATACGGAACATCGTCGGGCAGAATACTCGAGCCTGAAAGACACTGAAGGAGATGACAGATTAATTTAAATTAACGTTGGTTTATAGTATTACAATATATTTCTGTACATTACTACTCTTATATTGAGGTTTATATTGATCGTTTTGTAGAATTAAATACAATATGTATGTATTGTTCACCTTTAAAGGATTTTATTTTTATTTTTGTCCCAAGCCTGCAGTGAAATCACGTTACTGTACATATGTATTAAGATATTTCTGTTATCCGCCTATTCAGTTATCCGCCATAGTCCTAGTCCGGACGGTGACGGTTAATCGAAGTTTTACTGTATTGATTTGTTCTTGCAAACTTGTTCCAGATGATTTTATTCTTCAGATTTGCTTGCGAGGATAATTTTGTATAATGAAAACAGAAAGTCTTACATTTCTCTTCAGGAGAATTGGATTAAATATGTTAATAGTGTTTTGAATAGCAATATTATTTAGAATAGTATAGAAATTTCATAATTGAGAGTTTTAAGTTTCTTTATTATATATTCCATATGAAGAATGGACGTAATGCTAGTACATAAATATCACAGGTTCAGAAAAGCAAAACTACAAAATAATCTGATCAAATTGATATTCCTAATCGATATAATAATAATATAGAAAAAGCTCCGATATAAATTATAAAATAACACGTTGAATAAATACACTGTGTCTACACAGAGATTGAATGATATAACAGGAAGCACTATTTATTGATTTATAAAGAATACACACAGAAGTGCTACCTCATGCATTTATTACTTTCCTTATATACATATAATGTATAAGGAAAGTATTGTGATGGGGTCGAAAATTTGAATTCAAGTTTTCAACGGGAGAGTACGCAGCCTTGAACACGAATCAGACGCTTTTGAGGTGATGTCTGTGTGTGTCAGTGAGTCTGTGGAGACGATAACTGATGAATGAATGGACCGATTCTAATGAAATGTGGTACAAAAATTACAATCCGTGAATACATTGAAGACTATTGTTTTTAAACACAATCGAATGTTCAGAACCCCCCCTAAATTTTTGAGTGAAATTTAGAAAAAATCATCAAAAAATTAAAACTTTTAATAAATTTACACAAATAGACATTTCTTATGTAATTTTTCCTTAGAAAATGATTAACAAACTTTAGAATGCTAGCACGAACCATTCTCGAGATATTGCACATTCTTCAAATAAATTTATCAAAATACCCCATAAATTAAAAAAAAATATTAACTGTTAAGAAATATGTTCACTTTTCATATGTAATAACATGCGATAAATTTGGTGATATCATTCTTGTGGATCTAACTCGTTCCATTCATGAGAAAAGATACTTTGAGTAATACTTTTGTATTTGAATGCCAATAATCATTTTTTTGCTATAAGAATAACTTATTTATCTGTCCATAATGCTTGGTGATTTTGGCGACGAATTTGGTGGAATGTTGCCAAATTAATGAAAATCTCGACAAATGGATAAAAATGACGACTAATTGACAAAAATTCAATATCTTGGAAGGAATATAAGTATCTACTATAAGAATAACCTATTTATGTTTACTGTAAAAGTAGTAAATTCATTGCATTATTTATGTAAATAAGGAAAGTCATGTGCTGCCCACATCAGATTTTTTTAAGAGAGACATGTTTAAGATTTAGACAATTCATCCTGATTTTTTTTTAAATATAAATTAAAATATGTACAGATATACTCCAAAACTTGAGTTTGCTACAAGTTAATTATAATTTTTGTAGTTATATACAAATGCACATTTTAATGCCCAGTTCCCTCAAATACTCAATTGATAAACTTTTTTTTTTTAATCGTAAGTGGTAGTTGTTCAAAAGGCTGATTTCTGTGACAAATTCAAACATATTTTCAGATAGCAAGGGTGGAGGAAAATTACATTCTTTACATGATTGGCAAATGGCAGTGAAACAATGTCTAATACTACTTAAATTTTTATGTGCTAATGGCTTTAGGGTCTGCATTAGATAATGAGAAAACAGTGCCTATTTTTCTTCGGGAGTCTCCCATAAAATATTTTTAAAGTTGCAAATGTACTGTCAAAATTAAATAAATTCTTAAAATGCAAAAACAAAATGTTGACAAATTATTTTGATATAGATAATTGTAATAATCTCATTTTTTGTGATTGGTGTAATTCATAAGAATGTATTTCAAATTCCGTAGAGATCTTCAAACATGCATAGGTATATCATTACTGGCCACCAGATTTCAATGTTGGAAAACAAATTATAGAACAGCTAGCTCATTTGTTGAAACTCTTATCTATTATATGATAACGGTATAATATCAGAAGCCTGCTAGTCTCTGAGCCAGAAGGGTGTTTTTAAGTGATCATACAAAGGGATTTTCCAGGATCACATTTATTGCTTTTCTTAACAGACATGTCTTAATTCAATATTTTTTTTTTCTCTAAAAGTATATTTCATTTTGTATTAAAATGTCATGCTCCTATTTCATTATATATTCAATATTTTATACATTATGTTTATAAAATGAACATAAAATGAACAGATTATTAATTTTGAAGTGAACCATTACTAGGATTAGTGAATCATTACACTAGTGAACCATTACTAGGATAACCACGATTTGGTCTTGGTAACTTGTTTATTATAGAACAGTGTGATCCAACTGATAGCATGTGGAACACATGTGACCCGCAACATATCTTTTTATGGCTCTCGATTGTACTCGTAGAAATCAGTAATGTTACATTGCTAAAAAAAATTTAAATATAGTTACATATTTTTTATTAATATCTAATAATTAGTTCATAATACATATTATTGAGGAAAAGACAGATCAAATTTTATTCTTCACTAGATCTCTCATCTCCATTGTTTCCGTTTCAAAGAAAACCATGCAGTCATGCACTTGCAGAATAACAAAAGCGGTTGATCCAGAAAATAGGCCCCCACTCATTTTTCAAAGTATGATCCCAAGCCAAGTTGGCGCGATTCGTCGGGTTACAATTTCATTTCGTATACTTCACCAATCTGGTAGCCTACGACTTCTGGTATCCAATCAGCACACGACTATTTTAATAGGCATTTTAATAGGCAGGAAGTATTTCATAGTCTTCTGTGTATTTCATCAGAATTATTTCGAATGATTTGAGCGAATTATTTCTGGAACTTCTGTGTATCTTTCTCGATCGCTTTTACTTAAAATTATTTTTGTAACTGCTTTGAAGGAAATCTTCAATCATTTTATATACAGTTTGGGTGTGCAAAAATTTCATTAAGATTTTAAATAGTTTTTGGATTGCAGATTGAGTTACGAAATGGCATGCGGTAAGCGGCAAATGGATTCGAGCGAATGTTCAAGAAGAAAACGTGTGGATGTTGGTGAAAATTAGTCTAGTTTTAAATTTTTTTATATGCTGGAAGCAAAAGGTAAGAAAGCAGTGATTGATTGGTGTGTGTTAAAAGGTTTAATTAGTGATAGGTTTGAATGTCCTAAGTGTGGAGATGCGATGAAATTGTGTGAAAGAGAGAGATTGATTGATGGTTTTGAATGGAGGTGTAGAAAGAGATCGGGTGATGATAAGCATGAAGTATGGAGGAGTGTGAGAAGGAGTACATGGTTTGATAAAAGTAAATTAAGTATAATTGAGATTTTAATTTTAACTTTAATGTGGTTTCTTAATATTGAATTCAAGGTTGTGATGAGTCAGTTGAATGTCACGGACAATACTGCTACCAATTGGAAACAGTTTTGCTGTGACATTTGAGTGAGTGTGTTTTTTAAAGATAGAAGTAAGATTGGGGGGGATGGTGTGACTGTGGAGATAGATGAGAGTAAGTTTGGGAAAAATAAGTATGGAAGAGGAAAGCCTGTGGAGGGACAATGGGTGTTTGGGAGGGGGGGGGGTTGAAAGGAGAACGAATAGATGTTTTTTTGCAAAGGTTTCTAACAGGTTGAGTAAATGTTTGCTGAATGTGATCGAAAAATATGTTGAGAAGGGGACATTGATCATATCGGACTGTTGGAAGGTGTATAATTGTCTTGATCAGAAAGGCTTTATGCTCCTTCAAGTAAATCACAGTTACCATTTCAAAGACCCCGAGACAGGAGCGCATACCAATTCCATTGAAGGAACTTGGTCTGAAATCAAAAGTAAAGTTAAAGGTCGAAAAGTTAAGAATTACTTCAACTAATACTTGTATGTGTATATGTGGAAGAGACAGCAGGGGCATTCTATTGGGAAGGAAGCTTGGAACCAGTATTTAAAAGCCGTCGTTTCCATCTTCCCTTCCCATAGAAGTGATGACGACGCAGAGAAAGGGAGTGATTTCCAACATCACCCTGATTCGGAGGAAGAAGAGGATGACGAGGAATGAGGCTAGTTTTTTATTTGTTAATTCCGTGTTTTGAAATTGTTTTTTGTATTTTCCCGTGCTTTTAAAATGGGTTTCTTAATTTTAAAGTACTGTTTTCTCTTGAATTTAGTCAAAGTACAAACTTTTCCCTAAGTATCGTTTTTTCTTAAATTTAGTTTAAGTACAAACTTTTTTTTAAGTATTGTTTTTTCTTAAATTGAGTTAAAGTATTGTCTTTTTTTAAATTTTTGATTTATAAGTTTTTGATATTGATTTAAATTCAAAAAATATTTTAAGTATAGAGTGTTTCAATATGGTTTCTAAAAATTTATTATTCTGCCATTAAGCAATAATTTTATAATTCTGCCATTAAGCAATAATTTTATAATTCTGCCATTACGCAATATTTTTAAAATGCACAAAAATCGTATTTTGTAATCTTTTTATGAGTATTATTCACTTTTATTTATATTCAATTGCCATATCATTTAACAAAATTCCAGTTCATAAAATTGTAGAATACGACGTCACTTTGTTAGGAGGAGCCTATTTTAAAACACGGGAAAATACGTCACTTCAGTTGGGAAGTGTCAATTCCAAAACACGGAGAAACATGCCAACTTGGCGCAATTTTGTACTTGGAAAAAAGAGTGGGGGTCTATTTTCAGAATTTACCACAAAAGCAACCCTTGCTGCTTCCTTACTCTCTTTGCCACTTCTTCCTGCTTTATTCCTTCCAGTTCTTTGATAATTGAGTATAATTATCAATCGTTCTGCTCTGTCTTGGATCGAATTAATCATCAGTTAATCAAAGTGTATGTGTCAGAAGTATCATTATGAGTTTAACTATTTTGAGCAAGGAAAGAAAAGTGGAATTTGAGAATAAACAGTTGAATGAAAAAGGTGGGTAAAATAATTTTTGTCTATGGATTTTGGAGAGAAGATGCAATATCTGTGCGCTTGCAAGTGGTGTCATTAATGAACGAATAAAATATTCATCGTCATTATAATATGACACCTAAAATGAAATACAGGAGTTTAAGTGATGAGGCATGATAACATTTTGTTAGTGAACTGAAATACAAAGTACACAGATAAAAAAACACCTTAAAAAATAACACATGTGCAGAAATAGTGTTTACAGGCATCTTAAGATAATGGCTAAAAATCAAATGTCATTTAGATCACATGCATTAAATGATTAATTTGTAATTAGGATGGCAAAATCGTCTGGTGATGATAAAGATGTCAAAAACTCTAAAATGTTGCCTTTTACCCACCAGACTGTCTCAAGTAGAATTGTGGAAATAAACAACTAACTTGATACACAGTTATGTAAAGAAATAAAAAAAAGTGTATATTTTCCAATCACGTTGGATGAAAGCACTGACATTATATATCTATGCCAGCTATTAATGTTGATGATCAATTTTATGTTAAAAAATAACTTCTTGATCCACACCTTACTAGTGTAAAAAGCTCAGATATTTATAATGCTCTGGTGTCAGTTGTAGATAAAATGGTGGATGAGGAAGGACAACCTGTCCTAGAAAAATCTAGAGTTCAGGAAAAAAAAATTGTACTAATACAGAGGAAAAGAAATGCACAAAAATGTGTATTTATGTGTGATTCAAGAAATAAAAGTGAAAATAATATGGATTCAGGTACTGAAGTCAACATGAAATAAAAATGATTTTGCTATCATTGAAAACAATGTGTTTCATACGATAATTGTTTCAGATATAGTTGCATTGGTATCACAATCACAATTAACAAAGATAGTGAACTAAAAATTGGATGTAAAAAAAAATTATAAAAAGTAAGATTTAAATCCACTTATATTTTGAGTATTTTTTAATAAAGCATTTTGTTATATAGCCAGTTCAATTGTTAATTAGCGTTTTATTATACATATATTTTAGCAATTATGTTAAGGAAAACATTAACAAAATATAATTTCCTATTTTTCAATTCTTATTTATTTTTGTGGCCCACTTTAGGCAGGACCACTAATAACTCGAGAACCGAAAGAAGTAGAAAGCTCAAGTTTGGTGCTTCTTGACTTTTGTGATATATTTGCTTTGGATTTTGAACCTTATCGGTCTAGCCTGTCCAGAGCCCACTATAGGAAAATACATCTTTCTTTTAAACTGAAGTGAGCAAAAATCAAATTTTGAAAATCCACATAAACATTTATTTTAAAATGAAGTAAAATGTAGATAACAAAATAATTTTTTGGGGAATGTTGGTTCCTGGTTTTATGTTTCTCCATATTACTTTATCAAACAATGGTCAAGAAGTTAAAAATATCTTCTAAACAAATCTGATTTAATCTGTACAAATAAAATCATTATTGAAACTTGTATTTCTAAAAAAATTTAAATGGATGTTTCCATTGAAAACGGCCAGATCCAGCTGGTAACAGTCAGCAATGTATCATGCAATCCGTGTTTGGCATAAGGGTCAGACCAGCCCTAAAAACTGACCTATACGACCACTTTAAACCTCTAGTTAGAGAACCAGGCAAAGTCTTCACTGTTTAACAACGTGCCAGACATGAAAACTTTTAATGTTTGAAGGCCCGGACTGCCCTGTTACTGTATTATAAGGCCCCAATTCAGTCCATGAACTGGATGGGTCAGAAATGGATGGATGTTCCCAGCCAGTGCTTGTGATTGGATGATTATGTTTATTGGAATGCTCACAGACCAAAGCAGCCTTCAAACCCAGCGGCTCATAGGGCGTTGCTCGATGGGCCAGTCCAACCTTGATTGTTCATTGATTGTAGTTTCCTCATGGGTGCTGGTAAGTACGAGTAAATGGACTTAAGAAGTAAGTGGGGAGATTAATATCCAAATTTACCCAAAACATTTTAATTTACGAAGTGCATAGTGAATTTTAGAGTACATGGACATAATCCTGGGGATGAGTGCATAAATTAGACTCTGGGCATATTCATAAATGAATCACTTTTAAGCTAGGTACTAACTCTTATAACAATATGCACTCCGTAAATCCAGAGACCAGTCGACTTCACATATTTTTTCTAAGTAAAAATCGTGCCAAGTTGGTGCACTCTCCCATGTTTTAAAATTGGCCCCACACATCCTAAGTGACATATTCTTCCATGCTTAGAAATAGGCTCCTCCCACCAAAATGATATTTGCTAATGTGTTCTGAGCACGTGTTTTTAATGTAAATGATAGTGTAATTTAATTTGAACAATAGTGAATGGTACTCATAAAAATGTTACAAAATATGATTTTTGTGAATTTTAAAATTTTTATACTACAAATTTTATACTATCTGTGGAACGAGTGTACCAGTAGCCGTGTAGGGGCAAGGTCTCGACCTAAAGGCCATTCTACACTGGGACGGGACCCCCAGTGATCTCCGGTTTATTAGGAACGGTCACCTGCGGCAACCAGACACAGAATATACTACAATTTTATCTGTGCATGTTGCATGTAGGAAGATCACTTTCTCCATGCAACCGATGATTCATACAGGGGGTTCGATCTAAATGTTGAAATCCATACAAGAAATGTACCAATGGTCCACGTAGGGGCAGAAGTTCGACCTAAACGTCGTTCTACACTGGAACGGGGCCCTCCAGTGATCTCCGGTTTATTAGGAACGGTTGCTTGCCGTGCCCAGACACAGAATATGCTACAATTTTATCTGTACATACTACATGTTGCATGTAGCAAGATCACTTTCCCCATGCAACCAATGATCCGTACAGGGGCAGGGGTTCAGCTTAAAAGTCCAAATCTATGGAATGAATGTACCAGTGGTCGGTGTAGGGGCAGGGGTTCGACCTAAAGGTCAAAATCTATGGAACGAATGTACCAGTGTCCGAACCCTTGTCCATATAGGGCAAGGGTTCGACCTAAAGGTCATTCTACACAGTGATGGGGCCAACAGTGACCTCCGGTTTATTAGGAACGCCTGCGGTGCTCAGACACAGAATATGCTACAATTTTATCTGTGCATGTCGTACGTAGCAGGTAGAAATCTGTGGAACCAGTGGTCCGTGTTAAAAAAAAATTTGCATAGAGGGTATAATTTATATAAACATGGGATAAATTAAACAAAAAACACTAACCTTCAGGACTCTTTTGACTGAAATGCTAAAAACGCTGCAGTTAAATAAATCAGTCGTTTGATTTCTCACACACTCAACTTCCTTCATCTCCTCATTTAGGACAAACATACTTATCATTTATAATCCCTTCCATAACATACCAATTTATCACTTCTTTCAAACCTTTATTTTCCAAATTATAGTAGAATTTTATACAAAAAATCAAATAATAAAAGCACGTGCAATTATGGCAAAAGAAAGGTGCTTCTACATCAGAAAACTGAAGCAACCACAGCAAAGTAATCTTACATCCTCTTCCTGAATATTCTTATTGGATGTTACATAATTACCACCGAAAAACACCGATGCAAGATTTTACCAGATTACACAACATACAGCACTTGCAATCGGAACGCATGGCCAGTGAGCTGAAAGTGTGGTGGGTTGGTCTCTGGATTAGCCATGAATTCTAACATACTTCACAAATAGGTTTAACTGGCATAAGTCTTGAGATTATTTAAATTATTTTTCTGTGTGAATGCTTTCTGACATATTTAACACATAAATGGCATTTCACATGTATCTATACTCAGGTGTAATATCTTTATATCTATACTCTGTAATTAAAACATGTTTTTGTGAGACTGCTTTCTGACATAATTCGCATGCAAATGGTATTTTACCTGTACGTACAAGTTTGTGTTTATTCAAATTAAATTTTAGTGAAAATGTTTTCTGACATATTTCACATCTAAAAAGCTTTTCACCTGTATGAACAAGCTTATGTATATTTAAAAAATGTTTATGTATGAATGTTTTCCTACATATTTCACAAACAAATGGCTTTTCATCAGTAGGAACAAGTTTATGTATATTTAAAAGGTTTCTATGTCTGAATGCTTTCTGGCATATTTCACACACAAAAGGGTTTCTGGTAGGTTGGATGGTCTGGGTCTCAACAACAACAACACACAAAAGGGTTTTGGGTGATTGATAGAACAACCCACTACTACTCATTATAGCACCAAGCAGCAGGCGCCATCAGCATTTGGCTTTTTCGGATTCTGCATTTTAATAGTAAATAGGTACTTCATCAGATTTCTTACAATCAAATTTGTTGAACAGTGTTGCTATGCACGTTTCTTAAATAGTTTTTCATCTGTATGTACATGCTTGTGTCTGGTTACATCACCTTTCCGAGCGAATGCTTTCTGACATATTTCACACGCAAAGTGTTTTTCACTTGTATGTACAAGTTTATGTGTTTCTAAACTACTTTTATGCATAAATACTTTCTGACACACTTCACACACAAAAGGCTTTTCATCTGTATGAATAAGCCTGTGTATATTTAAATATATTTTTCCAGTAAATGCTTGTTGACAAATTTCACACACATAGGGTTTTTCACCTGTATGTATTAATTTATGAACATTTAAGTTCTGTTTTGCCGAGAATGCCTTTTGACATATTTCGCACACAAATGGTTTTTCACCTGTATGTACATGCTTGTGTCTGGTTAAATCAGCTTTCCGAGCGAATGCTTTCTGACATATTTCACACACAAAGGGTTTTTCACTTGCATGTACAAGTTTATGTGCTTCTAAACTACTTTTATGCATAAATACTTTCTGACATACTTCACACATAAAAGGCTTTTCATCTGTATGTACAAGTTTATGTGTTTCTAAACTACTTTTATACATAAATACTTTCTGACATACTTCACACACATAGGGTGTTTCACCTGTATGTATTAAATTATGCGCATTTAAGTTGCTCTTTTGTGAGAATGCCTTTCGACATATTTCGCACACAAATGGTTTTTCACCTGTATGTACTTGCTTGTGTCTGGTTAAAAGACTTTTTTGAGCGAATGCTTTCTGACATATTTCACACACAAAGGGTTTTTCACTTGTATGTACAAGTTTGTGTGTATTTATATCACTTTTTCGTGAAAATGTTTTCTGACATATTTCACACTTAAAAGGTTTTTCTCCTGTATGGACAACTTTATGTATATTTAAACTACTTTTATGTACGAATGCTGTCTGACATATTTCACACATAAAAGGCTTTTCATCTGTATGAACAAGTCTATGTGTATTTAAGTTCCTTTTTAGTGTAAATGCTTTCTGACATATTTCACACACAAAAGGCTTTTCACCTGTATGAACAAATTTGTGTGTATTTAAATAACGTTTTTGTGTGAATCCTTTCTGACATACTTCACACACAAAAGGCTTGACACCCGTATGAACAAGTTGATATCTATTTAAACTCATTTTTTGTGTAAATGCTTTCTAACACAGTTTTAAACAAATGGTTTTTTACATGTATGCCAAAGTTTGTGTCTATTTAAATTACTTCTTTGAGTGAATGCTTTCTAACATTTTCAGATTCAAATAGTTCAACTGTGTTCTGAAATTTATGTTAATTGAAGCTATTTTATGGGGGATGTTTTCCAAGACATTTTACTTATAAATGGTTTTCTTAGAGGGAATCAGCTTATTTTTAGTTACACCAGTTGTTTTAAATATATTTTGCACAAAAATAGCAATTTTAACAGTGTTCAAACGTTTGATATTTTATTTCCAAAGATGCTTCACTTGATATTATATATATATTAAATTATTTTTCACCTGTAGTCTGCTTTCTGTGCTTAATTAAATCATTTATTTGTATAAATGCTTTCAAAAATTTTCAGATGATTTCTATCTAAACACAATTCTATATATCATATATATACACACACACAAATGTGAATGTTCAATTTGAGTACTATGCTTTATGGAAAATACAGCATAAAAATTTTACTAATTTTTCTCTTGCATATCATATGCAAATGCTTTATTACTTGTATATAAGCAAATGTTGATTTAAATGATTTCTTATAGAAAATGCATCGTTCCTATGCTATTAGTATTCTTAAGTATAGGCTACTGAAGTAAATTTTCAGTAAAGCCATAAAATGAATTGCTGTGTTCTGTAGTAGAGAACTTGCATGAGTCCCAATTTCCTCACAGTGAATGACACACAGAAATAATGATCAAAAATAATTTTACAAAAGCTGATTCAGGTTTTGCTTTTGTATATACCAGTAGAATTTTCAGTAAGGCCTAATTCTAATATATTTTGTGTCAACAAAAATCCTCAGGATTTAAATATAAAAAAAGTCTGTCTGCCCCAAACTCGAAGAATTTCATCTAAAAGAAGTTCATGGTTCTTGCAAATAAATTATTGCACCTGTTATAACACGTGCTTACATACAAAATATATTATAACATACAAAATGATTGCATCATATTAATTAAAATTCCGTCATTTAAATGTCACAGTAATCAGGATATCGAAGTCTAGACAAGAATTTTCACCCTAAACACATTTTTAGAGGAAGGGATTGATTGAAAACAGGAGTAGCATCAAAGAAATGCGAAGTTTCGTTAAACCGGCAACTAACTTATCAAGCATTTTCCTTTATCTGTTTGTTTGTGGTTAGGCTGGCTACATGTGCGGTTGCCAGCCTACATGTGCGGTTGCCAGTAGTAATAGAAATCCTGCAAGTGGGCTTCTGTCAAAGTAGTCGGACGGGCATATATTGAAAGGGAGTATTGAAATGATTACTTTTTAGGGCTCCTCCTCCGTGCCACCCATACTGGGGGTGGGTCATTGTGACGTTGAATCCAAACGTCACTTCGCTTCTCATATATCCTATTTTCTTTCTTGTCTCAAGCTTTGCATTCACGCCCTTATAGCTAGATATAATTTTTTAAACAATTTAAAGTTATTCTATGTATCTAAGAAAGAGGATTTTCATAAATTCCCATTTATGTGTTCTAAAACACGGAGATTTAATTTTTTTTTGTCTTCATCGTATTACGGATGGCTATCTTTTTCTATTTACGTATGTATAATTATTGAAACTCATTCAAACTACGTGTCGTAGTAATTTGAGCACATAATGTAATTTTTGAAATATTTCAGCGAGCTGGGTATTTTTCTTTGGATTAGGTGGATTTTAAAACATCTGATTCATTGTAAATTTATTTTGCTCGCATTTTTAAAATCGTTTTAATCATCAGTATTATTTTGTGTTGAATTGAGTTCCTATTACTTTCAAGTTTTCTACAACATATTTAAAGCTTGCAAACATAAATGTCAAATATTTCTATTCTGTTTTTAATGCTTTCTTATTGCAATTACAAATAACAATTAATAAATACTACTGCATGATTCATGTATGTAGTTACGATATTTCACCAGAGTTGGGCGGTATCAAAAATACATGTATTTGAAATACATTTCCAAAATACATTTGTATTTTGTATTTTAAATTGAAAAACTGAAAGTATTTTCGTAATGTATCGAAAATGCATTTTCAGAGTACAGAGTTTTTTCAAAATACTCAAAATACATTTCATGAGGTTTCAAACTATTGTGTTTAAACCGCAGATGAATGATTCACGAAAGAGGAAACGACTAAATGTGTATTCTGTATTTTGTCTAGTCATTAAATGCATTTCTAGGAGTCAATCCGAACGGCCTTTTGCAATCTGTTGCAGAATTAATGAAATGTTTAGTATCTGTGGTGGACACTGAAAAGTATAGTTTCTGCAATAAACTGTACATTCATATAGGAATCATATAAATCATAAAATGATGTTGTTTGGTAGATGTCTCTTTTCTGTTTGTATAACGAAAAGGGGCGTTCTTTGTGAAAACAGAAACATGGGCAATCCTAGCTCTGCTATGCATTGTATATATTTTTAAAGTAAATGAAAGAGATGTAATGCAGTTAGTTATTGCAAAAATGTGAGAAAAGATGGAAAATACTGTCGCACGTGATGCAAATGTATTTTGGGAAGCATTGGATGAAAAGTCTTTCAAAGTTATATCATAATAATGGAGTAGTAAGGCGGAATGCCAATTATGCAAACCAAAATGTGCTGTTATAAATAAGACTTTCGAAGTCGCAACAAATTTTAAACTAAAGGTAAGATTTTAGTTTTATGTAGGAGTCCCTCGATTTAATGAGTATGTATGCTAGGCCCTTGGCATTTGTTTAAATGAGGTAATGCTATTTTATGTAATAAGTTTTATTGCTGGCAAACATTTGCTATACTATATTTTTTCAGAAAAATGCTTCCTTGAAACATCTCTTTCTTGGGATCTGCTATAGAAAGCTCAGATGATGACTGATTTGAAGTTAGAATCATATTTCGAAGGGGTTGGATGTTCACTATGGATTTCTACCCCCCCCCCCACTTTCCAGTTCCTATTTCATTTCCGATTCAAAAATTATCATTTTGCTTGAAATGTCTATATCTCAAAATTGGCTATAGATAGAGCTTAGATGATAACTGATGATATGGATTCTGCATCAAATTCTAGAGGGCGTAGGGTGGTTCACTAAGAATTTGCACTTCCGGTTTCATTTCCACATCTGGTTCAAAAATTCTCCATAAAACATCTAGTTTTCAAAATTGGTTATAGATAGGGATAACAACTGATATGGATTCAGCATCAAATTCCGGAGCAGTATGGGGGTTTACTAAGGATATCCACTTCCAGTTATTCAGGTTAAAAAATGTTTTTTGACACTTTATTTCTTAAGCTTGGTTATAGATAGAACTGAGATGGTGACTGATATGAATTCAGTATTAAATTCGGGAGATGGTTGGGGATAAAGATTTCCATTTCTGTTTTTGTTTCCATTTCTTTTTAGTTTTATTTTTTTTCACTTTCGATTAAAAAAAATTCCGTGAAGCATCTATTTTTGAGGACTGGCTATAGATAGTGCTTAGATGATGACTGATATGGATTCAACATCAGGGGAGGGGGATTCACTAAGAGTTTTGATTTCGAATTTTGGAGATGTCACTACCAGTTTTCCTGAAAATTCGTATGACTGTAAGAGATATGTATGAAAAAGAGAATTAAAATGCTTAATAGTTACGTCAAAAATGAAATATACAAACCATTTGTCACCATATGACGGTTTCTTTATAAATTTCTTGTTTATTATTACATCTTTGTCTGTTATATAAAATTACAATGTGTGAGAAAAGTATTGTGACGGTGTCAAAAATTCGAATTTGAGTTTTCGACGGGAGAGCAAGTTTCAAGCATCCTTGAACACGAATCAGACATTTTTGAGGTGTATCTCTCTGTCTCCCTCTGTGAGTGTGTGTGTGGAGACGATATCGCACGAACCAATGAAGCGATTCGAAAAAAAATTGGTACAAAATCACAATCCGTGAATACTGGAAGCATATTGTTTTTAAACGCAATCGAATGTTCAGAACCCTCCTAAACTTTCGAATGAAATTTTGAAAAAATCAAACCTTTTAATAAAGTTACGTAAATAGTCATGTCGTATGTATTTTTCATTAGAAAACGATTGATACAAACTTTAGAATGCTAGTATGAACCGTTTTGCACATTTTTCAAATATATTTATCAAATAGTATTGCACATTTTTTAAATATATTTATCAAAAAATCACGTAAAATAACAAAATATTAACTATTGTAAAATATGTTCACTTTTCATGTTATATCATTCCATAAATTTGTTGACATTCTCACGGATCTAGCTCGTTCCATTCATGAGAAAAAATTCTTTGCGGAATACTTTTGCAGTTAGACGCCAATAGTCATTTATCTGCTATAAGCATAAATTATTTCTCTGTCCATAATGCTTGGCAAGATTTTGGCAACGAATCTGTGGAATGTCACCAACTTGACGACTTTTTAAAATATTGCCAGATTAGAGAAAATGTTGCTAAATTGATAAAAATGATGACTAATTGACGAATATTCAATATCTTGGAAAGAATATAAGAAACTACGAGTACCATAAGAATAAACTATATTTTCGTCCGTAACGTTTGGATAAGATTTTGGTGACGAAATTTTCGAAATATCTCTAACTTGGTGACTTTTTAAATGTTGCCAAATTGATGAAAATGTCACCCAATTGATATAAATTATTCGTCAAATTGATGAAACTGATGCTGAATCAATGAAATAACAACTAATTGATAAAAGTTCAATATCTTGGAAAAAACATAAGAATACACTATAAGAATAACCCATTTCTCTATCTGTCCGTCCGTAACGCTTGACGAGAAATTTAGTGGGACATCGCCAACTTGGCAACTATAGTGTTAAATTAACGAAAATATCGCCAATTGATGTTTACATGAATGCTGAATGTTTTTTGAATGTTTAGCAAATTCTGACTTTCGTTATATGATGGGCGTACATTCTAATATATAAGAAATGCTCTTCTCTCGGTTTGTCTGTAACAATTGGTGATGTATATGGCAAACTTGGTGGATAATGTAGTAAAGTATCGCCTATTTGGCGATATTTCGCCCCAGGTTGACGAAAATTTCGTCAAAATTGCAAAAATGAAGCTAAATTAGTGAAAATGAAGCCTAATTGATGAATTAATTATTAAAATATTTTAATACATGGACTATATCATTTATTGAGGATGCTATTAATATTGATAATTGTTAATTTAGAGTTGTGTGAAGTATAAGTTAATTAGATACTTTGAAATAGTATTGCATGTTGTCAACCGGAAAATCGGCAAATGTACAATTCAACGTTAAAAACACAGTACCATAGATCTTATAGTTCTTCCGAAAGATACAGTCCCTGCGGATACTGCTCCCACTGGGTTCTGGTCTAAATTGGATGGTTTAATTTGAATATTAATAGAATTTTTGTTGGAAAAAAGGGTACTTAACGGTTATAGGGACCATGAGTTACCGACTACTTTTCCGAGTTATCGCCAACACGAACGTTGGTGATATAATCCGATACGAGACACTACAAACACAATGATTACAATTTTAATATGTAATGGGGTTTGATCAATTTTACTTAACAACAAAATATTGTGTTACACTGAAATTTGTGACAGCCCAAACTCAGCTAACATGATGTTAAACAAGACAACACATAGCGATCATGCCAAATTCTGATTTATACCGGTTAATGATATTATAAATAGATGGCTGTTTTCATATTTCGTGGCTTACACTGCTTTTCAATATTTGTAAGTAAACCATGGGTATAACTTCGCGGATCTTGAAACCAGGACTCATACACAGACCGTAGAGACTCTTGGGATCCACAAAATGGCGTAACAAAAAGCATAGAGGCACTGCCAGACAGCACTTGCACTCATATCTCACAGAATTTTTGTGACAAAGCGTTACCGGTTGTGATAAATTTAATGACATTTTATCAGCAATAGCTGAGTTCTGGCCGTCACAAATTTTAATGTAACACAATATTGCTTTCTTAAGTAAAGTTTATCAAACCACATTATATTTTAAATTGTAATCATTGTGTTTGTAGTGAATTTCTTGTATCCGGTTATATCGTGTTGGCGACAACTCGGAAAAGTAGTCGGTAACCCATGGTCCCTATAACGGATAAGTACTGAAAAAAGTTATTAAGTTTATATTTCACATTGTTTTTTAATTTTCTTATAAAGTCTTAATAAAAATAATTCGAAATATGTAAAATATATTTGCCTTATTTTTGTATCTATAAACTTACTTTTCATAACCATATTCACCATAACATGGTACTCTAAAAATACAATTTTATATAACGTAGAATGAATCAGTCTGATTTATATGTTCTGAGTTCCACTTAATGCGGTTTCTGTATAACGCAGTATGAATTGTTCTCAGTTTCTTACAACGCGGTATGCGGTTTTCATATAACATGGTACGAATTAATCTGATGTGCACTAATCTGAGTTTCATAATATAAAGCGGTATGAATTAATACTAGAAAGACGGAAGCGGTCATTTTGACCGCTTAACTACTTTGAGAAACAATTCCTCCAAAACGACTAATCCCAGCCCATTGAAATTTTATGACTTTTCTTTGCAAAAAATGTGTCAAAGAAACGTCCTAAATGCTGTAACTATGAAGTTTTGGTTTGCAAACGCATTAATGACATTTTCGAGGAAATTAAGAGTTCTTGTATCTCAAATTTGAAGAAAACTTTTTAAAATACAACACAAATTTGTATCTTTGCTATTATTAATTAAGATTAATTTGAACTTTGTGACCAATGATCTATAATCAATCACCATTTCACAAATTCTGCTGAAATATTATAGTAAAATTTTTTTTATTTTTTTTAAACTGATAGGTAAGCAATATTTTCATCGCTTCCATGGATTGAAGTGGTCATTTTGACCGCATAACTACTTCGGGAAACGATTCCTCCGAAATGACTAATCCCAGCCCATTGAAATTTTATGTCTTTTCTTATTTTCTTTGCAAAACATGTGTCAAAGAAACATTCTAAATGCTGTAACTATGATGTTTTGGTTTTAAATGAAAGGTATGTTGTACTTTTTCTATGGCGGTCAAATTGACCGTTACCCATCGTGATAGGTAGTTCAAAGTATCAGTCATTCTAGAGTTAATCGCATTATAGAAGGGTTGACTGTACTATTAAACCTATTTGTACATAAATTTCAATCTTTTACTTTTTTGCAAATGCATTAATGATATTTTAGTGGAAATTAATAGTTCTTATTTCTCAAATTTGAAGAAAACTTTTTAAGATACAACAAAAAAGTGTATCATTGCTATTATTAATTAAGATTAATTTGAGCTTAGTCACCAATGATCTATCATCAATCACCGTTTCACAAATTCTGCTGAAATATTATGGTAAATTTTTTTCATTTTTTTTAAACTGATGTTAGGTAAACAATGCTTGCATTGTTTCCATGGTCTACATACTAATGGACAAAATCTAACTAAAACTGATAATAATTTATACTATATGCAGTAATATACTATATACTAAATACTATAATATATATACTATACTATATATACTAAATTCTAAACTATATACTATATACTAAATATATACTATATACTAAACTATAAACCGTTGAAAAGTTTCTACAATTATGACAGGTGACCACTGGTTATAACCAAAGAGTTCGAAAACTTTTTCATAACCACTGCCATTTAAAAACTCGTTTTGATCACAGTGCAGTATAACCAGAATGACCAAGGATTTTTTCAATCAATGTTATGTGGTCACATGATACACAGAACATGTGTTTTGCTTGAAATGCTGTCTAGAATCGTGTAGAATAACCAGGCTGTTTTTTCTCTGGTGAGATACCTGATAAACAATTGTTAACGGAGATGACCATTTAGTTAACTTTTCAAACACACCCTTGACATGTGCAAAAGTTATGCAATAAAAGCAATGCACAACTCATTGATTGTTTCAAAGCTGGACCAAGTCTTGTTTAACATAAATGATAACAGAAACTGAATATCGCAACAAAATGAATTACATCTACAAAAGAAAGCTTGTTGAATGAATGTTTGTCCAAAAGCACATACAAAATTAGTTAAAATCTATTTCTACATATGTGTATACCTGCATTGTGTAACTATTTATTACCAGCCATTGGGTGGTTTGTGTAAAAAGATGCTGATATGAATCGTTATAAAGATTGGCAAATAATTGATCAGTTACACATGCAATATAATTTTTCCATATAGATATCTTTATAAATTCTTGGCTAGAAAAACACTGGAAAGCTTGCTGATATTTTATAAACAGCAAAAACTTCATTGTGTTCATCTAGCCTTTCCGAGGTTTAACAAAATATGCAGTCTTTTAGTGTTGATGTTGTTCACACCCAGACCGTCCAACCTACCAGAAAGGTGTAAGGTAACTGTTTGGACGGCCGGGCAGTCTCTTAGTGTATACTTTTATACACGATTGATATGAGTTTGATATTTTTGTAAAAAATACTTGAATTTGATATAAAACAATCTTGAAATGATGTTAGATTATTGTTAAAAGGAAATCTGCTTTGTTATACATATTAAAATATAACACTTACTTGATACTTCGTTAAAATATTATATCCAACATCATAATAACAATAATAGCATTATAGAGTAAAGAAAGAAAATAGATATATACGGGTACTGGAAGCGAAGTGACTTCAACTACTTGGATTTATAAATTTGTTGTAATAAAATTTTTATATGCTCATAAAAAGCTCTTCTTTTTTGTATTTCATTTACTTGCTTCAAGAAAAATTTAATAACTTCACATTTCAACAAGAATAATAAATAATTTCACATTTCAATACAATATTAATGGTGTGTATACTAGTTAAAACATACACACATACATGGTACTCAGATACACAGAAAATTTGAGTTAATTTTGAATATACTTTTTTCAGACAAAATACAAATCTAGCTATTTATTGCTACATATACAGTATGATACATTTTAATATAAATTTGATGTCACTTAATTAGGTTTGTAAGATAAAATGTTTTTACAACTCATAAAAGCCTTGTTTTTGTATTTTACTTCCTTATTTGAAGAAATGCTCTTACATTTTTTGATGGATTTAATAATTTAAATAGTTTCATTGCATGTAGAAAGACGACGATTTTCTACTTAGTGTGGTAACCTAACTTATGGATAATTAAAATTTGTACATATACTACATGTCATTACAAATTAAGGTAATTTACATTTCAGGAAGGAAAAAATGATTTAAATTTCATGAAGATATAAATCAATAAATGGTGTGTACTAGCATATAGCATGCATATTGAGGTGTAACTATTGTGGTGATTGTCATTACTAAATTAAAAAACTTTATATTTAGTCAGAAAGTTAAAATGATTAATAAATTTCTACTAAGTTATTTTCCTATCTAAAGTCCAACAGAAAATTATGCACAAATTTGCTTGAATTTTAAATGACGAATTTTCAGATTTTTTAAACAGGCATGTTTTTTCGCATTTTTATTAATTCTGGATTTACAGTATAAAATGTTGTTCAAGTTAAATAGGTAGGTATCAAGAGTTTTTAAAATATAGTATTAGTGTAAAAGTAATAATATTGCAAAAGTTACTGTCACAAAATAGAAAATTTGAATTTAGAAATTTATATTCATAACTATTTCACTGCGTTTTATGTTGCTTATATTTTAAAACTAAATGCTAAATCTGGATATATATATATATATATATATATATATATATATATATATATATATATATATATATATATATATGTTTGTTAGCTAATAAAATATGTATTTTAAAGTCATAGGTAAGTGTAAGCAGTTTCTCCCATTATAGTGAATAATATGTAATTACTTTTTTCCCAATTTATAGTTATAAAATATTATTTGCATTTCTAAGGTTTATAAGTTTTGTTTTTCGATATATTTTAAATATTATATAAATATTAATATAGTTGTTTATTATATTAATATAATTTTAACATAAATGTTTACAGAAGAGTGTGAAAAAATATTTGTTCACAATGTAGATCATTTTTTATTTTAGAATCACAGTTTGAAGTTTATTCTAATTTACTTGTTAGTAAACTAACAAGTATAGATATATTTTTCATATTAGTCTTATTTATTACTGTAGAAATTCATCTGTGTCAGATCCCGTACGTGTTACGCACGGGAGATACGTTCCCTCCGTTGCTGCGGTTGAGTTGTCAATGTCCGGGCCTCTTATTCTAGGTGGCCTTGATCTAGCTTTATCTAAATCGATACACAGCTACATATATAAACAGATCGAAGTGGTTGGGCTACCTGCAAGTGCGGTTGCGGAAACGACGTAATTTGGCTGCCGTCAAGTGCGGACGCGCATTGCCGGTGGACTACCGGAAATTAACCAGATGGTTGTTGTCGTAAGCCGGAAAATAGCAAATTCTATTTCGTTTACTAACGTTAGACGACAGTGTTATTTAAACTGAAATTCTTCAAATATATTTAAATATATATTACCGATAAAAGAGTCAAATTTTACGGTTTTCAGCTCCTACAAATGTATATATAGCATAAAATAGAGTTTGAAGAATGGAGCGATTCCTTTTTTCCACTTCTATTCTTCTGAAAATAAAATATAATAATCTTTCCAAACTTTTTAAGGAACTTGACAAGAAGTATTTGATCATAAAATTCTCTAATTAATTGACCCGATCTGAAGCCCCCGCCCCTCGGTATGCTGGGGAATCCGGGCAGGAAAAATTAGGTACACATATGAGAGGACGGGGGCTCGGAGAGGCCCCTTTCTCCCTCGCTGTGTGTGCTTTATTTTGGAAATAAAGAATACGAGAAAGGTACACGTGACATTTTACTCCTAAAATGCTGAGAAAATTCCTCTCAGAAAAACGCTGGTAAAGTTGTGAAGAAAAAATATAAAATATTTACGCAAGTAGTTCTAGTGAAGGAATATGATTTAATAGCACTAAATTTATGCTTAACTTATCTTCCAGCAAATTGCCTCTTCCATTTCATAATATTCAATCATTCAATTACAAGCAGCTATTTTTTTATGCTTTTCAATATTATATATAATAATATATTCTTAAAAAATATTTAATTATAAACCGGTTTTTCATTTTTTTAATTATTTAATAATGCATTTTTTATGTATATAATAAACAGAGTAAATCCTTTCTTATTTGTTATTAATTTTATTTTTTTCATAAGTAGCATAAAGGTTTCCCATCTGTAACTATTTAAAACGAATTCTAATATAATATTTAATAATATATTTTTCAAAAGCATTTTTAAATTTGTTCTTATAATTTAATAATTTACACTTATTTATTATATTTAAAAATTTACGTTTTAAGAATTTTAAATTATTTCTTCCTGCTATTCCTTTTACGTAATATTTTAAATTTATTATTAAAAAGAAATCCTGTTATAGATAAAACGTAATTATTTTATAACTTTTCTTTATCAAGAAAGAAAATATT
This sequence comes from Amaurobius ferox, assembly GCA_951213105.1. Taxonomy (NCBI): domain Eukaryota; kingdom Metazoa; phylum Arthropoda; class Arachnida; order Araneae; family Amaurobiidae; genus Amaurobius; species Amaurobius ferox. Next base: position 25,918,567 of record OX578155.1, on the reverse strand, counting down.
TAAAAATAAACTACTACTTTAAAAAATTAAAAATATACTATTTTTAGATCTCACCAATGCATACATAACATTAAAATAGATCTTGCAAAATGGAATTTTTTCCTCCTATATACATATAGGAGGAGGGAATTGGGGGCTTTGATTTTATTGAAATTATTTTCATTCTTACATGTTAGCTGGAATAATATATCCAATGATTTTTTAAAGCATTCATTCTTATATTACAGCTACAGTCAAACATATATTACACAATATAGCTATAAAAAAGGGTATGAATTAAAAAAAATATAAAAAAAATGATACTTGTATATTGCAGTCAGCATAATATCGACCTTATCAGAAAATAACGCTACTTTCCACCGGAAGACAACCGTCCGACGCATATATTGAGACGGGGTGTCCAAATTACTACTTACTACTGCTCCGCCTCTGTCCTTCCCATACTGGGGAGGACTGCAGGTAGATCAATGGTAGATCTAACACCACATACGTAGTTAGGTAGATCTAACACCACATACGTAGCGAGATATGTCAATCAATAAAAAAAGATTCAGGCTATTCAGCTGGATATAATATTTTAAACAATTTAAAGTTATTTGATGTATTTCAGAAAAAGGATTTTCATTAATTTGCCATTATGTTTTAAAACACGGAGATTTATATTTTTTGCCTTCATCGTATTACGGATGGATAGCTTTTTTCTACTTACGTATGTATAATTATCGAAACTCATTCAAACTATAATTCGTATTTGAGCACATAATGTAATTTTTGAAATATTTCAGCGAGCTGGGTATTTTTCTTTGGATCAGGTGAATTTTTAAACACCTGATTCATTGTAAATTTATCTTGCTCGTATTCTTAAAGTCATTTTAATCATCAGTATTATTTTGTGCTGAATTCGAGTTCCTCTTACTTTCAAATTTTCTACAACATATTTAATTGCTTGCAAACATGAATATTAAATATTTTTATTCTGTGTTTAATATTTTCTTGCCACAATTACAAATGACAATTAGTAAATAGTATTGTATGATTATGTATTAGGTTACAATATTTCACAACGGTCTAATATTACACCCACTGCATTTTATAAACAATGACCTCCACTCCAAAATATTTAGTGTAATATACCGTTAAAGCATTGATAAATATACCACTTAAAGCACTAATAATCTAAATTACTTCACAGGAATGCTGTTGTGAATCTGAGATTTGATTTAACTTTTGTCAGCTAACTTTGACTTTTATGTCAGCTTTATATGTTCATGGATGCAGTTATCTTATCTGATATGAGGGCAGGGTTAAAAAAAAGGGCTATTGCATCGCAAATTGCAATAGGAAATTCGCGTTTTACTATGTGAAAATAAATTCGAATCGCATTTTAAGACTTTATTTTTAAAACCACAACAAATAATTCATAACGGTAAAAAAAAAATCTTTATACATACGTGCATAGCTTTAGTAATATTCATGGTTTTTTTCTTTTGTATTTCAAAATCGGCATCTCGATATGTTTATAGGTACATTTCTAAGAACTAGTGAAATAATAGTTGTGAACTGCAAGTCAAAATATTGAAACTGCTATAGCAATGAAATTTTATTTAGCAGTTTGTTTAATGAAAAATATTCCCCTGTTTTGCAACCTTCTTCCTCTTCGACCCAGACCGTCCGATCTACCAATAAGGTATAAGGTATCTATTTGGACGACCGGAAAGTGCCATTCAATTTAGACCGGAACCCAGTGGGGGAGGCATCCACAGGGAACGTGCCCTCCTTTCTCTACCACCAATCTCTCAGATGGACTTATGGACCCACATGTTTAACATGACCGTACTTCGCATGAACACTGCGGTAGTTTGGTAGTGGTAGGGGCCGTCCGAGTGCAATTCCCGCGAGCTAACCACTAGGCTGTCGCGCCCCTTATTTTGCACCCTGAATGAGAGCCTAATTCAAACTTTGGGAATATTTTTATAGGCAAAGGTCTCTCAAGAGTTTAGTTTTTAATAAATTAGAAGTCGATTGCATGGTAGCACTTAATATATCAGTCCCCATAGAAATTCACATTATTGTGGAATATAGCAAAGCAAGTTTTCTTACTGCCATTGCAGGTATCAATTACTCCATGCCGATAACATGCTTCTTTATAACGAATATAAATATCCCTTACTCCATATTACGTTAAATAAATGAGTACTTAAAATGTTAACGATATTGAACACAAATATTTGTTTAGAAATTATTTAAAAATTGTGTTTTGTGTACAAGGATAACTGAAATGTGTAAATCGAGGAAAGTAAGAATGTCAAATGTTTTTTTTAAAACTACACTAAACATTTACATGCAAAGTGATTTAAAAAATATATATGCATCCTGAGACTGTTATTTAAAAACATCATATAAATTTCATACGAAAACTTTACAGACATAGTTAGAGATGTGTATGAATAAATTTGCCATTTTTATTTCATTTTATTAGATTTTAAAATAAATTGTTTTCACAATTTCTTTGATTAGTTAGTTTTTTAATTTTGAGGAAGATGGTTCAGTCATGATAACAGTCATGATGACAATGCAGTCATGTAAAATTAATTTGCGGAGACTGAAAAACGGAGTCCAAAATTTGCAAATATGAAGTTTCATGATATATATTTCAGCTAGGTTACATTTAAGATGGCTTTATTATCAGCTGTCCAAATGAGGTAAGAAATAAAAAAATTAATTTAAAACAAAATATTGGACAATAAATATATTTTTTTCCAAAAGCATTAGACAAAATGGTCACTGTACAGTACGTGAAGAAACTTTAAATTAATTTATATATTATAAAGCAAACTTCGATAAACAGAAATTTGGATACAAAAGCATTTAGTCTATTACAATAAATATACCTTAGTTCAGCTGAATGAACCTGAACATAGCCGCCATCAGATATTTTGGGCATATACAACAAATGTGCACACTACCGTATTTTACAAGTTAGTGATCTATTATTACAAACGGATAGGCAAAAAGGGGTTCGATTTGTGGAACAGTCCAGTTGTTAGTGCACGGGGATTGCACTCGGATCACCCAAGTTTGATTCCCAGCTCTGCCCAAACTGTATATGTGTTCATGAAAAGTATGGGAATGTCAAATATGTTGGCCCGTAAGTTCTTCCGAAAGATACAGTCCTTGTTGATTCTGCTCCCACTGGTTGCTGGTCTAAATTGGATGACACTTCCCGGGCATTTAATGTCTTCTTCATTTTGCATATCTTCATTTTCGTTTTCAAATGTAGTTTTAATTTGTAACACTACCAAAATCTCTCTGAAAGGAGCTACACAATTTTGCAATTATCTTTAAAACTTTTCACTTCACACTGATGAAGGATCATTTTCAATAACGTAATTTTCTAATTGTTTACCTAAACCCTGTCCCCTTTTCACATCACTTAAATTGAAATATTGCAACCCATTCTTTAGCCACATTTTCGTCTACCAATGCATTTGAGGTGAATGTATTCATTTATTTTACAGATGATTTCCCTCATAACTGAAATTGGAATATGGTGATGTACGTGGATGAAAAAACAGGAAAATTCCCCATTAATTCCGAATCATAAAAGTGTAATAGAAAAAATCATGCTATAAGGAGACTGCTTAAACTGAGTGGTATTATAGGGAAACCGCTTTATAAGACTATCGTGTTGCATAAATATTGCCTTATGACAGGGCTGTCGCAATTTTTGCTCCACATTATATAGAATTCGCATTATGGAGTACCACGATATAGAAGGATTGACTGTAAGATACTTCTTCTATTGTTTTTATATACCAGAATTAAATGTTGTGCTTGCCTAAAGCAAAATATCGCTGCACACCACTGATTTTATCATTTCATTTAAAAATCAATTCGATAACCTTGTACGTTTATATATGTAACATGATAGAATTTTGTTTTAAGTTTTTATAGAGTTAATTTTGTAGAAATATTTTATTTATTTGGGTTTTATGTCTGACAAGGGAGATAGCGTCTATCTAAATATTTTGGAAATAAACAAAGTATGTTTACTTTGTCTAGTAAAGCTAAGCGTTAAGCGGGATTTTCAGGAGTGACGACTCTCTGTCTGTCTACCCACATCGGTCGATATTCCATTGAAAATGGAAATTAAAGAAAATATACACACAATTTATACTTACACCGTCCGTCCAACTAGATACTCAAGTCCTCAGGATGAGCCGGACGGTCTGGGTCTTCTACACAATTTATACTCAAGTTACAGCAAGTCTTTAATAGACATGTCTAAACTATAAGGAAGTGGCTGTTTTCTTAATAGTTAATAGGAAATTTGATTTCAAATATCTTGATGTTTTAATTTATTCAATTTCACCTTACATTCTTTGATATTTATTTATTATTTGCTTCAATTTTTTTTGTATAAATTAGAAGTAGCATAGTTGTTTATAATAAAGAAGTTTACAAGTCTATGTATTAAGGTCAAGGTAAAAAATTCTTATAGAAACCAAGTTAATCTTGAATGAAACATACGAATATATATTTGGAATTGTTTTTGATTAAATTTTTATCAAATGAAAAAGTAAAGCTTGATAAGTGGTCTATTTATTTTCTTATATATTTTCCTTAATTTTTATATTCAAATTAAAATGGATTTTTACTTGTATTTTGTTTTCCTGCATATAATGCTTATATTACAAAACTGGGGTTTCACTTCAATAAATTTGTTAATGTCATTAATTTATTTTAATTGTAATTCCGTTATTATCGAAAAATTACTTAAAACAGTATTGCATACCTCTCAAACCGCAACCTAGTACAGAGGCACTGATAGGTATGGCAAAAAATACTGTGCATTGCCGCTCGGGAGACTTCATTTTTTTACCCACACCATTTGACCTACCCGAAGGTCTTACACCTTCGGGTATCCGTTTAAAAGAATTTGACCACTAACTAATATTTAACAGAGGTGATGAATATTAATAGAATTTTTGTTGGAAAAAATTTATTAAATTTTTAATTCACATTGTTTTTAATTTTCTTATAAAGTCTTATAAAAATAATTCGAAATACAGGGGCGGTCATTGGGGGGGGGGGGGCGCTGGGACATGCGGCACCCTTGAGAAAACACTCCAAATTATTTTTTTAGCTATATAGATTTATCACAATTTCTCTTGAAAAAAAAACTGAATTTTCAATTCAATTGAATCGGGAATAGGGATGCAATATGTCACTAGATGGCAGCACTACAACTTTCGTGAGGATAGGAGATCTACAAAAGCTGTAGTGCATCGAAATTTCAACACATAGAAGAAAATACAGGGATATTTCTTAAAGCCGTGTCCCTTTTATCGGTTTCTCGTGTGCGAACGAGTGGTATGGGAACAATATTAGAAATTTGGCATGATAAGAAACAGACATTGCAATTTTAGAACTTGTAATGTGTCGCGTTTTGAGAGCGCTTCCTGCCAAAGAGAAATAAAAGAGTATTAAAACAAGAAGAGGGACTTCTCAAATTGGCTCGGTTTCGCTAATTTGGCTTCAATTTTCTACATTTAAGAATGTGTGTTGTTTGTTCTCTTTCTCGTCTTTCTTTTTATGAATGAATTTGGAAGTTTAAATAAACATTTGAACAAGTGAGTGGATGCCTGTTCAGTCAGCCCTTCCTCCCTAGTTAACGGTGATTTGCGTAAGGACAACGTTCTGCGGTAGATGGCGCTACATCAGTTGAACATCTTGGGTACTACAGTGGTACAGCTTAATATTGAAGAGGCATATAAAAGTGCTTGAAATAGGATTTAATATTTAATTTTCAAATATGATATGTGAAACTAGGATGGACAAGGTTTTTTATTGGTTACACAAAAAAAAAATATTTTTATTATCAAATTTTTTTTAAATTTAGTTTTATGATTTTTCTTTCCTTACAATTCTTTTGATAATAATTTCTTTATGAGAAAAATTCCAAACACCACAAGTCAGGAAACTTGAAGAAAGAATTATAATCCATATAATATCTCATAAACCCACTTTGTAATTAAAGAAAAAAATATTTACTTTAAATTAAAGGGCTTCAAACATCAACAAATTGAAATTTTACATGCATTTAATATGTGAATATTTTATCAAAAATTTATATATAAGTTAAATTATAGAAAAATGACTTCAGATAATAAATTTGTGATAAAGTGAAAAGTTATTCTTTAATGAATTTTCATGTTTTTATATGAAGAGATTTATTATTCCAAATCATTTTTCAATGAATTTTCTATTTCAATTTTTAATCATGGATATACACTTCATGAAATACAAATGCAATATTTCAATTCGTTGGGTATCTGCTAAGTGTTCTAAGTTCTTTTATTTCCTGCAGAGAGTTTTTTTCTATGTAAAGTACATTAAGAGTGGCAGAGCAAAATGTGTATTTCTCCTATTGAAATGTATATAATTTTCCTTAGCTTTAGGACATGAGTACAGATTATGCATGACGCCCCCTCCACCCCCTCCCAGGGATGCAAAATATGTAGGAATGTGGAAACGAGGTTCCCAGGAAATCGAAGCAGTCATGGGGAAATTTATACTGAAGATACATATGTAAACAACTTATGTAAAGGAAGAAACAGATATGCGAAATAAACTATTATTATAACATATTTCCTTTCAAGTACAATCATTTTACATTGTATTTATTTTTCTCTTATCAACGGTTTATTATATCTATATACAGTCTGAGGGATACAGGTTAAAATTGTGAGATTTAAGCACTTGAACCCAAAAATGCTTGGTATCCAAAACATTTTGCTTTTAGATTTTGTTTCCAAGATTTAATACAGCTTTTAAGCAAAAGAAAACTATTTTTTAATGCTAAACGAACTAAAGAAGTACACATTTTTTTAAAATAAAAAAATCATTTCAATTATAATTTTATATTGATTATAATGTAAATTTTTTTAAAGCTTTAATAATTGATTTCTTTTACGTATGTCTATTGTAAAAGTACTTCCAATATAACTGATTGCCTAATTTAAGTGATAATAGGCTGGTCATTTATGTTAGTTAAAATTTTATATTTAGGCTACATTAATAAGAATTGTGCTCTAAAATGATTTTATTTTATTCAATATTTTATTCAATCATATTTTAGCACATAAAAAGTTACACCCCTTTCCCTTCAAACCCATAATCATCTTTTAAAGTATGTACTTGTGTATTTTTTTATTAGTAACATAACCATGGTACGTATTTTATGATTCTACAATATTAAAAACTTTAGATCACAGCCCTTTGTATATTGATCACCTGCCTAGGATATAGCTCAGAAATGAGAGTGGTGAAAACAAGTTTTACCAAATTTTTATAAAATAAAAAGTGTCATTCAAATAGCAAAATTGAATTGCATTAAAAATTTGTGTGTATAAAAGCATCCAGAGTTTGTATTTGATTACACTATTGTTACATAAAAAAATATAATAAATCCTTTATATGGAAAATCTATCATTTTTGACAATTTTTTTCAATAAAATATAACAAATTCATAATAAAATAAAATACACATACCTTAATTTTCCCTTGATATCAATATTAAAATATATATAAGAACATCCAATGATAAAATCAAATTAGCAATAAAATTAACTTTAAAATCAAATTAGAAATAAACTTAAGGATAAAATCCAATGATAAAAGTAGAAAAAACAACTACTAAAAATTTGAATTTCAAAGTTATTGTACCGTAAACCAATCTAAACATATGGATAAACCGCCAAAAACATTCGACGCAAGGGGCGCCCTCACGCGGTACAATGTGTCATAACTCAAAATCAGCTCCAGAAGCTGACCGCACAGGCAGAGTATAAAGGAGGCAGTGGTAAAGTGTACCAAGGAGGGGGAAGGGAAGGGATTATTTCTTTTGCAAATTAACGTGCGTGTGAGTGTGTTGTATTTCCACGTGAGCCCACTTTGTTTCAATATTTTAAGCTTTGAATTTAATATTTCAGTAGTATTTTCTTTATTTTTTAATCACAGAATAGTAGATTGGAATTTTGATATATTTTAAAGCCCTATGTTAATGTTGTCACTCAAAATATACAAATTTCAGTTATCCTTGAAAAACTAATTTGATTATGAATTAAAATTATTTCTTAAAATATGTTTATACCCTTGAATTTTTTTTCTCTACATTTATTAAAATTAAGAAATATATATAAAACAATAATCTGTTATTAATAATTTTTATACCATTTCATAAGTCAAGGCAAGAGCTTGATTAGGTTTTCCCTTTTGTTAAGAAAAAATTCACATACTTCACTACTATGTAAATTTTATTCTAATTGTTTTTATCAATAAGTAAATAAATTTTTTTTTTAATATATTTTACAATCTGAAAAAACGTTTTATCAATATGAAATTAATGTGAATATTTTAAAATAAATTCAGAAAATATAAGTATAATTTTAAATTTTCGCATTTGAAAAAAAAATACATTCCAAACTCTTTTTTTTAATTTCTTCATAATGTAAAATATTTTTTTTTGTTTCACGGACAATTTTGACCTCTCCATCTTTTAAAGCAAAGTAGTTTATTCATGCAGAACGGTAATATTTTAGATATTTGTTAAATTTAAGGAAAAATTAAATGTGTTTGTTTTGTAAATTTAACAAATCATGTTAGACAAAATTTATGAGAAATGAATATGTAACGTGATGAGTTTTGCATAATCTTTGAAAAAATAGTCTACATTGAAATTACATCAGTTTTATTACTATTACAATACCGCAAAAAAAAAAAACTATTTAATAATGTTACAAAGTCTTGTACAAAAAGATTCCGTAGGCATTAAAGAAATAAGACAGGGGGAAAAAGTTGAGGTGCAACCATAAAAAGCTGCAATGTCTGAAATCGTGCCCCGTTACTAGATGTCCGTCGATACCCTGGCAACAGACAACTGATTATTCGTCGCTAGAGGGCGCCTAATTTCCGATCGTTCTTTGACAGTTCAAATACAAATTTCCTTTATAGGAAAGTAATAAATTGAATATTTTATTGTTAACATATATTTCAATTAATTTTTCTAACGTATTTTTGCTACGAAAATAACAGAAATAATCAACTATACAATTGCATTGCATTGGATCTATTGTTATATAAAATGTTAGCTGATATTTATTTCACTATGGATTGGCAGTTGAATAACTATGGTAAAACGATACCAAACAAAATATACACTAAATAAATTGAGTTATTTTCGTACAAAACAAATCGTTTATCTCCTAATAATGGGGACTTACAAATCGTGGACTTACAAATTACAATCGTGGACTTACAAATCGTGGACTTACAAATTATGGTTATTACAAATTGTTTATCTCCTAATAATGGGGACTACGGTCTCATGCATTTAAATTAATAATATCGTTAGTTTTAGGACAGGTATACCCTTATAACAATTTCAAGTACCTTTATTACAATATACATGCATATTGTATACGTAAGCCACGCCCATTCATTCAGTCACATTCTTTATATAAGGAATTACCATATATATTTCTTTTGACCACTTCCGTTTTTTGACTTCTTTCCTCTAACTTACGTTTTTAAATTCTTATAGGAAAGAATGTTACAAAAAATTATATCCTTTAAATTTAAGTATAATTACAGGAAGTAACTTTGATATATTATGAATATTCATATCATTGAGAATGCCATCAAACAAGGGTGGAACATCAAAAGGGGGCATAGGACCTTTAAACCTTCAAAAAATCAATTTTTCAATTTTATTTTATTCTGAATGTTTGAACATTTCTGAACACTGTGCAAAAAACCGCATTCTAAAATTCGCATTATTTCTAAAGTTATGAGCTTTTATGCAACATACACTTTTGAAAATTTTCTCATGTCAGCCATCGCCGCCATTTTTAAAGGGACGTCACTATTTGTTTACGTTTGCAGTTTGCTGTTTTGTCATGTAAATCTAATACTTTTTCCACCACCATGTCTTAATTATTTATTTAATTATTTCTGCAGCAGCAGGAAGGCAACTACTCACCTCTACTGAACTGCTCAGCCCAGTTTGTTTATATTCTAGAGCCGTTAACTTGTTTATAACGTGGAGAATTTCTTCTGAGTTTTGCAATTTCTTTTCATTATATTTTCTTACTTTTTACGATTGCTTTGCGGCATTTATGTTGTTTAAGCATAAGAACTTTGAACTAAAATACAGTTAATCTATTTTATAATTATGCATTACAAACTTCTTCACGTTTGCATATTTATTTGTGTAAACTTCAACGTACAAGACTGTTTGGTGCAATTTTTTAATATAAACTTTTTGCTTTTTGCATTCTAATAATGGCACCACCGGCAACTAAATCTCGTTCTGGGAAAAGAAGACGTTTTCAATGAAATATGTATGTAATTAAAAACAAAAACAATCCGAAAGTGTTCGAATGAAAAATGTTGATTCTACGCCTAAGCTAAGTGCTTCAAGTAAAAAAACTGTTCAGCTCAAAAGATGAACTTTCACTTGATAAGTCACATATTTCATCTGAAGAACATTAATATAGAATAGTTCATATATCAGTACTTTTCAAGGAGCTTGCAGATGCTTTGTGCTGCAAAATATGTCATGGAACAATAAATATACTTGAAAAATCTTCAATGGGTTTAGCATCAACATTTCTTGTATATTGTGATAGCTGTGATGAACTAAAGTCTGTGAAAAATTCAAAACTGCTTGGTGTTAAGAAAAATATTCCAGAAATAAACAGAAGAGCTATATTTTCTATGCGATGTATAAGGCAGGGTTTATCGGCTTTATCTACTTTTTGTTCTACGATGGGTCTTCCAGCGCCTGTTTCTCAGAAATCATATAATAAAATTAATCGCAGGACTTTAAATGCCACATCTGTTGTAGCTAAATCTTTAATGAAAACTGCTGTCCAGGACGAAAGAGAATTATCAAATGGATCGAAAGATATTACTGTAAGTGGAGATGGTAGTTGGAAAAATAGGGGGTATTCGCCACGTGTAGGTGTGTGTACACTAATCTGAGCAGAAAGCAGGAAGGTTATTGAAACCGAAGTAATGTCTTCTTCTTGTAAAGGCTGCAACAGTTACAGAAGTAAGAAAAGTGGCCCTCGGTATGAAAAGTGGAAAAATAATCATAAAATAGTGTGTTCGAAAAACCATTCGGGTAGTGCGGGAAAAATGGAATGTGATTTCGAGTCTCTAGCACTACATATGAAGTTTGAAAAGCTCGTAAAAGGCAGAAAACATTTGATTTTCAAAGACAAGAGGAAGAGGAAGGAATTACTTATGCATCAGGTGCATTTTGATGCTAAATTAGATATAAAATAACACAGGATGTATAATAAACTACAGCCGAACTGCGATAACTCAAAATTTTCCATGTGCGAAAGTCATATTTGTTATATATTTTTGTAATTTTAAGCAAATTCAATACGTCAAATTTTCTGTAACTCATTCTTTTCTTGTCACTAGAGTTTCAGTTTATCAAAGTACCATTGCAGCTGTTTTTCTCAGGTAGGTGATTTTACAACTTGCGCACAGCATATTTTAAAATATATTGTACCAATCACTTTCAAGTTTTTGCTCTTACTTGTTTCATCTATATATACAATTTATACAAAAGAGATTCCTCCTAAATAAGTAAAAATTTAGTAAATGTTTTTCATCTGACTGACAAGAAACTTCTTCACGAAGCTGATGTTCGAGCTTCCGAAGCAACATATAGAGCTCAAATACTTCTTAAAAGGCAGAAAAATTTTGATTTTTCAAACATAACAGAATTAGGAAGGTGCTATTTATGCACTGGAAGCATTCTAAGGTCAAAATACTATAATAAGTAACACTGAATATATTTTTAAACTTAAAAGCGGGTATCTCAGATATGTGATTTTAGCCCTTGTGCGCAATATATTTTAAAATATATGTAGCCAATCACTTTCAAATTTTTTGCTCTTACTTGTTTCATCTATATACATAATTTATAGTTAAAAATTCCTCATAAATACGTAAAAATTTAGTAAACGTTCTTCATCTGACTAACAAAAAACGACTGTGCGAAACGTCTGTTCGAGTTTCCGAAGCAACATATAGAGCTCAAATACCCCTTAAACGCAGAAAAATTTTGATTTTTCAAACATAACAGAATTAGGAAGGTGCTATTTATGCACTGGAAGCATTCTAAGGTCAAAATACTATAATAAGTAACACTGAATATATTTTTAAACTTAAAAGCGGGTATCTCAGGTATGTGATTTTAGCCCTTGTGCGCAATATATTTTAAAATATATGTAGCCAATCACTTTCAAATTTTTTGCTCTTACTTGTTTCATCTATATACATAATTTATAGATAAAAATTCCTCATAAATATGTAAAAATTTAGTAAACGTGCTTCATCTGACTAACAAGAAACGACTGCGCAAAACGTCTGTTCGAGTTTCCGAAGCAACATATAGAGCTCAAATAGCTCCTAAAAGGAAGAACATTTTTGATTTTTCTTACATAACAGACATAGGAAGGTGCTAATTATGAACTAAAGGCATTTTAAGGTACAAAATAAGATAATAAGTAACATTGAAGCATTTTTAAATTATAAAGCTGTTTTTCTCAGATATGTGATTTTAACACTTGCGCGCAATATATTTTAAAATATATGTAACCGATCACTTTCAAATTTTTTGCTCTTACTTGTCTCATCTATATACATAATTTATAGATAAAAATTCCTCATAAATAAGTAAAAATTTAGTAAACGTTCTTCATCTGACTAACAAGAAACGACTGTGTGAAACGTCTGTTTGAGTTTCCGAAGCAACATATAAAGCTCAAGTAGCCCCTAAAAGGCAGAAAATTTTTGATTTTTCTTACATAACAGACATAGGAAGGAGCTAATTATGAACTAAAGGTATTTTAAGGTACAAAATAAGATTATAAGTAACATTGAAGCATTTTTAAATTTTAAAGCTGTTTTTCTTGGAAAATTTAAAATTTGAAGATAGCAAAGCACGCACTGTCAGAGTCAATAAGTGTTGGCTGGGTCATGAAAGTACACAAGTCCAGTTTTAAAGAAAAACTTCGTTCACTTTATTTGGTGAAAAACACAACTCGGCATATTACACGTACCTGGTAATTTTCCATGCCGTAAAACATCAAAAATATACTATGTACAAAAAATTTTTTAGTTGTAAATGACTAGACAGAGATTTCTTGAAGCATTTGGTAGTATGTTACTATACTACCTCTATCACTTGCGTGTATTTCAGCCACCATCACTTGGCAAAGGGAAACCAAAGGATAGAACATCAGGAAAATCTTTAAAGCGGCTTCCGAACGTTTGTAAGTAAATTTAACGTTCAATACATGCTGGTCCAAACTGACCACATCTGCATCCGTTTCGACTATTCACCGTCGTCAAACGATATTCCGCAGTGCTTCTGTCAAAAAAACATTTCTGTCTGCCTGCATCAGACCATCAGTGTCTATCTCGTCTGACTTCTTCAGACGTCTGATCTCGATCGACCTCTTTCGACCTTCTCATTTGCTTCAAGAAACCTCTGCCCTATATATATCCGAGAATGGACAGTTCCGGAAACGCCCCCGGATATGCAAATCAGATGCGTACGCATTGAGAACTGATTTGCATGAAACCTCATGTTGAAAAACGTCACGGTTCACGCCGGTGAACGGGAAGAGTCGTTCATATTAAATTTGCATAAACGCCCGTTCACAGGAACGTGAATCGCGATGTATTGATTATTTCCAACAATCGGCCCCCTCATGCAAATCCTTAAGTCTCAATGCATATGCAAAAGAAAACTTACTCTGAGAAACCAAGGTATATCAATAAACACCAAGGCCCCCAGTATCCTATCAAACATATAATGAAGGAAAAAATTTAAAGTATTATATCATTATTAAATTTAAAATAAAATGCATAAGTACTTATAGCATCTGAAAAATAGTTAAGTATTGTCGACAATATTGTAACAACAACATTTCACATCAAGTAGAAATTTATATACAACACAACTTCAATGCTTAAGTATCAGCATTCAAAAATTGAAATTTTAGTTTAAATTTAATTATAAGTATCCAAAATTTAAGTATAAGCACATTATCATATTAAACAAGTCAACTTTAAAAGATTAAGATTTTGTATAAGCATAGAATTTAAGTTTACTTTAAATTTGAGTATAAACACTATAATTCAAAAAGCTTAAAAAAAATTTAGTCTATTAACACAATATAAGTATACATAATTAATACTATTAGACTGCATTGATATACCAAATATTTAAAAATACATGATGCAAGTAATTAGATAATAAAATTCCTTTATCAAAACTTTCAACACATACTTTTTACCAAGTTGAAAAATACAAAATTTTATACACATAAGCTATTATTTAGCATCATGCGGGTCATGGAAAATGGATGTATATACAAAGGTGTAAAGTGAAAAAGATTCAATATCACAAAAATTTATACTCAAGATATACTATCTTATATCAATGAGGTTTAAGATAAACAATAATGTATATATATGACATCTTTTAAAAAAAAAATTCCCAAGTTGTAAATTCAATTTAGTATTTAAAATTTTCTTTAGACTAAACATTTAATCTCAAAAAGTTTTGATTTAGTTTTTAAAAATTTTATTACAAAATTTAAGTATTATTTCCTTAGTCATTGGTTTAGTAAAGTGATCTGCTAAGTTATCTTTACTATTTACAAATTTAACATTAAAAGATTCATTGACTATTAAATTTCTTAGGAAATGATATCTAACATCAATATGCTTAGTTCTATTGTTTTCAATTGGAGAGTTAGAAAAATTAATGGCTGCTTGGTTGTCGCTAAAAATAACACTGTTACTTTTATTAAAGTTTAACCCAAGTAAATGACATTCTTCAACTATGTTTTGTATCCATACCATTTCCTTAGCGGCTTCAGTTAGTGATACGTATTCAGCTTCCATGGTTGATAAGCTGACACACTTATGTTTAAAGGTACGCCAAGAAATAGGTACATTGTCAATAAAGAGTATCATGCCTCCAAGTGAAACACGGTCATCTCGGTTTGCAGCAAAGTCAGAATCTGAATAACAATTCAATTTTAACTCCTGAATGTTAGATAAATTCAACATATAGTTTTTAGTCTTTTCAACATATCCTAAAAGTCTTAACAATGCATCCCAATGCTTAATTCCAGGGTTTTCTTGAAATTGAGATAATATATTGATGGCGTAACAAATATCAGGTCTAGTCCTACTAGATATAAAAGCCAAACACCCAATTAAGCTCCTGTAAGGCTTTGCATTTGCTTTATTTCTTCACTTGTCTTTGGACAATCTATTTTACTTAGAATATTCCCTTTAGAAATGGGAAGTGAAGTAACTGGATATTTATACTGTTGAAACATTTGACATACTTTATCTATATACTGACTTTGATGTATAAAAAATTTATTGTCACACTCTTTAAATTCCACGCCTAAAAGTTTTCTAATTTTTCCTAATACCTTGATATCAAATTCTATGCTAAGTAATGAAACAATGTGGTCTATGTCCCTTTGATACTTTGAGAAGAGAATTATGTCATCCACATAGACTAGCATAAGAACTTTGCTATTGTAAATATATGCACAATTACACCATTGAAGTTTTAAAAAATTTAATTCTTTTAATTTGGTGTCAAGTTCATTAAACCATTCTCTTCCACTTTGATGAAGACCGTAAATGGCTTTCTTCAACAAACAAACATAATCAGGCTGTTCCTGATTGACATAACCTTGAGGCTGTTTCATATATACCTTTTGACTCAATTTAGCATAGAGATAGGCAGATTTGATATCTAATTGGAAATGCATCCAGCCAAGCATGCATACGAAAATTGAGAAGAATGCTCTAATTAAGTTGAAGTTAACAACAGGGCTAAAAACTTCATCGTATGATTCTCCCTTTTTCTGACCATACCCCTGGGCTACCAAACGAGCTTTAAACCTCTTGATTTTCCCATTCTCGTCTTTCTTAATGGTGTAGACCCATCTACTGCCTATATGCTTTTGTGAGGTGGATGCAGGAACTAGTTCCCAGACACCCCTCTCTTGCATTACGGCCATTTCTTCATCCATAGCATTACACCATTTTTCGGACTGGGAAGATTTAATAGCAGCGTTGTACCCTTTTGGTATATTTATTTCAATATTGCTTGCTTCTGGTCTGCCTCTGACCCTTTTAAGACCTTTATTTTCCCGAAAATTAAACAGTTGCTGATCAAATTGTATATTCCTTTTATCACAATATTTCTTAACATCATTGTGCGACCTCAGCCTTTTATTATCTCCTTGAGCGTAATAATACACATCGGTTCTACTCCCATCGGGTCTTGGAACCGTCTTTCGCTGCCAAGCAATATCCGAGCAAGGAGTCATACTGGAGTCAGCAGGAGAGTCCGTTTCCTCACTGGATTCAGACGGATCGTCACCAGTGTCTTCACTCTCTCCTGCCCCCCCATCAGACTGCTCTCTCGGATATTCCCCGTCGGAGTATTCTGAAAGGTTATCTCTTGATATCCCTGAGGAGATATTTCTGGGACAAATTGGGTCCAGGATGCCTTCCACTACATCACCCTCATCAAACCTCACATTGCAGGTCTCAATTGTTCGTTTCTCCCCTGACAAAAATATCCTATAGCCCTTAGTTTTAGTAGCATAGCCTACCATCACCCCTTCTGTAGCTTTCATGTCTAACTTCTTTCTGAGCTGACTGGGTTTGCCTACATATGCTCTACAACCAAAGGTTCTAAGATGTTTGACTGAAGGTTTTCTACCACTGTAGAGTTCATGTGGAGTTTTTGTCTTAAATTTGTGACATATTCGATTTTTAGTGTATGCAAAACACAATATTGCTTCCGCCCAGAATCTGTCATGTAATTTGCTGTCGTTCAACATGGCTCTAACACAGTCAAATGCGGTTAAGTTGAATCGCTCTGATACTCCATTTTGCTGTGGGGTATATGTGTTAGTCCTCTCAGCCTTAATACCGATATCCTTCAGGTAATTTTTGAACTTATCATGGCAGAATTCCATCCCATTATCCGTCCGGATACATAGAATTTTAGTACCTAACTGCCTTTCTTCTCTGGCCTGAAACTCTTTAAAATGTGAAAATACTTCTGACTTCTGTTTCATGAGGTAAACAAAAACTTTTCTACTATAATCATCTGTTATAGTTAAGACATACTTGTTCCCACCATATGAGGCTGTGGGTAAGGGACCACACACATCCATGTGTAACAATTGCAATGGTTTAGTGGACCTTATCCTACCGGTGGGTTTATATGATACTCTCCTAGACTTAGCCAATTTACACGATTTACAATTTAACTTTTTGTATTTAAGCCTAGGAAGTCCGTTTACGGCAGAAACTTTGCTGGTTTGGAGGAGATATTCAGCGTTTATGTGGCAATATCGTTTATGCCAAAGACAGTTTGTACTATTAAGTTCAGTTACTGAACTGCTAGGCTTAGATATTGAACTATCCACATTTTCATTCTGCTTAGTTTTTGTTTTGTCAGATTTAAATTTAGTTTCTTTAAGATTAGGTGCTATTTTTACTTTGTCTATTTTTCTGGAAGCACTAGGATCCCTATCCTTGGATTTCTTATCCTTTTTGAGTTTCTTGTCTCCATCTCGATCCCTATCTTTAGATTGACGGTTTTCTACGTTATGTTGTTCCTGGGTACTATACTTAGGTTTTAAAAAATATAACCCATCCTTTCTTTTTGCATAAAAGAATTTCTCCCCTTTAGGTGTAAAAAACCATAGAACCCCATTAGCTCCATTAAAACTAAAATTTTGTTCCTCAAGAACAGATGCAGCTAATAAATTTCTCCTAAGTTTAGGAGAATACATAACATTTTCCAATTTGATAATACTTTGCTTATCCTTAAATTGGACATACATTTCCACCGTCCCGATAGCCTCAACTGGACTTTCGACATCCCCTACTGCTAGCGACATTGAAGTGCCTTTGCACTCATTAAATTTTGAAAATAACTTAATGTTATTACAGAAATGTCGCGTAGCAGCAGTGTCTACTACCCAGCTGAGTCTATCGCTAGGATCGATTACAGTATTAGCCTCAATCTGTGGAGACCCAAGAAATTCCACAATACTAGATCCATTATTTCTACTGCAATTAGATTTAGTATGACCTAGTTTGTTACACTTAAAACACTTAATTTTACTTTTAGAAATATTTACATTATGACTAGAAGTATTTACATTAGACACATTATGAGATACATTTGGAAATTTAAGTTTAGACACATTTACTCTATTTACAAATTTCTTAGAAGTAAAATATGCAGAATTTGAACTCACAGTTTTGGAAAAGTCACTTGCTTGCTGCCTCAGCCGGCTCTCCTCCGCTGCTAGCTCTGCTTGTATTTTGCTGAGCTTGAAGTCCGAGTCATTCCATCGATATATAATTTGAACGATACCTCGGAATTCTTCCGGAAGGTACCGAATCGACTGGAATGCTACATACAGGTCTTCAATGGGGTGTTTCGCGTCTTTAAGCCTCGTCACGGCCTTCCGCAGTCTTGAGCAAAAAATGTCAACAGGCTCATCTTGCTCCGGCCGAACGTCGAAGAACTCATCTAGTAATCTAACCAGGTTGGCTCGGGAAGGCGCTTGAAAATGTTCTTTCAAGGTATTCCATACTTGACTAGGTTCGTCGGTGACGTTTATCAACTCCTTGTATTCCGAGGATAAACTTTGATAAATGATGGCTAATGCTCGGTCTTTCCGGCGATAAAAATCATCATAGTCGCGGCGACTTGCATCTTCCTCGATAGGCTTAGCACTTCCATCTACGTGTCCGAAACATCCTTCTCCCTTGAGGACGAATGAGATGTCGGTACACCAGGTGACGTAGTTGTCCCGCGTCAGCAACTCCGTTCTACTTGCCTCCATGGCCACTCGTAGTTTTGAAGAAGAAGAAGCAAAAGTTCTTGTACACTGTTTACGTTTACACTGTTCACACGAACTTCAAAATGGTGCCAGGTGCGGCCCCCATCTGAACACTGGAACGATTTCTTTAAAGATACTTGCACTTATGACTCTATTGGGCGTTGAACTGGCCCCGTAACCGTTTCTCTTGGAAAATTTAAAATTTGAAGATAGCAAAGCACGCACTGTCAGAGTCAATAAGTGTTGGCTGGGTCATGAAAGTACACAAGTCCAGTTTTAAAGAAAAACTTCGTTCACTTTATTTGGTGAAAAACACAACTCGGCATATTACACGTACCTGGTAATTTTCCATGCCGTAAAACATCAAAAATATACTATGTACAAAAAATTTTTTAGTTGTAAATGACTAGACAGAGATTTCTTGAAGCATTTGGTAGTATGTTACTATACTACCTCTATCACTTGCGTGTATTTCAGCCACCATCACTTGGCAAAGGGAAACCAAAGGATAGAACATCAGGAAAATCTTTAAAGCGGCTTCCGAACGTTTGTAAGTAAATTTAACGTTCAATACATGCTGGTCCAAACTGACCACATCTGCATCCGTTTCGACTATTCACCGTCGTCAAACGATATTCCGCAGTGCTTCTGTCAAAAAAACATTTCTGTCTGCCTGCATCAGACCATCAGTGTCTATCTCGTCTGACTTCTTCAGACGTCTGATCTCGATCGACCTCTTTCGACCTTCTCATTTGCTTCAAGAAACCTCTGCCCTATATATATCCGAGAATGGACAGTTCCGGAAACGCCCCCGGATATGCAAATCAGATGCGTACGCATTGAGAACTGATTTGCATGAAACCTCATGTTGAAAAACGTCACGGTTCACGCCGGTGAACGGGAAGAGTCGTTCATATTAAATTTGCATAAACGCCCGTTCACAGGAACGTGAATCGCGATGTATTGATTATTTCCAACAGTTTTTCTCAGATATGTGATTTTAACACTTGCGCGCAATATATTTTAAAATATATGTAACCAATCACTTTCAAATTTTTTGCTCTTACTTGTTTCATCTATATACATAATTTATAGATAAAAATTCCTCATAAATAAGTAAAAATTTAGTAAACGTGCTTCATCTGACTAACAAGAAACTACTGCGCGAAACGTCTGTTCGAGTTTCCGAAGCAACATATAGAGCTCAAGTAGCCCCTAAAAGGCAGAAAATTTTTGATTCTTCTTACATAACAGACATAGGAAGGTGCTATTTATGAACTAAAGGCATTTTAAGGTGTAAAATAAGATAATATGTAACACTGAATGTATTTTTAAACTTTAAAGCTGTTTTTCTCAGATATGTGATTTTAGCCCTTGCGCGCAACATATCTTAAAATATATTTAACCAATCACTTTCAAATTTTTTGGACTTACTTGTTTCATCCATATATATAATTTGTACTTCAAAAATTCACCATAAATAGTAAAAAAAGAATTGTGAAGAGGTTTATTTCATGTTTTTTAACACTGAAAATGAAAATTTCATTTTGTTTAGATTTTAAAAATATTAAATTTATTTCAAAATTTTAAAAAGTGTGTACAAATTAAAGATGTAATAGTTATAAATATATTATTATCAAATTGAAGTCCATAAGTATAATATTATTTGAAATATCCTGCGCGCGGCTGCTACATACACCATTATGTCTGTCAAAATTGTATAAATTTTAAAAAACAATATAAAATGTACATATAATTATATGACTTCAGTAAAATTTGTGTAGTAAGAAAGGTTTTCTATATGTTTAGAGAAAAAATTTTGAACATCTGGGATACACCTGGTTAAAATTAAAAAATTGTAAAGATAGCTCTATTTTCAATAAATTTCGACTGTTTAAAGGTCCTATGCCCCCTAAAATCAAAACTATTAAAATCAAAATTCAGGCATTCAATACGTAAACTACGAAATTTGTATGTAAACTACACAAACGCTGTTATTTTATTTAAAAACAGTGATTTGCGTTATGCTAATAACAGCATTTAGTGTATGGAGTTTTATGAGAACGGTGATACTGAAAAAGTGGGCGGGACTCTTACCTCGGATAATAGAAACTTTACATGAAAGTAATGGTGTGGGTGGCTATGTGTAGAGGGCGCCTAATTTCCGATCGTTCTTTGACAGTTCAAAATGCAAATTTCCTTTATAGGAAAGTAATAAATTGAATATTTTATTGGTAACATATATTTAAATTAATTTTTCTAACGTATTTTTCCTAAGAAAATAACAGAAATAATCAACTATACAATTGCATTGCATTGGATCTATTATTATATAAAATGTTAGCTGGTATTTATTTCACTATGGATTGGCAGTTGAATAACTATAGTAAAACGATACCAAACAAAATATACACTAAATAAATTGATTTATTTTCGTGTCAGTTGTCTTCTTTATAATTTGTTCATATAATAAAGTATAAAATCGTTCATATAGTAAATACGCCACAAGCAACGCCTCCCAAAAGTTTATTGATAAAGTTTGGAGTGGTTTTCGAATGTATAAAAACTGATATCGCATTTATACTGCAGTATTCTTTTATGGAATAAAAGTCGTGAAGTTTCATGAGACACTGAGATACATTTATTCCCTTGAGTAATTTCGTTTTTTCTATAATTGTATAAGATATAATTAATAAATATGTAATAAGATATTATATAATTTAATAAGTTATTTAGAGATCCCATTAACTTCATTTATATTAATCTAATGTTTTAAAATTCCCTATTTCAACAAAAATATTTATCTCTTAAAAGTAATACTCATAATTCTTCCAATATCTATTCTAAATTCCATGAAATTTTGTAAAATTTATGTTTATATTCATGCAAATTAAACATTAATTTATAGCATTCTTTATTGACAAAGCGGATTTCAAATATGATAATATTATTTCATGTAAATATTATTCATATTGGAAACTAACAATATCCAGTAAGGGTTTTATTCTACTTTTCTATGAAAATATGGAACACGAATATCTAAATGTGCAATATATTTAATTATTACCAGATTATTATTAATGTGAAATTATCAGTAACTCAAATTCATGTAAGGTTCCTATTATTAAAGACAAGAGTGACGCCCACTGCTTCAGGACCTCTGTTTTTAAAATCCTCTAAATGTTGTTATTAGTATAATATAAAACACTGTGTTTAAATAAAAACAGCGTTTTTATAATTTATATGAAAGTTTGATAATTTACGTGTTGAGTACATGAATTTTGATTTTAATGGATAGTTCTCAATTGACGTTCTTCTAATTTGATTTGAATTTTTGTGATTTGAATGTTTATTATGAAAGAAATTTATATCCTGTAAATATAGTTGGGATTGGAAGGATATAATTTCTTATAAAAATGTAAATTTACTCAAGTAATACGTATTTCCTATAAAATGGTCTCCAATAAGATTCTAAACACGTAATTTAGAGAAATGAAATTAAAAAGAAATAGGGGGTTGAAAGAAATATGAAACAATTTCGGGTATATATGACTCAATCAGTGGGCGGCGCGGCCTACGTATTGGCTGTAAAGTGCCAGTAATTTATATATTGGGTATTGTAAAAGAGGAACATTTGTGGTAAAATCAAAGTATGAGACCATTGCCCATGTTTCTAGTCTGTTGTTTAACAACACTATGTTTTCCGCAAATTATCTTACGAAAAAAGATTTAGATTTATGCTAATTTTATGATGGGAAACTGTTTTTATTAATGTCTCTGCAAAAAATTAGCATTGGTATTTGCATTATAAATTAATTAATGCAGCTTGTATAACAGCCTGAATATACCTGAAATCTAATTTTTAAATACAGCATTTCACAACTAAAGTTTTGGAAATTATGGGGGTAATATTACGAAAATTTAAGGTAATATGGTTTAGGTTTTAAATATAATGGAGTCTTTTGCAGACATATTAATAAAAATACTTTCCTATCATAAAATAAAAATTAGGTAATTCATTCTTTTGGAAGTTAATTTGAGGAACATTATAGTATTGCTAAGTGACAGACAAATCGTCTATCTCCTAATAATGGGGACTGCGGTCTCATACATTTAAATTAATAGTATCGTTAGTTTTAGGACAGGTATACCCTTATAACAATTTCAAGTTCCTTTATTACAATATACATGCATATGGTATACGTAAGCCACGCCCATTCATTCAGTCACATTCTTTATAGCAGGAATTACCATATATATTTCTTTTGACCACTTACGTTTTTTGACTTCATTCCTCTAACTTACGTTTTTAAATTCTTGTAGGAAAGAATGTTACAAAAAATTATATCCTTTAAATTTAAGTATAATTATAGGAAGTAACTTTGATATATTATGAATATTCATATCATTGAGAGTGCTATCAAACAAGGGTAGAACATCAATTAAGGACTATTAAAATCAAAATTCAGGCATTCAATACGTAAACTACGAAATTTGTATGTAAACTACATAAACGCTGTTATTTTATTTAAAAACAGTGATTTGCGTTATGCTAATAACAGCATTTAGTGTATGGAGTTTTATGAGAACGGTGATACTGAAAAAGTGGGCGGGACTCTTACCTCTGATAATAGAAACTTTACATAAAAGTAATGGTGTGGGTGGCTATGAGTAGACAAGAAAAATCACAGTTCTTTACTATACAGGGTCTTTCAAAAGTCCGTATAAACTTAAAAATTCATTAAAAATCGAAAAATCATCGCATTGAGGTACGGGGTTGTACCATAAGTATTGCCAGGACTGGGGTTTTTTTTATGTGAAAAAATTTTGTAGTTTAAAAAATCACCTAAAGGTGGCGCTTACTCGAATACATCTTCCAGCAGTATGCAAATGAGGCTATTATAAAAGAGCTGTAGTGCTCTGTAGATTCTTCATGTAATTCATTAGTAAACGGTGCAAAGAAGTTTATGCGAGAATGTTAACTATGATCGAGAAAGCCTTGTTAGTGAAGCTGTATAACGTGAGCGGAGAATCAGCAACAGAGACTGCGCAAAATTCTGTTTAGGAAAAATCTGAAGAAAGCTAAAAGGACCTGTCACACACACCTGTTCAGGGTTACTTTGGCTTATCACACGATTTGACACGTACAGTAAGTTATTTTTTTTGTCTTCTCAATGCGTTCAGCGCCACCTATAGGTGATTTTTTAAACTACAAATTTTTTTCATGTCACTCCCCCCCCCCCCCCCCCCGTCCTAACAATACTTATGGTACAAACCGTACCTCAATGCGATGATTTTTCGATTTTTAATGAATTTTTAAAGTTTATACGATCTTTTGAAAGACCCTGTGTTATTCGTTACTATACATTAAGTTCAATATAAAACATGCATTTAATCTTTCTGCCGACATCGTAGAGCGAAGGTCATTTTTAATTAGTTTTAATTGAAATAGTTGAGTGTCTTTTATTATTCTGAAATTGGTAATTATTTGCAATATTTATAAATCTTGAATTTAAATAATTCGTTCGTTACTAATTTCCCCGTGGTGAAGGAGCGCCTATGCACCAAAAGACCCCCCCAGGTTATCCCATGGTGAAGGAGAGGAGATTTTCAGCTTCACTTTTATAGAGGCTTCTCGAAGGGCGGAAGTCTGACTTGGCCTCGACATGACAACATCCATGCCCGCTGGCGGGATTCGAACACGCAACCCGGCAATCCAGCGATCAGGAGGAAACGCATGCTCCTGACCGCTCGACCACCGGATCGGCAATTTAAATAATAATTGTATCTATTGTACACACACACAGAAATGCACACACACACATATATATAGCCATAATCAGAATAAGGCAAAATACATTGAAAATGTAATTTTAAGACAAAATACATTGATTTTAGGGTATAAAATACGAAATACAACATACTTTTCAAATTTAAAAAATTCCAAATACAAAATACATTACAAAATACATTTAAAAAAATTAAACATCTCTCTGTACTGTGCTGAATTGAATTTTCAATGCAGAGCAACATTTGTCTATACATTTTATTGAAAATTAGTAAATCTCATATTTGTTAAATATTAATATTGGCGTTTTGAAAAGATTAGAATATATTGTAATAGTGTGACTTACAAGACTGAACTCTGAAATTTTTAATCGCTAAATCAATAAAATACAAATAAATGAATCTATGGTAGAACACATTTTATAAAACTGACAAAGGTATAATAAAATATTTGATGTGGCTAGCAAATGACTTTTACCACAGACTCAAATTGATTTCTCTTTATATCTTTATTTTGAATAATTTCACAAAATAACAGGCATAATTATTTGAAATTACACTGAATTTGCACTTTTATATAAATTTTCGTTTTCATTTGGTAATTAGAGGTAACAAAAATGTAAAAAATTAAACGGCGTAACAGAAATGTAATAAAAATGAAATATTTCGAGAACGGCTAGTCCTAAAGTAATAGGGTTAGTCTTATTCTTTTCTCATGTTTGAATACAATTTGATTCTCTTTAAGTTTGATTTCAGATTTGATTTTTCGATGTTTGTTTATTAAAATCTTCAAACATTTTATGTTATATTACTCCAATCCTTTTCTAAATACTACTCTTTGAAATTTCTAAAACTTTGCAGTAAAAAAAGTAATATGGGTGTTATTGTGAGTTTGAAGTTCTAAACTCAGCACAACATTCCATTTTTGATGAAGAAAAACGTTTCTAATATGTGTGGAGGAAAGTGAATTGAAGTTTATATCAAAGCCATGTTAGCTAGCCAAATTTTCCGTGTCAGCCTTGCAGAAGTGTGTGTGATTACTTATAGAGAGTGAGTTCATCTAAAAAAAAAAATGAAAAAAAAATGTTGTTTTCTTTTATGATATGGACTTTGTAGAGTCAGCGAATATGCATGAATCTTCAGTGCTACATAGCTGTCACATAGAGTGCATGGCTAGCAAGTGAATAATATGACATCTTATATAAAATATTGTGGGGTGCTTCATAAAAGGAAATAATAAAAAAACATGCTATATGACTGTGATACAGTGCATGACTAGCATACGTTCAGTAAAAATATAATATGATATCTGATATAAAATATTGTGGTGTGCTTCGCAGAAATATTCAGTGTTGTGAAAATAACTTTTTTTATTCAATCAAGAATGTCTTTCTATTTATTTTTATGCATCTATTAAAGATCACATGAAGAGATTTGGAGAAACTGTGACTTGGAATACTCTTTATATTTTATTAAAATTATTACATATATTGTTAATTAACATGGTATATACAATATATACATATGTGTTTATTGAAAGTTGTGAAATTAAAATTTAAAATTAACATCATATTAATTTTACATCACCATAATCTATAAAGGATTCTAATGAATATCTTCATAATTAATAAATGATTTCTTTTACATATAAAAACAGAGGATTTTAGTGTACAATTTGGTTATGATTCATTTTATTTTTACGTTTTATTTTTTTACGTTCCCATGTGATCTTATATATTATTCACTATATGACACTAAATTATAAAATATTAGATTTTTCTTTAATTAGTTTAATTGGCCTACATCACTATAGATGATTGACATAAGAAACCGACCAGTGAAAATTTGTTACAGGGAACTTGATATGAATGGAGTAATTTATTTTATAATTTTTTTATTAAGCTCTTAAAGCAATTACACATTGATATTTTAATTACTCTATTTAAATTGGTCCATGCAGCATGTTTATCATCACAACAATAGGCAACACATAGTTTTCCCTGCAGACTCAAACACTCTTTATTTCTTTAATAATTAATTAAATTGAGTTTCATAGCACAAAATAACACTCATACTTATTTGAAATTACACTAAATTTACACTTTTAATTCCATTTTCATTTTCATTGGGTTACGGGACGTATTTTCAAAGCCTGCGTAGAAAAATGCGATAAACTAAAATATACCGAGAGCGGCTAATCTTTGTAATGGCGTTGGTTTTCTTCTTTTCATCGTCAACCATTAAGTAAAAAAAAATATAAACAAGCATTTAATTGAATTTTAGCTTGAGCAAGCGTATTCCTTTATTTTAGGTTTTAACGACTTTTGCGGGCCATTTCGCAAAAAGGGTCGGGTTTCCTTAATTCCGAATCGTACCGAAATCTAATCAGCACCAGGGTGCAACCCTAAGTGACTCAACTACCAAATTTTGTGATATTTGGCCTAATAGTTTTTTAGTTGGAGTGGAGACAAACATTTATTGTGGGCTATTTTGCTAAAAAAGGCAGATTTTTTTTACAATCAATCGTACCAAAATCTAAGGCCCCAGGGTAACCCACAAGTGACTAACCAACAAAATTATATGAAATTTAGTCAATTAGTTTTAGAGTTAGAGTGAAACATACATTGCACAGACAGACAGACACACACACGTGTTGCCAAAATAGTGTTTTAGTGCTCTAGAGGTCTTAAAACGCGAAGATCCGTCGAAAACTCGAGTTGCGATTTTCGACATAATTCCAATATTTTCCCTATACATTACCATGTATTGAAGGGAAAGTAAAAACAAGAAATCTATGAAGAAACCTTCATTTGGTTCCTAATGGTTTGTACACTTCATTTTTAACATAATTATAAAGTATTTTAATTCTCTTTTGCATATATATTTCGTACAGTCATATAAATTTTCAGGAAAACCAGAAACAACATCTCCAAAACCCTAAATGAAAACCCTTAATCCTCCCAAAATGAACCCCTCCTCTGTCTTTTTCAAAGAGTGATCAGCAGGATCCTTGAGCTTGCAACCATATTCCAAGGGATCCGCGACGTGATAGTTTCGTGTAAATTTTCTTAAAAATAAGAAAAAAAAAATCTGGTGTGGGCAACACATGACTTTCCTTATATAATGTAATGAATTTACTACTTTCACAGTAAAATAAATAGGTTTTTTTTAATAGGAGATACTAATATTCTTTCCAAGGTATTGAATTTTCGACAATTAGTCGTCATTTTCATTGATTTAGCGTCATTTTTATCCATTTGGCGAGAATTTCGTTAATTTGGCAATATTTGAAAAAGTCGCCAAGTTGGCGACATTCCGCCAAATTCGTCGCCAAAATCTCGCCAAGCGTTATGGACGAAGAAATAAGTTGTTCTTACAGCAGATAAATGACTATTGGCGTTCAAATATAAAAGTATTACTCAAAGTATCTTTTTTCATGAATGGAACGAGCTAGATCCACGAGAATGATGTCACCCAATTTATCGCATGGTATAACATGTGAAAAGTAAACATGTTTCTCAATAGGAATTATTGTTTTTTTCATTTTATATGACTTTTTGATAATTTTTTTGAAAAATGTGCAATATCTCGAGAACGGTTCATGTTAGCGTTCTAAAATGTATGTCAATCGTTTCCTAATGAAAAATTACATAAGAAATGTCTATTTACGTAACTTTTTAGTGGTTTGATTTTTTGACGATTTTTTCAAAATTTTATCCGAAAATTTAGGGGGGGGTTCTGAACATTCTATTACGTATAGAAACAATAGGCTTCCAGTGCTTACGGATTGTGATTTTTGTACCAAATTTGGTTCGAATTGGTCCATTCGTTCGTATCGTCTCCACAGACTCACTGACACACAGACACACACATACTTTCACAAACACACACACACACAGACATCACTTCAAAAATGTTTGATTCGTGATCAGGGATGTTTGAAACGTGCTCTCCCGTCGAAAACTCGAATTCGAATTTTCGACCCCGTCACAATACTTTCCTTATACATCATGTATATAAGGAAAGTAAAAATGTTATTCTTATAGTAGATACTTATATTTTTTCCAAGATATTGAATTTTCTTCAATTTGTTGTCATTTTGATTGATTTATCGTCCTTTTTATCCATTTGGCGAGATTTTTGTGAATTTGGCAACAATTAAAAAAGTCGCCAAGTTGGCGACATTTCGCCAAATTCGTCGCCAAAATTTCGCAAGCGTTATGGACGAAGAAATACGTTATTCTTACAGCAGATAAATAACTATTGGTGTTCAAATACAAAAGTATTACTCAAAGCATCTTTTTTCACTAATGGAACGTGCTAGATCCACGAGAATGATGTCACCAAATTTATCTCATGGTGTTACACCTGAAGGCCCAGGCCGCTCGACTGGCCCTAAGGCTTGCAGCAGTTTTTTGAGTGGCCGGATGGTGTTACACCTAAAAAGTGAACATGCTTCTCAATAGGAAATATTTTTTTTTATTTTATGACTTTTTGAAATTTTTTTTAAAAATGTGCAATATCTCGAGAACGGTTCATGTTAGCGTTCTAAAATTTATGTCAATCGTTTTCTAATGAAAAATTACATAATAAATGTCTATTTGCGTAACTTTATTAGCAGTTTTGATTTTTTGACGAATTTTTCAAAATTTCACTCAAAAATTTAGGGGGATTCTGAGCATTCGATTGCGTATAAAAACAGTAGGCTTCCAGTGTTTACGGATTGTGATTTTTGTACCAAATTTCGTTCGAATCGGTCCATTCGTTCGTCAGTTATCGTCTCCACAGACTCACTGACACACACACACACACACACAGACATCACTTCAAAAATGTTTGATTCGTGATCAGGGATGCTTGAAACGTGCTCTCCCGTCGAAAACTCGAATACGAATTTTCGACCCCGTCACAATACTTTCCTTATACATTATGTATATAAGGAAAGTAATAGGTACTTTTTTGCAAATCGTACCAAAATTTAATCAGAACTAGAGTAATTGACAGGTGACTTATATATCAAGTTTTGTGAAATTGGTTCAACCCAAGGTTAATAATGAGCTAGACAAAAGCCATGCATTGAATTGCCTGATAATATTATATATTCTATTTTAATCTGCATTCTTCATGTTTGTAAAATTCAGAATACATTCAATATTTAAATGACGACTGATTTTCATCATTTAGATTAGAAATATATATTTATATCCTTCCCAAACCGATTCCGATAACGCACTTAACAGTTAGTGACTCTTTTCTAATCATTCAATATCCTTTTATATATAACATTTGATCATTCAATAATCTTTGAACATTGTATAAACTTCTCTTGATGCTAAAATTCTCATGACTTTCCCTCTCATCCAAAATTTGCAAATTTTTTTTCATATGTACGGAATTTATTAAATATCCGTAAACTTCCCATTACACAGTTTAATTTTCTTCTATATTGCATGTACACACTTAATATTAAATAAATGTTTAAATAGTTTCTTATCAACGTCTCTCAATAGCTTTACTCGCCTGTAACAGAGAACGGGTCTAGCAGTGACGTCACTCGTCTTTCCTTCCTGAAACACGTTTTCTCCCGAACGAGACAACCTTATATATAAGATATTCTACGGACCTTGGGTTCAACCAGCTTTTCAGCTAGAGTGGATACAGTAATTTTTGCTGTCCATTCCACAAAAAGAAGCAGGTTGTTTTATCATGAATCGCACCAAAATCTAATCAGCAGCAGGGTTATCCATCAGGGACTTACTTACCAAATTTTAAAAAATTCAAAGGAATTTTAAATTTATTTATGAATTAAAAAAGTGCTGCTATTTTTACTTTCCTTATATACATAATGTATAAGGAAAGTATTGTGACG
This sequence comes from Amaurobius ferox, assembly GCA_951213105.1. Classification (NCBI taxonomy): domain Eukaryota; kingdom Metazoa; phylum Arthropoda; class Arachnida; order Araneae; family Amaurobiidae; genus Amaurobius; species Amaurobius ferox. The sequence continues at coordinate 25,887,913 of OX578155.1, read as the reverse complement.
GGGTCGAAAATTCGAATTCGAGTTTTCGACGGGAGTGCACGTTTCAAGCATCCCTGATCACAAATCGAACATTTTTGAGGTGATGTTTGTGTGTCAGTGAGCCTGTGGGGACGATATCTCACGAACGAATGGAGCGATTCGAATGAAATTTGGTACAAAAATTACAATCCATGAATACTGGAAGCCTATTGTTTTAAAACACAATCGAATGTTCAGAACCCTCCTAAATTTTCGAGTGAAATTTTGAAAAAATCATCAAAAAATCAAAACCTTTAATAATGTTACGCAAATAGATATTTCTTACGTAATTTTTCCTTAGAAAACGATTGACATCAATTTTAGAACGCTAGCATGAACCGTTCTTGAGACATTGCACATTTTACAAATAAATTTATAAAAAAATCCCATAAATAAAAAAAAATATTAACTGTTAAGAATTATGTTCACTTTTCATATGTAATATCATACGATCAATTGGATGACATCATTCTCGTGGATTTAACTCGTTCCATTCACGAGAAAAGATACTTTGAGTAATACTTTTGTATTTAAACGCCAATAGTCATTTATCTGCTGTAAGAATAACTTATTTCTCCATCCATAACGCTTGGCGAGATTTTGGCGACGAATTTAGCGAAATGTCGCCAACTTGGTGACATTTCAAAATGTTTCCAAATTAACGATAATCCCGCCAAACGGATAAAAATGATGCTAAATCAATGAAAATGACGACTAATTCAAGAAAATTCAATATATTTGAAAGAATATAAGTATCTACTATAAGAATAACATTTTTTTTAACTGTAAAAGTTGTAAATTCATTGCATTATATAAGGAAAGTCATGTGTTGCCCACATCAGATTTTTTGACACTGCATTACGAACAGATGGCAAAACACCAAGTTCTGAAATTATTGTCAATGAATATTAATGGGCGTATTATGTTTGCGTAGCAGGCGAGTTGAAAGAGCTTACGAAAGAAGCTTCGGGGGTTGGTGATTAGATCAAATTTTATTCGCTAACAAAATAAATAAATGTAACACATAACCAGTAAATATATGCAATTATGCTCTGTACAAAAGTAATATAAATGAAGATAAAGTGTAGAATTGAAAAGTTAACGATTTGTGAAAAAAAATAATTAGATTTTGAAAAAGAAAAGAGTACTTTTGTATCTTTTACTCTTTTCAGTGCTGTTACAATTGCTTCTTTTTAAATAACAGCTTTTGTTTGTTCTTAATTTTTTGAAGACGAGTTTGCAAAAGGTTGTGATAATGATGAATTTGGTTGTATTTGTGTTAGCAAAGTAAATTGAAGCTTAAGTAGGGGTGGGGAAGTTATCATCCCCACATTGATTGAATAATTGCATTGGTTCATAGTATTCATATTAGAAAACTAAATACTGTAACCCCCATTCAGCATCAACTCCCTTTACTTCCAAAATTCAGGCTACCCCTATGAATAAAGTGAATTTTCTGAGAAATGCAGAACTTTCCTATTTTAAAATTTCTTGGAATTACATGACAAAAAAAATCTGATGTGGGCAACACATGACTTTCCTTATATAATGTAATGAATTTACTAGTTTTACAGTAAAAAAATAGGTTTTTCTTATAGTAGATACTAATATACTTTCCAAGACATTGAATTTTCAACAATTAGTCGGCATTTTCATTGTTTTAGCGTCATTTTTATCCATTTGGCTAGATTTTCGTTAATTTTGGCAACATTTCAAAAAGTCGCCAAGTTGGCGACATTCCGCCAAATTCGTCGCCAAAATCTCGCCAAGCGTTATGCACTAAGAAATAAGTTATTCTTACAGCAGATAAATGACTATTGGCGTTCAAATACAAAAGTATTACTCAGAGTATCTTTGTTCATGAATGGAACGAGCTAGATCCACGAGAATGATGTCACCCAATTTATCGCATGGTATTACATATGAAAAGTGAACATGTTTATCAATAGGAAATATTTTTTTTTATTTTATATGACTTTTTGATATTTTTTTTTTAAATGTACAATATCTGGAGAACGGTTCGTGTTAGCGTTCTAAATTTATGTCAATCGTTTTCTAATGAAAAATTACATAAAAAATGTCTATTTGCGTAACTTTATTAGTGGTTTTGATTTTTTGACGATTTTTTCAAAATTTCATTCGAGAATTTAGGGGGGTTCTGAACATTCAATTGCACATAAAAACAATAAGCTTCCAGTGTTTATGGATTGTGATTTTTGTACCAAATTTGGTTCAAATCGGTCCATTCTTTCGTCAGTTATAGTCTCCACAGACCCACTGACACACACACATACATACTTTCACACACACACACACACACACACACACACACACACACACACACACACACAGACATCACTTCAAAAATGCTTGATTCGTGATCAGGGATACTTGAAACGTGCTCTCCCGTCGAAAACTCGAATTCGAATTTTCGACCCCGTCACAATACTTTCCTTATACATTATGTATATAAGGAATGTAATGTGTACAATATATTATTCTTATAGAAGATAAACGACTAATGCATTCCAAATATAAAACTATTACCCAAAGTATTTGCTCTCGTGAAAGGAACGAGCTAGATCCACGATAATGATGTTAATAATATTACATATGAAAAGTGAACATATTTCACGGAAATTAATACATTTTCTAAAATTTTTATGGGATTTTTTGATTAATTTATTTAAAAAATGTGCAATATCTCGAGAACGGTTCATGCTAGCGTTCCAAAGTTTATATCAATCGATTTCTAATGAAAACTTACATAAGAAATGATTATTTACGCAACTTTATTGAAGGTTGTGATTTTTTTTTCCAAAATTTCATTTCAGAATTTGGGGGTGTTCTGGACATTCGATTGAGTTTAAAAATAATAGTCTTCCAGTATTCACTGATTGTAAATTTTGTACTAAATTCCGTTCGAATCGCTTCATTCGTTTGTAAGATACACACACACACACACAAACACACACACACATCACACCACTCTACACACACACTCCACACACACACACACACACACACACACACACCACTTCAAAACGTGCGATTCGTGATCAGGGATACTTGGAACGTGCTCTTCCGTCGAAAACTCGCATTTGAATTCTCGACTCCGTCACAATACTTTACTTAAGGAAAGTAATAAAACTGAAAAATTTTATAAGTTTGTGCATGGGAGGTGGTAGGTGTCTTTGCACGCCGTACAAGGGGCGCAAAAATTAGGTTCTGCGCAAGGGACGCAAAAATTAGATTCTGCACAAGGGACGCAAAATGAAGTTCTGCACAAGGGGCGCAAAAATTAGGTTCTGCACAAGGGACGCAAAAATTAGATTCTGCACAAGGGACGCAAAATGAAGTTCTGCACAAGGGGCGCAAAAATTAGGTTCTGCACAAGGGACGCAAAAATTAGATTCTGCACAAGGGACGCAAAATGAAGTTCTGCACAAGGGGCGCAAAAATTAGGTTCTGTACAAGGGACGCAAAAATTAGGTTCTACACAAGGGACGCAAAAATGAAGTTCTGCACAAGGGGCGCAAAAATTAGGTTCTGCACAAGGGACGCAAAAATGAAGTTCTGCACAAGGGGCGCAAAAATTAGGTTCTGCACAAGGGACGCAAAATGAAGTTCTGCACAAGAGGCGCAAAATTAGGTTCTGCACAAGGGACGCAAAAATTAGGTTCTGCACAAGGGATGCAAAAATTAGGTTCTGCACAAGGGATGCAAAAATTAGGTTCTGCACAAGGGACGCAAAATGAAGTTCTGCACAAGGGGCGCAAAAATCAGGTTCTGCACAAGGGACGCAAAATGAAGTTCTGCACAAGGGGCGCAAAAATTAGGTTCTGCACAAGGGACGCAAAATGAAGTTCTGCACAAGGGGCGCAAAAATTAGGTTCTGCACAAGGGACGCAAAATGAAGTTCTGCACAAGGGACGCAAAAATTAGGTTCTGCACAAGGGACGCAAAATTAGGTTCTACACAAGGGACGCAAAAATTAGGTTCTGCACAAGGGGCGCAAAATTAGGTTCTACACAAAGGCACTTAGTATGCACGCGGCTGCTCTGCTGGCTCATAACTTTCCATGACAGTGGCGTCACCGAAATTTCTGTTTACGAAGGGGGGGGGGGGCGGGTTTGTAAGAACAACAACATATTGTGTTTCTCATATCCCCAATTTGCATTTCTCGGAACTTAAAGGGGCTTCGATAGCTTCCTGGGGGGTGAGGTTATGACACACACCCTTGTCGATGTCACTGACACCCTGCATGTGTATACGCTAGAGGTCTGCACGGTTTCGGGCCTGGCCCATGGGCTTAGATTTTAAAAGGTCGGGTACGGTTTGGCCTAAACATATTTAATTTTGAAAAAACTTTAAATGAATTTGATTTGATTTAATTTAATTGAATGGATTCTAATTGATTTAATTTAATTGAATGAATTCTAATTGATTTAGTTTAATGAATGAATTTTAGTTGATTAAATGTAATTGAGTGAATTTTAATTGAACATTTTTAAGCGAATTTTAATTGATTTCCGAACAAAAACGCCACAAATTCATATGTTTTTAACACATTTAAATACAAATCATATTGTGCCGGACTGCACCAAGATTAAATGGTCGCCGGGCTCGAGCTCAACATTTGTCAATTTTTTCGGGATCAGGCCACGTTTAAGCACTGGGTCGGGTCAGGTGAAAATCTGAAATTTCAGCCTGTGCAGACCTCTAGTATACGGTCACTTTAACTTTGTATGCGGTGAAATGGAAATGGTAGATTATCTAAGGTTTCAAGGTTAGCAGATTCAAATTTGCGATTTGTTTACTCTTAGTACACACGTGCTCTCAACACTCTATTAGGTCCTCCACTTTACAGAACCATCATGATGTTTATTTAAACGTACTCTGATAAAAAAAAAACCCTATTCTTATCTCCGATAACGCTTGTTAGGAGAGTTTAAAAAAAATCAATAAAGAGCTTGGCGAACGCTCGATGTGACTTACTGCTCGCCAAATCTACAAATTTTGTGCCAAAGGGTATCCACATCAACAAGTGTCAGGATTGGATGCTAGTTTCGCTAAGAACATCTTTCTCCGTTGTTGCGTTCTCACAGTTTTCGTGAAAGTTTGGATTAGCTGAGAGAAATACGGCAGTGTTTTGGCAAGTAAGTTTAAACTTTACCTCATTATTATTTGAAAGAGAGTTTTTTATCTACTCATAATTAGTGCATTAAATATCGAGGCAAGAATTTAAAACTGATATTTAGGCATTTTAAATTTTATTAAAAGTGATAACCGATTAAAAAATATAATAATTTGTAGAGTGGATGTTCATATTATATGATGTCTATATTTCTTAAGAAATATATATTATAATTTTAAAATTACGTTAAAAATTTTAATAAAATATATTCTTTAATTTTCCAAAATCGTAATATTTTTCTTTAAAAAAAAATGAACTTAAAATTGACAAGTTTTAAAATTGATATAACTCGCAATTTTGCGGTATTGACCGCTTGTTCAATATACTATTTAAAAGCTATTTAATGTCTTAAACAACGTTATTTTGGATTTATTTCTTATTCGAAAACCTTTTTATTTCATTTATTTTTTTTTTGTTTCGATTGATATCGTTTTTATTACGTGTTTCGTGATTTTTTAAAATTTCAATATTTTATAAAATAGTTTTAATAATTTTGTAAACAAATACAAAAAATAACGTTTATAATATATATTATTAGTAATAAACTAATAATTAGACTAATAATAATTAGTAATAAACTCAAAATATAAATTCATTTAGATAATGGTTGTTTATATTTGGAATATATATAGTCTTAATTAAGGGGCAAACCACCGAGATTTTATTTTTTCGTTTTCATTTTGGTGCCTGTTTTTACTTCAACTTAAGGACAATAAGAAATTAAAACAAAAACAAAATTTTTATTTTTTAAAAGGTTAATTTTACATTTTTAAATAAAAAAAAATGATCTTACATTTAAGAAATTTCAAATTTGTTATAACACACTATTTTGCAGTACTAAGAGCCGTACTCAGTATAATATTTTAAAGCTCATATTTTTAAAAAGTATATTGTATATTTTGGATTAATTTTCAATTTAAATTCTTTATTTATTTTTTATTTATCAATCAGCACTTTTTAACATGTTCTGTGATAATTCAAAATTTCAATATTTTAAAAATTGTTTTATTAATTTAATAGATTTAGCTTTAATAATTTAATAAACGAATCCAAAGTAACGTTTTTAATATATGTTATTAATATATAGTATATATATATATATATTAATATATATATATATATATATATATATATATTAATACATATAATCACTATATCGTCGATATCTTTGTGAATTTTCACGATATTCCAGTGGATTTTTTATAGAAGTTGCCTTACAGTATGCACTACAAAATCATAAAAAACAACTATTGCTATGTTTCGCACTTGCGCAATAAAAACTTTGTTTCTTCAAATGCTTATATCTCATTGTATATTCAATGCCTCAATTTTCAATTGAAGTATAATGTTTTTTTGGACGTTGACAAATGTTCTGTAAGTTTCGTAAAATTTGATTGAAACCTATAGATATTGTACGCAAAAAAACATGTTACAAAATTTGGTTTCTTTTAAAGAAACGTTTATATCTTCATGAATATACGCTTTTGTTTTACGAAAATGCTTATTCACATTGAACAAAGCTAATTAACTATTTTGTGAAAGTTATAAATCATTTCCAGCTTTTTATGATACAGGGTGATCAAATATATGTTTCCCCTTTTCCAATAACCCGGTGGTCCCCTAAATGCACAAGTCACCGAAACTTTACTGAAAAGTGTGCGATCAAGCATGTTCTTCACATCGCCAAAGTTACAGAACACTTCCCCAAGTATTTGTTTAGAAATTCGAAAAACATTCTAACATCCAAAGTGTCCAGATACTTTTAATTGTATAGTGTATGTACACACACACACACGCACACACACACACACACACGCATACACACATATATATATATATATGTATATATATGAACCCCCCACACATATGTATATATATATATATATATATATATATATATATATATATATATATATATATACATGTATATATATGTACACACACACACACACACATATATATACAGAAAATTTAAAATTATTCAAAGGGTGAAAACAATTTATTGCGCTAAATGTAGCTTATGATTGAGATGAAAAAAATAATTTAGCTAAAAAAATTTAAAATCGAACTTAAAGAGACATTGTATATATCACCTGTTACTAATTAAACGATTCTTAATGAGTACTAGAGTAAAAATTCAATAAAATGTAAGTGAATAAAGTATGAATAGTAGGAGTAAACAGAACAACGATCTACCGATAAACAATTCATAGGAAATAATACTAATTAAAAACAGATTGAAGATTTTAAAGCTTTCATCGCGTTCTATCCAATGTTATGCATTTTATTTTTAATTAGTATTATTTTCTATGGATTGCTTTCCAATGGATTTTTATTTTAACGATTTTTCTTTTAACCCATTGAATTAACCCTATGACTTTCTGCTTTTTGAATCTTTGTTTATTTATCTCTATCGTTATTCCATTTGTAATTTTGATCCTGGCTACCTATCCTATATTTCACAAGGATGAAAACATTATCTACGTATTTAAATATTTAAAGCTTTGCTAATCTCGTTTTTTCTGTTTATTTGAATCTTTATATACTTAGCTCTATCGTTATTTCATTTGTAATATTGATCCTGGCGACCTATTCTAGATTTCATAAGGATGAAAACATTATCTACGTATTTAAATATTTAAAGCTTTGCTAATCTCGTTTGTTCTGTTTATTTGAATCTTTATATACTTAGCTCTATCGTTATTTCATTTGTAATATTGATTCTGGCGACCTATCCTAGATTTCATAAGGATGAAAACATTATCTACGTATTTAAATTTTTAAAATTTTGCTAATCTCGTTTTTTCTGTTTATTTGAATCTTTATATACTTAGCTCTATCGTTATTCCATTTGTAATATTGATCCTGGCGACCTATCCTAGATTTCATAAGGATGAAAACATTATCTACGTATTTAAATATTTAAAGCTTTGCTAATCTCGTTTTTTCTGTTTATTTGAATCTTTGCATATTTATCTCATCGTTATTCCATTTGTAATTTTGATCCTGGCGACCTATCCTGGATTTCGCAAGGATGAAAACATTATCTACGTATTTAAATATTTAAAGCTTTGCTAATCTCATTTTTTTTTCGTATTGTACTTGGAGAGGCGAGGGGACAGATCCCCAAATTCCCCCTGTGTATTTATATTTAATTTTCTTTTAATATGTCTATTTAATACCTCTTCACTTTGTTTGAATTTCTTTTCACCGATCGACTATTTTTAACATGCAAATTTAATTTGTAGGTTAAATGTATGTAAAACTTCAGTGTACTTGCATCATATCACATATCACTGATAAAGGGCATTTTACGTTCGAAAGCGCCCAGACAAATATAATGTATGTTGCGTCATGTATTATGAAATAAACTTTTTGATTATTTTAAAGATATGTTTATAATTTAATTATGTTTATACCTTAGGCGATTTTCATTTAGTCTAACCAAATTAAAAAATATAATGCGAGCTGCACTTGACTTTCTCTGCATTCATTTCCACTTTATGTCTTTAATAATTAAATAAATTGAGTATAATCGCACAAAATAACACCGAATATGCTCTTTTTATGTCAATTTTTTTTAGTTTTTATTTGGTAATTGGACATTTTTTCAAAGGCGGCGTAACGAAAATGGAAAAAAAAACTAAAATATCTCGAAAACGGTTAGTCCTATAGTAATGGGATTAGTTTTATTATTTTCCTCGTCAAAAATTACTTATGAAACGAGCATTTAATTGATACACTTGAGCATACGTAGTCTTTTATTTTAGAGTAAGCGATTTTGCGGGCCACTTCGTAAAAAAAAAAGTCAGGTTCTTATTTTCCTAAATGTATCAAAATCTAATCAGCATCAACGTATCTCACAAATGTCTTATCTGCCAATTTTGCGAAATTTGGTCGATTATTTTCTTTTAGCTGGAGTGAATTCATAAGATTTCTGAGGGCCATTTAAAAAAAAAAAAAAAAAAAAGTTTTTTTTTTTATCCTGAATCGTGCTAAAATCTAATCAGCACCAGGGTCACATACAAGTGACTTATAAAATATTATGAAATTTGGTCCATTAGTATTTGAGTTAAAGGAGATACATACATACACAAACACACAGACGTCACGATAAAAATAGTGTTTTCGTGTTCTAGATGTCCCAAAATGTAAATTCGAGTTGCGAGTTTCGACATTATTCCAATACTTTCCCTATACATTTCCAAGTATTGCAGGGAAAGAAATAATTAAGAAATGGATATACAAATACATTTTATAAAAAATCTGATGTAGGCAACACATGACTTTCCTTATATAATGCAATGAATTTACTACTTTTACAGTAAAAAAAATAAGTTTTTCTTATCGTTGATACTTATATTCTTTCCAATATATTGAATTTTCGACAATTAGTTGTCATTTGTGTCCATTTTGCCAGATTTTCGTTAATTTGGCAACATTTGAAAAGTCGAAAAGTTGCGGACATTCTACCAAATACGTTGCTGAAATCTCGCCAAGCGTTATGGACGGAGAAGTAAGTTATTCTTATAGCAGATAAATGACTATTGGCGTTCAAATACAAAAGTATTACTCAAAGTATCTTTTCTCATGAATGGAACGAGCTAGATCCATGAGAATGATGTCATCCAATTTATCGCATGATATTATATATGAAACGTGAACATGTTTCTCAACAGTTAATATTTTTTTTAATATATGGGATTCTTTGATAAATTTATTTGAAAAATGTGCAACATCTCAAGACCGGTTCATGCTAGCATTCTAAAGTTTATGTCAATCGTCTTTTAAAGAAAAATTACATAAGAAATGTCTATTTGCGTAACTTTATTAAAGGTTTTGATATTTTGATGATTTTTTCAAAATGTCACTCAAAAATTTAGGGGGGGTTCAAAACATTAGATTACGTTTAAAAACAATAGGCTTCCAGTATTCACTGATTGTGATTTTTGTACTAAATATCATGCGAATCGCTCCATTCGTTCGTGAGATATCATCTCCACACACGCACACACACACAGACATCACCTCAAAAATGTTTTATTCGTGATCAGGGATGCTTGAAACGTGCTCTCCCGTCAAAAACTCGAATTCGAATTTTCGACCCCGTCACAATACTTTCCTTACACATTATAATGTACATAAGGAAAGTAATAAACACTATTACATGTTTGAATGTTTATATCAGTTACGACTTTGAGATATAATATTTCGGAATTATTGATATTTTGAATGTCTTAAGCCATCTGTTTCATTTAGGAAAATGTTTTTCACACTGATACATATTCTATATGTTTTAACCGATTGCTGCAACAGGATAAAAGTGGCATGGACATAACTGAACTACCATTTCAGCCCTTTGATTTTCGCGTACGTTTGAAATAGTTTAATTGGAGCACAACTTGTCAAGCCCCAATTACCGAGTTAAAATATATAAAACAGAGATGGAAGATTTGGAACAAACATTTTTTTTTTTTTTTTTTTTTTTGTAAATTTGCTTGAAAGCGGGATCAGGATGTTTTATTCAGATTTATCTGGTGCATTTAATTTTATGTAGTGAGAACAGAGATTCGCAAACACATTTTTTTAAGGGAATTAAATTAAACATTTTAATAAACGTTTCAAAGAACAATATTATTTTGATTACTACTTGAATTTGGGTATTTTTAATTATTATTATTGATGTCAGAGACAGTGTCACTCTAGTTAGACCGAAACCCAATCGGAATTGTAACCGTATAGACTGTAACATCTTTTCCATAATCCATCACATTTCGAATGGACTTTCGGACCTATAAATTTAACGTGCCCGCATTCCTCCGCGTAGACATACAGATGATTTTAGACGATGTCGGGGTTGGAACATGGGTCTACTCTGTGCGATCCCGACAATGCCTAATTCTAATAAAACAAAGTAATTATAAATTATATCTAACTTTTTCAATCCCTATTTTCTGTGGCCAGCTGATATTTTACCAGCTGCACTACTCCGACCATACAAACAACTATTTGAATTTCATTAATGGTAAATTTTGTTCAAGGTTAAATTTGACGTATGTTCTAACAGGAGAGTACACTTTTAGAATTTTTAAACAAATTATTTCCAATATGCAAACTTATTAGACAGGGAAGCTCTATGTTATAAAAGGCCATTATCAACTAGTTACTTTCCTTATATACATAATGTATAAGGAAAGTATTGTGACGGGGTCGAAAATTCGAAATCGAGTTTTCGACGGGAGAGCACGTTTCAAGCATCCCTGATCACGAATCAAACAGTTTTGAAGTGATGTCTGTGTGTGTGTGTGTGTGTGTGTGAAAGTATGTGTGTGTGTGTGTGTGTGTGTCAGTGAGCCTGTGGAGACGATAACTGACGAACGAATGGACCGATTCGAACCAAATTTGGTACAAAAATCACAATCCATAAACATTGGAAGCCTATTGTTTTTATACGTAATCGAATATTCAGAACCCCCCTAAATTTTTGAATAAAATTTTGAAAAAATCGTCAAAAAATCGAAACCACTAATAAAGTTACGCAAATAGACATTTCTTATGTAATTTTTCATTAGAAAACGATTGACATAAATTTTAGAACGCTAACATGAACCGTTCTCGAGATATTGCACATTTTTCAAAAAAATTATTAAAAAGTCATATAAAATGAAAAAAAATATTTCCTATTGAGAAACATGTTCACTTTTCATATGTAATACCATGCGATAAATTGGATGACATCACTCTCGTGGATCTAGCTCGTTCCATTCATGAAAAAAGATACTTTGAGTAATACTTTTGTATTTGAACGCCAATAGTCATTTATCTGCTGTAAGAACAACTTATTTCTTCGTCCATAACTCTTGGCGAAATTTTGCCCGGAATGTCGCCAACTTGGCGACTTTTTGAAATGCTGCCAAATTAACGAAAATCTCGCCAAATGGATAAAAATGACGCTAAATCAATGAAAATGACGACTAATTGACGAAAATTCAATATCTTAAAGAATATTAGTATCTACTATAAGAAGAAACCTATGTTTTTTACTGAAAAGTAGTAAATTCATTACATTATATAAGGAAAGTCATGTGTTGCCCACATCAGATTTTTTTGTCTGCAAAACTGGTTGATATCTTTAATCAAAAATTTTTTATAAATTAAGATTTTAATTATCAGGTCTTTATTGTTGCCAATTAAAATAGTATACCCATTATCATGGAAATCGAGATATAATGTGTTTGTTCACCGAGGATAAGTGTATTATAAATAGTATTTAAGCCTGTTAAAGACAGGGAAGCTAATACTCTTAATGAAATAAGTAACTTTTTTATATGATTTATTTTGTTTATTAATGTATGGCGCATAGTGTCGACATTTTTTTTCACCTCAATCGAAAATGGACACAGTTAGGTTCTGTTCCGTGGTTAATATTAAAAGAATGCAAAATTTCAGTCTTCTAGTTCTTCATGCGACCTCTGCCCATTCTGAAAATATTTTTCAACAAATCCCTAAATAATAACCGTCCCCTGGGGGATAAATCGAAAATCCAACTCCGTTAGGTTATGTTCCCTAGACGATACTTTAAGTTATCAAATATTTAGCTTTCTAGGTCAACGGAGGCGGACGTCTTCTGAAGGACCTGGAAAGGTTTTTCGACCCCCATTCTTTTTGCGCCCCCCGAGAGAAGGAATCATAAATTTACACCAGTTAGACGATACTATACAAGGGTCGTGCTGTCGACCGCCATTGAGGCATTTTCGAAAGAAAAAAAAATTATTTGGCGATTAACAGAATTTGACGGAAATGGTGGCGATAATGAATTCTGTTAATGTCAAAATCAAAAATCTAGTTATACTAATCGTAATGTGTACTTCTTATTTATCTTTTTCAAAACAATGATATTTGGAATTTGAGAATTTAAAAATCCAAAAATTTTTTTCAAATTTAACGTTAAAATAAAATTTGACGAATCTATTTGGCAAGAGAGAATTTCATTTGGCGAATAGTTTGGCAAAAGTAATAAATAATACAGAGTTACCCCTGCTATATGTGTGCAAATATTTAGCATTCTGTTAGGTAGTGTGCAAATATTTATCCTTCTTTCAGGTGGTGTGCAAATATTTAGCCTTCTTTTAGAAGGTGTGTAAATATTTTGCTTTCTGTTAGGTGGTGTGCAAATATTTAGCCTTCTTTTAGGTGGTGTGCAAATATTTAGCGGGAATTTCTGAAGGTTTTGGAGTGGCTTTTCGAAAAATTCCACTCACCAGGTATGAGAATCAAATATTTGGCTTCGTTCATTGACCAATGTTGTAAGATTCGGTCTTCTGGGTCGCCGAGTGGTTTCTGGAGTGTCTGGAAAAACAAAAACACGCTAGACAATTATATGGATTTTTTAGAACGACTCGTGTAATTTCCTAAACCAATATTTTCGGACCAAAATGAGAGCACCACATAGGGGAGGAACTATCATACCAGGGAATCCTCATCCTGTGTGTGTGTGTGTGGGAGGGGGGGACTTTGTCAAGAGAAGGGCATTGTAATTTCAGATAAACGAGAATTGTGGATTACTTATTTTGAAAATAAAATTTTAAATGCTAGAGGGTTTAGGAAATGGCGTAGTCTGGCCGAACTCAGGGCCTTGGCCAGAAAGGACTGGGTCCCCTGACGAAAATATTCAATTTTCAGTAGTGTCAAGAAATTTTATTTAAAATCTCATCCAAATTGTGCATAATAAATTGCTTTTTAAAGATGTTTCTATAAATTCCTTCATTTCGTATAGACATTATATTGTCAAAATCAACCGATTAGAAGGCGCAGTTAATATTATTCGTTAACGATTGGAATTTCTTAATGCGTTAATAGTTTCGTTATAGGCTAATAATTTTATTAGTATTCAATGTAATTACTACGTATTAATATTCATGTATAATAGCTATATAGATTGTCAACTATTAGCTTGCACATATAGCCAGGCTATTAAATATTTACAAAAGTTTGAAATAGTAATTTATTTGAATTGAAATATATAATAACAACTTTTAATTTACAGATGGTTATGATTAATTGGCTTTGTAGTACATAAACTTTGACACAATAACACATAACATTAGTAGTGGGCCCCTAATATTAAGGATTTAATATTTTAACGTATGTAAAAATGAAAGTTCATAATGAGCCCATTTTCAAGCACTTGTTCCTCTCTTGAATTCCATTCCGTCCCCCTCTTTGATTTCGCTTATGATCGTCCCTGGCTTAGGATTTTTCTCTTCTTTAAGGGTGAGCGTCAATAAATTTTCTGCCCTATCCGCGCTTTGTTAACTTTCGCGGCACACATATTTCGCCGAAATTCTGCTCAAGCAGTTGCGAAATATTATTTTATAGATAAAATGCTATGCTTAGATTATATTAAAACTAAATTTAATACCCAATAAAACATAGAATATATGTTTTATTTTAATTTAAAATATTTTTGGTGCTGCCATCTGTTGTCGTCATTTAATTCATACCGACTATTTTTATTTTTGAATGAACATTTTTAAATGCCTATTCCTTCTAATACGCATATAACAACAGATCATATATAATGCCATAATCACGGAAACGTAATTGAACTTGGACTTGAAGAGAAAGGAACTTGAAGACAAAACTGCAATCCTCAGTGATGTACATTCAGATCCTTTATCAAATTTATAGAATGATAAATTACCTTTACGTGATTGTGGCATTATTATATGATCTGTTGTTGTATTTAACACTGTATTAGAAGGAATAGATATTTAAAAATGTTCATTAAAAAATAAAAATAATCGGTTTGAATTAAATTACGACAACAGATGGCAGCACCAAAAATATTTTGGATTAAAATACAAAATATATTCTATGTTTTTTGGAGCATTAAATTCAGTTTTAATATAATCTAAGCATTGCATTTTATCTTTTAAAAAATATTTCGCAACTGTTTGAGCAGAATTTCGGCGAAATATGTGTGCCGCGAAAGTTAACAAAGCGCGGATAGGGCAGAAAATTTACTGACGCTCACCCTTAAGTTCTTTTCTTTTTTAAGTTCTTCTCTTCTTAAGTTCTTCTCTTGCGATTTCCGTCCAAATCGAAACTTTTCGGAAAAAACAACACGTAGTTCTAATGATGATAAATGAATTGGAACAACATATAGCTCTGTTTGTAGCCAGCAAAAAAGTGTTACAATGTGTTCCAATTACTAAAGTTTACTCGTTGTATCTATTGTCATTTTCGTCGTTCCTATAAATATCTTCTTATTCCCAAACGGCTCGTTAGCAGCCATCACTATTTGGATTACACTCCATTAAGAATATTAATACGATGGAGGTCTTTTCTACGGTGGGAAGGTATTTCGGGTTCAAGTGCTATTCATTTATGAATGGTTGGCAGCGGTAAAAATCTGATGTGTCCATCATATGACTTTTGCTAGAGATTGACACATTTTGAAATTGCAAGGAACACTTTTCTTAATAGAGCACGGACACGAGCGTCAATAAACAACCTGCATAGTAGAATGCGCAGACAGGTAAGAGCAAAAGGGTATTATTTTGGCATAGAATGTAATGGTAAACTGACGATGATGTCAAATAAATATTGAAACTAAACCCATTAAACATAGAAATTTATCTTTGTGATGAACATAAGTTATTTAGAATACTTTAATAACAATATATATTTAAAGATTTCATATGCTAAAGTGTACTTTAAATAATTTTAAGTGAATGTACTCATTTTTACCGTAGTCACTAAGTAGCGTTCTAAAGATGTATATATTTACTAGCAAATTTTGCAATGTATACATGCGAGCAAGAGGGAGAGATACATAACGATTTTTCTTAAAAAGACTCTTGTATATATTTGAGTGAAAGTTAATATATTTTTTTCCGGTTAATTAAAAATATCCATCAAAGGAGATAAATTTAAATATATCCTATTAAAATACAGAAATAATGACAATATCGGTACTGTTAAGTATTTTGCACTTTGTTTTACTGTATTTTGTTTTGGAAATGTAAGGTCAAAATTGTGTGTGTGACATCACGTGCCCACACACATTCTCTATACAATTCCAGGGAATTGTTGAAAGACAGACAGGGAAAACTTATTTCTTTATTTGCCTGTTCTGTATACAAATACACAATTGTTGAAAGCTTTTTTACCAAATTTGGTATGACTATTCTCTACTTCCCGAAACCAGAGGTTATCTAGATATTATTAAAAAACTCAAAATTAAACCTTCCATTGACATAGCATTATGCAGACGATTATTTTCCGAGCCTTTTTCTGTTGAAAATTTCATCATGTTGCTTAGTAACGGAATAAACTCTAATGTGTTTATTCCACAGACGACTTTTATTTTATTTATACGATTCAAATAATAAAGAAATTGATATAAATGAACGATATTATATTTGCGATTGGGTGGCATCGTTTACAGCCTTGAGATATACAAGATTACTGGAATTATTGGTATTTTCAACTTCTTAAGTAATCTGTTCTATTTTTGCAAATATTTTTCAAATCCAAATATATTTTCTATTGTGCTTAACTGATTGTGGAAACACGATAAGAATGGTGCAGGTACCGTTTTAGCGTCTTCAATTTGGCGTCCTTCAATTTCAAGCTTGTGAAAATATTTGTGTAAATATAGTAATCCTCTTCACCACGAATAACCCTATGCATTTTTAGAGATTCCGGCAGAGGTTGTCCAGATAACTAAAAAAAAAAAAACGCAAAATTAAACCTTTCTTAGAAATAGCAGTATGCAGACGATTTTTGTAAGAAAATTTATATGAAGAAAATTACATATCATTTTTCTTAGAAACGGAATTAAATGAATTGGACGTACGCGGCAGACGATTTTCATTTAATGTTAGTGTATCAGATTTAAATAATGAAGGTATTGATAAAAAACAAGTTTTTATAAATGAACGATATTCTATTTTTGATTGGGTTGCACACTTTACGGCAATGGGATATAAGATTAGGGGAATTATTCATATTTTCAATTTCTGAAGTCATGTGTTTCATGTTGGCCAAATTATTTTAAATTTATATACCTTCTACTGTGTTTAATGTATTGTTGAAACAGTATAAAGATGGTACTGGTAAAATTTCTCCTACTATTATAGCGTTTTTATTTTCACGTATATATTGACCGAATTTTATATTTTTACCAATATTATATTTTTACACCCGAATTTTATACTTTCACATTTAAAGAAAAAGTGTTATTTTCACGAAAATTTTCAATTTCGAGGTTTTGATGCGAATATACGTTTTAGGAGCTCCTGAACACATTTTGACTATTTTTGGAGTGATGTCTGTTTGTCCTGGGTCGATTTCTTGTGTATATCTGTCACAAATATTAATGGATTTTCATTAAAATTTATATCCGGATTTACTAACGAAATATCTAGAACATAGAATTTTTCGCAATTCAATAGAAAACTTCGAAATTTATTCGAAATTTTATATATTCTTAACATGGCATCATAGGACAAAATTTGACATAATTATGCTTAAAAGGGTTTATTTACGGATCAATGACTAGGATCTTAATAGTTTCAACCATTGTAGTGAAAAATAGTGACGACACAATTTTTGCGTTAATGACGTCACTATTCCTCATCTGAGGACGCAAGTTACCCCCTACAGGGTACATTGTTGAATTTGGTGTCAACAGAAGGATGTTTTCAATTCTTTTAAAATGAAGGGTAACATGCTATAATTGTGAACATTAAGACCAATGATATAAAAGTTTTAAATCTTTTCTTGTAAAATTAATATATATATATAGTTTGAAAATCCAATGATAGAATAGAGAGAAGTTGTAACTCAAAACTATAAAATATGCCTACATAATAAAAGGAAGTATTAAATAGAGAATCATCAATCAAATGGAATATAAAATACAAATTTTTAATCATCAAACTGTAGATAGTCAACAAATATCAATGGAATGGAATCGATAATTGAAATTCAAATAAAATCCAATCATTATACACGTGGATAAGTACTGGGCCTAAATAAATTAATTGTTCATTTTGAAAAAACTCTTCTTAAAGTTCAAGTATTTAATCAAAATGAACACAAAATGTGTGTTTCTGGTATTAGAGATGGATTATATCTATAAACACTAATAACTTGGAGTACACACATAAAGATGGACAATTATAAAGGAAACAAGAATACCTGAAGAAAAAAAAGAATATATATACATATATATATATATATATATATATATATATATATATATATATATATATAATACAAATAAATAAATAAATAAAATAATAAGAATAAAAATAAATAAATAAATCACAAGCTGCTTAAAAATGGATTTCTTATATGAGAAACTTGAGTGGAGACACATTCGAGTTAATTTGCAAATGTATTTACAAGCGAGGCCAAGTTGTTTTGTTCTTCATGTCTGTCTGTGAAAATAATTTCCGATTGCAAGATGCAGAGTCCACTTCGACGATAAGAGCTTGTCATTTCGTCCCAGTAGCTCAGCGGTAAGGAGTCGGCTGGTCAGTTTGGAGATCCAGGGTTCGATTCCTGGCTGGGGCAGCAAGGTTCTTTGCAAAGACCAGAGATTCTTATGCTTCTTTTAGAGAGAATGAAATTAAATATTTAAATATAACATTTTCAACAACAATATAATTTAGAATACTATTAGAACTTGCACATATTTTAACTTACTAGCAACGGCAGGTATATCTGCTAGTTGTGGACAAAAGCAATAATTTCTCCTACCAGAAAAACAAATGATTCAAGAAAAATATTATTCTATAAATTTTTTTATCGATTTCGCCTTAATAATTACTTTTATTACTTCCGTGCCGCTAATTCTAGAAATTATGGTGAAAAATCGATCAAAGGGTCAGTTTTCAGTGCTTTGGGAGAAATTTTGAGTTATTTTATCGCCCAAGACGACGCTGTTTTGATATTATGTTTCAAAATTGACTGTAAACACCTATGTTTTCGGAGATATTTTCACACGTTCATTATTAAGTAGAGATAGCACATTCACATGCCTTTGGGTTGTGCTTCTAAACAGGTGTGCAGTAAATGGAGTGCAGGTGTGCAGTAAATGAAGGGCAGGTGTATAGTAATGTTGTTCCGGTGTGTAGTAAATGGTGTACAGGTGTACAGTAAATGGAGTGCAGGTGTGCAGTAAATGGAGTACAGGTGTGCGGTAAATGGAGTGCAGGTGTGCAGTAAATAGACTGCAGGTGTGCAGTAAATTGAGGGCAGGTGTATAGTAAATGGTGTTTCGGTGTGCAGTAAATGGTGTACAGTAAATGGAGTGCAGGTGTGCAGTAAATGGAGTGCAGGTGTACGGTAAATAAAATGCAGGTGTGCAGTAAATGGAGTGCAGATGTGCAGTAAATGGAGGGCAGATGTATAGTAAATGGTTTTCCTGTGTGCAGTAAATGGTGTACATGTGTACAGTAAATAGTGTACATGTGTACAGTAAATGGAGTGCAGGTGTGCAGTAAATGGAGTGCAGGTGTGCAGTAAATGGAGTGCAGGTGGGCAGTGGAATAACTATACGACGATTTTTCCTTTCCTGTACTATAGAATATAGTATAAAGTAGTTTTTGCAAAACAATTTTCAATTTCGATATTTTGTTGCCAATATATGATTTCGGACTTCCTGAACACGTTTTGAGAATTTGTTTGTTTGTCTGTGATCAATTTCTTGTGTACACAATAGCTTCCAATAACATTAATGGGTTTTCACGAAACTTTAAATCCGGAGAACTAGGAATAATTTTTTGAAATTCCAGAAAAAACTTTTAAATATTTTATATTTTTAGCATGGCAGCATAGTACAAGCGTTGACATAATTATCTATAAAAGAAGTTATTTATGGTTCAATGATCATGACACTTAACAATTTTAATCATTGTAGTGAAAAATAGCCGCGATACAATTTTTGTGTTCCTGCTTTCATTACCCCCCACAGAAAACCAGTTACCACCCGGCTATTGGCACTGAGTGACATTATCAAACTTGGTATCAATCTAAAGAATTTTTAAAGCCCTTTAAATTTTAAAAGCCCATTTTCACATTCACCAATATTAGCTACATTTAGCAAATGTTATGTTTCATCTAACTAGAAATAGTATATAGGACATTTTTGAAACATGAAAAACTATTAACAAGAAAGATCAATCATGCATAAAGCATTGATTATGAAACATTTTCGAACTAAAATGCAATTTTATTTAAATATCTCTAAAATGCGATACATTCATTGCTGATATATTTTAAATTATCAAAATATTACAATAGTTTATTATACAGTGACCGCCGCTTATAAGAAACACGTTCGTTTCGCTCGTTTTGTTTCTTATAAGCAGTTGTTTCTTAAATCCGGAAATTTTTTAAATATCGTTCTTCCATTGTAAATACTAACTATTGAACACAGTTTTACAGAATTTAAAAGATAAATGTATATAAGTAAAATATTAGTACGTACATAATACATTTGTAAATTAAGTTTTGCATTCAAAAATATTTCTCATTTTACAAATTAAGCCTTACAACTTAAATTATTATCTATATGCATATAGTATGCAGTTAAATAAGAATAAAAAGTAAAACTCATAGGTCGTTCATTTATGTATAAGAGCATAGTACATTTTCATACATACCGTAATCTATTACTGAAGAATAGCAAAAAACTTATCCAGTATTGTTTGTGCTAACGAGTCTGTGATTAGTTTACGTACATCCATTTCTAAATCATAAAACAGTCCATAAACTTTTTCTGATGCCCCTCTGTGTTCAAGAGTTTTTCTAATTATAGTTAGGGCTTCTCGCGACTGTTTGGCTGTAGGAAAATTTTCTTCTTGTGGAACGTCGTCTTCATTTTCTTCTTCATTGCAAACATTCTGAATTTCCGCACTATGTCATCATCATTGTTTTCTTCAGATGTTTGTAAATTTTCGTCGATGTGAATCCATTCTTCGAAAGGTGCTTTAAATTCTTCTTCATCTTCTGCTGGTATGGCAACATTATTTTTCAAAAATCCTGCTTTACGGAAGCAATTAAAAATGCATATGTCAGAAACTTTTTTCCATGCGCCTGCGATCATATGGATAGCATCAAGCAAGGTTGTTTTCTTGCTTATTGACTACACGGAGGTGGAGAATCATACTTTTTAAGTAAACTTTGCTTTTCAAGCAAAGTAAGGGTTTGCGGCATGCTTCACTAGCAAAACATAAAATGACTAACTAAAGCTGTACGAATCTTATTTGAGTGCATAAGCAAAGATGCCTTTCCTTATCAGTACGTTTCCTTAACTGCCAAAAGATTAAAGCTCGTTTCTTACTGGTTTGGGGTTGTACTCCCCAAGTCTTTCTGCGGAGAAATCCTCTGTCATCCTTTGTTACATAGCAAACTCCCACCCCCTCCCCGTACGCCCAGAGACAAGAGATAACAACTCGTCCTTCAGTTAACCTTAAACAAATCGATTTTTTTTTTTACACCAGCGTCGCAAGGAAATCAACAAATTTTCTGTAGAAAACTGTTTCTTATAAGCGGAATCGTGTTTCTTATAAGCGACACAATTTTAATGTTAAAACGAAGTTTGTATTTGTTTCTGTCGTTTTGAGTCTTATAAACGGCTGTTTCTTATAACCACTGAATCTTATAACCGGCGGTCACTGTACTTGGAAACTCAAAACTTCATCAAAAAGACAATGCTGTAAATCGTCTGCTTCTCTATGTAAAATCAATGAATATTTCATTCATATCACTTATATTCCAGACTCCAGAGCTAAATAATTTTGCGTGAAAAATATTCAGCAATTCTTATACAACTCATCTTACAATTGCTTGACTTGTTTACATTCTGGATGCTATAAAATTTAGGCTTCCTTGTAGGAATAATCAAAGTTTAGTGATCATTAAAAAAAAAATATATTGTAATTTCGTTGGCACAGAATTTAGATACACAGTCGATAGTCAAAAGTAAAGCTGTTTTATGACGAAAGTATAAATTTAAACGATCTTTAAACATCACGATTTTTACACCGGGGAAGAAAAATGGATGTCATATTTTATTTTGAATTTAGTCAGGCGATTTTTTCATATAATATGGGTGTAATTATTATTTCAATTTTTATTTAAAAACTACCTAACATATTTCGTTGAAATTTCTATTACACATCTTATGCAATAATTTGAATATTTTTTAAAATTTTCGAAGCAATTTGGGAATTTTAACTCCGTTTAAATCATGTTTGAAAAATTATGTCCCATAGGGTTCAATGTATTTCATTTTTTTAACCCGGGTTAAATCCGAAACTAATTGGGTGATATTATTCATTATCATTCTCATACGTTCCACAGACGGTTTCAACAACATACTAAAATTTCATTTTGATAAAGTCATTTTAACGGCAATTATGGTGCGAACGGACAGACAAAATGACCAAACTCATAAACACTCTTCGCTTATGTTGGAAATTGTTAATGAAAATGATTACACAAAATGTTTACGGCCTTAATCTAAAAAAAAAAAAAAAAAATCTGTGAGCAGCACATGACTTTCCTTATATAATACAATAAACTTACTATTTTTACAGTAAAAAAAATAGATTATTTTTATAGTAGTTATTTATATTCTTTCCAAGATATTGAATTTTCGTCAATGAGTCGTCATTTTCCATGTCGTCATCATCAATGAGTCATCATTGATTTAGCGCCATTTTTATCCATTAGGCGAGTTCTTCGCTAATTTAGCAACATTTAAAAAAGTCGCCAAGTTTGCGACATTCCCCCCAAATTCGTCGCCAAAATCTCGCCAAGCGTTATGGACGAAGAAATAAGCTATTCTTACAGCAGATAAATGATTATTGGCGTTCAAATACAGAAGTATCACTCAAAGTATATTTTTTCATGAATGGAGCGAGCTAGATCCACGAGAATGATGTAACCAAATTTATCGCATGATATTATATATGAAAAGTGAACATGTTTCTCAATAGGAAATATTTTTTTTATTTTATATAACTTTTTGATAATTTTTTGAAAAATGCGCAATATGAGAACGGTTCATGTTAGCGTTCTAAAATTTATGTCAATCGTTTTCTAATGAAAAATTACATACAGAAATATTTGCGTAACTTTATTAGCGGTTTTGCGTATTAGTTCTATTTGCGTAACTTTATTAGCGGTTTTGATTTTTTGATGATTTTTTCAAAATTTCACTCGAAAATTTAGGGAGGGGGGATTCTGAACATTCGATTGCGTATAAAAACAATAGGCTTCCAGCGTTTACGGATTGTGATTTTTGTACCAAATTTTATTTGAATCGATCAATTCGTTTCATCAGTTATCGTCTCCACAGACTCACTGACACACACACACACACACATACTTTCACACACACACACAGACATCACTTCAAAAATGTTTGATTCGTGATCAGGCATGCTTGAAACGTGCTCTCCCGTCGAAAACTCGAATTCGAATTTTCGACCCCGTCACAATACTTTCCTTATACATTATGTATATAAGGAAAGTAATAATACACTTTGGTACCAAAAACAAATACTATTTTTTCGTAAATTCTCTCTTTGCCATAATATAATTTCAGCGACCCAATATAGGGGTCGTGGCCCAAGGGTTACGCCCTGCTACGTTAGGGATTTAAAATCGCAATTTAAGCCGTAGAAAAATGTAGTTGTAATAAATGTGAGGTATGAAACTTGAGGTATCCTATAACTTTCGACAATTTAAAGAAAATCAAATTATAATTAATTGCAAATAAGTACCTAAAGCCCAAAATGTTATAATCCTTTTCTCCAGGATCTAAAACACTACATCATGTAATAAAAAAAAACGATGAAAAGAAATAAAACATACCCAATTTCTCTAGAAAGAAGCTTTCTCTAGATACAACGTCTTTTTAAAATTCCGCCTAACCGCCATAGTAAATTGCACAAGTCCGTCAAATTCAAACAAAATTTGAATAAAGCTGAAAATCAGATGGAATTTTAAATACGTTAAATGTGCCATCTTGTGTCATTAAACTCAACTACTTTCTAGTCAATATATTATTTGTACAATAAATATATTGAAGGATATTTGATTAGCACAGAACGTTAAATGCTCGTGTGATAAATGAATGTTATATAAATAAATTCTATCCCCTTCTAAAAAGTTCCTTTTCTTCTGCTTAATTGTATTCTTATCTGCTTATTTTCCCCCTCCACCGTGAATACCATTTATTTTCCCCCTCCCTCTGTTGTTTCTGGCTAACCGTTGCCACAGTGAATAAGAAATACCAAATTCCGCCACTAAGGAATTCCTTAATGAGCCATTTCATCGATGACGAACATTTCATTAGAGAGACTACAAAACAAAAACAAAAATGTCAGTCGTATAAACTGCAATTAACTTTCAAAATTCTTATGGTTTTTTTAAGCAAAGAAAATATTATTTTAGTTTGATCTCAGAAATGTGTAAATCTGATCTTGTACTTAAATAAAAGAAAAATAAATATTAAATTATTTTCTAAATGGGAGTATTAATGATTTTATTATATATATATATATATATATATATAAGTATTATAGTATAAGTATATATATATATATATATATATAAGTATTATAGTATAAGTATATATATATATATATATATATATATATATATATATATATATATATATATATATATAAGTATTATAGTATAAGTATATATATATATTTGTATTATCATTGATGATTCCTATCCAATTAATATTGATTTTTACCCATCTAACCTAGAATTAATTCCTAATGAGCCTAGCGTTAGTCAAACTGTAAATTTTTTAGACCTAAATTTAGATACCCTCAATAATCATGTAATCACCAATTTATATGACAAAAAAGATTCTTACAACTTCACTATCATAAAGCTGCTATCATATCAATCTTGTAATTCTATTCAATTGTTTAGAAACATCATTTTAAACCAGCTATTTCGAATACATCGACATTCAGATCCTCGGTTTCACTTTCTCCACATCAATAATCTTAAACGCATTTCTCAAAATTACCAATATCCGGAAGTTTTTGTAAATAATATTATTAATAATTTCAAATATACCACGTAATTATTTTACACATGCATTATTTATCTTTGATTGGATAACTCAATTTTGAGAATTCACCCATTCTTATCACCTAACTTACCACTTGGCCTGAGTCTAATACTGTTTACTATTTGCGAATGACTGTTTTCCACTTTTCCTGAGTCCTATGCTGATTGCTATTTTTGAAAGTCTCCATACATATTATGTATCGTTCAAATGTATTCATTCCGGTGCCCACTCGCATTGACGAAGTGAGGTGAAATGCTCAGTCGCTTGTTCAACTTACACGCGGTGGCAATGCTTGTGAGTTCATATTTCTGTTCGGGGAAGTATTATTTTTCTGATTTTTAATTCAATTGATTTATTTTTCTCCTTCCACTAGCCAGTAGACAGTTCCAATGGTGTCTATAGTTAAATACTATCGCCATTGTCAGAAACTGGCTATTCTATCGGTTTTAATTCGAATTGTATGGCTGTCCTGATGAGAATGCAATTTCGAACTAACCGCCATTTTTTGTGTAGTTTCAATTGATTGTTCTCTATGTCTTAATCTTTTATCTTGAGCTAATTATTATTGCCTTTTCTCATTTTTGCCGTGTTTTATTTTTATTTTTATTTATATACTTTTACTTGTGAATTTTATATCCTAATATTCTTCTCATCCCCCTTTACCATTGTAGTGATATGTTACCTTCTATCTTTATCCTTAGTCTTGGTCTATAGTTACTCATTTGTAACAGATATGCTAGTGATGGGTTTTTTTTGTACATACAGTAGTTTATGCGTAATTTTCGCTTAAAATCTTTCAATCTATATATATATATATATATAAATATATATATATAGGATTTAAAATGCAAAACGATTTATACAGGTGGAATGATTGTGTTAACAGGGTTGCAGTAAGGTCAAGGGGGATTGCGACCCCTTTTTCCTGGTTAGAAGCTAGCTTTGACTTCATGAAAACGCTCCCAGAGACTTTGCACGCCCGTAACAACAATCAAACATGCGCGTGGGGATAAAATCTCCGAATCCCAGACAACATATGAAAAGGGTCATAAAAACAATAAAATTGGAAATTTTACAAACCAACAGGGTGAGAATCAAGGGAGAGTTGCATAAAGCGTATAGACTTCGGAGAGGGAAGCATACATATAAAAGTCACATCGAATATACAGTGCATTTAGAAAGAGAAACAAACAGATTATCCTAGGTGGAGTTGTATTCCAGGATATCGGATAAATTAACATAATTTTTATCACTATATTTTCCGCAAAAAACATCGTAATAATGCTGGATAAGGCGGAAAGGATATGATTGTTCCCGAGTTTCGTTGATTAAATGCATTAAGCATTTATTAGAATGTGTAATAGAAGAGTTTAATAGTCTGTATTTTTTTAAGTGATTTATGATTAAATTACGTAGTACGTTTAAACTTAGGTTAGTATTCCAATGGGTAAAATAATTGATCTTGCACTCATATTATGTCTCTTGTCAAATATATTATAACTTAGTTTCTGTTCCAAATTATAATAAATAATCATGTCTAGGAAATCAACAGTTCCCACATTCGTTGACTCCGATTCGATCAGTTCAAGACACGGCGGGTAGAATTTAAAATGAAACATGGTATATTGATTATCCAATCCAATCATGACGTCATCAACGAATCGAAAGAAAGGAATTTCACTGATTAAATGAGTGCCTTTCTCGTAATGATGCAAGTAAAAATCCGCTAGTAACGAGGAACATCCCCCTCCCATTGGGATGCCTTCAATCTGTCGAAAAAATGTAATTCCATTATATATAATATTCTCAAATAAGACAATCTTAAGAAGGCTTTTGTATTTGTTGGTTTCCTTATGTTTTTGTAATTCTGATGTATAATACATTTCCATTAAAATATCATATAGATCTTGTAAGTTGATATTGTTAAAAAGGTCTTTAAAATCAATTGTTCTAAAATAAAATCGTTCAGAATAAGTTTTCAATCTATCGATCATTTCATAACTGTTTTTAATCATAACAGAGCTCTCTAATCGTATTTTCTTCATGACTGGTGTTAATAGTTTTAATAAAATGGAATTTGCTTTGGTTAAATTGGTATTACAACCTATAGTGACAGGTTTAAATTTAATTGGTTTTTTATAGATCTTAGGTATGAGTACTAAATATGGAAATTTGACTACTGTAATACTAATACCAATTTGTTTATAGAGGGCTAAAATTCTATTAACGTTATCAGTATGTCCTTGTTTAATTGGACGATACATATTAATGTCTTCATAGCATGCCATAAGGAGTTGTACGTAGTATGCTTTGCAAGTAAAGGCATATTTATTAATGGCTTTATCCATATAGGTGATGACATAGTTGTTGCGAAATTCCTTCAAAACTTCTTTACTGATTTTTTCTGTTTTTGTAAAATGTTTATGTAGGTTATATTGAGATTAAAATGCGTTATATACATTATAACGCCATTCATTAAAAGTATAGACAATTGGTAACTGTATTTTATTCCTGTTTTGTAAATAAAGGCATCCAGATCCTTATTAAAATTACTTTCTATTCCACCTTTAAATATTTGATACCGAAATTTAGTGCTCATCTTTAGAAATTGTAGAAGTGGAAGATTTTTTGCAAGTTTAATGTTTCCTGTGACGATATGACCATGATCTTGATTACATAATGGATTATCAATACAATGACATGTCTGTTGAACATATTCAGATAAATCCTTACTTAGCTTATTATAGTTGTATAAAGTGCGTCCATGAGTCTTGGTATAACGAAAAGATATATTAATATGTATTTGTTGTGACGGTAATAGATGATTAAAAGTTTTAACAATATGTTTGAAATTCAGATGATTAAAAGATTTATTACTAAAAGTAATAATAAAAAATTGTTTGTTCACTTGTAATTTGCGTTTTTCCAACTGGGTGTTCATAAGTTTAGCTCTTAGTTTGAGATCAATTACTTTACCCATTGGAATACTAACCTAAGTTTAAACGTACTACGTAATTTAATCATAAATTACTTGAACAGATATAGACTATAAAACTTTTCTATTACACATTTTAATAAATGCTTAATGCATTTAATCAACGAAATCGGGAACAATCATATCCCTTCCACCTTATCCAACATTATTACGATGTTTTTTGCAGAAAATATAGTGATAAAAATTATGTTAATTTATCCGACATCCTGGAATACAACTCCACTCTTACCTAGGATAATCTGTTTCTTTCTCTTTCTAAATGCGCTGTATATTCAATGTGACTTTTATATGTATGCTTCTTTCTCCGAAGTCTATACGCTTTATGCAACTCTCCCTTGATTCTCATCCTGTTGGTTTGTAAAATTTCCAATTTTATTGTTTTTATGATCCTTTTTATATGTTGTCTGGGATTCAGACATTTTATCCCCACGTACATGTTCGATTGTTGTTACAGACGTGCAGAGTCTCTGGAAGCGTTTTCATGAAGTCAAAGCTGGCTTCTAACCAGGAAACAAAGGTCGCAATCCTCCTTGACCTTACTGCAACCCTGTTAACACAATCATTCCGCCTTTATAAATCGTTTTGCATTTTAAATCTTATATTTCAAGATTTTGATAGTGCGGCAATATGCGCCTTTCTCTTTCTTGCATTTTTAACTTTTTAGGATTGTAATTTACTATATATATACATATATATATAATACATATATATATAGTATATATACTCTATAACAAAAAAATCGACGCACCAAAAAGCAGTTGTCCGATTGTAATGAAATTTCGTATGCAAAGACAGTTTTAGTGAACATGCAAATGAATAAAATTTGGTGTCCAATGAATAAATAGTGGGAGCTCCAGCGCATCGGAACTGCGCATTCAGCAGGTGTATATAAGGAGCGATTCTGAATCTGCACAGCGGTACGTAGACAACATTCTACGACCGGTTGTGTTACTGTTGCTTTTGCGACACCCCGGACTTACTTTTCAACAAGATAATGCCCGGCCGAACACAGCACGTGTTGCTATGAATTGTCTTAAAGCTTGCTCAACACTTCCTTGGTCAGCTAGGTCTCTTGATCTCTCTCCCACAGAGCAGATATGGGGCGTTATGGGAAGGCGATTGCAACCATCCCGGAATGTTGACGATTTAACCCGATAGTTGGAGACAATTTGGCAAGACGTTCCGCACGACACCATCCCTGAATTTTATCAGTCTATGCCACGCCGGGTGACATCTTGCATCCAGGTCAGAGGTGGACCAACGCCTTATTGACTTTCTCCCTTTGTATACTGTCAAACTCTAAATCATTAAATTATTCTGAAATTTTAATCGTTTCTTTTTCTATGTATGTTCTTCACATCCGGCAATTTTTATCACAATCGGACAACTCCTCCTTGGTGCGTCGATTTTTTTTATATAGAATGTATTATATAGAAATATTTTGTAGCACAAATATAAAATCACTAGCTGAATACCCGTTTAAAATCAACGGTCTCAGAATAAGCAATCCCCGAATAATATACATTTTTTAATAGTTCGCGTTTCATATTTATTACGAAAATTTGGCGGAACCCCCTAAAGAAGAAAATATTGGAAAACTGAAATTACTCACTTTATTCTTTTTGAACAATCTACCCGTACACCACATTTGAAGTCTCTTACTCATTCAGAAGCATGTTATTTTATCGTTTCACCTTTCGAACATTTTTCTGTGGAATACCTCCTTAAATGAACATTTTTGAAAAATTGTTTTCGTTTTGGGTTTTTTATCAAATGATTAGCCCATATACCAAATTTCAAGCGTCTATCAAATTGTAAAATAGACGTTTCTCATTTGTTCAGCAAATCGAGCATTTTAGTGTGTGGCACCTTTCCCCTACAGTAGTAAATACAGAAAGACTAAAATTGCACACTTTCTTCCGTTCTAACTATCTACGCGTACACCAAATTTGAAGTCTTTATCCTATCGTAAAGCATACCTTTTCTATCATTTCACATTTCGAACGTTTTTCTGTGTAACACTCCCTTAAATGAATATTTTTGAAAAACTGTACTCGTCTTGGGTCCTTTTTTATCAAAGGATTAGTCCAGGTACCAAATTTTAAGCCTCTATCACATTTTAAAGGAGTCGTTTCTAATTTGTTTGGCAAATCGAAATTTTTAGTACATCACCCCCCCCCCCCTACAGTATCAAATATTGGAAAACTGAAACTGTATACCTTCTTCAATTCGAACGATTTACCTGTACCCCAAATTTGAAGACTCTATCTCATCGCAAAGTACGCTTTTCTATTATTTCACTTTTCAAACGTTTTAGTGTGGAGCATTCTCTCTACAGAACATTTTCGAAAAATTCGATTTTTCCAGAAGGGGAGGAAGAGGGTTATCAAACAATCGATACGTGTATCAAATTGCAAGTCTCTGTCTATTCGGGAAGTGCCTAAAAAAGCGTGACAAATGGACAGACGGATGGACAGTAATCAATTAGTATGTACCAGCCGAATACCCGTTGAAAATCAACGGTACTACAATAAGCAACCCCCAAATAACGTAAATTTTTGAATAATTCCCACTTTACATTTATTCTGAAAATCGTAAATTTTGATGTGCGGAATCCTCTAAAGAATAAAATATTGAGAAACTGAAATTGCTCACGTCCCTCCTTTCAAACTATCTCTTCGCGCACCAAATTTGAAGTTTCTATCTCATACTGCAGCATACAATTTTATCATTTCATCGTTCGAACGCTTTTATGTGGAGCACCCTCTAAAATGAACAGTTATGAAAAATTCTATTCGTCTTGGATTATTTATCAAATGATTAGCCTTTATACCAAATTTCAAGCCTCTATCAAATTTTAAAGTAGGCGTTTCACATTTATTAGGCAAATCGATCATTTTGGTGTGTGACACCCCTTAAAGTAGCAAATACTGGAAATTTGAAATTGCACACTTTCTTCCTTTCGAACGATATCCCTATACACCGAATTGAAAGTCTCTATCTCATCGCAAAGTATGTTTTGCTATCATTTCATTATTCAAACGTTTTGGTGTACGGAACCCCTTCAAATTACAAATATTAGATATTTTCTATTGCACACTTTCTTTATTTTGAACTATCTACCTGTACACCAAAGTTGAAGTTTCTATTCCATCGCGAAACATATTTTTTCTTTCATTTCACTTTTCGAACGTTTTCGTGTGGAGTAGCCTTAAATGAACATTTTTGAAATACTCTATTCTTTTGTTTCTTATCAGATGATTGCCCATATACCAAATACCAAGCCTCTATTACATTTTTAAAGCAGACATTTCTTATTTATGCGGAAAATCGAGCATTTGCGGTTGCGGCACCCTCTAAAGTATAAAATATCGGAAAATTGAAATTGCACATGCTCTTCCTTTCAAACTATCGACCTGTACACCAAATGTGTAGTTTTTATTTCATCTCGAAGCATAGTTTTTCGTCATTTCACCTTTCGAGCGTTTTTTTCTGGAGCATCCCCTTAAACGATTATTGAAAAAAAAAAACTCCTTTGTCTTGGGTGTCTTCATTAAATGGTTAGCGCTTATACCAAATTTAAAGCCTCTACTAAATTTTAAAGCAGGCGTTTCTTATTTGTTCGATGAATCGAATATTTCGGTGAGCAGCACCCTCTAGAGTAGCAAATATTGAAAATCTGAAATTGAACACTTTCTTCCTTTTGAACGGTTTACCCATACACTCAATTTGAAGTCTCCATTTCATCGTAAAATATGCTTTCCTATTATTTCACTTTTCGAAGGTTTTGGTGTAGAGCACTCCCTTTCCAGAACATTTTTGAAAAATTAGATTTCTCCAGGAGATTTTATCGAACGATCGACCCGTCTACCAAATTGCAAGGCTCTATCTAGTTCAGAAGTGCCTAAAAACGCGTGACAGACGGACAGAACTACAGATAGACGGACACTCAGCAATTAGTATAGATAGATAGATAGATAATTAAAATATAAATTAGCCAAAATGGAAACAACTTTGAAACTAAATTGAAACATTTTCTATCAACTACTACTACGAAGAAGGAAAGCTAGTCAAGTAAGCACTTATATATATATATATATATATATATATATATATATATATATATATATATATATATATATATATATATATATATATATACATATAAAAATAAGTATTACGAACGGAACTCCTATTTAAGTAAAGGAGAAATCAGAAACCTTACAGAGGATGTGGCGCTTAGCAGCTCTGCATCCAGAGTGGAATATAAGGATATAAACAAGAAGAAAAAATAAGCGAGAACAGGAGTGACCATATGATTTGCATAGAATGGCAGGGGTGGATTGCGACACCCCTTTCCCGCTTAAAGCAACTTTTACGACCCGGGCAACGCTCACGGCACCAATGTAACTCAATGGTCAATCTCCCACATGTGCAAAGACAGAAGCACCCGAACGGACAAAAGAGCAAAGATGGAACCAAGCATGGAAGAGATACACCTTACCATCCAGCATGAAAACACAACATTTTATAAGGGAAAGTCGCACATGCGCGGAAAGACTTCATGATGATAGGATCGCAGATATGAAAATATATATGATTAAGAATTCTCATTTAGAATCAAACAATGCACAATTTCTTTCTTTGAAAAAGGAATAGTAATAATGTTGTAAAAAATATCTAGGGTAATTTCTTTTTAATGCATCATTTATTATTTTATTACATTCATAAATGCAGTCTTTTTTAAAAGTACTGTAGTTTCTGTTTCTTCTGAAGTACCCGATAATAATATTTCTGAATATATTTTTAGTGAGATTTGAATTCCAATCAATAATATTATTAATTTTGATATTGTATGAATTTCTCTTGTCGTGTATGGTTGTATAAATTCCATACTGTTGGTGTTTTCTTATTGACAAATCCAGGAAGTCCGTCGATCCATCCTCATTGATCGGGTTTTCAATTAAGTCCAATTCCCTTGGGTAGAATGCAAAATCTATGTCAGGGGTGTTTGCATAACCCCCTAATATCACATCGTCAACATAACGGAAATAAGGTATTTCCGATAATATATGGGTTCCTCTTTCATATTTGGATAGATAAATATCCGCCAATATTGATGAGCATGCACCACCCATGGGTATGCCTTTAACCTGTTTGTAGAAATGCGTACCGTCATATAGTATGTTTTCGTTCAAAACCAACTCAATCAAATCCAAATATCTTCTGAGAGTTATATATGGTTTTAAATTATATTCTTCATGTAATTCTTTCAAGATCATTTGTAGGTTTGTTAAATCAATGTTATTAAACAGATCTCTGAAATCGTAGCTTCTGAAGTTCAAATCTTTATGGCAAAATTTCAGTCGGTCTATCAATTCCTGTCCGTTTTTTAACATTATGGAGTTTTGCTTCTTAATATCAGTCATAACGTATTGGAGTAATTTCAGAAGTTTTTTATTTGCTTGTTCCAGGTATGATCCGCATCCCACTGTTACAGTTCGGAACTTGACTGGTTTTTTGTGTAACTTGGGAATGAGGATCAAGTATGGAAATTTTACTGATTTAATATCCATACCAATTCTTTTATACAGTGCTTTTATTCTATTAGTGATGATTGATTCGTTGCTAGGAATTAAGGTATACATGGCACAATCCTTATAGCATTGTGTTAAAGTATCGACATAAAATTTTTTACACGTGAATGCAAAATTCGAAACGATTTTGTCGGTGTATGTCAATACGAATTCTTCATTAAAATGTTTGATTGAAGACGGAAATCGAGGACTTCCAGTATCCTTGTTTCTTCTGGGGTAGAATTGGCAAAAAGCACTGTAAAAGGCATATTTCCATGCGTTAAAAGTTTGTACAGGTATACTGTGTTTGACAGCCATCTTGTATATGAAGGTTTCCAGATCGTAATTAAATTCATTATAAATATCATTAAATTCTTGTATTCGGTACTAAATACCAAGTTGTAATAAGTTTTTGAGTTTGTTATCTTTTATAAAATCTAAGTTTCCAGTAATTATATGCTTGTGGTAGGGATCACAATGTATATTTTTATGACATTGACAGGATTCAATATTTAATGAAGACACGGTTTTACATAATTTATTGTAGTTGAATAATCTTCTTCCGTTGGTTCTTACAAAGCGATAGGAAATCTTAATATTTAGATTAGGCAAAGGAAGACGTTTTTCTATATTATGTAATATTTGGTTGAATGGAATATTTTCGAACATTTTATTCTTAAATGTTGTGATAAAAAATTCTTTTGATTTGTTAATTTGATATTTTGGTTCAAGTGCTACATTATATTTTGCGGCTCTGAGTTTAATTAAATCCAGAATGATGTCTATATTAGTGTTTGTATCTTCTGTATTGCAGTTATTTTCACTTAAATTGAAATTTATAATAAAATTCCATATACGTTGTAAGTATTTGATTTTGATACTGTTGGCTATATTCTTGATCCATCCGAATTTCACCGTTATTTCTGTTTTTATGAAGTCTGTGATTTTTTCTTCTGTTTTGATATAATTAAAATGTTGCTTTTTATTTCCTCTTTTGTGTCTATAAGTTTTCTTATGTATTGAATTTTCTAAGATAGGGTATGCTTTACTATTCCTGCATCTTTCTTTATTGCAATTTTCCTTGAATAATAAAGTATTCAGACCATATGGATATGCAGAATTATATTGCTTTATATGGGTGTTTTCCCACCACAAGCGTTCAGAAAGGTCTGGTACTATATCAATAATAGTTACCATAATATTGCTGAAGGGGTGTACTTGTAAATGTCGTACTTCTAAGTTATTATTGGTGGATAGCTGTTGGATTTTGCCCACTTGACTTCGGTGCAGATTTATACGGATATTCAGGGAATTCTGCGTCTGTCCTATATATTTCGCTTGACAGGCAAGGCATGATATGCAATATACCACATTAAAAGTCTTGCAAAAGATTTTTATATTGTCCTTTTTTGTAGAAATTTGGTGTGGATTGGCTACGGGACAAAGCTTACATCGCTTAGAATTGCATTTCTTGAACTTGAAGTTCTTCATATGGTGGTAGTGTTGATAAAAGTCGTTAAAAAAAGATGATCTGTTATAGATCGTGTCATTTAATACAAAAGAATTTACATTTTTTATGTTTGTCACAGCTTTATCAAGGACAATTGTACAAGGCTTATAAACACTGCTCATCACTTGCTTCAATATAAAGATTAGGGTAACTGTATTTCGATAACACATATACCCTGATAATGTGTCACCGGGCATATATTCAGCATGGAATAAATTTGCCAGTCGCTAAATTTATATATAGCCTTCATACATATTATATCAACAGTTTTTTAACTCATGTTGAGGAGTAAGAACTTTATAGTAAAAACAAACGAAATGTTTTTTCAAGTGCACATACAAATACTGTAAAAGCCTCATAGAACGTTCAGGTATACTACCTTCACTCTTGCCTATTTTATGCTGTATGACAAATTTAAGCACTATTTTATACTTTTTTTGTAGTTATTTTGATTCATTCATAGAATTCGTTCTAAAATAGGTATTGAAAAATATCAGATTCAATAAAAGCGATAAAAATACTTAAAAACACATAATTAAAAAATTAAAAGACTAAAGTACAGAGATTACACAAATGCATACCACACTATAATATACCACCATACAATGTCTCACAAGGTACAAAACTAATATCAAAAACATTCGTAAAATGACTCTTACCGTCCTGATTACACCGCTCCAATATCCACCGGATGACTCCCATCCCACGACACACGGAAGACCTACACTTCGCCAGTGTGGTTCGAGAAGTGGCCTTTACGTAGAATGCTGAATAAGATGTTGTAAAATATGCACTATGTCCGCGCAATGCAGCAGGATGTAGACATATTGATAAATACATATAAAAATAAGTATTACGAACGGAACTCCTATTTAAGTAAAGGAGAAATCAGAAACCTTACAGAGGATGTGGCGCTTAGCAGCTCTGCATCCAGAGTGGAATATAAGGATAATGCAAATATGCAAAATATAATGCAAAATATAATGTAATAAATAAATGCAAAATATAATGTAGCACTTGAACCAAAATATCAAATTAACAAATCAAAAGAATTTTTTATCACAACATTTAAGAATAAAATGTTCGAAAATATTCCATTCAACCAAATATTACATAATATAGAAAAACGTCTTCCTTTGCCTAATCTGAATATTAAGATTTCCTATCGCTTTGTAAGAACCAACGGAAGAAGATTATTCAACTACAATAAATTATGTAAAACCGTGTCTTCATTAAATATTGAATCCTGTCAATGTCATAAAAATATACATTGTGATCCCTACCACAAGCATATAATTACTGGAAACTTAGATTATATAAAAGATAACAAACTCAAAAACTTATTACAACTTGGTACTAAGTACCGAATACAAGAATTTAATGATATTTATAATGAATTTAATTACGATCTGGAAACCTTCATATACAAGATGGCTGTCAAACACAGTATACCTGTACAAACTTTTAACGCATGGAAATATGCCTTTTACAGTGCTTTTTGCCAATTCTACCCCAGAAGAAACAAGGATACTGGAAGTCCTCGATTTCCGTCTTCAATCAAACATTTTAATGAAGAATTCGTATTGACATACACCGACAAAATCGTTTCGAATTTTGCATTCACGTGTAAAAAATTCTATGTCGATACTTTAACACAATGCTATAAGGATTGTGCCATGTATACCTTAATTCCTAGCAACGAATCAATCATCACTAATAGAATAAAAGCACTGTATAAAAGAATTGGTATGGATATTAAATCAGTAAAATTTCCATACTTGATCCTCATTCCCAAGTTACACAAAAAACCAGTCAAGTTCCGAACTGTAACAGTGGGATGCGGATCATACCTGGAACAAGCAAATAAAAAACTTCTGAAATTACTCCAATACGTTATGACTGATATTAAGAAGCAAAACTCCATAATGTTAAAAAACGGACAGGAATTGATAGACCGACTGAAATTTTGCCATAAAGATTTGAACTTCAGAAGCTACGATTTCAGAGATCTGTTTAATAACATTGATTTAACAAACTTACAAATGATCTTGAAAGAATTACATGAAGAATATAATTTAAAACCATATATAACTCTCAGAAGATATTTGGATTTGATTGAGTTGGTTTTGAACGAAAACATACCATATGACAGTACGCATTTCTACAAACAGGTTAAAGGCATACCCATGGGTGGTGCATGCTCATCAATATTGGCGGATATTTATCTATCCAAATATGAAAGAGGAACCCATATATTATCGGAAATACCTTATTTCCGTTATGTTGACGATGTGATATTAGGGGGTTATGCAAACACCCCTGACATAGATTTTGCATTCTACCCAAGGGAATTGGACTTAATTGAAAACCCGATCAATGAGGATGGATCGACGGACTTCCTGGATTTGTCAATAAGAAAACACCAACAGTATGGAATTTATACAACCATACACGACAAGAGAAATTCATACAATATCAAAATTAATAATATTATTGATTGGAATTCAAATCTCACTAAAAATATATTCAGAAATATTATTATCGGGTACTTCAGAAGAAACAGAAACTACAGTACTTTTAAAAAAGACTGCATTTATGAATGTAATAAAATAATAAATGATGCATTAAAAAGAAATTACCCTAGATATTTTTTACAACATTATTACTATTCCTTTTTCAAAGAAAGAAATTGTGCATTGTTTGATTCTAAATGAGAATTCTTAATCATATATATTTTCATATCTGCGATCCTATCATCATGAAGTCTTTCCGCGCATGTGCGACTTTCCCTTATAAAATGTTGTGTTTTCATGCTGGATGGTAAGGTGTATCTCTTCCATGCTTGGTTCCATCTTTGCTCTTTTGTCCGTTCGGGTGCTTCTGTCTTTGCACATGTGGGAGATTGACCATTGAGTTACATTGGTGCCGTGAGCGTTGCCCGGGTCGTAAAAGTTGCTTTAAGCGGGAAAGGGGTGTCGCAATCCACCCCTGCCATTCTATGCAAATCATATGGTCACTCCTGTTCTCGCTTATTTTTTCTTCTTGTTTATATCCTTATATTCCACTCTGGATGCAGAGCTGCTAAGCGCCACATCCTCTGTAAGGTTTCTGATTTCTCCTTTACTTAAATAGGAGTTCCGTTCGTAATACTTATTTTTATATGTATTTATCAATATGTCTACATCCTGCTGCATTGCGCGGACATAGTGCATATTTTACAACATCTTATTCAGCATTCTACGTAAAGGCCACTTCTCGAACCACACTGGCGAAGTGTAGGTCTTCCGTGTGTCGTGGGATGGGAGTCATCCGGTGGATATTGGAGCGGTGTAATCAGGACGGTAAGAGTCATTTTACGAATGTTTTTGATATTAGTTTTGTACCTTGTGAGACATTGTATGGTGGTATATTATAGTGTGGTATGCATTTGTGTAATCTCTGTACTTTAGTCTTTTAATTTTTTAATTATGTGTTTTTAAGTATTTTTATCGCTTTTATTGAATCTGGTATTTTTCAATACCTATTTTAGAACGAATTCTATGAATGAATCAAAATAACTACAAAAAAAGTATAAAATAGTGCTTAAATTTGTCATACAGCATAAAATAGGCAAGAGTGAAGGTAGTATACCTGAACGTTCTATGAGGCTTTTACAGTATTTGTATGTGCACTTGAAAAAACATTTCGTTTGTTTTTACTATAAAGTTCTTACTCCTCAACATGAGTTAAAAAACTGTTGATATAATATGTATGAAGGCTATATATAAATTTAGCGACTGGCAAATTTATTCCATGCTGAATATATGCCCGGTGACACATTATCAGGGTATATGTGTTATCGAAATACAGTTACCCTAATCTTTATATTGAAGCAAGTGATGAGCAGTGTTTATAAGCCTTGTACAATTGTCCTTGATAAAGCTGTGACAAACATAAAAAATGTAAATTCTTTTGTATTAAATGACACGATCTATAACAGATCATCTTTTTTTAACGACTTTTATCAACACTACCACCATATGAAGAACTTCAAGTTCAAGAAATGCAATTCTAAGCGATGTAAGCTTTGTCCCGTAGCCAATCCACACCAAATTTCTACAAAAAAAGACAATATAAAAATCTTTTGCAAGACTTTTAATGTGGTATATTGCACATCATGCCTTGCCTGTCAAGCGAAATATATAGGACAGACGCAGAATTCCCTGAATATCCGTATAAATCTGCACCGAAGTCAAGTGGGCAAAATCCAACAGCTATCCACCAATAATAACTTAGAAGTACGACATTTTCAAGTACACCCCTTCAGCAATATTATGGTAACTATTATTGATATAGTACCAGACCTGCTTGTGGTGGGAAAACACCCATATAAAGCAATATAATTCTGCATATCCATATGGTCTGAATACTTTATTATTCAAGGAAAATTGCAATAAAGAAAGATGCAGGAATAGTAAAGCATACCCTATCTTAGAAAATTCAATACATAAGAAAACTTATAGACACAAAAGAGGAAATAAAAAGCAACATTTTAATTATATCAAAACAGAAGAAAAAATCACAGACTTCATAAAAACAGAAATAACGGTGAAATTCGGATGGATCAAGAATATAGCCAACAGTATCAAAATCAAATACTTA
Source organism: Amaurobius ferox (assembly GCA_951213105.1). NCBI lineage: Eukaryota > Metazoa > Arthropoda > Arachnida > Araneae > Amaurobiidae > Amaurobius > Amaurobius ferox. The sequence goes on along the minus strand of OX578155.1, from coordinate 25,847,854 downwards.
CAACGTATATGGAATTTTATTATAAATTTCAATTTAAGTGAAAATAACTGCAATACAGAAGATACAAACACTAATATAGACATCATTCTGGATTTAATTAAACTCAGAGCCGCAAAATATAATGTAGCACTTGAACCAAAATATCAAATTAACAAATCAAAAGAATTTTTTATCACAACATTTAAGAATAAAATGTTCGAAAATATTCCATTCAACCAAATATTACATAATATAGAAAAACGTCTTCCTTTGCCTAATCTAAATATTAAGATTTCCTATCGCTTTGTAAGAACCAACGGAAGAAGATTATTCAACTACAATAAATTATGTAAAACCGTGTCTTCATTAAATATTGAATCCTGTCAATGTCATAAAAATATACATTGTGATCCCTACCACAAGCATATAATTACTGGAAACTTAGATTATATAAAAGATAACAAACTCAAAAACTTATTACAACTTGGTACTAAGTACCGAATACAAGAATTTAATGATATTTATAATGAATTTAATTACGATCTGGAAACCTTCATATACAAGATGGCTGTCAAACACAGTATACCTGTACAAACTTTTAACGCATGGAAATATGCCTTTTACAGTGCTTTTTGCCAATTCTACCCCAGAAGAAACAAGGATACTGGAAGTCCTCGATTTCCGTCTTCAATCAAACATTTTAATGAAGAATTCGTATTGACATACACCGACAAAATCGTTTCGAATTTTGCATTCACGTGTAAAAAATTCTATGTCGATACTTTAACACAATGCTATAAGGATTGTGCCATGTATACCTTAATTCCTAGCAACGAATCAATCATCACTAATAGAATAAAAGCACTGTATAAAAGAATTGGTATGGATATTAAATCAGTAAAATTTCCATACTTGATCCTCATTCCCAAGTTACACAAAAAACCAGTCAAGTTCCGAACTGTAACAGTGGGATGCGGATCATACCTGGAACAAGCAAATAAAAAACTTCTGAAATTACTCCAATACGTTATGACTGATATTAAGAAGCAAAACTCCATAATGTTAAAAAACGGACAGGAATTGATAGACCGACTGAAATTTTGCCATAAAGATTTGAACTTCAGAAGCTACGATTTCAGAGATCTGTTTAATAACATTGATTTAACAAACCTACAAATGATCTTGAAAGAATTACATGAAGAATATAATTTAAAACCATATATAACTCTCAGAAGATATTTGGATTTGATTGAGTTGGTTTTGAACGAAAACATACTATATGACGGTACGCATTTCTACAAACAGGTTAAAGGCATACCCATGGGTGGTGCATGCTCATCAATATTGGCGGATATTTATCTATCCAAATATGAAAGAGGAACCCATATATTATCGGAAATACCTTATTTCCGTTATGTTGACGATGTGATATTAGGGGGTTATGCAAACACCCCTGACATAGATTTTGCATTCTACCCAAGGGAATTGGACTTAATTGAAAACCCGATCAATGAGGATGGATCGACGGACTTCCTGGATTTGTCAATAAGAAAACACCAACAGTATGGAATTTATACAACCATACACGACAAGAGAAATTCATACAATATCAAAATTAATAATATTATTGATTGGAATTCAAATCTCACTAAAAATATATTCAGAAATATTATTATCGGGTACTTCAGAAGAAACAGAAACTACAGTACTTTTAAAAAAGACTGCATTTATGAATGTAATAAAATAATAAATGATGCATTAAAAAGAAATTACCCTAGATATTTTTTACAACATTATTACTATTCCTTTTTCAAAGAAAGAAATTGTGCATTGTTTGATTCTAAATGAGAATTCTTAATCATATATATTTTCATATCTGCGATCCTATCATCATGAAGTCTTTCCGCGCATGTGCGACTTTCCCTTATAAAATGTTGTGTTTTCATGCTGGATGGTAAGGTGTATCTCTTCCATGCTTGGTTCCATCTTTGCTCTTTTGTCCGTTCGGGTGCTTCTGTCTTTGCACATGTGGGAGATTGACCATTGAGTTACATTGGTGCCGTGAGCGTTGCCCGGGTCGTAAAAGTTGCTTTAAGCGGGAAAGGGGTGTCGCAATCCACCCCTGCCATTCTATGCAAATCATATGGTCACTCCTGTTCTCGCTTATTTTTTCTTCTTGTTTATATCCTTATATTCCACTCTGGATGCAGAGCTGCTAAGCGCCACATCCTCTGTAAGGTTTCTGATTTCTCCTTTACTTAAATAGGAGTTCCGTTCGTAATACTTATTTTTATATGTATTTATCAATATGTCTACATCCTGCTGCATTGCGCGGACATAGTGCATAATTTACAACATCTTATTCAGCATTCTACGTAAAAGCCACTTCTCGAACCACACTGGCGAAGTGTAGGTCTTCCGTGTGTCGTGGGATGGGAGTCATCCGGTGGATATTGGAGCGGTGTAATCAGGACGGTAAGAGTCATTTTACGAATGTTTTTGATATTAGTTGTGTACCTTGTGAGACATTGTATGGTGGTATATTATAGTGTGGTA